>CM076659.1:11163078-11187270 GCA_038496675.1 Rachycentron canadum | reverse complement strand
TAACGATCCAGGGCCCATTTTAGACTGCACTGGTTGTCTTGTCTCATCTTCTCAGAAACACCAAGACTTTTTTTCTCCCTCTTGTACCTTCCTGTATTTTGCTGCAGGCCAACATGCTGATAGTTAAGGCAGGCCCAAGTGCCTGAATCCAAGTACTGGCATGAGTCTGAAACAGCCAGCCCTGCAACTGGAATCAATGCTTACATTATTACAGGGGCTTCTTCACTTAGCCTACCCCCGCCGTTTGATGTGGAGACAGATATCATGCACACAGATGACTGATTGTGAGAGTATGATAATGGTTCAGATAAAAAGAGGGAGTTAAAGGAGGGAATATGGACCAAATCACAGATAATCAATATGACTGTCCTTGGGATTCATAGAATAATACTGCTCAACCCCCAAGGAAGAGCAGATGGATAATTAGACTGTGAATAGCAGTTAGAGCCCATGCAGATTGCAGGGAATAGCAAAATTATATATTACTAAACCTAGCCTTCGTGTTCTGCAAAGAGTACTATCATAATAAGGTATTAGCAAACTCCAGACATCTCCAGTATGCCAGGCGAAAATACCAAAGGATATTTCACAAATCACAAATGAAGACAGTGCATCAAAGAAATCCAGGAGTATCTGAACAATGCTCGGTGTATGCACAGGTGCCTACAGTCCATAAATAGTTACAGAATCAAATTTTAACTCCAACTCTACCTCACCCATAAACAAAAGCTCAACTTTCCATCCTTTCATCAGCTATGAAAATACCTAAATATGTCAACATCTGCTAGAAGTCATCTCATCCAATGTCTTGTGCAGAACCAACAAAACAAGACAAATGAAAACAATGAGGTATTTTTGCAGCATAGAACAAGCTGAACCTCATTAACAAAGTCATCATCCAGACAAACGTGATAACAGATAATCTAGGTGCAATACTTCCTCACCTTATGCTGCAGTCTGCCACAGGTTACACCAGCAGAGCAGAGGTTGTGTACTTCAGACACAACAGTGTAACAGCCATCGCTCTCACAGGCATGGGCCAGAGCACGTTCATGCATCACTTCCTCCCTTTTCAAGTAAAGTGACACCACAAGATTATGAGAGACCAGAGAGAGTTAAGACAGGTGTGCACTTTCAAACACTCTATCAAAACTATTTGTTTCAATTTGCTACCAAAGGGTTTCTCAACAGACCACTGGTTGTGAGTAGGTAGAACCAGAGAACACCAATTTAACACTCCTACTCTGAATGTTCCACCCCCACATAAAGAAATAACACAAACATGGAGCACAGAGAGATTCTCTGCCCACAGTCCCATCCTCAAGTCTATAAGGTGACAGAGGAAGTTACAGCACAACTATAGAAAAAACAAGTAATTATGGCCTTTGACAAAAGACAGATGAGACCACAAGCTGTGACTCCTTAACAGCCAGCTCCAATTTAACTGCATGTAAGTTAAAAAAAAAAAAAAAAAAAAAAAAAACGCACATAAATCTCTCACTCGCGTTACTGCATGCTCACTATAGAGGTAGAAGCTTCAGTAAAAATATATGATGCATCTATTAGGAGTTTCCAAGGCAGTAGTGCCCCCTTATGGAAATCAGTTTAGTTTTCTCTGAATGTGAGGATCACTACAGAGTTACTCAATCAAAATTCAACAAGATTGTCATAGATAACTGTGCTTAATCATGAAAATAATACATCTTTGAATGTGTATGATGCCCAACCACTGTAAATAACACAACTGAAAACACTGAGAAAACCTGTCCCAATTTTATTCCAACAAAACCTGGTCAACAGGTACCATCGCTGAAGGAAAGAGAAAGGTGTCATGATGCCAATGAGTGTAGTCGTGCTCCTGTCCAACAGCATAGTAAGCTCCTTGTTGCGCACAGACCAATGAGGGTAACTAAGGATCAATATCTGCGTCTGCTGACATCTATTCCTGATGAAAGTAATGGCCTACAAAGGGACTCAGCAAAAGACTCAAGGGACAAATCTCATTTTGTAAATAAAATACTAACAGCCGCAGCTTCACTCAATTACTCCTGTGGGCTACTGATCACTGGTTTGTGTCTCTCCAGTCTTCCATGAGCGACTATGTGCCTTTTACCTGTAGAAGTTGATCTCAGGATAATTGCAGTACTCTGACTTGCGGGAGTTGCGTCGGGGAAATGTGCAGAAGAAGGCGTTGGCCAGAAGACAGGCTACTTGGTCCTGAGACAGAGTCAGGGCATGGTTCACCCTGCACTTCAGCAGAGGAATTGGCTAAAAAAAAAGAAGGAAAGAGGAAGAGGAAAAAGAGACTGATATTACAATCAAAACACAGAATAAAATAAACATGTGGAGTCAAAGCAAAGAGACAAAATCGGATTGGCAGGTAATCAGAATGGGAAATGTAGGGACACAGGCACAGATGCTGTAGGAACATACAAGGTCACATGGGTGCAATACAGTAGGTCTGAGGGATAATGGGGGTAGATAATTAGTTTAGCAATCTAGCACGCAGAGGAGACAAGGAGAGTTCCATTAGGTAAATGGGTGGCAGTAATTAAGGTCCTGGTTTTCTTGTTCTCCCCTAGGTTCGTTCAGTCAGACACACGAGTCCCATCTATCTTCAGTGATTAGAGCTAAAGAGCCTCCCAAGGCTGCCAAGTTAGCAGATCAATACCAGCTCTAATAACACACACATAAACATTAGCCTTGATGCTTAATACTGCAAAACAAAACGGGGAGTCAGAAAAGCTTCATTGCCGAATGGCTACAAATGATTCTGAGGTGAAATCTGTGCCAGAAATTTGTAACTGAGGATTCATTATGTTCTGCCTGTAATTTCTGTCTCCAAAAACAACTAGAGGGATTTTCCTATCTTGCCCTAGAGTGGGAGCAGAATTAACTTTATTAAATCAAACTGTAGACTCTGAAATAGATAAGTGAATTACAAAAATGCCAATCTTGAAATTCTTGCATTGCTATAATTGATGGCCGAGAACAAAAATGAAGACAAATGGGGATGACATTTAAAAGATTTGACATGGATCAGCTCCATTTAATGTGAATAAAAGGGAGGGCCTCTGAGGTTTGATGAGGGTGATATCAAACCCTGTTTCCCAAAATATACTGCACAGAGGAGGAATGGCTAGTGTGTGGGTCCAAAGGAATATACTGAATTTTAAAATTCATAACCAGTTCCAGTTTAGTGGAGCACTGAATGCAAAGAGTAAGTGGAATTTTCTCAAGTGCACAAGCTTAACACATCAGCTGAATGACAGGACATGGGACAGACCTCTCCACTTTCAGTCTTCTTTTCTAATGAAGCAGTTCTTGATGTGAACCAAAAAAGGGGAATTCATTATCCAGCAGTTGTAACTCATGAGCTGATCCTGTACATGTACCATCTAACTCTTTGCCTCCCATCCCTGCTAACTGCAAACACTCAGCCTTTTTCCTATCTACCTCACCACTGGTGAACTCTTGACTTTTTAAACCCATTGCAATCTGCAATCCAGCAGTCTACCCCATAAACATACACTGTGTGCATATTCAAAAATAGTAAAAATAGCACTTACCATAGTGCAGAGACGAGGAGCACTGAGTGCCAGGTCGACCATAGCAGGTAAAATGACCTCAAACAGGTGTTGCGCCTCACAATGCTCAAGACACTGGGGAGAAGGGCACACACACACACAGGCAGAACTATTGTTAAATGGGATATCTCTGTGGAGCCAACTGCCTAGTTAGGCAGGCAGTTACACAGAGCCAACAGTCAGAGTGACTGATGAGATCTGAAGTGACTGGTTTGTAACACCTTTCATTTTTGGATCAGAAATGTGAAATAAAATGTATATTCCACAAAAATATTGAAGTCAAAAGCACATGAAAAGGTGAATCTTGTCAATTGTCTATATGCAATATATCTTTTGTTTATACATTCAAATTACTCTGCATTTATTGCATTTACTGCATTTTCTCTGAAACGTGGGTTCATTAATTCCTAACTTTGTATCCATTACATACATCTCTTTTTACAGTCCTAAAATCTCCACCTGCATAATAATTTTTGGGGGTGTTTATCATTGTCTTAAGACAAAGAGAAAGAAAGGTCTTGAAGTACATGAGGACTAAGTGACTGTTTGATGAAAAGTTTAAATGGTGTAATAACAGCTAAACATTGTCTGAAACCTCCCAGTAACCAATATCTGAGGACAATCTCATATCCAACCAGAAAACTCAGTAACAGGGGTTTATTGTTGTTCTAGAGAGAAATCCCACTCCTCAGATATCAATAATCCCAACATTTCAGCAGTGAAAGAATAAATGCTGCAGAGCTGCTCACTACACAGAACCTGTTTCAGAGGAAACTACCATCAATCTAGGACCGTCCCCACCACAGCTGAGGCATCCATACTTCAGCCTATAGCTTACCTCAGCATCCATCTGCAATTCCCTCTAAAATAAACACCCAGTTATTCCATCATAGACCCAGATTTACAACGCAATCACTTATGAGTGTATTGGCTTCGAATGTCATTGTCATCAATCACTTGCCTTATTCTATCAAGGTAAGCAGGGGGAGCTTGTGCTGATTAAATGGACCTTCTGGAGCAAATGCAAACGAGCAATTGTGGAGAGAGTGGCAGGGTTGCTTGATTTCCAACAGGAAGTCTTTGGTGGGTGATTTGGCTAGGGGCATTTATATGGCTGCAGAGCAGGTCTGACTAAATGCTGTCAGAAGTAATGAGCTGGCAGACATCATAAAGCGCTCCTGTGGGACTAATAGATGGTAGTTGGTGATGCAGCAAGATGAGGGCAGAAAGATGATCCGCCAGCCTTCTCACAGTTACAGCAGCTGGCCACAATGGCAACGCACAGGTTGGGCTGCACACACAACCTCTACCTTTCACATCAATACATATGACCGACAGAGCTCCAGCTCCAGTCCAGATTTACCATTACACAGGCTAATGATCGATTACGGTCTTCTTCCATTCAGTCTGATCTTTACAAGTTATTTTCTTTTGCTGGCAGCTCAACCTGAGCACATCTTTATTTAATTTGTTTTTTTATTTAGAGGTCTTCTGAGCAAATTGTCACATTTGATTACTTTTTAAAATCGTGCAAGAGAGAGAGAGATGGAAGCCAAACATGCGTCATAACTAAAACGGAACTGAAAGGGACACAGTATGTTGTTGTCTTGCTGCTGAATGTTCATGTATCACTGGAACATCAGCTGTACTTACTCATGGGCTGCTTCCCTACTCAGCCCTCAGACGTTCATCAGGAAATGACACAGTGACAGTTTCATTTGGCAGGGGAGAAACGCAAAGACAATTTCCAGACAAGCCCTCATTTGGATAACCCCCCATGGCTATTACAGTTTGAGCAGAGTGTCAATCATTGGGCCAGGGGCAATGTACTTCATGACAATTACCCCAGTGCTGCATAAATGTTGTTCTAGATTTAATTAAGTGTTCTTGGCTGAGGAGTGCAACAATTAGGATTCAAACTCACAACGAACTGCAGGCAAGAAATAAAGGTGGATGACCCACCAGTGGATATGGCTGAAAACTCTGTCCATGTGATTCTTTACTACATTAGACTGTGTGTCAATGACAAATTACTTTGGATGATGCATGTCTGCTGTGGAATGGCAGCTGTTAATCATTGCTGCGCCAGTGTTTGCAAATGCTCCCTCATACCACATCCATCAACAGATAGACATTAAAATGACAGAGAATAGAGGCAACCAGTAGGTATTCTGTATCTGCATGAATGTATCTATTTCCATTTAGTACTAAATGCACATAGTATAAAATGCTGGCTTCCATTAACAACTTTATGTATTCAAACCTTGACTTGCCCTTATTCTGTGAGCACCACCCTCCCTTGGCAAATGAATCAGCAGCAAAGACATGAAGAAATGGGGGGAAACACTGTAGCTCAGGGCTCAGTGAATGGACAGTTGGAGCTGCTGACGCACTAGACTTCTGGAAGGGCAACTTTCTTGTTGGCCTTGCTTAGCATTCTTACAGCTTTAATGGATCTTTTTAATTAAACTGAATAAAGCTATAAAAAGTCTTGGGTGGATATTTATCTACTGAGCTCTCCGTATTAAGCTACTCTGAAAATTATTTGAGAAGAAAAAGAGACCATTTTAAAATGGACTGAATTTAGCTGAGTAATCACTGATGAGAAAGGATGGACATCAGGCTCATATACCAATCTGACCAGGCTGCAATAAGTATGAAATACTCCCCCTTAATTGTTAGAATTTCATTAGGATAATGATCTTGTTTCTTATGGCTTTAACCAAGACATCTCAAAGGTTTCTTAGGAAGATTTTGACAATAAACCAAATAATTCCCTTAATATATGTAACCAAAGCATGCTTCAAACTGAATTGTATTTGCCATCTATTCAAAGACGGTCTTCTTTTTCTAGCCAATTTTGGTGGTAATAAAGTCAATATGGAGACTCATTTCCAAGAAATGTATCTGTAAACATCCCAGAGAGAATTTCATCATGAATGTATAAAACTGTTAGACTGTATGAAAACCCGTTAGACTGTATGAAAACCGCTTAGATATGCAATCTCATAACCTTCAGAGATGGCAAAGGTTGATCCCACCTAAGTCTGTTTATCAACAGGTATGTATTTAAAGTCTGTAATTGTCTCAACAGAAAATAAGGCCTGTTAAAAGACAGGGAAGGAAGGAGACAAAAAGAAAGAAAGATGGAAAGACAATCCCTTAGTTCACCTGCAACAGCTGCTGCCGTCATGCTCTGAGCTCATCTGTCCTAACTGTATGATGCATATTTGTTCCTGTGAGACTCCCAGGTAATGGAAGGGGACGACGCACACCGATGGGCTTGCAGCCTAACAGACGAGAGCAGACTCCCCTCACTATAACAACTCTGGCTCCATTCTTCATTAAGGTACATAGTTAATTGTGTTGAGTCAAACAAACTCGACAAAGCTTGCTTACAGAACCGTCACGCACAACTGGCTGTATTTCCCTAATGACTTTGTTTATTTGTATGTCAGTTATCTTAAATTACAAATATGAAAGGCTGTTATATCACAAATTAGGAAAAAAAAAAAACTTTCTTCATGCTCCAGGCATGCTCTGCACAGTGGTGCAGTGGTTAACATCTCACAATAAGAAGGTTGTGGGCTCAAACCCCAGGCCTGGGACTCTCCCTGTGCCTGCATGGGCTCCCTCCAGGTACTCTGGCTTCCTCCCACAGTCCAAAGACATGCACGTTTAGGTTAATTGGTGATTCTAAATTGCCGATGAGTGTGAGGCGTGAATGTGAATAGATGTTGGTGTCTGTACGTCCATATATGTCAGCCCTGTGATAGACTGGTCACATGTCCAGCATGTGCCCCCACCCTTACCCACTGTCAGCTGGGATTGGCTGGAGCCCCCCCACGACCCTGACGGTTAAGCAGTATAGATAATGGATGGGTGGATTTACCATGCTCCATGTTTAGTAAAGAAACACTGTGGTCAGAAGACATTGAGGAACTAATTTTAAGCTTCCTATGTCCAAGATAGCTTACCTCTGTACAAAGAAGGTTCAGAGCAGTGAAGTCCCATTTCTTTGCATGGGTTGTGTTGTATCTCAATATTGCATCCTGAAGTGGAGAATCAGGAGTTAGTCATAGAGGACTCATTTTAAATACCTCATAACCTCATAGAAAAAAAGTCTTCTCTTAAGTAACAGTAACCAGTTGTAATTGATGCAAACTCTGCCACCATGTGGCTGTTTGTGGAATTTTGAGTTGAATTGAAATAATGTATGAGCAGAAATTCTCAGGAGGAACATTCCAATTTTATTGCAAAGGCTAAATTTGAACAGGTGTTTTTTCCTTTCTGCTTTTGACATCTACCCAAACTAAAATGGCATAGATGCATACAGGGTAGATAACTGTGAAAACAAGAGTCTCACATTTTACTGTGGACAGAAAAAGCAAAGCTTTGAGGTGATTGAGACAATTAGCTGTTTTTCTAGGTTTTGGCTTCAATGGTGAATGAAAACTTCAAAACAACACATGCGCATATATATATATATATATGTGTGTGTGTGTGTGTGTGTGTGTATTTTTCTATATATATATATTTTTTTTTTTTTTAATAATGTAAACACCTCTTTACATTTATTCATAAGTGTGGGCATAAAGAATATTTGCCAAATACAGTCAAGTCTAGCTGAGCATAGTTGTCTTACCCTCACATCAAGAGAACTTTTGAACCCTCCCCGCAGGGCCGTCTGGATCAAATCCCACCGACTTTGGACACCACCTCCATCCTACATGACAATAACAATAACAATCTTACTAACCAACTTTTTATATCATAGCAGCAAGCTCTAATGGAAGCTACAACTAGTTTACCTCAGTCTCCATAGGAAACAGGTTCTTTTCAGAGCAGGGCATCTTCACTGACATATCATCCCACACATCTTTGAATTTAGTGGGGTATGGGACAGGGACATCTCCCTCTCTGAGGAGATCTGTCTGTAACAGGGAAAAGAAATGGGAAGTGACACCAAATGTCTTTACATTAGATAAAAACTAGATAACTTCTTTTGCTGGCTGACTAAACACTTGACAGCTGTTCAGACAGCTGTATGACTTCTTAAAAACAGTAATTAAAAATGTATTATAGTTTTTGTGATGTAGAGGGTGATGAGCACAATCTATCTTGGGTGTCACTGGCTGTTGATGGTTAGAGCACATAGTTGCTACACACCAGCACTGACACTGGTCCTGAGGGACTAGTAGTGGAGGACACAGTCTGATTGGAGCTTTACTGACAAGAGGCCCTGAGGGGATCATGCAGGATGACTTCACTCCGCCCAGCACTGCATCCCTCTTACTCATTCCCCAGTGTCTGTTTTTACACCTATTTTTCACTTATCTTATCTCCTCTTATCAAAACAACATGTGTAGTCCCATAGCACAATGCCCAATAATGCCTGCATTCACAATCTTTTTATGACTGCAGTATTCTCCTCAACATACCACATACAAAAAAACCTACATATAAAAACAAACAAACAAGTGGCTGTTCACTCACCCTGACTGTGATAGTGTGGTTAGGCACTACTTTCAGGTGTGACAGAGGGGGGGCACACTGGGGCATTCTGTTCAGCTCATCTATGGGTGTCCCCAGCCACCTTTTTTCTGTACCATGCAATGCAAATGAAATACTGTGCAAAAAAGACAGAAGAAGTCAGTATAGCACAGTTACTAAACAACACTGTGATTATAGTGGAGGTAGGAAACAACAGGAAAATTATTCACTTATTGAAAGAGACAAAAGTGGTGAATACCTTTCGAAAATTGCTCCTGGCTGGTTTCTAACAAAGTCCTGGCTCACATTAGATGAGCCACTGCACTCTGCTACCTCAGCATCCTCAGTCCCCATGGCAACCAGATGGGCTCTTTCTTTGGCTGAACTTCGAGAGTCAGAGCTGTTTAAAAACTGCTGAGATTCCTCTACCTGAGCTTTAGCAAAGCCAGAGTCCTCTGCACCAACACTGCTATCACGATCCTTATCTGCAGAGCTGTTGATGAGCATGGTTTTACAGATGGGGCTGTCGGGGCTCAGCATCTCTACATCATTGGGAGTACTTACACCTTTCCTGGGACTGATACTAAGACAGAGGGTGAGTTCGGGATTTTGAGAATTTGAATCAACACAGGTTGTTTTAACAGGGTGGGGGCCTGGTGAAGTGGACCTCTTACATTTCTGTCCATTGGGGTAGTGTGTCTGAGCTGTGTTACTTTTGCTTCCAGCAAGGACAGATTCTTCTAGTCCACCTGCAGATCCGCAGTCCATTGAATTCTGAGATGCGGTGCCATCTTTAGTGTTTTTTTCAGAGTCTTTTGTAGTGTCAGAATTTTGTGTTCCACAAAAGAGTTCATCTTTTCCGTCTGTTAATTTTGAGGATGGAACATCATAATTTACACCCTCTGGCTTGGCTTCAGCAGTCACACTGCAACAGAAAGGGTAAGATAGGTAATATAGTAAGGCTCAGGCTCCAAAATCCACCTTTATGAGATCAGCATCTGTCCTTTTCTCTCCCTTACCTTCTTTGAGAATCCATTGTTTCATCCATCTTTAACAGGTCAGACAAGATGAACCAACGATAGTTGCTTAAGGAAGAAAAACATTTAGATATTGAAAAGCATCATCATCATTTTATCCATGCTCAGTAAATCATGCTACAGCTAGACATGATGGTGGTCTCTCTGGACTTCACACTGAGCAGTATATAAAGTTTTGCTCATGTCTGGTCTGGACTCTGTTGTGGTGAGGACAGACAGTTAAACTTGAAGATCAAACTTTATTTGGTTCACTTGCTCGACTAAGGCTGAGCAGTAAGCTGTCCCCCGGGGCAAACCACAGTTAGACACACACAATGGTTTCAGGTGTCATTTTAACCTCTTACCTTAGGGTTAGGATACATTTTACACAAGCAAACACACGCTCGGCTGCCAGCGCATCGAGGTTTCACAAACCTACAATGAGCTAGCTGCCTAACGAGCTTCAGAGGTTATTTCAGACGTTACCCTCACAGAATCTCATAGATACGACGCTATTTTTGGCACTATCATTAATCCGAGCGGCTTGTTTGCTAACAGCGTCAATACGAAGACGTCCTGCGGGTCAAAGAACAAGTCATCTTAAGCTAACTTAGCTTTGATTGGCTAACAGTCAATACATTAGCTATTAGCTTTCATTATTGTAGAGAGCACCAACGTAATTCAACCTGGTCAAAATAGCAGTAGTGCTGTCTCCATTAAAACGAAGAGATACAACTTACAAGCCTGTCCGTCTTTGTGAAATACTTCAGAGTTAGATGCATTACATAATTATATATTTATTTTTACATGCAACTACTCCTTTCCAGACCACATATCACTCCAAATGTTATCGTCCAGTTATTGGTTCATTTTCGCTTCGTTGTTGCAGCTGCTTCCCCTTGACGGCAGGAAAATCCCGAGCAATCAAAAGGCTATCCTTGGAATAGGAGGCGGGATTGGGATCTTGTATCCTCGCAACCGGGTCGCAAAGCGGTTCACTGTCGCAATCCTTAAGGAGGCTTTAACCATCTTGAAGAGAACATGCTCAATAATAAAAACACTAGGAAATTCAAAGAAATTTAAATAAGTTAAATTAACCAGATTTTTTTTTTTTAAAAAGATCTCAAATGTATTGATAATCAAAACAATTGTTGGTTTAAGCTTTAATGTTCTCCATCTTTGTCCAGTCGTTTTGTTTTAATTAGAAAAAGAAAAAAAATCATACATAGAGAATAAAAGTATGGCATAGGTTTAGTTAATCTTGGCACAACAGGAGTATTTTTAGATTTAATGTTTACTGATTATTTTATGTCCATTCTTATCAAACAAGTACAGACTTCTCACTTGTGGGAAATATAATAAAATACAAAAATTATAAGATTTTATTAATATCTGATTCTTGAGAGTTTTGATTTTTTTTCTAAATTTGATCATAAGAGAGATTATTTGCTATACAAGAGATACGGTAACCTGATAATATGAATCAGCTATAGTGGCATCAGAAGTTACATTTAGTACATATTTCTGGGGAACAGTGACACTGAAGAGTAATGAAGACAGACAGCTTCTCTGCAATGCTCCTCAAGAGAAAGGCTTCACAATCTTCATTGAGATGTAATTCTGTGAATAGAAGAATATATTTCAGAGTTACTGAATTAAAACAGCTATTTAAAAATGAATTACTTAACGTAAGGCAGCAAATGATCAAAGTATTTTAGACTAAATACTACAAGTGTTTCGATGGAGAAAACAAATTTCTGGCAGTTTCAAAATCAATCAAATAAAGATATTATCAGCAAACTGTATGATCTTACTGGTAGAGAGTAGAACAGGATCCCAAGGAACAAGATCACCAGCAGAAGAAGAATCGCGGCAATAAAAATCCATTTGAATCTGCGCCAAACTATGAACTTCATTGTTTTGCAAGGGCTCATAAACCAGAAGAATGAGGTGTCAGGGCGACTGTTGAGAAGAGAGCAACAATGTTCATAGTATGTATACCCATGTAAATAATTGATAGTCTTGTTTTAAAGAGCTTTATTTCTTACTTGGGTGGGTCCAGTTTGGGATTCATGTTGGGCTCATCTCTACCTTTCCCAGCAGGCCTCTCCTCCATCTCTTTCTCCTCCACTATTTCCAAGGTCATCTCTACTTTCCCCTGTAAAATTTTGAAACACATTCTTAAACAGAATCAAACAAAAAAAAACTTGAGTAAGAATTTTCATGCAGATATAAACATACACCAAGCACATGTTTCCCATCCTGCTCAATCATGCATGGCCACCAGCCTCGAACAGACTTCTGGGAGAAGAGTGAGTTGGATAGCGGTTTTTTGGAGGGGGCTGAGCCTGGCATCCCTGGCAACATTTTCAGGCTGCACTTCTCTGGGGTCTTAGCAGGGGGGATCAGATTGAGCAGATCCAACTCAACAGAGCCTATGATAGAAGTATGGATAGACAATTAGTATGTCTTTCTGCTGCAAAGATAAAGTAAATCTCTATCTTTCAAGCCTTTCACTTTGTTTGGTCATGGCATTCAATGTACTTAATACCAATGTTGTTTCACCTAAGTAGTCATCCAGGGAGAATTTGTCATTATCCCATATCTGAATCATCAGTTTAGGAGGAATTCTAAATTCAGTTTTGTCCAGGTTCCAAAAGTGTTCCTGTAAAAAGATTTGTAAATATTATTACCTGCCATCATACCATCACGATGAAAATGAGATTATGAACAACAACAACTTGATGCTGTATTCAAAACACATGTTCTCACTCACTTTCCTGGAGACGACACACAGCTGCTCTGCAGGCAGATAGTCAAAACCAAAGATGAACCTCCAGTTGAAATTTCCATCACCATCCAAGGATCTGTAGTGGACATCAGTCTTCTGCTTGTCCTCCTCCATTCCTGGCATCCATCTAGGAAATGTGGTCATGTTTTATGCATATAAGCTACTTTTGAACAAGTCCAATAAGCAATAAAATCCATATTTAAACAAAACACATACCAATACCAATACCAATAAATGGTACAGGTAACAAGTGGGAGAAGTTTTGTACCCTTTCACATAGATGTCACTCATATTTTCTCCAGTGATGCTTGTTTCATCCAGAATGACATCAGTTGTGTTCCAAACAATAGCCCGCAAGAAGTACCTGTTTCAAATATATCATTATAGTTCATTCTTCTGAGCATTATCTTAAAATATTAATATTATGTATAGACTTACTTCTTGGCTTTGCGTGGAGTGATATCACATGGAGGACCGGGTAAACCAAGGTTCTTGGGGAAAATGTCTACCCACATCTGAATCTGTCCCTGCATTTATGGAAAATTATTACATTTTCCATCAAAGCTATTACCCAACAACAACATTAAGGTGTTTGTTTCACAGAGCAGCATTTTTACACTTGACTACTTGCAATGCTATAAAAAAACAAAAAAAAAACCAATGCATTGTATTTGATGTTGTATTAACCTGGGACAGGTTGGGTTGGTGGGAGCTACACAGGGTTCTGGTCTCCACATGCTCTGGTACCAAGCCCTGGTCTCTGAGGACATGCAGAGCCAGCCTCTCCCCAGCTGGACCCATATGCGGGTGAATCACAGTGTTTGCCTCTGCAAAAGATTTGGTACATCACCAAAGATTGATGCATGTTAATCTCAAAGATATACAATAGCCATTGCTAGTTCTTAAAAAATCTAACAGACAAGCCAATAAACAAAAAAATAAGCAGTGAGATTGTAGATGTAATAAATCTGCAAATAATAAATGGGAACAAACAATACCTAAATCTTGCAGGTTGTATTGTTTTCCTGAGAAAGACAGTGCGCTGCCATCTCCCTCTACGCATGGTGGAGGAACACCCCTCACTTTGGCCACATTCTGGAGGATCTGAGAAGGCTTCAGCTGGTCTCTCCACTGGTTGATCCCTGACCTGCAAGAAAATGCAGACAGAGCCTCTCAACTTCACCTTAATCACAACATACAGGGAAGATAGAGCTGCATGGGTTTGGCTTCAAAAAAAAAAGTTGTTGGATGTGTCACTATGCTGTCGATGTGGCATTTCTGGCTACACATCAGGTGCACACCCAGACGATACACAAAATGCATATACTTACACACAGTAAGTCTGTGGCAGGCCACAGCAGGACCTGAAACGAGACAGGAGTCTGTTCTCCAAATCGATGACTGTCTCTCCCACTTTTTCATCTCTGCTCAGTAAGTCATAGTCATATATAGCAATCTTCAGGTCCTTGTCTTGAGGCAGGAAGCAGGACAGCTCAAACATCCTGGACAAAAATGGAAGACATCATATGTTCATAAGTATGAACATATGTATGTTTGTACACAGTCTTAAAGTTTGACATCATCATTTGAATGTCTGAAAGAGGTCACATCACTATCTCACCTCCCAAACTCTGGATGAAGGGTGTTTGGTTTGTAGTTATCTCTGTCATCCAATGTTTTCCTCCCCAGTGCAATCTTAATGTATGGGTCACACTGAAATGACAATGCAAAACATATTTACTTATTCTAAGTAGCTTCAAGCTTCAAGCTTCACTAAACATTTATTGAAGGCCAAACAGTAGCTGAGACTTCAATCTGGATAGGGCTTTGTCACTAAACCAAGGTGGTTGATCAGTTGTAGTTTCATTTAAAACTCACCATGCCGTTTGTATCCTTAGGTTGAAGGTCGATACAGCGGATAACATATATTCTGACCAGGCACTCCTGAGGTCCACTCTCGGGAAGCTCTCTGAACTGGCGAGGTGGAGCTGGCACCCCTGGGTCATCAGGCAGTGGGTAAATCTTGAATGATCCCTGTATACCAGCAAAAGTGGGCAGTGATACTCATCGTATAACACCTCTTTTATGGCTTCAGACTTATAGGAGATAGAGGATAATGTGAGTGATTCCAAATATCCCTTTACTAATAATGTCCACACTGAATACATTAAAATGCTTAAATTCCACATTAACTTTATTAGGAATTCAAAGTAGGAAAATTTAACCATAAAATTACTACCATAAAATTATTCATAACTTGTTCATAAATTTTATTGCTATTCTAGAGAATATATAGTTCACTCAGCTTTGTCTAGGCTTTTTAAACATTTTTGCTGCCATCAATTATTAACTATGCTTGCTAAAATACAATAAAATGACAATGAAGACAATCTATAGTGAATAAGCTGAACTGAATTAAATATCAAAGACAGGATGAAAATTGCTGGATTTCCACTGCGGAAGTACTATAAACCTTCACAGACATAATACTTCGTAAGCCAAATACTCTCTGTATACTGTTGTCATGTCTGTGCAACATCAACTTAGCTGCTGGTGTGTCCCTTTCCTGAACTGACATGGGCTAAATCCTGCACTAGTTTAGACATTTTTCAATTGAAATTCATAAATTATCCACCAGAGGGCAGACAAAGGCTGGGAAACAAAAGCACTCATTCTTCGCATTGCTCAGCTCAGGTTTCACGACAGACTGAACGACATTTCACTACCTTATTACCTTGAACTCTCCCACCACTGAAGGATCCTCTTCTTCATCTTCAGTCTTTCCACGCTGAAGTTTGAACGTGGTGCAAAAATCCGTGAGTCCCTGGTACTGCGCAACCTCTTCTAGTTCACAGTTATACACCTGGAAACCACAGAAAACCATTATAAAAACACATTTATTGGAACTTTGCACAATATGTCTTTATTTCACACCATATTTGCTTTCTTTTTTGTTTTCACAGGACTCCCACATTTGTCTTGTTGTTTTTCACTGCTCTCTCTTCTTGATTCATGACTGCTCATATCAGCATCTGGGAACACATCTTGTTTGTTTTGGATATATACTGCAGAAAACTCTTAACTCTCAAAAAGGACAAGGTCAAGGACTATTTGGTCACAACCACAAAGCCACAGCTTGTAAAGCCAACACGAACTCAAACACAGATTAAATCAGGTCTTGGGTTTTCACATGTGCAATGACAGATTCTCACCTGTAATGTGTCATATCCCTTTTTTAAGTAGGGCCCACACTTTTCCTGCTCTCCAACTGAGGCATAGAACTTACTCCACCAGTCTACTGCCTCTTCCTCCTACACAACAGAAAGTATTGATGAACTTGTGTTTGTGTTTTTAGAGGTCCTACCTATCAGTAGACTCTGTGAGAAGAGGAAACCTCACCTTTTCTGTGTTAAGCTGCAAAGTGGAAAAAAAGAATACTTTGATCAATAAAAAAACAGTAAAAAAAAAAAAAAAAAAAACTGTAGCTGTAAAACTGTCACTACACTACTTATGTGTCTGCAGTTGTATTTACCTCAGTTTTCACAATAGGTCTCTCCTCAATTTCAATCACTACGTCTCGTTGAGCAGCAGCTATCATTGCCACTGCAAGTTAATGGAAACAGATAAAAATGAATTCCCACTGTATGTATGAGTTTATATATATGTGCAACAGTCTATGCAGGTGTTTACACACCTCTTGCAGACATGCAAACTTCATTGTTAATGCGATACGGGTCACAGCGGAACTCATCCAGGCAGTCGATGGTGCACTGACCCACGACAGGTTTCCTACCGAAGGGTCTGTGGTCAATTACTTTCAGCACAATGGGAGGGGTGTACATCTCCTCTTTAGGAAGAAGCTAGGTAAAAAAGAAAATCTACATATTTACGGGTGTCTAAATATTTGGAATAGGACATGCTCTCAAGAGTTTTATGGTTAGTACCACTTTGAGTAGCAACACAGATCCAGGGAAGTTTGGGTTCTTTTTGAAGTGCTTGATTACAGCAGTCTGAACAATCTCACCACCGCATTCCACTACCAAACTGGGAGAGGACACTGTGGCCAACTGGTAGGTCTTCATGTTCCTCAAACCCCAAGTCAAGACCTGTTGTTAGATAAACACAAAAATATAGTTATATACAGAGATCAAAGCACGAGCATGGTGGTGGGAGATGAGAAAAAAAGGGAGTTACAGACGAGCAGTATAACCAGAAGACAAATCTTAGGGTTGGGCTGGTCCTGTCTGATCATGTAATGTGTGTCATGGAAATTTATGGCAAAAGGAGCAGCATGGCTTCATGGAATACCTCAATTGCAGTGAGCTGCACTACAGGCCGGATTCCCTGGGGAACCATGTACAGCTTTTCCCCTCGCCGAGGAGGGACCAAGGGCAGATCTCCATCATTACTCTGTAGGGCAAAGCACAGCATTACCTCCTGCAAATAGTTTCATTAAGTTAAGTTGCACTAGGCTGATTTTCCTTAGGTGCCATTTATACCTTGTCCTTCAGTAGGAGCTCAGCAGCAAGCAGTACCTCCCCAGCACCACGACCCTTTTTGGTGACTGGGAACCACAGTAGCTTTGGGGTGACAGCCACACTGGGGTTCAGTTTTACCACAGGGGGGCATGTACAACGACCCATGGGCTCATCTTTACCCTGACAAACGAAGTACAGATATTTACCATGGACCCCATCTGCTTTACTAGCATATGGTTCTGTGATTTGACCAGACGTTTGGGCAGGTTAAAACATTACATACCACTTGATCACTGTCATACAGCTCCAAGACCACATCAGGAGGGTTGCGGGCAATTGTCTGTGGGTCTCCATAGATTTCAATGTCTTCAAAGATGAGTGTCTGGTCCCATGTGGGGTTCAGAGTGGCTCTTATGACTTCTGTGGTCTTACTCATATGTAGGAATGACACATGAGTGTAGGGATCTGGAGAAGACCAGAGTGTTATTGTGACTGTGAATTTCAATGTCAGATTTACTTTGGCAAAATGGAACATCATGAGTGGATATAATTTTGTCCTCTACCTACTGCATGTACTAATCAAATCACTGCTTTGTTTTTACCTGAGAAGCTGTCTTTGTCCATGGCACAAAGATTCCTCGCCTGATACACGTATACCCTCAGGTGATAAATGTAAGACCCTGGAGGGAGATTATTTCTATCAGCATACCACAATACAATCTCACAGGAGACAAACTATACTCCTGATTAGAGGTATGCATATTTTTCCAGGGTTTGGTCATTGTTATCTTCAATTAGGACCAGTCAGGAAGTTCAATGAAACAACATGAAGCCTTTCATCAGCGTCTGTGGCCAGAAATTCATTTTATCTGACCCATCTACTCACGGCCAAAGTGGCAGGAAACAGTGGGTGTGTTGGCACCAAACAGTTTGGCTGCATCCATTTTGCTGGCCTTCTCGTCAACATCAACCCCCTGTTAATTAACAAAGAGCAGGATGAGGTGAACACTTTACAGCAAACATCTGTGCAAAATGAAAATGAAATTCTAAGAACAGAATGCAGAACTAAAACAAACTTCCTGAGTTATTTGCCAACATGAGACAGGAACAGGCACACACAGGAGAATAATGTGAGGATATGACTCACATGACATAAAGAAACTCGTTACCAGGACAACAGCCTTGGTGGAGTTAAGATTACAGCACATATTGAGTAATATTATTCAGTGGAGTTAAGAAAAACTCACTAATGCCCCTTCGAGTTTGAAGATGGCAGAGGCCCCAATGCAGTCAGATGGGACCATCTTTCTCCTCCAGCAGCGGCGGCGGAACGTGTCAGATGTGCGCTCCTTCCTGTGGAATTTCCAGCCAATCAGGGAAGAATATTCCCAACCTTCCCCCGGTTCTCGTCGCTTTATGGATAAGACAAGGATAAAAAAGAATGAGAAAATACACTCATATTCTCTCTAAAATTATTTTTCCCCTTTACTGCGTCTTCACCTCAGTAGCAGCCACTTTATCAGTTATCTTCTTCCTCTGTCTTATGAGTCTCTTCCTTCGATGGACATGGTACATTTTCTCTGCTGCAACCCAGGATTTGGGCTTATCATCAGGAGGAATGGTAACCCCGTATTCCCAACCTAATGTCAAAAGACACAGACTATGTTAGACTTAAAATGCTTCAACGATGGACATTTTGGTTATATAGCTCAGCTTTACTGTTCATGTTACCTCTCTCATCTACAGCTTTGTTGCTGTCAAAGCTCCACTCATCCTCCCAGGCCCATCCAGATGGACACTCAAACTCTCCAGGGCTCTGAGCCTTCTCTCCATTCTACACAACAAAAACACTCTATTATTCATTTATGTCATGTATATCTGCATATTTGTAGAATAAGCTCTTCAAAAATTATATTTTATTAACATTAATAAATTGTTTCATTTTAATGTTGATTATTACACTGCTAGAGTTATTACAGAAAATGTTTTCTTTGATAGATACAAACATCAGCTGATTACAGCTTCACCTATCCAAGTGTTTTACTTTTCATATTAAACTCAATCATCAGAATCCTTAAACCAGCATTAACAGATTGGCCATTTACAGCCTGATGAAGTCCAATATTTGCTCTCCTTTTAGCTCTGTTTTTCCTCTCCAACACCAATCCTGACTGAAAATGTGAAGCTGTTAAATGCTTCACTACCTAGTCTCTAACTTTGTGTGTGAGGCTGAGCATGAAGCCAGCTTTTTATCTGAAAACAGCTGCCTACAGCGACTAAAATGACAACAAATCAAAACAGTGAAGTTGTGGGAGATAAAAGCATAACACTGTGCTAAAAGATGCTAACACTCCATAGAGCTGAGGAGAACTGTAGAATGGGGTAAATCCCTGTGGGTTCATCACACTTGACCCCTTTGATCCCTTTCACATTACTCATAATTATTTGATACATTAAAAATATGAAGTATAGCATGAACTATAGCAGCTCAACTATTATTAGCAGCCCTAATGGTAACTACACATCACGACAAGTAACACACATGGCCATATTCATGTAAATCTAACCACAATACAATCCATTTGTTATAATACCCGTAATACACAAAGGAAACTGATAACATTGGAAACAAGCATGAGTAGCTCGTTGCCCTGTTATCTTCACCTTCACATTTTTCAGTGTCCCTAAAAGTGAATATTTGTATGCAAGCATTTTATACCACATCTGTGTAAGGTTCTGCAGCAGGCTTCCACTCCCCACCAGGAAAACGTGTTTCATTCTGAAAAACTTCATCCGTGAACTCTGTGTGTCCAGCGTCTGCTTCTGTTAACAGACTACAGAAAACACCACCACAGAACACAGATTGGAGACAGGCTTTGTGACTCAAACAGCAGCTATGCAGGACCATGACAAACAGTTCAGGAAGACTGCGGTCGGAGAGCTAACATTATTTATGTGAGCCTCAGATGCTCATGTAAGCACTTGGAAGTAAGAGCACTAAGGGACAGAGGGATGTAGACCTCCTACAAACAAAACATTGGCTGAAATTCTTCTATTTCCTGTAATTGTGCCTAGAATATGGGTCTGTACAGTGGCTGGTACAAGCAGTTATTATGTCTACTTGCAGTTAACAGAGAACCAAAGAAAAATAGACAGGATTTTGGCAAGTGTTCAACTACACAGTGATAGCAGGATGTTTGTACTTGAAATTGTACAAGCAATTAATCATGGATGGCTATGTTGAACTTCCTCACCATTGTTGAGGGTCCACAAACCAGTCTCTCTCCCATTCCCATCCACGTGGTGGCAGAAAGCGCTCTTGCTTGAGTTTCACCTTTCCAGTCACATCTGAGAATTTGTGACGACCAACTAGTCCAGTGGTTCCCCACTTCCCAAACACCTGAGCCTGGTTCTCATACTGCAGAGAGAAAAGGTAGTAAAGACCCTGAAGATGAAATCTTAAATCTGACTATGAAATGTGATCTTGCTGCTACTGTACCATTTCAGCATACACACTGAAGTTGCCCTCTGAAAAACTGTTGAACTTCTTCTCATGAGCAGAGAGGCCAAACCACATGTTGACCCGCAGCTGAACAGGGATCTTCACACCCTTGTTTTTGTCCATGGGGTACTGATGGATCAAATGTTGTCTTTTTAGTTATCTGAAAAGTATATAACATGTTATGTCTGCACGTTGATTAGTCTTTTACCTGCATGAAAATGGTCTGGGTCCTTCCACAGTGTTTGCCACAGGCCTGTTCACTGAAGTTAGAGTACAGGATCTGGTTGGCTGGGACTCGGGCATAAGCCACCCGTTTCTCTCTTCTCAACATCCAGATGATCACATCTGGCATGCTGTTCTGAGGCTGATGGAGACACGAAACATTTCTATTACATAATTAAAATTTCAGTCAAATTTTCTTGAGCTACATAACGTCATATTTTTGCTACAAGGGGCAACCTGGGTCCAAAAAGAAAACATCAGAACTGCATGTAACCATGAAATTGTTTCTTTTCCTAACCTCTTCTGCCAGCTGCTTGATTCTGTCCAACCAGTCTTCAATGTCAGCAATGGTAGTCTTAACATCTGTGGCCTCTTCTCTCATGCGACTGGCAATCTGTCTGATATTCTCTATGGCAGCATCACGCAGCTTTTTCATTTGGAAGTCCAGTGCAGTCACATTGGCCTGGCTTTCCAGCACTGGAAGCTGAAAACTGTCATTACAGAGACCAAAGTCAAACAACAGAATTCATCCAAACAGCCATCTACCAATGTATTTGGCCAAGCTGAGCAATTTTAGATTATATAATAGCATTGTTCCATGAAGCAGGTCCAGTGTGAGATCAGTCTTACCTGTTAAGATCCTCAATCATGTGGTTGATGAGTTTGAGCCAAATCTCTGCCAAACGTGTTTCAGACACTTTGGCTAAGATGGCTGTTTTTAAGGAAGTGAGATGGGATTCCTAAAATAAATCATAAAGGCAAATGATTATTGAGTCATCCCTTTGTGTATACACAATATTTAGGCAAACACCATGTCACTGTGTCACTGGAACTTGTTCTAACCAGTCTGTCAGCAATGGAGAGGAGAACATTGACAGCATCCAGACGGTGGCCAATGTCTTCCCAGTATGAAGTGAGAATCACAACAGGCTTGGTGTCACCCCAGGGCAGGTAATAGTAGTGATTACCTGTGGGATACAAAATAAATATACCCATCAATATATCTATCATCATCATTTTAAATACCAGTTGTGGAGTTTACCACATACTAGAGTTTGCTGTCCGTTTGGTTATTCTCTGCCCAACCCTTAAAAGCACTGACTTGTAGTGTGGTAAACTAAAGAACTGTCCAAAGTTCTTTCTTATTCTGTATATTCCACAGATAATTGTTATTTGTAAAAAAAAATAATATATTTAACATTAACTGCACCTTGAAAAAGTTGCACAATTCTGTCTAATTGCATTTGTCATGAAAATGTTTGAAAAGTCAGTTGTTGGGACAGAAAAAGTTAAAATATCTATATTATAACACATAATAAAGAGTAATGTGTAGTAATAGTTTGTAACACTTTGTCATATTCTTCATACCATCAAACACAGCAAAGCTGTACTGGGTGGTGGATGCCAGGGGTTTGCAGGTGGAGTCCAATTTGTTACCATAGTTACCAATGCTGACCTCAAACTGAATTGGCTCGCCTGGCTCTTGGATCATGCATGCACTGTGGAACACAGCACATAGAGAGTACTTCCTCCTCCGCTGGTATTTCTGCACTCAGTTAAAAGAAGATATGGCAGTGTTAGGCAGAGGACAGAAATATTTTTCTTTCCCTTTACTTTTTGATGTCAGTTCAGTATCATGTCATTGATATTTTTTGTGAAACTCTTTTCACCTCTGAGAAATAAAGTAAAAAAGCAATACACAGCGTAATAACTTACAGATTCAAAACCCTACACCCTGGGCCATCTGTGTAAATGAAATAAAGAAGGATACAACAATAATTATAGTATGACAAACAAACTGCATACCTGTGCCACCAGGATGTCATCACTGGAGATGTCATCAACATTTTTGTCAATCTTTCCATCCAGCTGAGTGGACAGCTCGACAAGGACCCTCCCTCTGTAGGCAACCCCTTCACCCTGCAACACAAACAAATGCAAAAATCTCACATACGTGTAATTGTGAAGGTGAAATGTCTAAACCCTCAGCACTGAATTGATAGGGTAGTCTTACTTTCCCAAAGTTGAGCTCCTCGTATGGGTCCGGCAGGCCAGTGAATTCTCTTGGGCTACCGTAGAGGTTAACATAGCAAGGTCCAAAAGCTGGAAGAAAACCAACCTCGGACGCTGCAGCACTCTCTGTAACATAAGGAGCCTGTTTAAAAACAGACAAGGACGAGGCAAAGGCAGGAGATCAACTCTCAAACCACGACATGACTACCTTCAATCTCTCCACCGGAGGAGGACATTTTGCCCAGATTCAAGAACGTCGTTCCTATGGCATCATCCCTGGTTAGACGATCCCTGCGAGTTGTACACTGACATGTCAAATATGGTTGTGATATTACTGTCACTTGCAGCTGTTTATGAATGAAATTTTAGCTCTTACCAGTCATACAAAGTCAGCTTGACACGTTCACACATGGATGGGAACTGAAGCAGAAATATGTGTTAATTTGTGCTGAAAATTAAGTTTTGAAATTTGAATCAAGCTCAAATCAAAAAAATCAAATATCCTTTACAGTACCATGAATCTTTTTTTTTACCTTGACATGGAGGTTGATGATTTGATTCCACTCTGGATTTGCATTTTTCTCAATGATTTTGGTGCACAACTAAAACAAAATATATGATTAAAAGTCAACACTCACACAGTAAGAACATAAAAAACAAAACTTTTTTCTTTTTAATACACATAAAATACCTTTTTCCCAGCAAAGTTAACTTCCAAATATGGATCCACCAAGTTTTTCCGGTCGCCATCCCCTCCAAAGACTTGTTTTACCGAATGAACAAATGCATCGTCCACTGCAACATAGAATAGTTTCTAGATAGAAGTTCCCTGAAGGTATTTTGACTACATTACATATTTTATTAACTTATAATTCACTTACTCTGTGGCATATCCTCAGCACGGTAGACTTTAAGGCTCAGAGTGGCCCATCGCATTGTTATACCAGCTGGCACCAAAAGATTGCTTTCTATGTCATCCTGCTCTTTACTTATATCTCTCCTCTCAGTCTGCACCCAGGAGAGGAGAGGTGAAGAGAGGAGAGGAGAGGAAAGGAAAGGAAAGGAGAGGAGAGGAGAGGAGAGGAGAGGA
>CM076659.1:11097455-11162683 GCA_038496675.1 Rachycentron canadum | reverse complement strand
GAGGAGAGGAGAGGAGAGGAGAGGAGAGGAGAGGAGAGGAGAGCGGAGGAGAGGAGTGTGCATCATGTTTTTTCTCAGCACTAATCTATACAGTGTGTGTAGTAGAGGGGGATTTGGTGATGACTAAGAAGGTACTCATACCGGCGGTTCGTCGCCAGTGCCCACAACAATTATGCTGACTTTCAGGTAACCTCTGGCCCCTGAACTGGAGTCATCGGGATCACTCAGGAGGAGCCATTTCCTCATTATGGCATGACCTTGACATGGCATAATATTCAGCATGTTCAAATACCTACATATAATGTATACAAACAAACCTTTTTTTCCTCTTTTTACATATTTTGCATTTTACATGGAAAGACTGACCTGGTTCATCATAGATGTAGCCCACATCCAACTGGATAAAGAAAAATAATGTCAGACTGCTGGTGATAAAATCCACAACTCTACAACACAGAACTACTACTGAGTGAAAAATTACAAGATGTGAATAATCTGAGATAAACAAAGCATGACAAAGCACTTAAATTGGTATACCTTGAACTCTCCCATTAGACTGTCAGCTCTGAGGGAGAAGGCATCATAAACCTGTCAAGAAAAATTCAGAATTACAGGCTCGGAAAGTCTCTGATTTTAAAGGCACACGATGGATGATAATTACATTTTTACAAAAGAATTATATACACACCCGGAGACTAATGCTCTCGTCAAACAGTTCTGAGGGCAGCATGTTAACGTTGTAGAAAAACATCTGAGGGACAGAAAAATGCCATGAATGAATGACTGTTCCTCCTTTCACCTGATTCACAAGACAGTCTAATATCAGACACTCTTTGTTATCGTGATAGTGACAAACATTATAGGACTTACAATTGCTTAAGCTGAGGTGCTTATGCTTTGGCAAAAGCTGAGAGAAGGCAAACAGATATGAGGTGAATTGGATACAGGAGAAAGCTGAGGTCGCTGCATTGAAGCTCTAATACCATGTCACCACTGCCAGTAAAAGAGAGAAATACCTCAGGGGGTTACTGAAGCTGGTGAGGAGTAAGTGGCACAGGAAGTAGACTAGAGAACAGCAAGGCAAAAGGTAAGTGATCATTAATACATTTACAGTACAAGTATTTTTGTGTGGTGATGGACTTATTACCTCGTCAAAGAATGGGTTATTGCCTCTTCTTATTCTGGTCCTGTGGGTGTGTCCGCATGCATTCACCTTAACCACTGGTTTGATGTTGTTGCCAGGCAGCTGACGGCCCTCGATAACGCGAACACGGATCTGTGCGTTGCAAGCATCAGTGAGGCAGCTGAACAGTGAGGCAATTTATCTGGATTCTTTTTGAAAAGGTACCTCATTTAGGTTGACAAACAACTTATTTGGTACAAACACAAAGTGGCCCGTTTCTAAAGAAAGTCACATGTGAAATTGTTTG
Source organism: Rachycentron canadum (assembly GCA_038496675.1). NCBI lineage: Eukaryota > Metazoa > Chordata > Actinopteri > Carangiformes > Rachycentridae > Rachycentron > Rachycentron canadum. The sequence goes on along the minus strand of CM076659.1, from coordinate 11,161,253 downwards.
AGCTGATACATGAATAGAACAGTTTTCACATGTCAACATGAGGGATAAGAGTCATAATTCACTATCCCAGCCTTCAGTATGTGCTCACATGGGTGAAACCTGCTGTCACTCATAGGATTAATGATAAGAACTCCCTTCCAAACCGGCATCTGTGATTATCCCGGAATAGAGCAACAATACCTGGAAGTCTTGAGGCTTATTGGCCAAGGCTCTGTGTCTCTTACGGCTGAGACGGACTGGCTTGCGGTTGGGTTTCCCTGGCTGGTTTGGTGAAGTGGGTGCCCCTGGACTTTCACCCTGACCTCCTCCCTCCGTGTCTGCCTCCCCTTCATCACCCTCATCACTGCCTCCTGTCACAATTATCACAAATGTTCTTAATATTCCAAATTCTTTTTGAACTGTTTTGATTTGTATCCAACACAAACAGACTACAAACTCCCTCTGCATGCAGAGCCATATTTGTTTCTGTTACATAACATCTCAAAACTTACAAGCCAGTTTTGTGCAATAATTGCATCCAAAAATCTCTTACACATGGCGAAAGACAGTTATCTCCTTTCAGTATGTGAGTCAGTGTCTACTTACCAGCATCCACATGAGACATGTCTCCATCACGCTGCTCATTTGGGTTTGGAGTGGTGTTGACAGGTTGCTCATACCCAATAAGCAAATTAATGGCTGCCTAAAAAAATATGTCTCAATTACTATTATCATCTCTGCTGTATATATCTGATACCAAGTGACGTGTCATCCAAGTCAGTTACTTCCTGCAGACCTACATGAATAACAGACATCATCCAGTTTCGAGAGCTGAATGTGGCTTATTCAAATATCAGTGCATAGAATTGGTTTAGGATAATGTTATTCACCCCAATAGCTTGTTGTTTCTCGTTGATCAAGGGCACATTCTTTGATGGAAGGGATTTCACTTGACCACTGGCCAAGTCTCTCAGAGAGATTTTTGCAGAGCCAATGAATCTGAAACGCAAACACATAAATGTTCCTTTGGTAAGACAACCATAGAAATCAACAGCAAAATAAAAATTGCATCTGGACATAAACTATTTGTATGAAAGTGCAGCAAGGACCAACAAAGATGCTAAAAGAAACATTCCACAGTCTGTGACAAATCTCTGTAGTTACCATGAGGTAACATGTGGTACGTTAGAACTGGGTGCAGTTTGTTAGTTACTGAGCTTGTAGATCTGGACAGTTGACAGTTTACACTTCCCAATTTCACTTCTTCACAAATTATTACATAGCAAGCAACTTCAAACAGAAGTGAAAAAGCAAGTAATTGAGGTCACAAATGGAAGTCCATAAAAAACTTTCATATTTAAGATATTTAAGAGTTACAGCACTGATTAACGATTATATACTTTAGATTTAACCCACATACACGAACACACATACGCACACACACTTTATTACATATGAATAATTTGTTGTGTCAAATGTCTTCTGTTTTTTTGTTTGGTTTTTTTTGACACTTTGACACTGTGACAAATCCTGCGGACTAAGTCCACTTTGCCTGACTAATTTTGATGAAAGAGCCACTGTGGCTCAGCAATAGCATCTTTCAAGAGAGAGGGAGACTTTTCACCTTGACATGGACCAGCTGATTTCCTGGAAAATAAAAGCACACAAGAAAAAACTAGGGAGATGGAAACAATTAACATGTACCACAGGCATGTGCCGGGTGCTCTGTGGCCAGTTTAAAAGAGTAAAAATAGCGAGATGTGAGAAGACATAGTTTTACATTAGCAACATGAGAAAAGGCCCAACGATCTTCATGATTATGCACAGGCACTCTTCTTTCTCTAGGCTATTATCAAATGGAGCGTCATTATTCATATAGAGCTGAAAAACAGTGGGATGTGCTTGAAGAGGAGGGTCAGCTGTGGAGGAAATCTGGGAAGGCTATTTACTGTTCTTTCCACTGTACATGCACAGACTGGTTTATAAAGATTAAGATTTGTATACATAACTCTCTTGTGAAACTGGGAAACAAAAGTTTAAACTCTAGTGTCAACTTTTTGGATCTGATCCAGAAAAAAAAAAGAAACTGCCTTTTTAGCAACAGTGAAAGACCCAGTTAATGACTTTCCTGACATTCTGCTATATTTTCCACTTGGTAGATCTCATTCTTATATTTCTAGGAGTCCTAAAATAACTTTTTTTTGCATACAAACAGAGCAGCCAATGCCAGCAGCTGTGGCAGCTGGAGATGGCTCATCTTGATGGTACCACAGATTAGAGATCCTCGTTAGGCTGAGGCCTGAGTCAAATTCCTTTTCTGAACTTTCCTCGAGTGTAGACTTTGTCACAAAGTATTGTCTGCATTTCCAGCCAGCTTGGTATTGTGTATTAAGTTCATTTTGCAAAACATTACAGCATTACTATCAGTCACCACAGATGTGTCAATGACAAGCTAGAGCAGGCTCTGTTTTTCACCCCACTCAGGCCAAGGAGACAGTGATCATGGAAAAATATCTAAGTGCATGCGTGGCTGAAGCACGCCCACTCCCACCCCGTGTGTCCAGCTCTAAATAATTTACATTATACACAATTAGTGACGAAAGTGACTCAGTGGAAATGTTATTACTTGTCTTCCTTCTTGCAGAAAGACAAAGTGATCCAGGCTCATAATGTTAATACCAAAATACCAGACATACTCAAAAACAACAGAACATTAAGAAGACTAATAAATAACATAGATGGTAGCCTCAGTCTACTTTATGAAAATTTAAAAAGAACTTTTCTTTTCCTTTTAAGTCAACATTCCTCCTATAAGAGCTCGAGTGCTGTTTTGTGGGAGACAAGGCACCTTCCTTAGAGGCATTGCAAGTCTTGACATGGCAATGCAGTGAGTCCTGTGGTTACACAGCTCAGTGACGTTAAAACATCCACTCTGCTCCTTGGAAAAGATCATAATACCCATTTTCAACCACACTCTTAGAATAAATAGCACATTTACAGTTACACAGAGTTGTAATATTGGTAGTGTAACTGTAGACTATAACATGACCACATGCCTACCTTCTTAACAGTTCAACCTCTTAGGTTTTCACTTTAATTACCTGTTCTATATAGTGTAACATGCATGTGTGTTTTTTTGGGAAGGAGGTTTCTGCAATGATCTAATTGGCTGGGAAGTTGTTCAAAATCAGAGGTCCTCCTCCACAAAGGCAGGAGTATCTTGAGTGTCATGTATTCATTCATTCAGAAAACTAATGTCACGAGCACACCTGTGTGGTTTAGGACAACATACTTATCTTTGCCGATTGTTTCATAGTCTTTCACGACAACGTTGATGAATGAGGATGCATCCAAGGAAGAGCCTTTCAGATCAAATTCAAGCACCTACGATTATCAGAAAAAGTCCATTTTGGTCACTTACTTAATATACAGCAATTTAACTCCTGTAACAGCATCTCTCAGATCAATAAAAAGTTGTAACTGTAACTGTTGTAACTCTTAAACATTACAGCTCACTTACTTCATTCCAAACAGGATTCAATTCATTGTCAACTGCCCTGGTTTTCTTCTTTTCACCTGTGAGCACAAAGGAAAACCACTGATGAACTTACATATAAGAAGAGAGATCTGCTAAACACACAAACAAGCTTCTTCCTACCAAAATATTACAAAAATGCATGAAAATGCAAAAATATTACTGATCAAATAGTGTCATTACTAGGACCCTTTAGAAGCTGTTCTCTTCCTTTGGTAGGCTTTCAATCATTCCACATGATCTTCATCAGTACTTGTCAATGAGAAGTAGATATTTTAATTTATTTTGAGCACTGATCAACATTTTGCAATTTAGAACATTTCTATAGACATAGAAAACATATAAAAATAAACTCATAAAGACCCAGTCTGACCCAAAAGGCTGCTTCTCTAAGGAGACAGAGGCTTCTTTTGACCTTATAAGGATTTGTTTTCTTTATGAATCATCAGACAATTATGCATAAGCTGCAGCAAAAGTGATGTTCAAAACGTTTAGGATGACAGAAAAGATGACAGTTTGACAGAAACTGTAAAACTATACGCATGACCAGTTTCACCTAACAGAGACAGGAAAAAGTCAGTGTTAGTTAATGTGCGTCTCTCACCTCTGAAGACCACAGCAGCTATTGGATCTGGGTTCCCAAGTTTCTTTTTGGGGATCCCACTGGCGGACTCAACAATGACCCGCAGCATTTTGAGTCCAACACGGAATAACAAGTCCGAGTGTATTCATAGAAACATCATATTCCTCCGAGAGACTAAGAGGAACTGAAAGGCACAGATGTGTGGAGGAGAGGAGGGCAGCCCCACTCATGAGTCATGGGCATGAAACACACCAGCCTGGGTGTGACTCAAGACTCAAAGGTGAACACAACCTCTAAATAAATGCTCCAGACTTATAAAATATATATATTTTTTGTTTGTTTGTTCGTTTGTTGTTGTTTTTTTTTTTTTTTTTTTTTTTTAAATTTGTTTTAAATGATTGGTATCACTTCATTCGCCATACAGGTAAACCAGCAGTCCTCTCTCCTCCTGGACTACAATGCCTCCCAGTGGTCAGGGTCATAACACAGCAGGGAAATATGCAAATAGTACAGTTTCCAATATATATAGTTGAATTAGAAAAGCATACGTACCTTTATAACACGTATAACACGTTGGAGAATATTATTATTTTCAAAAAAACATTTTCGCGCTAAATGTTAAGACGGGGCCTTGAAGGCAGCACGGTACGTTTACAGTATATCAGTTCGTCTGTCCTGCAGAGATAAGGACGAATTAATATTCACTATGATGTTTGTGAGACATACATTTTCAGAAAGGTAAGAAGGGATGAGTTTTCACATCTGTTCTACTTTTCAAGACTTTTCGCTCACATTTGCGTTTTAAGCTGTTAGCTGTTAACATTAGCTAACATTAGATAGCCTAGCTAACCTTACATGGCCATAAACATAAAGCCTCCAAGTTTAACAAATAAAGTAGCTCATTTTGTTGAATAATAATAATAATAGCATTTTCTGGCTGAGAAAATGGCCCCTCTGTTAACAAGTTTTGAACATTGTTAGTTAGTTATTTAGCTAATTGTTAACTTTAGCCAGTAGTGAGAAAATATCTTAAACTGGGTCAAGGTAAATGTGAATTATTAGATGTTTCCCAAACAGTGTCATTACTAGGACCCTTTAGAAGCAGTTATCTTCCTTTGGTAGACTTTCAATCATTTCACATGACCTTCATCAGTACTTGTCAATGAGAAGTAAATATTTTAATTTATTTTGAGCACTGGCTAAAGGTTGAAGGACAAAATTCAAGGCAGTTTTAAGGCTTTATTTCTAATGTGTGGTCCACCTTACAACAGATCCCTTTCAATTAAATCAACACTTTTAAAAAATATACTGATATACCATAGAGTCAATGACATTATTGAAACATCATTAACATTAAAACCTTTCTATTCCAGAGACTTGATTGCATTCTTTGTTAAATTTGGAAAAGTGTTTCCTTTTTCTTCAGCTTTGAGTTGCTGATTTTGCAAATTTCAGCATCTATAAGGAAATAAACTCACTGAGAATGTTTATATTTGAAACTGTATGTTTTGACATCTGTTTAACATGTATTATTTTTGTGTCAGTCTCTTATAATATTTGTGAACAGAGATGGCATCCTCCAAGCATAAAGGTTACCTTAGGAAAAAGCCGGATAGGCTTGTCAGCAGGTTGAGGAAGGAAAACACCTATCTGAAGAAGACCCTGGGGGAGTTGTCTCGTCAGCATTCAGAATATTACAATCTAGTAGAGGTAAATTTAGTCAAACCACTACTCAGTTAAACTATTAGTTCACTTATGTTAGTATTAACCAAGGTTACTCAGATACTGCACTGTATGTTCCTTTATATTTGTTTTATTGCTGGTAGTGCTTTAAACCAGTGAAACCACTTTTTCCTCTGTGTCTATTGGCAGGGATTCCTCTCTCTTGAAAGTGCAAGGCTCGAGAGTTCTCAGCAAATGATGTCCAAAGATGAGAGGACTACTCTGCCGAAAGGAGGGAGCCTAGTGGACGTAGTGACGATGCAGAGAATATCCACTTACGCCAGAGAGATTGAGGAAATCAAGAACAAGCTTGTGGGCGTGTCCACTAGATGTCAGTCTCTTGAGAACAAAGTTACAGGGAAGAAGGTACGGTCGGGCTCATTTTCAGTATAAATGATTGTTATACTGAGGCAAATAAAATTATCTTTACAAGCAGGAAACAAAACATCCAATGTGTGTTTAGTCATGGTAAACATAACAGATGTTATCTTTTCTAATTTGTCCTTTATATTTCATGAAATCTGGCACTGGATGCTACACCATAAATGCTGAATTCTTTACTTGTTTTAGGGGCAGGGTGGTAGCACATAATAGGCCATTTAAAAAGCAGACATTTGGCTTGTCATTGTAGGAAACCTCACTGTGAGCCAATATATACGATACTGGGGAGTTTGATTTGCAAGCTCCACCTAGTGTCTTACCAGTTTTATACCACTAGATGGCAGCACCTGTTCATAAATATCAGTCTGCCATCCAGAGGAGAAATAATGTTCTCCTCAAACAGAGCATACCATCATAGGAACAATCTAGATATTGTTGAGGTCCTAGAACTCTGAAAATCTAAATCCTGTGTTATAACATGTCACAATGTTATATCATGGTCAGCTGCTCATTGACAGATGTGTGAAGCTGTACTGCATTTTTCTGTCTGTAAGGACTCCAAGTCAAATGAACAGGCTTCCACCATCAGAGTAACAGAGGTCCAAAATCAGCTCAGAGATGTAAGTGCTTTGTTGTTGCCACACAGCTTGAAAGGGTCTTGAAAGGTTTTATATTTCTATCAAACTTTCTGTATTTTCCGTCACTTTTGAGTTTGAGTACTTCGTGTGTGCATTTGTTTATTAGTCAGAACTTGTGCCTGTGTACAGTGCACATGTCTTGCTGAGTATTTGTGCTTTGGAGCCATCCCCCTGGCACAACTCTGTTTCTGTCTTTCTCTGTTATATGCTTCTCATTCTTTTATTTAAATCACCCGAGGCCTTGGAGAAGAACAAGCAGTGGCTGGAATATGACCAGCAGAGAGAGGCCTATGTGAGGGCAATTATGGCCAGAATGTTATGGCTGGAGAAGCAGCTGAACGAAGCCAATCAGGCCCGCTCAAAGAAGCACAATGAAGAGCATTCAGATGGTAAGCCAGAGGGCCACTGGGCAGTGGGCACTCGACACTAGGGCAACAGACTGTCACAATAAGGTTTTTAAGATATTGAGATTGCCCTGGAATAGCCCACTATGACAATAAATGGCCTTACACTGCATTTTCAAACCTTTTTTTTCTACATGGTGGATGTGTAACGATTTACCTAATTTATTTAATTATGCATGCAAATGTATAATTTCCTCCTCATTCTTGATGTTTTATATTTATCGTCATCATTCTCATTACAGAAAAAGAGCTAATGCTCCAGATGCAGGAGCACTATGAAAGACTCTTACAGAAAGCCAAAGATGAGCTACATTTGCTGAGGGAGGAGGTCGACAGCACCCACCGAAAGCTGGTAATAATCCAAAACAGGTACGTCTGGGGTAAAAATATATTGATAATATTGTCTTGTTCAAAGTTGGAGAAGGTGAGGATGGTGGTCAGCTTAATGACAGAGCAGTTGATGTGGAGGTGCAAGGAAAGTGAGCTGAACGTGGAGGATCTCAAGAAGCAGTTGCATACTGCAAATATGAGCAGCAAAAAAGCCCCAGAAGATGATTGGTCTGAGGATGAAGAGCAATGTTTGATAGATGAGACCAAAGACCTCCAGTGCAGACTGGATGCAGAGAAGCGCAGGTCAGCTAACTTCGAGCTGCAGGTATGTCTGCTTTTAACCTTTTTTCCTCTAACATCATCTCATCTCATCTAACATCTTATCATCATCATATAAGGGAAGAAAGACACTAAATAAAAAGTACACTTTTCTCTACTCAGGCGAATTTCTTGCAGAAGTATATGTTAAATCATCATCATGAAGACCAGGAAAAGATCGCAGACCTGGAGCGACAGGTATGATAAATACGCTCACTTTGTGTGAACCTGGTAACTTATCCTCCTTTCTGGAATAAATCCTTAGTATTAGCTCAAAATCGAGGGATGTTAATAATCCCTGCTCTTACTGATTGCACAGGTTAATTACACTTTGAGGATTCTTGACGAGGGCATGCCATACTGTCTTACCTCTATCACTTCTTTCTCAAAGAGTATCAGTCCTCACATTAGCAAAGGAGAAATAATTTTTAACCGAAAAATATGCTGCCCAGACCTGTACAGTATTAAAGCATTGACTGCAGTGCTAACTTTTTAAATTTTAGATCAAGATTTTTTCACAAGACCTTAAGGATGAGAGGCAGGATTGTTCGTATTTAAAGACGCAAATGGTGAGAGTCCTGAAGTCACTGCAAAAAACGAAAGACCATGTGACAAAGCAGCCAAAGGTTGGTATTATTTGTAATTACCATTTGTGATGAAATTAATGCATTAATAGATTTTTTTTAATCATTCAGGGGTAGCAAGCTAAGATAGAGACAAAACACATATTATAACCTTATAATTCCAGGTCAATACAGCGATGCTGCACAAATTGCAGTAATTTGGTCCTTTGTTGATGTAAAAGATATTTATTAGTGTAGCTTTAGGTTTTGTTGGTTAAGAATGATGATGAAAAGCAGACTTAGTCTCGTTATTCATAACTGATAGATGACTGATTTTTACGGCATTAGAGAAACCAGCAGGAGTGCATCTCATGTGAAGTGACACACCCGTCCTCCCAGCTCTCCAGAAACAGCCCAGCATCATCCACTCAGTGCAGCTCAATAAATGAAAGCTACCTGGAGTGTCCCGGCTGCTGCGCCGAGTATCCTGTCAGTCACTACCGAGAGCTGATGAACCACCTGGAAATCTGTCTCGACTGAGCTGAGTCCTGAACCTCTTTAGTTCTCTTCTGTTCTGTAAAATGGATTGATTTCGATCCATACTGTTGAACCAGAGTTACAAGTCATCTTAATAAACTACAGTGTTCAGTTGCTGAGGTTGTGATTCTTGATTTCAAGGGACAAGGCAATTTGTATGTGTGTTGGTCAGTCCAGGTCTTTGGCCCAGGCTCAGATATCTCAACTTTTGAATGCATTGCCCTAAAAACTGGTACATTCACTGTTCCCAAAAGATGAAGACTGACTTGGGTGAATTTTAATTCCATTTGTGACCAACAACCCAAACGGCTAATCATAATTTGTGTGACTGTCAATTGATCTATGCTGCCAAAAGTCATTATCCTTTCCCAGGTCTTGTGCTGTTCAAACCAGATGAATAGCTCAAAACAGCTTGTGTGAGTTAATCCCTTTCCAGTGCTATTTAAGGACACGGATTAGTATTGCTAACCAACAATATGGGGAGTCACAAGTCTGTGCAGTGACTGGAGGCTTTGAAAGGGAACATAACACAAAGGCTTGACCTGACCTAACAGCTTTAGAAAAAGATGATAATATGGTTTAGACACCTCTTAAGTCTCTGTACCTTTCAGGAACATTTCATATGGAAACATCATCTTCATGGAAAATTGAAATATTAGTTTAGCCTGTCTTAGGTCCAGCAAAGAGGGTGTATCACCTCGAGCCCTGTAGATTATTATCACCACCAGACATGACAGAAATACTGTCAGAGAGAAGAGGGTGTGTTTTATCTGCAAATTATATATATTTTAAGTTAGCTCTTGTCCTGAACAATCCCTGCTGGGTTTGCACAGTCAGCCTCTGATCAATTACTGTATCGCTACTCAGGAAGTAAAGCAGGTAACCTCTGCACAGACTAAATAAAAGTGGTGTCCAACTAATTAGATCTCAGCTAATTTACACTGTATCACTGTTCAGCAGGTGCAAAGATTGGAGATTAGAAATTGGATTAACCTAAAGGGCAGTTGTCTCAATCTCAGTCCACAACAAACTGTAGCATGTTGTAATTAAATCAAGAGGCATTCTCTAAGAAAGGATCCACGGTGCGCACGTAGAGCTGTGTTGTGATATTAGAAACAACATGACAGTGAAGTAGCACAGATAGCAGGGGATGAGGGCACAAAGAGCATCTTTTAATGTTTGACTTCCCTTCAGGTTTCAGCTGGAACAAACATTGTCAAAGTGGTTTCTCACCACCCTGAATCCCTCCTCCCCCTTCTCCTCCTCCCTCCTTGTATCACCTATTAGCTTCAGTTCCCCATTCTGGCAATCACCACAGTGAATTCACTTCAGCGTTGTAGCTATAACTGCCTTTTCAGCCTCTATGGATTCTGACCCTTACACTCAATTACTCTACTTGAGAAACTTCACATATTTTTCATTCTTCTCTGAGTTGCACCACTCTGACCATGTAGTCACCACTACTCTCGAGACCCTGGCTATCTCCACTGTCTTCCTGGTGTCTGTGGCAGCAAATGCGGGAGCTGCTGCCCTGGTAACCTGGGAACGCAGACTGCTGGCCAACAAGACGATCCTGACCCTCAACTTGTTTGTGGCTGACTTGCTGTTTGTCAGCATGATCCCTCTGATAGTGGCAGTGCGCTGGACCGTGTCCTGGAAGCTGGGGTTTACAGCCTGTCACACTGTGCTCTATGTCATCTGCATGAGCGGCTGTGTCACCATCACTACCTTGGCCTCAATCAGCGTGGAGAGGGTCCAGGCCATTCTACGGCTGCAGACTGTGCCCACGCTAAACCCCAGAATGGTGACCATCACCATTATCTTCATTTGGGCCTTTTCTGCACTCACCGCTTTACCCCTCAGTTTGTTCTTCACTGTGATGGAAGTGGATTTCCCTGAGCAAGTATGGATGAATCAGTGGATGAAAGGGAAGCTTCCTACCCTGTCCATGCTTGTAATGTATGATTTTCCTGTACATTTTCTTATATCTCCACAGGAAAATGTACACATCTGTACCCTAAAGTGGCCTGACACAACTGCAGAGATAGTGTGGAATGTATCCTTTACCACCCTGTGCTTCCTTCTTCCAGGACTCATTATTGTGGTTAGTTACAGCAAAATATTACAGGTGGGCTTATTGTACTCTTTACTTTGCAGAAGTGTCAGAAAGTGAAGTAAGGCAGGGTCAAAGGAAGGCTGTTCTTCTTGGATCCTGGAATCTCAGACAGAGGAAAACAGCATTTTCTGTATTTTACTTGCTGTTAACAAATGCTGTGGAAAAACTAAAATCTTTCTGTACTTGACAATTTTCTGAACTGTCTAAGGTACTTGAAGCCCATTCATCCTAAAACAGACCACTGATTTTTAGTCATTGTTACTATATCAGGCTCTGACTACACCACTTATACATTTTAGTTGGATCACTTCATTGTTGATTTTGGTCTTTTCATGGGATTTGTTGACAATAATATAGAATATTAGAAAATATAAAGGATTAAACAAATGAAAAGGAAGAACATTTCAGTCCATTACTTACTGTAGACTGACCACTGAGATATTTGTTCTCCTATTCTTTTTGGCCATATTTTGATTTTGTTCACGTATGTGCGTTTGCTTTGCTCTCTTGATAAAGATTGTTCATTTGATAAACATTATTCCTTGAATTGTAAAAGGAAACCTGGATGAACTATTCATTCAACAACTCATGCCAACTCTTGTCCATACATTTACATTGGCCATATTGTACCCTCTGTGAATATTAGTCCTGTCTCTAACATTGTGGCAACAGATGTGTGTGGGCTTTGTTAATTACTGAAGCTGAAAATGGTGTGAGTGGGTTCAGAGCTTTGCACATATCAACTGTCAATATTGCACTGGGCAGCCAGTTCTAACAATGTGGACGTAAACATGACAGAGACAATGGAAAATGATTCTGAGCAGCCAAACATTGATTTTAGCTCTGAAAAGACTTTATGGATGTTTGAGACACATTGGAGGCAAACATAAAGAACCTCATACCCCATGAGTAAATTTACATGTAGATCGATTGGGCTGCATAGGTGGTTCATATAATGTCACAAAGTACAGGATGGCAATATTATGTCTTTTTTTTTTTTTTGTTTTACAGATCGCTAAAAGTTGTAGGCGGAGGCTCCAAACCCGAAACAGTCAGCCTCCAGTTGTTGACTCTATTGAGTACCATGTCTCCCGCCAGGATATGAAGCTCTTCCGCACTCTTCTGGTCCTTGTCTTCTCTTTTTTAATCATGTGGAGCCCCATTTTCATCAACACCTTCCTCATTCTGGCCAGAAACTTCCTGGGTCACCTGTACATCTCCTCTACCATGTTCTTCTGGGTGGTGACATTCACGCTGGCCAACTCAGCCCTCAATCCCATCCTCTACTCAGTCTGCCAGTTCAAGAATGGCTGGCGTAAGCTGTGCTGTGGCTCTGCTGTAGTGCCACTGCGAAAAGGGTCTTGTGGCAGTGCTCAAAGGCAAAGGATGCATCCCTGATTGTTGTGATTATTAAAACAAATCATGGATTCAAACTCTCACCAAGTGTACAACGTGGTCTCATCACTGACATCACTTTGTCCTATCATGGATGTTGCATTATTTCATGCTTTCTGCACCCCTCAGTTGTTGCATTGAGACTGAAAAACAAAGAGTTAACTGTGTTCAGACAATTTGAAAATAAATATTTCCACAATTTTCTCAATTTTCAGTCATTTATTTTCAGTCTACATAAATGAATTTATATTTGAAATGCCAAATGATAAATCTTGTGTCTATTATCTCTTGTTTCAGCTAAAATTAAGATGCTCCAATTTAAACAATGCCTTCAAACCTTAAATCACCACCAATCAACTGAGATAAAAGACATTTGGATGTGTGAATGTCATCATCAAAAAAGTATATGTGCAAAAACTTGGAATATCTTTCGAAAAGACTTCATCTAGTTGCATCATTTCCTTTTCTGTCACCTGGAAGAAGAAAGAACTTGCATCTCCTCGTGCTCCTCAGTTTGTTTCTCAACAAGAGTAATTAAACTCCAAGTAGCAGTTAACAATCCCACTTAATCCTGTCAGTGGTTAAATGTGGCTGCTGTCTAACATAGGAAAACCAGCCTCATGAGATAAACACTCATTTATCCCTGAGGGAGCGGCTGTAGACCTTGAACATTAGATTACATTTCTTCTGGCCATCAGTACTCTTTCTGAATGGACCAGCTGTTTATCAACCTGTATCGTAATGTGACGTCTGTGGCAGCTTCCTAGTTTTCTTATGTTGATAGCATGATGTGAAAACACAGACAAATGCTAAGCATGCATTTTTCTCATATATTCTAATGCCTCTGTAGACTCTTATGGATTCTGTCCTGAAAAACTTGCTGTCATACAAAGCCTCTCAGACACCATAAGACACTTAAACACAGCTTATATTAAGTGGCCAATGACTCCTCTGACCATCTTTGCCTGGTGTTATTGTTGTGGTATTATCCATATCAACCTGAAGTTATACAGCGAGCCTTTCTGCCATAATGTTGGCTCCTTGTTAAATGAGTTGGTAGTATTTTGAATGTTACTTTGACCAAGAGGTATACAGAGTGTGATTAGTGAAGACATGAGTCAGTGATCAATATGGATGTCATGCAGATTCAGGAAATCCCCCTGGAGTGACTCCAGTCTTTCTTCCTGCCCTCTTATACAGACCAGGTCATACTGTAGGTGCCATAACTCAGTTATTAGCTGTGATGGGATTGGCCCCACTAAAATGACAAGTGGCTGGACTTACAAGTTAAGAAAGCTCAGGAGCTTTATGACTTTTACGTCACTGTCTTTAGCCCACCTAGGATCCCCTTACAAAGTAAGCCACTCACTGCCTTCTGTTACAGGGGGGAAAGTTGGACCTGTAGCTTTGGTCCTGAGTGCACAGAGGAGGCTGGGAAATGTATCAGTAGCGTCTGCACTGCCACATCTTCTGGAGGCCACCTTCACTCCTTTGCTCTGCTCCTCCTCCAGACAGCTGTACCCATCTTTGGGGAGCATCTTTGTGCAGCTACAGAAGTGATCAAAGTCATCCAAACTCGGACAAAATGGCAGACAAAGATACTGTAGAGAAGTTCCTTGACAACAATCCACAGTTTGCAAAGGAGTACTATGAAAAGAAAGTCAAGGCAGATGTGATTACTGCTGCATTCAACAACCAGGTCCAGGTCAAAGACCCAGCTTCTTACAAGGATGTCTCCACCATCCAGGAGGCTGAGTTCATATTCGAGCTCATAAAGGAGATGCAGGGCAGCAATCCAATGGAGAAAGCCCTGCATAAAATTCTCCAGAGGATTGCTCTGCTGATCCAGGCTGATCGCTGCAGTTTCTTCGCCTACAGGTCCCGTAATGGAACGCCTGAGCTGTCCACGATCCTCTTTGATGTGACACACAATTCACCATTGGAGAAAAATCTCGTGAACCCCAACGTAGAGATTGTTTTCCCCACCGACATGGGAATTGTGGGATGGACGGCGCATTCCAAGAAGCCTCAGAATGTTGCTGATGTGAAGAAGGTGAGCAAATAAAAGATTAACTGAGTCAGAAAGGAAAATACAAGCTGCAACAAACAGGGACTAAAGTAAGTTATGTTACTGATGCAGCTACTTGTGAGCCTGTTTGTTTAACCCCAAAAATGTAAGTCGTCTCTGCAGGGATACACTGCTGTTTAGTTCAGTGTGCCAACTGTAATTAATGACAACCAACTTTATCATTGGCTGTAGTGTTTAAGCAGTGATGTAACGTGAAAGTGTTGCTAAACTGGCAAGCTGCAACATGATCTCATTTCTGAACTGTGTAGAGATGTTTTATGGTAATCAGCACATAAACTCTAACATCTCTCCTGTGTTTTTGATTTGTTTGCAGGACTCTCATTTCAGTGACTTTGTGGATAAACAGACCAAATACACCACAAAATGCATGGTTACTGCCCCCATCATGAATGGAAAGGATCCCATCGGCGTCATCATGGCACTCAACAAGCAAGGAGCCACTGAGTTTTCAAAAAATGATCAGGAGGTGAGTGGACAGGACGTTTGTTTGCAATAAAAGAGTGTTTATAATGACTGCAAGTGCGTTTGCAAGAATGACTCACAAGCACAAAATCAAACACAGATTGTACTTGGCTGTGCTGAGAGTATGCCACTGAGGCTGCACTTAAGAGACAGATAAGTATGAGGGTCATATCCTTATTTTGACATTTTAACAATTTTAGCCCACCAGCTTCCTGTCTCTGACCTGTATATTTAGAGGCTTGACTTTGTGCTTTGGGTCACCACCATTATGACAGCTCAGCATATAATCCTGTTAGAGAGGGGAGGCTCAGACATTTTTTTTCTTGTCATTTTTTCTCAGGCGGCCTCTTTGCGACACTGACTTTAAAGGTCACCCAAGTGAAGATGATGACTGTTTTTCATAAAGCATTGTGATTCTTTGCTCTTTCATTATAGCTCTTCGACAAATATGTAAACTTTGCCTCGGTGGTCATTCTCCAAGCGCACACTGCTTACATGTGGGAGGTAGAATCCAGGAGAAGCCAGGTGAAATAACACAGCAATAAATCCATTCCAGTTGCACCAAGAATAAAAAATGGAGAGACAAACAAAAGTGCTGATTCTTTTCCTTACCGTAGGTGTTGCTGTGGTCAGCCAGCAAAGTTTTTGAGGAGCTGACAGATATTGAGAGGCAGTTTCACAAAGCCCTGTACACAGTGAGGACATATATCAAGTGTGAGAGATACTCTGTGGGACTCCTGGACATGACCAAAGACAAGGTGTGTAGAAGAAAGTATAAAAAAAAAGCTTCAACTTTGACCTAAAGTTGTTGTTTTTTTTTTTCTTTTACAACCTAAATTACCAACAGTCATATCTGTACTGCCACATTTATATGAATTAATTATAAAGTACATAGCAGCATGATTTTGGCCTTTTCTCCACTAGGAGTTCTTCGATGAGTGGGCAATCAAATTGGGAGAACAGGAGCCATACAAGGGCCCCAAGACACCTGATGGCAGAGTAAGTCCACATCTTTATTATTATTATATTATTTCCTAAATACCAATTTACCAAATACCAATTTGTGACCATTTTTAATATGTGTGTGTGTGTGTGTGTGTGTGTGTGTGTGTGTGTGTGTGTTTGTGTGTGTGTGTAGATATATAAACCCTTTTTTTATATAACCCTATTTTATGTTTAAACCATTCAGGAAATCAACTTCTACAAGATTATTGACTACTTGCTGGAAGACAAAGAGGAGATTAAAGTTATCCCGTATGTATCATGATGTTTTTATTTGCAGATATTTAGAGGTTTATGTGTAAGTGCACTTTCTAACTCCGCTCTAAACTCACAGCGGCCCTCCTGCAGACCACTGGGCTCTTGCCAGTGGACTTCCAGCGTATGTGGCCGAGAGTGGATTTGTAAGTTCCACTTTTGTCCCATTATTTTGAGTAGACTACCTCCAGTCAACAGTAAATGGGGACGCTGATCTCAGAACACAAGTGTAATAACGTAATTTCCATCTCACAGATCTGCAACATGATGAATGCTGCAGGAGATGAATACTTTTCATTTCAGGTGAGGCACTCCTCAGTGACAACAGATTAATTACATTAAATTCTATTTGTTTGGGTTTTTTTGTTTGTTTGTTTTACAACTCTGTTACAACACTGAATATAAATATTCGATTTGATTTGTTTGACAGAAAGAGGCGGTGGATGAGACTGGATGGATAATTAAGAACGTCCTCTCCCTCCCTATTGTCAACAAAAAGGAAGAAATTGTTGGCGTTGCCACCTTCTTCAACAGAAAAGACGGCAAACCATTCGACGAGACTGATGAACAGATAACAGAAGTACAGAAAACTAGCTCTTTTTATTTGTGCATTTACTTTCATCATTTAATCATGAGAGAAATCTCTCATGATTGACATTGACAGTTTTATATTTCTACATGTTGCCAGGCTCTGACCCAGTTCCTTGGTTGGTCCACTCTGAATAGCGACACGTACGACAATCTGAACAGGACAGAGTGGAGGAAAGATGTTGCCCAGGAAATGCTCATGTACCAGACAAAGGCCACAACAACTGATGTGCAGACCATTCTGGTGAGCAGCTGCCACACTCCCTGCTGTTGCTTCAAACATATGGGTAACAGATTAATAAGTGAAGCTTGTTTCATTTCTCTGCAGAACACTCACGAGAAGTTCGGCTCTGCACCAGAAGACTGTGACCAGAAGGAGATGTACAAACTGTTGGTACGTGCAGTGCAGTGTTGTGTACAGCTTTTGTAGAACTTTTGTTTGCTTGTGATAACATGCTGACTTTGTTTGCAGAGGTCAAATATCCCTGACGTCAAGTCCGTGGAGCTGCTTGAGTTCCACTTCAGCGACTTCCCCCTGTCAGAGTTCGAACTCATCAAGTGCGGTATTCGCTGCTTCTTTGAGCTGGGGGTGGTGGAGAAGTTCAAAGTCCCAGCTGAGGTACAGCATTGACTACTCTCACTATTTTGCATTTGGGGTCAAACATAATTTACCCTTTTATGTTCTGCACTAAAACCCTTTCACTGGATCTATGTCTTAGGACAGAGTCACCACCTTTGTTTTGTCACTTTTGCCATGCAGATCCTGACACAATGGATGTACACCGTTCGCAGGGGGTACCGTGACATCACCTACCACAACTGGAGGCATGGCTTCAATGTTGGACAGACCATGTTCACTCTGCTGCTTGTGAGTCAGACAGCTATTTCTATTTCTGTTATATGCATCATCAATGCTGTCCTTTGTAATAACACGGGGCTGTATCCTCCTCAACAGACAGGTAAACTGAAGAAGTATTACTCTGATCTCGAGGCCTTTGCCATGGTTGCTGCCGGATTCTGCCACGATATTGACCACAGAGGAACCAACAATCTCTACCAGACAAAGTAAGATTTTTGAGCGATTTGTTAGTTGACAAATTGGAACTGAATTCAGCATTAAAACAATCTAAAAACTTGACTCTGTTTGACTCTTACAGGAGTGCATCCCCACTGGCAAAACTGCACAGCTCCTCAGTGATGGAGCGACATCATCTTGAGTACAGTAAGACTCTGATGGGGGATGAGGTAGGTCCTTATATGTTCACATATCTTTGCTTTTTAACAGTAGTTGTGTTTTCAAACAGACAAAAACCTGCTGTTTGCTGTCTAACATTATTCTTCTGCTGTCATTCATAGAACCTGAATATCTTCCAAAACCTCCAGAAGCGTCAGTTTGAAACCGTGCAGCATCTGTTTGAAGTTTGCATTATTGCCACTGACCTCGCACTTTATTTCAAGTAAGGACTTTGAGGAGTTTTGATCCATCAAAACTGCTGTATTAAGTAACTGCATGTCTCCACATTCACCATCAGTACGACACTTATGCCTATTAATGATGTTCCAGGAAATAATCGTTCTCTTCTTTCAGGAAGAGAACAATGTTTCAAAAGATTGTGGATGCAGTGGAGGAGTTTCCAGATGAAAAAGAGAGGGTCAATTACATCTCCAACAACCCAACCAGAAAGGAGATTATCATGTACATAAATTTTTAACCATTTGAAATAGCTCTTTGCCATGTTACCATTTCTCATAGATCTTCTTTAAACCATGTTGATGCTGTAGTTGCAATTCAAAACGCAGATCAGTGACGTTGTTTTTCCTGCAGGGCTATGATGATGACAGCTTGTGACCTGTCAGCTATTACCAAGCCATGGGAGGTTCAGAGCAAGGTGTGTTCCCTTTTCTCAGACATGACGACTTGATGATGATGGCAAACTGTCATTCACACATTTGGTCTCATTGTTTGTTTGCTTGTTTTTCTTATGGACCCAGGTCGCTCTGATGGTGGCAGCTGAGTTTTGGGAGCAGGGAGATCTCGAAAGGACAGTTCTTGACCAGCAGCCTATTGTAAGAGCCTTAAACTGTTTTTTTCTAACGTTCAATATGTCCACATAAAGTCATAGTATTGTTAATGATCATCTCTTCTTCTTACAGCCCATGATGGACAGAAATCACGCTGATGAGCTTCCTAAGATGCAGTGTGGTTTCATCGATTTTGTGTGCTCCTTTGTGTACAAGGTACCTAGACTAAACCACCATATTTGAGTGTATATAGAAACAAGCATGTTCAATATATATATTTATAAAATAACACAATGCTGTATGTTGTTTCTCATACAACCCCTTTATCCCATGTGTATCCATTTGTCTGTTTGCAGGAGTTTTCTCGCTTCCACACAGAGATCAAACCCATGTTTGACGGGCTGAATAACAACAGGGGCGAGTGGAGAGCTCTTGCAGACGTCCATGAGGCCAAGATGAAGGCAATAGAAGATGAGAAGAAAAAGCTGGAAGGTGGAGGAGATCAAGGTGAGCACTGGTGTCTCAAACCCAGCACGTGCTCGCTCTGCGTTTGCACTGTCACCACCTTCACCACTGTCTTACTGTCTTTCGCATTTGTTCCTTTTGCAGCTCAAGAAGGCGGGAAATCCAAGACATGTGTTATCTGCTAGACCTCCAAGACCCCTGACATATTTATGGATGTTTGTCTGTGTGTGTATGTGTACAATGTGTGTATGTGCATAAGCATGTGTTCACAGAAGAGGAATTTATAATATGCAAAATCCCCAAAGTACTATTTTTATAAACTGCAATGTGTAGTTCTTCTATCCTCTGACACAGATAATTACTTTTATTGACACAATAAAATTCATGTGGAATTATGTCATTTAACTTATTCTTGTATATACTTATACTTATACAGCTCCTCTGAGCTGAACCTTCAGTTATTAAGAAGAGTGCGTATCTGTATTATATTATAAATATTTATACTGAATAGAATATAAAGATTTATAGTCTTCCTCTTGCTTTGGACATTATGTCAATAGGAATAATAGGCTACAAATACAATACAAATTCACAAATAAAATTATTGTTATTTATTTTTAACTGCTAGCAATGCTTTCAAAATTTAAAGCATATGTTGTGGACAAATGGGTGAGAGACGTAAGAAGATTTGACAGAATTGGATTTAGTTATAATCCAGCTGGAGCCCCTAGGCTTTCCTTTTTAAGTCCAGTGCTTACATAAAGTAAAAATACAGCCACCCAGCTCATAAGACAGTTTGTTCAGAGTCCATGTGCCACTGACAGTATAGGAGCCACTGAGCGTACCGAGTGTAGAGGAGCGATGGCTTTGTATATTTTATAATGTGGTCATGTTGTGATTTCTTGAAATGATAAGTTGTATTTTTCCAGGCTGGATGATGTCAGATCCTATTTCTATTCTGAAGAATTTGCTTTCGAACGTAGGAACATTAAACCTAAGGGAACACAACCTTTTGCATAGGAGTTTGACTCTGTCGTGCCAGTGTAGCCTAACAATTAAATATGCATGTGCATAACACAATGTCAATAATGTCAATAAAGTTTATTTTCAAATCATGCCTGCTTTGTGTATTTAAATTGCACTGTAGCTGCAAATCATTTACAGAGTTTAGCAGGAGGTAAAATAGTTAGCATAGTAGTAGTTTATTGTTTCCTTTCAGCTGCAGTTGACATGGAACCAACCTGCAGCTCTCTTTCCACAGAGCGGAAAGAGTTTACTGATGGTAAAAATGCTGCATGAGCAACCCACACATATCTGTGTAAATAATGTTCAATTCTGAGTTCAGCTCAGGAGAGGTTTAGGAGAGCAGCACTGACCAAACATCACCTTTTAATCAACTGGTAACAAGCTTACAGGAGATCTGTATCACTGATTTGTGACTAGTTTCTGTTTTCACACTGCACATATTCATTCATCAAGCATTTGCATGCTACCTTTTAATGAGCAATAGAAATGTGCATGTTTCTGGCTGAGGTGTGTATACATGCAGTAGCTTTAAAATTACAGCTTACACAGGGTACGTGAAGAAGAAATATATCCTTCAGTGCAGCATTGTTCAAAGACATACATCTTTTGTCCTCCCATTGGTTTTACTGACTGTTTAAAGCATGCCCACATAGCCATGCACTTTGACCTTTGACCTTTGACTGCTTGGCATGTTGTCTGACCTCAGTCGATATGGCTAACAGATGTGGTGGTGCATTATATGACAAATAAACCTGGGAAAATCCCATGCAGGACCAAAGTATCACTGCCTCCCTGCTGCTGCTTAACAAATCTCTTCAAAGCTGCTTCAAAGAGTTAAGAAAATCTTTTTTGTGATTTAGATGAAAGATGTGAAGTTAAGGTTTTTAGAGATTAAATTCACACTTCTCATTATCTCTCTGCAGTGGTGGTAAATTACCGTGTTGGGTAATTGTTACTCTACAATTATATACATTTAAGAAGATATGTGTTGGTAAGTGATCATCCCTTTGATACAATTGGCTCAGGCAGGTGACTGACAAGTGGCGTGCAAACTTCATAGCTCATACAAAAAGCAGAGAGCATCTCAGTTACAAAAACCTGCCAGTTGTGTCATCGAAGGTAAGCCAGCTTTGTGAACTGACAGGACACCTTAAGACAAGCATGTATGTCCAGAGGTCAAACAGCAAAACAAGAATATGTTCACTCGGCGTGCAGCTTTCTCTCAAGAGACTGGAGCTGGATGACGGCCCCCTGTTTTTTGTTCCATAGATGGATAGATACTGATTGTTGTTGTTTAAAATAGTATGAATATGGATTATCATTTAAAATTGTATTATTGATATTCATTATAGCAATATTTTAAATTTAAAGATTTGAAAAAAAAGGCGTTTTAGCCACCAAAGTGGACTTTAAAAAATAGTCTGACAAAAAGAAATGATAACTGCAAAACTCTTCATCTTCAGGTGAGGATTCAAAACAGAAGCCTTTTTAGACAAGATGACAAATCTCAACCTCAGCTCTACATTTCCCTCTAGTGGGGAGGACAGAAAGGGGGGAGGGTTATTTCAGTGCTAAAAGTCTCCCTATAGAAACACACTGGTGAAGTTATGAATATATGTTATATATATCAGATATCAGATTGATGCAGAACAAATACAGCAGATCCTGGAAAGCTCTTAAAAGTCAGAAACAGCAGGCACAGACAGATCAATAGCAGTGGCCAAATAGTTGCTGGACAGAGTGAGTTCTATTCTGGTGATGAATGATGGCATTTATGAAGCACAGAAATGAGCCATCATCTTGCAGAACAACAATAATATCCAGTGTTCTCCACTTTGTCTAAGAGCTGCTTGTGGCAAAAAAAAAAAAAAAGACATTTGTCACTTTCCTTCCTTCCTTCAGCGTCCTTGTGTCCGCATTTCCCCTGTGTCTGTTTCCTCTCAGAGTGAAGCAGTCTCCTTCAGATCAGCTCTCTCGCTGGTAAGAGCTTTATTCTTCCCTGCAAAACAGCACAGCAGCAGCAGCAAAGACAAAAAAGCCCCCAGACCACGACCCAGCTCCTCCAAATGCCCTGCTTTTATTTTCACAAGCGAAATTGTGTTAAGGTGGTCAACAGACACTGGATATCAAATGGTATAATCACATCAGAGACAGAAAGAGAGAGAGCAGCATATATTTATCTGGAGAAGAAACCCTGCACATGCTTCTTCCCAAAGGGGTCTGATGCATGCAGGCCTGCTGGGCACAGTGAGTAAACATATTAATCTTACAACTCTGGAGGGATCTGAGAAATTAGACTGTGAGGATGAAGACCCTCTACAGGGCTCCTAGTGGATCCACAGGAGAACAGAGCACTGCAATAAAGGGGGCAATGTTTTAAAGCAATAAAACTTTAAAAAAAAAAAAAAAAAAGGGACTGGGGTTTTTCTGATGTGGCTTTGGGAAGTGAAATAAACATGATGTCATGCAGAAAAGCAGGATGGGAGCAAGAAGACTCTTGTTAACCTGTCCTTTGTTGTGAGGGGTATGGAGGGGGAGGGGATGGGGTTTATTGGCAGAGCAGATGTCAGGGTGACAGGAGGGCTTCCCCACACCCCTCCATCACACATTTCGCATCCACCAGTCGCCATGGAAACCGCGCACAAACCAGGAAATAAATCCAATATGTGCAAAATTATGAGAATTTTAATGGTGTATAATAATACTACAGGCGGGATTTGTAATGACAGGCTAAAGGGACACACTGATCCTACACTGTAGCTTTATTTCCTTCATGACAACAAATTTTCCTCGGGTTTCCCACCCGCTTCCCGCATAGAAAGCCCGTGTGCGTCTGCGCCACAGGCAGCAATCCGCTGGCTAATGTCAGGGTTTTGTTTTCTCCAGCTGATTCACGAGAAATTACACAATTCCGTTGCCTATTGGGTGGAATCGTCCGAGAGCTGGACAGGGACAGAGTGGCGTTTGTTGAAATCACAGGCCTAGGCGTGGTTTTTGGAGATGCTCCGTCTGCTCCCGCTGGGATCCCCACCTGCCCTCACACCGCGTTTGACACACCGCCAGCTGGTATTTGCTCGAGCTTGAAGCACCGCAGCGCCCGTTTCATAAGGTTTTCTTGACATAGATGTGTTTTCTGGGGGTGTAGTGTCGGTGCAGCGCTGTGGACGTACGGTGCGCCCGGTTTAATCACCACCAGATCGGCGGCGGCGGCGGCGCACGGCACTTGGTGGAGATAAACAAGAGCGGACAGCGCGTCGCTCGGCCTCCAGGCAGCAGTGCAGCAGCGCCGGCGGCGGCGGGAGAGGAGCCACAGCGGAGGATCTGGTTCATGTGCAGCGCTTTTCGTGCCCGCAGCGGTTCGCAGGAATGGAAAATACACGCAAGATGCCCAGAAGATCATCGTGGCTCTGCCTGCTCGTGGTGGCGTCTGTTTTGCTTGTAGTGGACAGCAAGAAAGCCAAGCAGCCCCGCTGCCCCTCTTCATGTACATGTACCAAAGATAACGCGCTGTGCGAAAGCGCAGGGCTGATCCCTCGCAGCTTCCCCTTCGATGTCATATCACTGTAAGTCATGTTTTTTTCTTTATTATTCACACCACAGTGATCCCTCACTCTACCTGCTGGGTGAGACGTGTTTCTCTGCTGCTGCACAGTAACTCAGGATATATCCAAGACCCTGGCTGAGGTAGGCGAACTGTTCTTATGAGACAGTCTCTGCTTTAACGCCGTGTCTGTCTGTCGTGTTTTCTCCTCCACAGATCGTTCGTCAAGTCTGAATTCACTCAAATCCCGAAGGAGAGCTTCATCCACACGCCTGCCCTGCATCTCCTGTGAGAAATCTCTCCGGAGCTTTTTGTTTCTTCAGTCTTTGTTGCATGATGTCAGTCCCCAGTGAGGTGATCAACGCCATGTTTAATGTTCAAGGCACCCCCCCTCTACTGATGTTACTCATGATAATACAGTGGATGTGTGTCGAGCTTCATCAGGGATCATTTTTTGAGGAATTATTTCCATATGGGCCTTTTCATGTCATGGCAGAGTCGGGGTTTCCATCCAAGTCTTGTCTTGAAAAATGCACCTGGGTATATTGTGACTCAGGTCTGGTTTCAGGATTAGCTCCATCTATGGGGAATCCCTCCTTTTGAAGAGGGAATCCCCTTCACTCCTGCCTCATAGGGTGGAGTATTGATTGACTCACTGTGTCCTGCAAAACAAACATGTAGGACTGCCGGAATCCTAATTGAGCATTTATCCTTGTCTTTGATGTCTTTGAGTTACCCTGAAGAAAGGAGAGGGCTTGCCATTATACACTTCCATTGTTCAGAGTATGTAGCTGCTAACGTGGGACAACAGCTTGTTATTTCATTTGTGACCCCGAGCAGTAAAATATTAACCACAGATCTCATCCTCTGCGCAGCCTCTTTACAGCCAACAACCTGGAGTCTATAAACGAGGATGCTTTCCTTGGTCTCCCTCATTTGGAGTATCTGTAAGTAGAGACGGCACAAATTTTATCCCAGAAGCTGTTCCTGAAAGACTTGATCGCCTCCTTGCTTGTGCACTGACTCAACACCTCTTTCAGGTTCATCGAAAACAACCAAATCAAGTCAATATCACCACATGCTTTCCGCGGACTGAAAACCTTAGTGCATCTGTAAGTATATGATTTAAACTTCCTCTGCAAAGATTATGAAAATATTCATCAGCAATACAGCACATAGTGTAATTCATCACTTCATAAGAGAGAGGCAGCAAAGATGTTTTCTGTTATTTGTATCAGTGCAAAGGTGCAGGTGCATGCAAGCTTTGTTTCAATGAAACGCTGACAAAGTTTATTGTACAGCATTTATTGCCACGTAAACATTTCTCACAGCATTGTGCAGCTGTTGATATGATTATAAAGCAAATCCTGTCACTTCTGCTACTCCAGCTTAATAAAGCTTAAAAGCTGAAGGCCTGTTACATATGCAATTTGTTACAGATTTAGTCATTTAAGTAAAGGTCTCCCCTGTTCATTCATTTTTGACAAGCAAGTCAATGTTTGGCCTCCAACACAAATGCAACAACCTTCTCTTTAGTGGAATCTACCGTTTTCCCCTCTTCTTGCAGCAGAGAAAGTCATAAAATGGCTGAGGAAGCAGCTCTAAAAATAGCTTAATATTTCCTCAAACTCAAATAAGCAATGTTCCTGCCATTAGTCTCCAGGGTGGTAATATGCGGCCAGGCTCTTTAACAGATATTCATATACTTCATCGCAAGGAAACAATGCGTAAGCCACTTCCCCGGTTTGATTTTATGAGGCACTAGAAGTTCCTCTAATAAATTAATATACACAGCATTTACGGTAACAGCATGAAGAAGGCAGTAATGATCAGTGTATCTGAACAGATGCTATTTTCCCTGTTTTTCATGCAGGAGTCTGGCCTACAATAATCTGGAGACACTGCCCAAAGACTTGTTCAGTGGTCTTGAGGCCTTGACAAAAGTGTAAGTATGCATTTTACTCCTGCTTTATCTGGAAACAAAGAGATGAATTGCACAGTTGCATTATAAAAGTATAATGTATGCTATCATGGACAGTTTCCTGCACATGCTTCTAAATATAGAAAACTGTATCATTATTCCACTTCAGCCGAGGCTTGAAAAATGTGTGGGCAGCTGGCGCTTTTAACACCATTAAAATTACATGCAGCAGCAAGGAAGCGAGATAGTTTGCAATCTATCACCCACTGAAGATGCTTGGTTCTCTTTTATAGTCCCTCTTGATATTAATGAGAGCACCCTCTGGCTTCGAGGGCCATAGAGCAAAGCCAGCAATTTTACCTACATGACTGCGGCTTTTGAGAATCAGCTCCATTCTCAAAGCTGAGAGCAATCCTGTTAACTTCTGAGGGTTCGGAGATTAGTTTGGTGGTTTTCGTCTCTTCAGAGACTTGCGGGGGAACCAGTTCACCTGTGACTGTAAGCTCAAGTGGTTGGTGGAGTGGATATACAGCACCAGTGCTACAGTGGATCAGATCTACTGTAAAGGCCCGGCCTCACAGCTTGACAAGAAGATCAACGATCTGGAGCCACAGTCCTTCGACTGCATCACCACAGGTGGAGTCCAGGAAACAGTCTTTATTATTCATACAATCTACTGGGTTTTTTGTGTTATTATAAAGTGTGTTTCTTTCACAGAGTTTGCTGCCTACCAGTCCCTGAAGTTTGAGTCCATATCGGTGGAGTCTTTTTCCTTTGGGAATGACCAGTATGTGGTATTTGCTCAGCCATTCATTGGGAAATGCAGCTTTCTAGAGTGGGATCACGTGGAAATGGTCTTCAGAAACTTTGATGATATTGACAGTAAGTAAATGTCATTTTTAAGATTTACTGTAATGTGTCGAAGGGGTGAGATTAGAAAAGAAACCACTAGATGGAGACAAGTATCAAAGAGAAAGCTGTTTTTATTCTCTCTTCTTCCTCATCAGGCACATCCACAGTGATTTGCAAACCTCTGATCATTGACAACCAGCTTTTCATCATTGTTGCTCAGCTGTTTGGCGGCTCACACATCTATAAGCGTGACACCTCTGCAAATAAATTCATTAAGCTTCAAGGCATTGACATCCTCAGAATCCGCAAACCAAATGATGTTGAGACTTTCCGCATCGATGGAGAATCTTTCTTTGTCATAGCAGACAGCTCCAAGGCCGGATCCACCACCATCTACAAGTGGAACGGTAATGGATTCTACTCTCACCAGTCACTCCATCCATGGTACCGGGACACTGATGTGGAATACATGGAGATTTCCACCAAACCTCACCTGATCCTGTCCAGCAGTTCCCAAAGGCCGGTCATCTACCAGTGGAACAAAAGCACCAAGCTGTTTGACAGACGCACCGACATCCCAGAGATGGAGGATGTCTACGCCGTGAAGCATTTCCAGGTCAAATCTGACCTTTTCATCTGCCTGACACGCTTCATTGGTGACTCCAAAGTGATGCGCTGGGATGGGGCCCTCTTTAGAGAATTGCAGACCATGCCTTCTCGTGGCTCCATGGTGTTCCACCCCTTTTCTGTGGGCAACTGGCAGTACGCCATCCTGGGTAGCGATTACTCTTTCACCCAGGTGTACCGCTGGGATGCCAAGAAGGGCGAGTTTATCCATTTCCAGGAGCTGAACATCCAGGCACCAAGAGCCTTCTCTCCAGTTTCCATAGACAACCGGCAGTTCCTGCTGGCCTCCAGTTTCAAAGGGAAAACTCAGATCTTTGAGCACCTGGTCATTGATCTGAGCAATTAAGTGATCGTTTTCTTTTGGCTGATTGATAGGTTATCGATAACTTTGGTCTTTGTATTTAAAAAGGCTGTTGCAGCAGTTACACTGCAACACTGGAAGTGATCATCAGTTGATCCTAACTTGAGAGAGGCATTACACGTACTCATTTTTTAAAAATCTTTCATTGAAATCAGTGCATGGTAAACGTTTAGATGAATGCATCTATCCCAACCACACATACTTGGTTGAGATACATGTTGAGTTCAATGCATGAATCTCAAGTTAGGATTAGACCCAAAATGTTGTCAAGACATTAATGCATGACCAGGGCCTCAGTCAGGCCGTCCTATCCTGACAAATGCAACATCCATGATCATTAATCCATTAAATCAAGCATTGGCCAGTAGGTTATTTTTTGTGTTCACCCCCATTCATGTGACTCAACAAAGTTTATACATTTGTAATCTCATATATTTATCTACAGAAAGTAATGACAAAATGGTACTTTTTAACCTATTAACGTGTTTAACTGAACAAATCTGCCAAAACAAAATGTTTACATTTTTCTGTCTTTCCACTTGTCTGCTAAAAGATTTGTAAAACAAGCTTTTGTAAGTTTAAGAGGGACCATGTCAGTTAGATAAATATTTGTTAAGGAGATTGATTTAAAATTATGTTTATTATTTGGAAAATATCAATGGAAACGTTGTGTGAGAATCTGCCTGTATATCCTTGCAACTTACATTTTTATCATTAATGGTTTGTATAACGTTTAAAGTATTGAAAAAACTGTTTTTCATAAGAAGTATGGGAGACATTTTGGGCACACTTGGAACTATTTTCGCATACTTAAAGGAACTGAGATGAAAAACTGAGGATATTGTTCATAATGCTTTACCTTTGACTAACTGTGTCATGATTAGGATTAAGTTATTGACTTATATCATGCTGTCTAGAGTCAATAAAGGTTTACATCATTAACTGTCGTCATCTAAACTCCCTGCTGGCAGCATAACATGGCTCCAGTGTAAAACGCCGACTAAAGTCCTCAAGATGAAGCAACACACACTAACACGCCTACTTCATGGCTGGAGAGAAATTGACCTCTTGATGTTAGTTGTGTTATTGTGATACAGATATGAGAAATCAAATGAAATAAATACAAACAAATAAAATCCTTTTTATTTTCTCCAACAAAGTGCATGCCTCAAATCTACAAAGCAGCACATTACAATGTAATGGAATAAATACAATAAAATCCGCTGAATAAAAAAAAAAAAAAAACACAAGCAAGGAGATACATAAGTACCTGCACAATCACACTGGTGGCAGGACTAAATCAGGCTCTTTAGAAAGGCTCCTCGAGACAAACTGCTTCGCTCATGGTGATTGTTTGACTTCTAATGCATCTTCAGTCCTTTGGATAAAGACATCCTATCCTCTGCTTTCTCAAGTACACCAATTTAAACCCTGCTTTTTTTTGTAATTGAGGACTAACCAAACTAACGTGAAAGAAACACAGATGCATACTCTCATGTTCATACACATCACCCTGGAAAACTTGTGCAATAGCAGCAGGACCTGCGAAACACCTCCCTGCTGCTGAGAGAAAATAAAGTGAACACATTTTCAGTTTAACTGAAGTTACTACTAAGTCTATGTGGTGGAACTTAGTGTTTTTTTTTCTGTAGGCAAATAAAATATAACATAAAAGGCAAGGGAACACATCCCTTAATATTCCACAAAATAATTTAGTGCTCTTTAAATAAAATTAAAAACACTATTTTCATATGGTGGCTCTTAAAAAAAAGAATTAAAAAAAACTCACAGACTGAAAGGATAATGCTCTAAGAGACATCAATTATATTAGGAAAGAACTCAAACTCCATGAAAAAAGACAGTATTGACAATAAAATCCTGTACAGAACTCAAAATCAATATACAATACAGTACCTGCAGATGTTATGCATACAGTACAATTCTCTTTTTACATAGTTTTAGTATGGACTCCAGCCTGATCTATATACTGACTTAACACAGGTGGAAAAGCGTCTAGTTTAGCTTTCAGTAATTTTAATGGTTATTCAGCGAGGAGCGTAGATCTTGTAATAGGCATTTAGAAAAAGAGATCGAAAACATTATTGCAGGATGGTCGTCTTCAGTTGCATACTGCATGTGTTACATGAATGTATCCTATGACGAGGAGCAGCGGGCTGATGAAAGAGACAGAGAGCCGGACGGAAGAAGAAAAAAAAAAAGGCAGGGAGGGTGTGGGGGTAGGGGGTAGAGGGTTAGCTGTTTTTGCTATCCCTCCATCACAGAGGTTTAACCTCTCTCTGATCCACTACCCTGTACAGTACATTCGTGGCCAGTATTGCACGTTACCAGCCGAGTCCACCCTGATTCTGCGTGGTGAGGACCTTCAGTGCTGAATTTTGTCCTGTTAGTCAACACTAATCCAGTGATGAGATGAGACCATAACCAGAGCTCAAAGACTGACTGGGATCTGCTGTCACAGTTTGAGCTCATTGGCAATTTTGCAGGCAATATTCTTAAAGGCGATAGACGTGCCTGATATCCTCTTGAAGCGCACGCCGTTGAGTGAAAGGCGGGGCAGCTTGCACACCTCCATCTCCCATTGGACCAGGTTGTCCTGACGAGCATCACCGTGGACACAGAAAAGCAGGAAGCGTTCTCGCTGCTCGTAATCGCAGCTGTTGGCGTCCAGAACCTTTCGGATCTCCCTCATCATCTCGGCCGGCTCCATGGAGGAGGTGGTCTTCATGCTCCAGGTGAAACGCAGGGAGCGAGGCTTAGAGTCCCGCCCTCCGTCCTCTTTAGTATCACCAGACACACTCCTATAAGAATATAAGATGGAGACAGAAAGAGAAAGAGAGAAAGAGCAAAGAAAGGAAAAGACAGAGACGTTGAAGGAGGTATAGGTTGGTTACAGGACTCTGTGAAATCTACGTCTCAATCAGATTCTCACCTTGGTGTTTCTGTCCTGGCACTGGCCTCTCCCTCACTAGGCACCCTGAAAAAAAACAGGAATACTTTTACTATTACTACTATTACTTCCACGAGCCGATGTCAACACAAGCTCCCCCCACCCACTGCCAACACCACCATCATCATCACTGGACATGGAGAGGGGTGTCAGGCATCATGCCAGGAAAGAATCCACACTCCTGGGTATCAGGGTTCAGCACACAATGAGGTGAGTGTGACTTTTTGAGGCACATAACTATCGTGGCACCTTCACAATAACCAAATGCATCCTACTGTCTACTGTATGCTACCTTTCCTTAATCCCCACTGATCTGTAAGGAGCGTAAAAGTGGTTCTAAATCTTTGATCCAGCCTGTGTAATTTGCATGATCTTATCTCTTAAGCGCAGAATGAAGACGGGGGGAGAGTAAGGAGAGGAAAGCCAGCAACTTGAGAAGCAGATATTGTGGCTTAGTACAGGAGAAGCTGGTGAGCCTTAAGGTTTGTTCTCGAGGCAGTGGACACAAGGGAAGGATGTACACGGCATAACAAGGGTGTCAGTAAGCAAGGATGTTGTGTGGTGGGCAAGTACGTAAGGGGTTAAGGAAACATGGGCCAAGGTCATTGTGGGGAATTTTTTCTATTTTGGACAGGGAGAGGGGGGACAGGTGCAGCAAGCGTTGTGTTCTCCTACCTCCGGGTCGACCTGAAAGACAGAGCTCTATGCAGAGAGAAAAGGAGAGAAAGCTGTGAGGCTCTACCAGATGGGCCAGCGTGAAGGTGACACTGGGAGCTAACTGGTATATGGATGAGGAGGTTCTATCCTTTTCTTGTCATTTTGACAGGAAAGGGTAACAGTGCGCATGTTCAATAAGGTCTAAGGATTGGGAATAAGAGAATATCTGTTGTCAAGAAGCTGGAAGAGGATGTGATACTTTCTGTTTTCACTGCTGGAAAAGTCCATGATGTAATCTAAACACATTTTAAACCACTACAGTTATTTTTAAGCTTTTAAGACACAGAAACCCATAGATGATACTTTATATCCCAGTGCACTTTGGAGGTAAATATCTCAACATAGCTCAGTTACTGGCTATCTTGCTGAGTGGTAGCTACTATTGTTTCAAATACATAGGGAAACACATTGAGAAAAAGATTTTAAGCATATTACGACTCATATTGCAGCTGCATGTAAAAATGGATATAAAGTTTAGCATAAAGTAATTTTTTAACTGTGATACACACACACACACACACACACACACACACACACACACACACACATATATACATATATACATATATAAGACTTGACACTCTCAGCCAAATGTTTTCAACTTCAACATGCAAAGCTGAGCATGAATACTTCAACTGTATGGTGCAAAAAGTGTATTACTTGAGCAGCTGTCTTCACTAACCTGCGGACGAACTTGGAGGTGATCTTGCTGATGATCCCAGTGGAGGTGCCCCTGCGTTGCTGAGCAAGAGCCCCCGTGTCGTGGGACAGAGTGGGCGAGGCCGGGGGGCCATTGTAGGTAGCACTGCGGCGGTCTCTGAGCTGAGCCCCGTGGAAGGTGCTGCGACTGGTGGTGCCACGAGGAAAGCGGTTCTTCTCTGGGGTACTAATACTGTGTGCAGACGGAGAGGTGGAGGGACCCCGCGGAGAGGAACTGTAAATGAAACACAGGTCATAGGTGAGAACATGCCTACAAAGATGGTACGTGTCAGCATGCTTACTAAGTGCAAAGTCAGTATCACTATCTCCAATAAGGGTAGCATCAGGCTGCTCACCTGGCTTTAAGCTCTGTGTTGTCGTCGATGGGGGGCAGTGTGCTTTTTGAAGGATGCCCTGACGATGACATGGACTTTGTGTGACGAGGTCGTGTGGAGCTCATTGCAGTCGATGGAGTGCTACCTGACACCTCAGTCAAACTGAGGACAGAGCGCAGAAAGTATGAGCATGTGAGGATGAAAATCTTTCTTTAGAACAAGCTCGTTTGTACAATGGGATTTATTATATTATAAACTATAAACTATAAAATTATTATTTACTGTGACTATGTGTTTACCTGCTGTCTTTGCCATTGGGAATAGCTGAATAGCGGTCGGTGGATGAACGTTCACACACATAGGTGTTCCTGCGAGTCATTGATCCATTGGTCTATTTATGAAGGAAAAACATTTTTAGATTTAGTTTTAGATTTTACATTAACTATTAGTGAAATATGACCCTTTAACTTGAGAAACTTGTTAAAGGGGGTGGGGTACAAAAATATGAAGCTGTAATGAAATTTTCTTCCATGGAAATTCTTTCCGTCATAGTGGACCTGCCCACACCTATTTGTTCATGACTATCTATATGTGTCTGCTTCTTTCTCACCCCCACAGCAGTTGTAGGTTTCTTCCTCTCCTGCACCCCCAGAGGTGAGGCAGGAACATCTCCTTTGGAAGTGTTGAGCTCCAGCCGGCGTGCTCCGTCCCACTCCTCCCTGTGGTCACTCTCCACACTCAGGGCCTGGCCGCGCTTCGTGTACGACACTGCTGGAGGCACAGACGGACCCACTGGGAAAAACACACATATGGGAACAGAATTACATACATTCCAACAAGCCCACCCTTAATTCTACAGCTCTGATGTTGGGGGTTTTAGACAAAAAAAGAACAGATGATGATAGTGTCTTCATTACAAATGGCGCCTAAAAAGCCACTCAAAGCCAAGATTTACACATCATCCAGTCTGTCACGTATACTCTACAACAACAACTAGTTTCATAATTGTACAGCTATAGAAGCCAAGGTGAGCAGGTACAAGGCAAAGCTGTTCCCTCCTCATGCTTTGAGGTGCTGTTTCTGAGGGAGCTACAGCAAAGCAGCCAGCCAGCAGATGGCGGCAGACACAATGGCCCCACATGACATAGAAGGAAGCTGCAAACAACAAATGCAGTGGTCAGGTTGACTCACTGATTTGTGCATTTGAATACACTGTTTATGAAAATTAAACCAGAATAAGCATCAAAAAATAGCTATATATACACACAATAACTGTTGTATCTAAAATTAAATCTATGAACACAAGGAATAAAATGTATTATTTTATCATTTGATAATTGAATTGGATAATATTTCAATTAGCTTTATTCAGCTAAATAAATGCAGCAGTGACACTTCTTTAGTGCCTTATTTGGAGGCACATCAGCTGGGCAGATACTGATATCTGGTCACTGCTCATTTCTCAGCGACTGGAAGCAACTTCCCCCTACACAACACGCAGCTAGCAGCACTCTCAGAGCTGGGAAGGACGAGGTTACTTTACTTGGCTTCTCTACGACACCACCACCACCACCATCATCATCCCCACCATGATCACTGTAGCGACGCTGCTTCTGATTGGCCGAGATGCTGCGTGTGACCTTGGGATGGGCGGGAGAAATGCTGGAGCTGCTGTTGATGTCACTGGTCGGTCGCTGTCGCTGGCCCAGGACGCTGTTAGTCAGGGGCTCGCTGCCCTCGAACTGAAATATAAGGACTCAGGATGAGACATATGGTCAATGCATTAACTGCTGGTGATGATGTCAAGACAATATAAGTCAGAGGCACTGACCTCTGGAGCTTTTCTGCCCAACAGCAGGTAGGTGGCCATGACATCATCGTACTTGTGGTTATGTAGAGACTCTGTGATCTCATCTTTAGGGAATCCCATTGTCACCATGAGCTCTGATGGCAGACGTAGATCAACATAAATCACAAGTGACACATCAAAGAGGGACATCTACAGAAACACACACATGCAGATATACACACAGTCAGACACACCTATTCTGGATGAATCACTGAAGTCTGCCTCAGGCTCGATGTAAGGTTTCAGCTCCTCCTCCTCGTGACCCACATTCATCCAATGGTCTTTCATGATTTGCTAACAAAGAAACAAGACAATTAGAATTTGTGCATGTTCTGTACAATTAGTTCAACTGGAATGGCAGATAATTAATTATGATTCATATCAGTTACACATACATTATCCGAAATGACAATTAAGTGCCAGGCAAATGATGACAGTTGAGAAATGGATGACTTTTTTATGAAATCTCTTTGATCGTTCAGCTGTGGCTGAAAAACAGTGATCAATGGTTATTATTGGTCAAATTGGACAAATCATTAATATTGAATTTCAGCCTGGTTCTGAGCGCATGGGTGGTATCGACTCTGGACAGAGAGTGAACTGAACTGGCATCTATATATTTGCAAAGGAGAAACATGCTCCAACCAACCCAGATAACATGGTTGCAGTGAAAGAACAATACATAAGTATGTTTTTATTCAGTTGTATTTCTTACAATGCTTCAACAAATCCTATTCACTTTTATCATCTGCTAGTGCAGTCATTAAAGAATTATGGAAGACCTCTCTTGGATCTCAGATCAACAATGTTTTCAAATCTCCACCTGACAGGCTGTAAATTCAACTGTTCTGCTGGTTTACAATTAACAACAGCAACAATTGTATGCTTCCAGATGACGCACAATAATCATGCTCTGATTCATGCTTCATTAGGACTGCCTCTGTTCCTGTCTGCTCCTGTGCAAAATGTTTGTGAACGGATAGCAAATAATTGTAAAGATACAACAGTGACACACTCCAACTTCAGAAAATGTGTCAAATCGACAAAACATTTTCATCAATTTGACAAGACATGCGCTGCAAATACTCTCAACACAACCAAATACCCAAATGTGCTGCAAAATCGAAAAATATCTTAATCTAATTAACAACACACGCGCTGCAAATACTGACATCACAATCAAAGAGTCACAATCAAATTAAATTGTGATTTTTGTTAAGTTAAGTTAAAAGCATTTTAGATTCTAGGAACATTTTCTTAGGGGTTTGTTGGACCCTGTAGCAAATAATACATTTATTTTTTGTAAAATACGTGGCACAGACAATGGTCGGAGTATTCAGAGAATGTTAGCGAAATATTTCCTGAAGTTAGTTCTCAGGATGTTGGCGCAAGCACATATTTATGAGTGGAGCTAATCACTGAACTGGTGTTGCTACTGATGCTGGAATCTATAATTCACGGCGCTGATCTGGGTAACGCAGCTAGCCAGGTGACAAACTCCCATGCACGTTTCCCCACGTTTTCTCCCAAGATGTTTTCACAATTTGCTTGTGTTTTGTCTATTTGTATGTGTTTTCATAAGTTGCACTGCGTAATACCTCCAAACTGCCTCGTTTGACAGGGTTGAGTACAAGTAGTTTCTTCAGCAGGTTTTCACAGTCTGTGGACATGTAGAAAGGAATGCGGTACTTTCCTCGCAGGACCCTCTCTCTCAGCTCCTACACAGCAAAACACAGACAGAGATGACACCAAAATGAGAAATTAGCAATTTTTTACTTTTTGTCATTAAGAGACAGTGGGCCAACACAACACTGGCACTGTATAAAGTTTTAATGGCAATCATGTTAGCAAACAGTTGCCTACTTGAAACTAAACTGGTGAATTTAAATTCAATATTCTCTCGTTGAGCTATGTTTTTGGGAGAGATTAACTTCTGAAGGAAACATCTCTCTGGCTTAAAACAAAAGGGTTTGGGTTAAAAACAAAAATATGTGCTGAAAGGCACTTAAAAAGTTAACAGGTCACCAACACAACCTCTTTCATGTGCAGTCATATGATCAACTGATATTTGGTTGTTTTGATTATTGATTGATTGAGAGGAGATGCAACAAATCATGTGGAGAAAATGCCACACACCTTCTCTTCATTTGTCAGTGCAGCATATATGAGGCACTTGTGGTGTAACACTTACATATTTCTTGTGGTTGAACACATGAAATATTTGAGCACTAGTATGAAGAAATAAGAAGAGAGGGTGAGAAATACAAACCCAATGTACTTTACCACCTCTGCAAACATGGCCCACTGGTGCATTAAGAGTCATTATTGTTGGATTGTGCATGGGAGTGTGTAGGAGTATGCGGAGTTTCAGACAATGATAAGAAAGATCAAAGTGTTTTCAATTTAACAAAAATGGCGTGTAATTAAATATTTGCAAGACATAAATGTGACTGTACCTTTAGACAATTTGACAATTAATATGTCTTTGACAGAGTTGAAAAGCAATGACGTGTTAACTGCGTTAATCACTGTGACAAGTCTGGCTAATCAGGCAGTACAGCATTGAAGTGTAATGTAAACAACTTGTGTAAGAGCTTTTCAAGCTTTTGTTCATTCCAAAACCAGAACAAGTGCACACCTTTAGGTTTTGTCCGTCGAAGGGCAATGATCCGCTGACCAGTGTGTAGAGGATGACCCCGAGGCTCCAAACATCCACTTCTGGTCCATCGTACTTCTTTCCCTGGAAGAGTTCTGGAGCAGCGTACGGCGGGGAGCCACAGAAAGTGTCCAGCTTACTGCCCACGGTGAACTCGTTGCTGAAGCCAAAGTCAGCTATCTTGATGTTCATGTCAGCGTCTAACAACAGGTTCTCTGCCTGGGGTAGGTAAAGATGAGCTCCATGTAACTTATCAGCACAGACAAAAAATTAATTTATCTCAAGATAGACCGCCTCGATATGGATACTACTGAGGAGAAAGCCGTTATCAGAGAGGCTCAGACAGAGTATTCCTTTAGATCCTCACCTTTAGATCCCTGTGAACTATCCTCCTCTGGTGACAATACTGCACTGCAGACACAATCTGAAACACCAGACACACACACATCATAAGTCACTGCATGGGTAATTAAGATTAATTAAACTATTAAACTATTTGTATAGAATATTTCAAAAGTAGTTATATAGTTCTTTAGACAAACAGAAAATGACAAATTTCCATTCTTATTATTTTTTATTAGGCAAAGCAAGGCAAAACAAGGCAATTTTATTTGTATTGCCCATTTTTACGAACAGTTTGTCTCAAAGGGCTTTACATAGCATCATAACAACATCCTCTGCCCTTAGACCTGAGGAAAAACTCAAAACAAAAAAAAAAACCCTTTTAACAGGGAAAAAAGAGAAACCTCTTGGTGAGCAACAGAGGAGGGATTCCTCACCCGGGCAGATGTGTAATAGATGTTGTATACAGACAAGAAAACAGATTACAACACAGAATATACAAAGCGGAATTAAAATTGTTACTGTGTATCACGTCAATGAAAATACAGTTCAGTTAAGATAACCCTTGCTAACATCCTCAGTATGGATGGCAGTTGTTAAAACTTTGTTTACTGGGACATTACAGGGGCCTGACAGAAAATGTTTGTGCGTCAGTCTTTTACAAACTGCATTTCCCGTGGAAGTCAATACTACAGTTGCTATGGCAGTTGACGGGGATACTAGCATATTCAAGAATAGCTAAACTATCAATCAAGCAGAAAACACACAGTTTTTTGTCAGATGCCACCCACCTGCCTGCCCTCAGGAACACTTTTAACCTTTCTAAATATGGCACAGACACACAAACTGCCCACACCGTGTCACACACAGATCCTCTGAGTCATCTAAAGCCATCAAATGAGGGACTCTAATTATGAAACAGAATAAATGTGAAAGAGCTCATAAATAAGGATTTCGATTGTGCTTCATTGAATAAAGATGAAATTAAGAGAATGAGACAAACATCCTAATTCTGTTACTTTTAGGGCATTAGTGAGCATCAAAGGAGCTTTTAAATTCATAAACTGCTGTATATGCCTTATTGCTCTTGTAGCGCCACTAGGTGTCAGAGCAGCATCTATAAGGAAGTTGTTCTCAACCCCCGTTCTCTCAGACCAAGCTATCTGCGCTCAATCTTTCCTCTGCAGTTGGTGACGAAGCTTGATCTTGGTGCATGCAGTCTTCCATCTGAAAACAGTAACAGAGTGACGACAGATGACTCACCTGTCTGAACTTGGCCCTGGCCTCCTTCTCTTTCATTCTGCCATGAGCCACGAGATAATCAAATACCTCTCCTGGAGTAGACAGAGGAAATTATACATAATATATATACATGTATATAATTGTGATACATATAAATCAGTCAGTACATTCTCATCAGTTT
Organism: Rachycentron canadum; assembly: GCA_038496675.1. NCBI lineage: Eukaryota > Metazoa > Chordata > Actinopteri > Carangiformes > Rachycentridae > Rachycentron > Rachycentron canadum. Next base: position 11,122,552 of record CM076659.1, on the reverse strand, counting down.
ATATTGTCATTATCTTAACGAAGGTTAACATAATAATGTATTCATGCTTGCTGTAAAGTAAGTGTCTACCAAATGGCACATTTTACTACTTAAGTATTTGAAATGGTGAGCAGCTAGGAGTCGTAGGTTTGTAAAGAACAGGACGTTCTGTGATGAATATTTACATTAGAGGCAGCTTGAACTTACATGACCTCGTGGTATACACTACTGACAGTGTTTTTTGTCTGTATGCTTATGCTAATGTGCAAATAACAAGCAGGAATACACAAGATCAACCACACATCACACATTAAGTGGCTGTGCATTAATTCTTCACTCACCTCCACTGGCATACTCCATTACCAAATAAAGTGTCTTCTCAGTCTCAATCACCTCAAATAATTTCACTGCAGGAGAGAGGGAAAAGCGGAGAGATAAAATAATTAGCTACTTGCAGTACGACAGATTGTTTTTAGGTTCTACACTGGTGTAAACTGAGTTCATTGGGGTAGGGGTACCCTCACTGCTCTAAAACTAAAATCTCAGTTTGAATTAATTCTGAAAATAAAAATTACACAACGCAACTCAAGTTAATCAGTCAAAATTATCACTCAAAAAATGATTAAAAATCGAGTTAAGTATAATAAAAAAAAGCATGATCTCTGATTCTTTTTTAAGAGAGTGAGATTTCTTTGATGGATCCAGCAGCAAGTTATACTGGTTTAACTGGGTGTTGTCATCATGATGCTGCAGGATCCAGTTTAAACTTACCTATGTTTGGATGATTCAGTATCTTCATTATTCGGACTTCCCTGAAGAGCTGTTGAGACAAAAAAAATTTTTATGCATCCAAAAACACGTTGAATGGCATTACAAGTGTTGACACTGCATGTCAGCTCTATGAAAGCACCATTAGAAAATGTTATTAAGCATCAATTAATGAGCTAAATTAAGGTAACTGGGCCACAATAAACTCTTAACTGTATACATCTGAAACTGGATTACACCCTGAACATTAAAAGACCTAAGGATCATGGGACCACAGCACCGTGTAGAGCAATGGGACTGATACAGTGACACAGTCGCACTAAACCCAGCCCTATACAGATAAGGAGCAGAATTACAACTCCACTGACCTGCTGCAGTCCAGCCAAATAGCCACACAACAGCATAATACCTTAGCATGCCTTAGCCCTGCAGGTCTAGAAAATTAAACATGGCTGAATTTGAGCTCCTTTAGAAGGTGTAATTTCATAAGTGTCTGCAGGTGGGAAAGGTTTTTATCTCGTCTTGAGGGGAACTACTAAAGTGGGGATTTTCCCTTTTAGTGGTTTCTCGCAAGACAGTTTAATAGCCTGTTTTCTATGAGCACCGTGTACAGTATAGCAGACCAGTGCTGAGTAAGAAAGGAAAGCATTCAGAGTTATAATATATCATTTAAAACTGTGTCTCCTCAGTCTTGGTGTGACTGTCAGACGAGCTCCTTCAGCCTCTTAGAGGTGCTGTTGAATCATTTACATTCTGCTGATTCCCAGTCATGCTGTGCTGAGGGTGTGTTTGAGTGTTAAATTTCAACACTCACTCAACTGGGATTTAGCATCTACTGCCACCGTAGACAGATTTTGCCTGTTTGCAGAACATTTTGATTGAGCTAAAAGTCCACAGGTGACACTTTTATCTCTAGCTTATTTTAAAATGAAAAAAAGCACAACTATCCTACATGTCATAATCGAACATGTCAAATTGAAAAATGAGAATGGATATTGTAGTGGTGTGTGAGTGCGTGCACCAGTGTGTGTGTGCATCTTTTCTAATGGTCCTTTTAAGTCTTACATAAGTACTGAGAGTCTATGTTTCTAGGTCATCAAACACAACCATTATACCAGTGTGAGCAGGCCCAACTCTGTGGGACCTTTCAGCTAAGGTCTGGTTCAACAGCATGTAGGTACTCTTTCTCAGTCTAATTCTTTCTTCTGTCCTCTGTCTCTACTTGCTTGCCTGACTCTCTTTTTCTTTTTTTTTTTGACACCTCTCATCTCATTAGATCCTGCACACAGCACACAGAGAGCTACTGCAGAGGGCTTCAACAATATTGTTTCTTAGTGTCATTTTTTTTCTTACTGTTGAAAAATCCCACACAGAAAACCAGCAAAATATTGTCTGTGTAGCCAAGGGCTGTTATTGATTATTCCTAATTATTTAAAATGCAATAATGAGCCACACTGCAGCAATGAGTGACATCTTGAATGAACATGGGCACTGTAGTTCCCAAATATACCATCCTGCTGGTGAAATACTCACAAGGACATTAATAAGCGTTAATCCACAGATGAAAATAGTTTCTGAAATAAGTGTTATTTCCTCCTGATGTGTAAACAGGTTAAACGGTAAAATCTTCTATGTACAAACAGAACAATGTGTTAATATTTGTAGAAACAGACATGAGTTGACTATGAAGTTAAATCATTTTCATTTTAATAGTATAATAGTACCTGCAAATACTTTACATGTCTTATGTGCACTAAACTTGTGCAACACATTAACAGGGTTGTAACATTATCATTTTAAATATGTCTACAGCTTTTAGTTATTTATGCTTTTATTGCTTATTTCTTCTACCTCTTCGAATGTATTGGGATTCTTATTTGTGATTTGTCTGCTGTAACTGTAACTGTAATTATTAAAGTCAACTATTTGGGTATTTTAAATCAGTATGCGTGTGCAAATGCATTTCAAAGTTTGAGTTGTTAGGCTTTTGTCACCAAATCCTTCAGTTCCTGAGTGGCTCAGAATAGTGAGCTTCTCCTGTGTGGCAAACCTTGCTCCATATTCATCAGCTGCTATGTTAGCCTGTGAGATTCCCCCATGGTAACAAAGTCAATTAGAGTGGAAATACACTGACACAATAACCAGAAGATGTCCTGCAGTACACAGGAATAAACACATAAGTGACTGTCTCAATAATATCTATCCCCGTATCCATCAAGACAGAAGTTCTTTATTATTCTGAATGAGCAATGGACTAAGGAGTCAGTGTTTTATCTTGATCTCTTATCTCTTCCTCTCTCTCTCTCTTGCTCCTTCTTGTTTGCGTCATTGCCCTAAAGCCCTTCACATGGGAAGCACGCATGCAGCCACTTGGAAACAAAAATTAGAACAAATCTGAGAAGGGCAGTGGAAAACGACAACAACAAACAGAGTGACTGTCAATATGAGTTCAATAGGGATGTAGCTATAATGGAGACTGACAGGAGATAATGAGTTTGGGTCTTTGATCTAGTCTAGTATAAATATCAATAATATCTACAGGCACTGAGGGGAGTCACAGCGTGGCATAAAGCAGTTTCCAAGGTGGTTATGGACAAGGTGAACAAGTAGTAAATATTTGGGCTAAACTTCTTTTGAGGTAAAACGACCTTTCAAAGTAAAATGAAGTGAGGAATTGAGACAGTGACTGATGAAAATTATTACTATAATAGCTGTGAAAACAAATTGCATATCACACACATGATAGCACACCGTTTCCAATGTGCTTGAGTCTCAGGAGTCTGTGCCAGTGACCTACTTCCAGCCGCCTAGGGGCGCCCAGACTCCCAAACTAGCCTTAATTACAGCAGAGTCCCCATGCAGAAGGAGCAGAACAGCAGATATCAGTCTGGGAGCACTTACAGGAACTGACTGGACTATTTCAGTCACAGCAACACAGCTGCTCATTCAACATGGAGATTATTGATAGGATGAGTGGCCTGGAAGACTTCATTCCTCTAATGAGTGTGTGCATGCATGCTAGCAGTACTTCAAAAACCACTTAATAACCACTGCTTGCTTTTTGGAAGAGAAAGACAGTAAGAGACAAAGAGGCAGGCAGAGGGATCAAAAGTGTCACTGACATTCAGTGTTCTGTCCTGTCCTGTCCTTCGACTCCCGAGGTGCTGAAAATAACCGCAACAAGTAAGGGCACATCTCTCTGTTGCTATACCTCTCTGCTTCTGCAAAGATGTGCCACTTCTTATTCATGATCTATAACACGGAGCCAATTCAGGAGCAGACTTTAATTTTTTTTTTTTATTTTGCTGAAAAGCCTATTTTAATTCTCAATTACAGCCACCACAGCATTGAAATCACATCCACGAAGAGGTAAAGCAGCAGCTTCAACATTTGGTTTGTATGATGAGTTACCCCAGGCAACAGTAGGCTTCAGCCTATGTTCAATAATGTTTCATAATGCACATTTTATTTTCACACTTTTTCACAGGATGATGAAACAGACTTCCACTGCTTTCACCTTGGCATGTGACAAATAAAACATTAAACTGCTATTTAGGGGCAGCATTGCTTGTTAAAATCGGAATACAGAGGGCAATATTTGGACTGGACAATATCGAGATCTTACAGCCCTGTGTATAACAGCACTGTCTGTCTAATCACGTTCCACTCATCTGAACAAGACCAAAGCTCATCTAGCCCATGGGTTCGACAGCATCTCATAGGCTAATGCATGGTGGCAGGCACAAGACAAACATAAACAACAGCCATTAAGGGAGCTTGACCCAATGGTGATCTTTTTACAACTGGCAGAAAATGCACGAGTTGTTCTGCCTTTAAGAACAGAAAAAAATCATCTAATCACATTTAGATAGAAGATAGTGAGACTCGAGCTCAGCACTGTGGTTTTAGTTTGGCTTGGCTTTTGGATTTTAGTGTTTGGAGAAGCTTCCAGTGTCATTTACTCTCTTCAATCTCTGCAGCCTGTTTTGCGTCACAAATCAAACAGCTCCCACCTTTTCCAAATGTGAATTTGTCTTGCATCTTAACTGCGCAAGCTCTGATTTCATCTGTGTGTCTAACTAGCTGATCATATAACCTTTAACATTTTGCTGATGTCTTTGTTGAAGCAAGAAAAAGAAACAACTCTTATTGACAGATTAGACAGAGACAGAGCGATGAGATGGTGGGATGAGAGCAGTGTTTGTTCAGTGAAAGAGGGGATTAACAGAGAGGCCTATTTTAGAGCTAAAATGCCTAAAAACCATGACAACGTCAACATCCTAGACCACAGATGACTTGTGATGCATTTCCTGTGGCGGATCTAAGGAGGTGCTTTGGAAGCTCAGCTGACCTCATTTCCTGTTACACTAAAAACCACCACAAAGTCACACCAGGGCAGAGAGCACCAATGGGCCATAAAGGAACAGATCAGAACTTCATTCTAACCTCATGACTCATTCTGGCTGCTACTTACTTCTTTTTAAAAACCAAATAATCCAACAGAAACACCAGACTGACAAGACTAAGTTCAGGAAAATAAGTGATAAATATCTGACTCCATCTCTGTGTCTGCATTTAAACACTCCTTTAAATCCTGGGACGGGTGAAAGGAATGTGTGTGTGTAACCGACTTAAATAAAGGTGCAGGAATTAATGCATGAGGGTGAAATGTTGTCAATACTATGATATGAAACACTAAAGTTCTGCCAACATAAACCAAAGGATCTTCTGTGTATGTCTGTATGTGTCATGCAGACTGTGTGTGTGTGTGTGTGTGTGTGTGTGTGTGTGTGTGTGTGTGTGTGTGTGTGTGTGTGTGTGTGTGTGTGTGTGTGTGCATGTGGCTGTATAGGATCTGCCAGAGTGCTGGCTGTGCCTACAGTGCCAGATGGTGTGCTCACAGCCTGATTCCTCTGAGACTGTAAAAAGAGACCTCAGTGGCATTTTGACAGGCTAACATGAATTAGCCACTGTTAACAGTGAGTGGATGATCTGATGGGGCCATCTCAGACTCCTCAAACCTTGCTAACCCACACTGACCAACAAACAAGAATTACAAAAAAAGGGCCTATATCATTTGTAATATGCATTGTTCAGGTTCAGTGCAAAATGTTTCAGCTCCATAACAGAGCAAAGGAAGGAGATGAGGTGCACTCTTCAGATGCACCAGAGGATCCTTCAACCTCTGCTCTTCATGTATGTAAAAAGCCTGAGTCACTGAATCGATAATCACGCCCCGTCTGTTGTTTATATCTGCCTCTAGAAATAGCCTGCTCAGCTATACAGAATTTTTAACTGTGAAACTGTACACTGTGCTGATTAATTTATTTTCCTAGAAGTTGCCCTGTGCATCTACTATGACCACTATACTTTCTCATGGATGTTAGAGGGGACAGAACACTACTGCTGAATTTTCATGCTGCCATCCCAGGGCGAGGGTCCCACTGGTAAAATAGTAGCCCACGCAGCCTTCGGGGAGTCTAGTCTAGATTTCAAAACATGAAGGGTGCACCTATAAAACAAGCTGCCCAAAGCAAAAACATTGTAATGACTGATATCAGTGAGATATATTTCTATCACTGAAGAACAGAAGTTGTAGTGCATAGCAAGAGTTCCATTAAAAGAGAAAATTATTTTGAATAAATATGGAGGGTAAAAGGATCCAGACTATACTATACTATATGTATATATATGAAAGTCTGTGGACAATCTTAATGTTTTACTTTTCTTGTACTTCATTTTTGTTTATTTGACCAATTTGAAATCATAATAGTAGCCCATCAAAAACTGTAATATAGTTGATGCTCCTTTTAATGCATCCAAAGTAGGGCTTACACAGGATCTCACAGGACACTCTGAGTCAATGAGACAATCGATTCAATCCAGGAGACAACTGCTGCATTATAAGTCAAGCTTCTGCATTGCAGATGGCATTTCTGTATAACATTACAGCAATCTATAGTACAGAGCAGAGGACAATTTAAATATCCTACATATAGTAGGTGCTCCATACAGACATAAAACCCCTTTACACTTGAATACAACTACACAAACGCACACCAGATTTAACACATTAATGTACACGTATACACAAACAGCAAACACCAACATGCATAGATGCTGTCACACCAATGTAGCTCATCCCCCATTAAAAGCTGTAAGACTTTTACATATTGACCCTCTCAGGTCTATTGCAGCTGACATCTGAAAGGCCCACTGAATAATTGATCAGAGGGATCTAGATTGGTCTGCAGTCTCACATGATACGTTCAGCACCAGGCAGCGCACAACCCGACCCATTGGGTATGTAACCACTCATCATGACCCAGACAAGACTCAAATTGGTAAAGTCAGAGTCGGTTTATATTCAAAATCTTAATGCTCTGCACACACACACACACACACACACACACAGGCATCATCTCTAAATGTTCATTACTTCTCTGTGTGAAACCGCACAATAGGCTGTTAAACAAAAGAGCTCACACAATGAAATTTATCTCAGACAGATTAGATGAATATGGAACTGAGAGCTTGAAATTCTCACAGCATCCTCGCGCTGATTGGCCATAGAATTGCGGTCGGATCTCATTAAGATCCAAGACAATTACAGATGTACTTTGCTCGTGGAGAACAATGTCAGGAACAAAGTCACTCTAAAAATGCCTTGATAGGCTATAAAATGTTTTGTTTTACAGATCTACAAGCAGAATTTCTAAGGGGACCACATTGGGTCTTCCATTACCCTTTGTAATAATACTCTAATACTGATTAGCCCAGCGTTAATCACTTCCCTCATCCCCATTCAGACCAATGCTTGATTGCAGACATTTCGAAAAGCTAATTGTTGCCATTATTTGGTCATTAAGACGCTTAAAGCAGCAACATTATCCCACCTTGTCATCTTACAGAGAGATAGAGGCCAGGAGATCCATCAAGACATCAACTACCACTTATGTAGGTGTAGTGGTTATGACAGTCTATTGTTATAATGAGTCACCACGGCAGCTATTTAGCAATGTTTTCATCCTTCGCAGTTTAACAGTAAGAGTGAGATTAAAAGAGCAGCAATGGTGAGCCATGCATGCGATGTGTCGACCATGAAAAGAATTCCTGTCAGTCAGCTGCACACCTGCATTATTTTTAGATTCACAGTAGGTGAAGCTGGCTCATACTGTAGCTGTGAATGTTTTCCTTCCACATGGAGTATTGGCTGTGTATGGATGTTTGTGTGGGCATGTTTTACTATATTCAGGGCGTCCAAAAAGCAGGAACCCACGGTACTTGTGCAGTCCGACAACTTAGTGGGGACCATAAGTTAAAAGGTTGTTTGAGGGTTAAGACATGTGGTATTGTGATTCAGCTTAGAATTTGATTCAGATAAGGTTTATGATTCGGCGTTCACTTGTGATAGTTAAGGTTTGGGTAATGGGATGGGAAATGTGATATGTCAATGATGGGTCCCCACTAATATAGGAAGAAAAGGTTGTGTGTGTGTGTGTGTGTGTGTGTGTGTGTGTGTGTGTGTGTGTGTGCGTGTGTGTGTATTTAATCAGCAGAAAGAGCTGGATTTGGACTCAGTAATCAGGAAACGGTCCCAAACCCTTCGTTGAATTGGTTATGACTGCTAGACAAGGGTAAGTGACAAACATGCAGGCAGGGGTATTTTTAGCTGCTCCTAACCACAAACCAACATAGAGTCAAGAGAGAGGGGGGTGGAAGTGGAGATTAAACATGCCTTGTGGTCTCTCCTGACTACTTCTGATTACATTATGTAAAACAGTACATCCTGAGTTCAAAGAGCAAAGAAACAGAGCGGTAAGAACTCAGGAATGACTAATGGAAAAGCAATGAGAGCTGCAACCAAGGCATTAATGTTACCATGTGTCCATAAAACACAGACTCACCTTCTGTAGACTGGTGGGATTCAACTGGGTTTTGTCTATAATCTTCACCGCCACCTGGGGAGAGAAAAGACAGGACGACAAAGACAGAGAAAGACAGGGATGGGATGAGAAACGGTGGGGGCAAATGGAGATAAAAGACAATCAAGATGTCAAAACTAATTCTAGTTTTGTATTCGTGTTTTGATTGTACAGTGAAAGCCTGCCTCATTATTTCACTACTGTGCTGTGAAGCGGCTTTGTCAAAACATGTCACAGCTGAATTGGTGCTGTTCAGTCTGAACACACCTTAAAGCTCTTCCATTCAGCTATTTGTGAAAAGGTGAGACTTTGAACTGGAGATGTAAAAAAAAAAAAAAAAAAAAAAAAAAAAGGAAAAGACAGACTGATAAATATGTATTTGTTCATGAGGATGAAACCATAATAGGTATATATAAAAACATCTACAGGCAACCTCAAGGCAGACAGCGAGAGAGCGGTTAAAGCAAACTTCCCCTGTGTTAGCATGTATGACTCTGCAGGTTGATCTACTACTTGGCTTGGCGGATCTGGCTGAGCAGCAGTCTGATCCATCCATCTCAATAATCACCCCAAAGTGCACACTGAAGCAGACCTGCTCACCTCGCTTTCTGACAGCTCAGCAGCTTTCACAAAGCCACTAGATGAGCTATACTGCAGACTCACCAGTGAGCCCATTCATTATGCTGATAAGTGATTGACAAGCAGTTGTACAATATAATGTAATTACACTGAAATAATATGTGTGGTCTTTTGTCGTTTGCACAAAATGATTCACCAATAATTATATAGCTTTATTGCACAAAATGAGTTTGAGGTGTAACCAAAGACAAATTACCAAATAATCATTTTTATGAACACTAAAAAGCACAGGGTGTCACTAGGGTCCTGGATGGTTCACACCATGTCAAAGCTGCACAACTTCAATAGGCCTCAAGAGGAATTTAGACTCTTCAATCGAAAATTCAACATATTAAATGTGTTTTTGTTTATTTGCTTTTATACTGTTCATTACTTTCATTAACTGTCAGGAAATAAACTCAGATTCAAGCTAAGAAAAGCAGGTCTAATGAAATAAACTGATTCTTAATAATATTGAAGTGCATGCAGAGTAAGTGACATAACACCAGCATGCATATTAAAATCTCTAGATTTTTGAGCGTGGTGTTGATGTGACAGGATGCCATTGTCTGATCAGATAATTCACAATGGAAAAGGAGGAGCTCCCTGTGGCTCTGGTGGTGTGACAGCTGAGGTAACAAAATCATTTGTGCATTTTTTTTTTTTTAATATGTAAGTAGCACAAGTAACTTTTAGTTTCCCTCTTTGCACAAACCAATATAAATTGTTTATGTCTTGTAATGTATAATCAGTACTAAATCAGAACATAATAGATTTTTTACAGGGTATCATATGAATTGTTACACATTGTTAGTCCAGCTGGGATTGTGAATGACCAGGCTGCATTTTGCAACTGAAAAAAAAAACAGCTTAAAGCAAAGTAATGGGGTGTCACCATGGTTGTCAGTTTAACTTCTGATCGAACTGGGAACTTATTTGTATGTTGTCCCCCCTCTGTCTTTGCCCAGACTCCTCAGGCTCACAAGTCTAAACTAAGAAATAAACAAATTAATACATTGTAGCTACCCTGTTTAATTTGAAACTTAATAGTAAACTAATCTTTGTACACTGAGATGATTTTGACAATTTTCAACAATTCATTTGTTATATTTTTATTTTGGACCATTGCACTATTGTTGATTCCAAATGTGAGCAGGTCCTCTATTTCCAGTGGTTTGCATTGTGGGATTATCAAGACACTCGAGACTCAGGTAAATTAAGTTTGTTTTGTTTTTGCCATTCTTTATAATCAGCTGTTCAACCAAATTCTGACAAAGAAACTGCAACCCTGATCTCTGACTTCTCTAAGGAAGGGAGGAATTGGCATTGGAAATTAATGATCCTTTGAAAGCATTGAATTATTAGAATTTATTACTACAGCATTACTGTGACTCTGGCCTATAAAAGCTTAATAAGCATGCTTCAGTAGATTCAGACTCTGGCTCTAATCCCAAGCAGCCTGTTAAGGGGAAACCAAAAAGCAAATGCTGAGTCATGGTGGAGAGAATGCAGGTTATTCATCCTGAGCAGGGTTTCCCTGTGAACTACAAGATGATGGGACATTTAATTTCATCCAAACCCAGAAGCTAAACTCCATAATAACATCAATGTAGAGGCTGTGAAAGGAACAGGATGTATCAGGGAGACAAGAGCGCGCAGTGAAAGTCTGCACAGAGGCTTGCTGTGTGTGTGGACACACACAGCACGCAGGTGGAGTGTTTTCACAGTCTGTCTTAGGTGGGCAGGTGCACACAGACAGACCTCTGTCCCTTCCTCTCTGCTTCTTCCTGTCATCTACAAAATTCAAGTGGAGGCATGCATGCATGTGCATGTCTGTGTGTGGTGATGTATGCCTGTAGGTGTTAGGTCTGTCCTCATGTGTCACTCTATTGTTCCAACTTCCACTATTCCCTTTACATGAGTCAGAGATATTTATTATATTTTGTCCACAAAGCACTGTGCCACTATTTCCCTATTTGTTCTCAGATTGAGAGATTTGATGAATCTGTGGATGGGACTGCATTATATACTAGTGTTTGTGTGCATGTTTGTGTGTGTGTGTGTGTTCTCCTTCTAATGGATTTTAGGGTGAATAATTCAGCCTCACAGTGACAGAAGGGCAACGTGCATCACTGTTAATTATTCAGCACATTCGTAACACACGGGCCATATGCTGCTCACCGTATGCAGGTCTTGTGATTGTGCAGGCCGAATAAAACATGTACATGTGAATATTCAGACAGAGAACAGGGAGGGGAAATTTAGTCATAGCATTGCTTGTGTACTGAAGTGCTTTACATGTTCCTCTTCACTTTTATTGCCCTGTGAACAGTTTTCTTTCTCACAACCATAGGCTCATGATGTCTGTGGGCTTAAGGAAAATGTATAGGAGGTCTCTTACAGAGAAATGAAAGGTTTTTAGGGAGGAGGCCCGACTGGGTGATATGCTCAAAATCAATATTACGATATTAAAAAGGACAAGAAAGAACATAACATCCTTTTATTGTCCCATGTATTGTATAAAGCAGATTACACGCACTGCACTCAATGGATCAATTGATGCACATAAACAACCTCTATATACAGAGTCATTTACCTCATTTCCCATAAATCATATTTTACGTTCCAATGTTCTTCACACTGCAATGCAATTTTATACTTGCACAGTACAGTAATACATTATGTAACCTGTACATTCAGTATATAGGATCAATTTGACCTGTAGATATTAAATATGAGGTTTATTCCGGCTCTTGTTGTTTAACCCATTTCCTCCTTTGTCTCACTTACTTTCTAATCCTTGGCTTTTTTACCTGATAGTGTCATTCTGTTTCTCCATTTTTATAACTTTAGTATTTTCATTTCCAATCAATCTCTATGTATATGTCTCTGTGTGTATGTCCTGAAAGAAAGAGTTTTTGTGGAGGTTTGTCCAAGCTATTTATAGAGGGTGTCACACGCTGTTCAGATTTTGATATTCAGAAGTTTTTTGAGGCAAATTTGTGATTTTTGGCCACAAATGGTAATAAAATTGACTTCACCTCAGTTTTCATACCCACTTGTCCTATAACAGCCGTATGTTCATGATTGCTTTTTTTTTTTTAGCTTTACTGAAGATGTGGTTTCACTCAAAACTGAAGTATTACATTAATAAATAATATTGTGTCATGGCCCCTTAGTGGGTAGGAGATGAGGGCATATGGTGGAGGCAAATGTTTCCATCAGTGCAGCTGATCATGTCTGTGTGTGAGAGAGACTGTGATCTGTGTTCACCCTCTCCAGCAGACAGAGGACACTCTGTCACCTAGAAAACTGCCTCACACTTAAAACAAATTACTGCTTTGCAATAAAACCATTGTTTGCTTTAAATCGCTGCTGTGTAGAGACTCACTAGGTTCAAGCTAAGATAGCACCAGTTTTACTGGGTTGTGTTCTTTCCACCTGTTCTGTCTCACTCTGATCCATGTCTTTGCATTCTGATGAGCCAGCAAGGGCACTCGGGCACACAAAACTGTGTCTGACCTTCTCAGCAAAACAGTGGGCAGCATGCTGCGTTTAAGGACCAGAACTTTGCCCACTGAGTTGAAAATGCAACACACTTTTAATGTTTTAGTAGAGGTGTTTTTTCACACTTGATAGATCCGTATATTTTTATACCTGTATTGTACTTTTTTATTACTTTAAAAAGCCTTCCGTGGACAGGTGAAATTTTAGCCTTTCACCACAAAAACCAAATATAAGCCAACTGGTTTGCATGTTGTTATTATATTATTGTTATGTCTCTGTCAAATAAGGTAAATTAAGGTAAAATTAAACTACCCAGAAATGTTTAATATTTGCATCAAAACGTACAGAATGGATCAAACTGTTACCAGTTTCACCTGGGAGAATATTTACAACCCAAAGAGTCTGACATGAACAGTTAGATAATGTAGAAATATAAGAAACCTAAGACATAGATATGAGTGGACAGGTGAGGTGGATCAGGGCTGTCAGTGAGTGCTGTGGGTCATGCTGAGTGAAAGACAGTGGACAGAACGCAGGTCATTGTTTTCTCTTCAGGGAAAGAGAAGCTTTAATTACAGACGCACCAAAGCAGGACATCTATCACTATGACAGGTCAGTAATTTATGACTGTGCGTGACTGAGACAGAAACAGAGAGCTTGACCTGACCTGACTGGGAGAACTAACATCTAACTAACAACATCATCATGACAGGAGATCATTCATTCACCTAACAGTGAGAACAGAACAAAAACTGGCTTTAACTTCAAATCAGGGTCTCATAAACAAAATACCTAACATAATCATAAATGAGCTGTTTGTAAGTTTTGCTGTTTCTACATAGCCAGTGTTAACACTAACATTGACCTTGCCAAGAGCTTTAGCCATTGTTGCATTTACAAGACAAGAGGTTATAATATTCCCTCTGCGCAGAGCTAGCCAGTTAGCCTGATAACTAAGTAGAAGAAAAGAGGCGATAGAAAGCAAGGCAAAATAAGAAAGTCTTTCCACTGGTGGAGAAAGCTCTTGAATAAAGGATAGAGGTTTGAGCTCAATTTTTTTACTGGTCAGTAAACACCGATGCCTATGTTGGTTATACCAAAACTTATGATTAGCTCCTCTAAAGCTAATAAATGGTGTATAGTATAGTCCCTCTGTTACACTCCGGTTTCTTTGGTGGATGCACAAAATTGTTACTTGAATGAGAAATGAATGAGCAGATGAGAGATGAAACTTAAGTACACTTAAAATCGGAACTACTTTTCTCTCAAGTGAGCTCTTTTGCATTGTCACTACAGTGGGAATTATCATTCAATTAGCCAGCTGATGGAATCAAATTTATAGTTCATTTCTGCATATTAACTTACAATGAAAGCAACATTAAGCTGCAGCCCTAACATGAAGCAATGAAAGAGTGAGGTTTACATTGGTTCGGGGATGAAGTATTAAATAAGAACAAGCCAGAAATGCCTAAATAATTTCTAAAAATATAAATAAAAACTTGTCTCACCTCTCGTCCAGTCAGGACATGTCGTGCCAACTTCACCTTGGCGAAATTGCCCTTCCCAATGGTCTTGAGGAGGCGATAATTGCCAATATGGGGATGTTCCTCTGTGGAAGTGAAAGAGTTGCGACATCGCGGCAGGCTGTGGCGACTAGCAGACTTGGTCGGGGGGACTGGGGGCTCAACAAAGCCATCCACCGATGAGTGCTGCAGGAAAGCCAAAGGAGAGGAGATTAGCAACATCCTCCTTTTCCTGACTGTATTTTTTATTTAAATACACACAAACACTACAAGTGCCTGAACCTCCACAAGGACCCCTCCTCTTGCTACATTGACTGCACACATACAAACAATGCAGCAGAGTGCTGCAGTGGAGGATTGTGTGTGCCAAGGCAAGGATATTGGCTGTGCAAACAGAGATGAACCCATTAACTCAGTCTCAGATCCAAGAGAAGGATTCAGTGTTTTACATATACATGTGCATATGTGTGTCTGTGCATATATAACTACTTTTATACACAGGTACACACAGAAGTACCCTGCAAGCAAGCCCACAAACAAACTGTGTGGGAGAGAATTGGGTTTCTTCCTCTCCCTTTGTGGCACCTTAACCTCCTAACCTAAAGACCTTATCTGCCACCACCAGATTTGATAACAAATGAAAGTGAACTCCTTTGACTTTGTGCCTTTGAGAATACCTACAGTGAGCAGTCAAGAGTTATAACAATGCTAGTGTCTCCACGGATAACAACAAGCGTCCCTGTGATATGGCATGTGAAGGTGAATTAGGAACAGCTTGCTGTAAGTACAACGCTGGCACAGGCTACGCACAGCCTCCGCTGTCTGTTTCGTCTCCTCCACAACAGCTGCTGATGTCAGTCCAGGTCAGAGATCCCATGATCCTCTGCTCCTGAGCACCACACCCAGCCAGAGAATAAAGCGTGGTCTGATTACCCAGGCTCCCCTGCTCCCATTTCAGCAGGGAAACGCTACACCCTGCAGGGTGCACATCACCTCAGTTAGCCCACATCCTAACACAGGGAGAGCTACTCTGCAGGATTTAAACACTCCCCAGTGTCATAGTGTGTGTGAGAGAGACACAGAGAAAGGTGGGCAAGTCTAGACCTTGATTAGATGCCAAAGTCAGCATCCTCATAACCAATGCACTAAAACCTTCTTTTAGATCTCCATGTTAGAGGAATGTGCATAGCTTGCACTTGTCTTCGTTGTATTTGCGGCTGGTAAATATCTACACTGAAGTAACTTTAGCTACACATGCATGAACACACAAATCAACTGAGGAGCATCTGCACAGGCAGGTGATTTGAAGCAAAAGTGTTTGATGGATACACAAAGTTTGTTTCGCTCGCCCGTCCATTGCCTCCCAACCACTGACGTGTCTTCAGGGAGACCAGACATAAAAAAAAAAAAAATTAAAAAAATAACAAACACCTGTGCAAACACACACACACACATAAAAATAAGAAAGCCAGGAAAGAGCTTCTTCTATTTTGCTGCACTAAAAGCCACTCTGCCCTCTGAGTAATAAGCTGTTATGCAATGCAGTTCAGCTGCTAGTGGGCCCTGGGGCTGCATGCTAGAGTCAAACAGAGGCAGGCTAGGCTGGTTGGCTACCGGCAAGCGCTGCTGAGGCAGTGATTTAATAGCCGCCTAGCAGTCTATGTCTGTGTCTGTGAGACCTAAAACAGCATTAGACTGTTGGACATTACATTAGCAGTCCACTAAGCTAATGCATCACTGAACACAGAGAACGATCAGGGAGCTGACACCATCATGTAAACTCAACATTAAGGTTTGTTAAGTTATATATCTTTTACTGGAATGGAAATTGATTTTCTAATTTGAATTTTATCACCTGAATATGAAAAATTCAGACTCACACACTCTGAAATGCAGACCTAGAATAAAAGCACTGGGAATAAAATATGGCTTCAAGCTATTTTCCACTGCTTGTGCTTGTAATACAATCTCATGCATGAGGCTTTAGAGGTCTGTGCCTCGTCTTGTTTGCTGAAAAAAAAAATCTGATGAACCTAGATATGTCAGGGTCTGTCAGCGTACATACAGCAGTCCTCATTCAGATCTCTCTTATTTTTATTACTGTGCGCGTGAGGCTGCGCGCGTGAGTAGGGGTGGTCGACATGGCCTAAGCATTCCTTCACACAGTGGATGAAAAATCTCCCGCGGTTTAAGACATTTCTTTGCCCTTTCCCTGGCTATAAATACATGTGTGTGTGCTGCTTCAGTTCATCAGTGTCGTGGCAGCAGAATGGTGAATAATAGCTCGCTGTCTCCTCCTCCTCCTCCTCCTCAGCTCTGAGCGTGCAGTTACAACAGGGCCCAATAGGTGATGGATGTCACATTGCGATGCTACCAAGCGTTGCCATTGAAAAGTAGGGCAACATCCTCCCCCACCCTCCCTAATTATTGACGTTGTGGACTAGAAAATACCCTCAGTTGTGCGAGTGGAGAAACACCATTTTTTCCCAGGCCACACGGGCAACGTTATTTTTTTTTTTTTTCAATTCACATTAACATTGAAGCCTCGCGTGTTGCCATTAATGCCAGCACACTGACGCAGTGCGTTGTTATGGCTAGCCTTATTGTGTAGACAGAAACCGGGCCAGACATGACCAGACTGCACCTTTATTCTAGGTTATTCTAGGCTCCGTGCTTTTATTCCCGTCAGAGGGAGGAAAGACAGGAGGAGAGGAAAAAGAAAAAAGCCCCGGTGCTCGTCAGTCGAGTCTCTTTGCGACACTGTAGCCCCTCAAAAGCGCTGTCACAAACCTGCACCGAGCAGTGCGCCAAATAGCCAGATCCCCGGTCATTACAATTCCGCTCCCACGTCCGGTATCACACCGGTGTCTCTGGAAAACAGCACTTACATTCTCGGTGTCACGCTCGTTCACCGTGGGCAATGGCGTTCTGGTCGACATCTTGTGTGCTTCACAGGCCGCTCAGCGGTGCAGCGGGCTGGGCAGAGCTGAGCAGACGCGGCGCGGTCCGTCGGGGAGAGCGGTGCCTCTGTCCCTCTCTAACATCCCCCGTAAACACCGCAAAACGGCGGCCTTTTACCGCAGCATAGCGCTCGCAGGGCCCGGCAGACGCGCCAGATTTCCTTATTAGCTTTGTGCACTTCCCTTCAGGTAGGCTAGTGGCAGACAGAAAAGGAGGAAAGAGACAGAGAGAGGGAGGGAGGGAGGGTGGGGGGAGGCAGGCCAGGAAGATGCGTCGGTAGCGGACGGGTCTGCGCAGCGCATCTCAAACCTCCCACCAGGAAGGATGGAGGGATCTCTCTCTCTCTCTCTCTCTCTCTCTCTCTCTCTCTCTCTCTCTCTCTCTCTCTCATACACATACACTCCCTTTGTCTCCTCTTTATAGCTCATTATTCAAGTCACCAGAAAACACTTAAGCACACAGTTGGAACAGTGTCAGTCAGATTTAGACCAGATCTAACATCTAATGGGGAGTGTACAGCCTGCTGAACCGGTCCATATTAGGTTACAACTTGCAGAAGCCTTGATAGCCTCATTATACTGCAATATTTTATATTGCAGCATATGAAGGGCGTATTAAGGAGATTTTCCAGTGAGACCGAATGAAGGGTTCAATGCTGCTGGAATAATATAGATAAACAAAATGGGTTTGGGATTTATTTTAAAGACGTATCAGCTCTTTTGTTTAACCTTATGAGTGGAAACGTGGTCTGACAGCTCAGTCATTTACTACTCCCTGTGGTGCATGAATATGACAGTGTGGTAAACACTGTCCAGAGAGAGGCCTAGTTCAAGGGTAAGGCCTGTGTCACACTGTAAACTGGACAGACTTTGCCATCTGTTGGGCTATTATAGCATTACACCCCTCACCATTCCTCCAGTGTGTCTGATAATGTAACTGCTTCTCCTGAGTAAGCAGCAAAATATCAATCTGCTCATAGGAGGCATATTTTGTGTTTCTCATTCATGAATCAGTGCAAGGGTTTTTCTGGGTGTGGTGATGATAGGTGTGACGTGTGTGCAAGCAGGTGTGCGTATGTAGTTTGTCCTCTAGATGTCAGGCTGCACCTGCAGTATGTCATACATCTGCAGTATTTGACATGTGGGGCTGAAACAAATAGTGCCATAGCTCAGCTTATTGCTTGAATTATCTCCAGCTTTTATGCTCTGCCTCATAAGTCATGAATGCACTGACATGTCTTATTGTGATGAGGAACAAGCTGTGCAACAGGAGTGAATGTCCATTACTGGGTCTCTTGCATGAGATGTCACGTCTTCTTTGTTTCTGCAGTGTTATTGTGGAATCCGGGCAGACAGTGCACCTTCCTGGGTGTTACATGACTGATGGTTTGTCTCACACAGCAGAGAGGCCCCAACCATAATAATGGACACAGCGTGACATGACGTATCACAATAACTGATGGATATAGGACCTGAAAGCCATTGAGAACATTTGGTCTGTTTTTGTGGTTTTGAGGAATCTGTAGTTTATTTTTCACTAACCATAAACTGAGTTCAATAACATCAGTTTCAAAAAGACCCCCCAACATACACACACACACACACACACACACACACACACACACACACACACACANACACACACACACACACACACACACACACACACACACACACACACACACACACACACAATGCTCAGATAAATTTAATTGAAAAATGTTTTGTCTTCATAATGTTTTTGGGGAAGATACCAGAACAATATGCAAAGAGATAAGATGGTTCAACAAAGTAAAAGGGGTCCAACATTGAATCTTGGCATGAAGATGGGCATTTTTGGAATTCTGCATCTGATCCCAGCGTGGATCGGGTCCCAGCATAGCAGATCTTATCCTCTCTGAGCCTTAACAACTGGAACCAGCTAAATTATTCCAGTAAGGCACATCCTCTTACTACTAATAGTGAGATATTTGGCTGTGTTTCTGCTGGTAACTATTTTAGATTTGCTAACATTTGCCCAGTTTTTTTTTGTGTGACTAGATTTATGTAATGAAATTGATGAAATGCTGTTGTGCTCACCAGAAATAACTGACTTTTACTCTTGGGAAGGGTAAATTTACCCTTAAAACAACTAATGCGAGGTCTTCCTCTCATTTTTGCATTTGCATTCTGTACCTGAATTGTACTGCTTTGGAATGTAATGGGCACTGACAGTGGTTTAATGAGTGCATGTACACCCAGGGCCAAATGCAATTACATGCCCTCACAGGCAACCATCAAAAAAGAGGCAGCTGTTAACAGCCATTCATCGCGGATGGTCATGCAGTTAACTGTATTTGCAGGACAGAGGGTGAGAGGAAAGAGTAGAGAGACAGCAAAAGAGGGGAGAGAGGGGGGAGAGGCTAAATTCATTATGAGACAGATAGCAGAGTAGCATCTGTCAGCATTGGCCCTTTACCATAGCGCCTTTTGCCTGACTCAGTTTCACCAGTGAAAGTCAAACCGCTGCTTTCCAGTCGGTGTCTGCACACATCCTGCAGAAGTGTGGGAAATACCACGAACAGCCTCTTTGGAAAGGAAGATGTTTTGTAGATTTTTGCATGCTCACTTCATCCCCATTTTAAGCCTCTCATGTGTTACCATTACATTCAAGGCTTCAGCATCTATTTCACTGAAAAATAAATACCTAGCGACGCCTGAGAAACCCAGAAAATTGGTTAAAATTTACTGCTGTTCTGAAAGACTTTTAAAACAAACTGAATGAAACAACGATCTGTCCACCACGCAATTAAAATATTTATTTCTATATTTCTTGCCCAGTTAGTGGCAATGACATAAAAGCTTGCTCTTTCTTCAACACAATAGCAATGTTAGTTTTATTTACCAATCAGAGCTCAAGTCAAATTTGCATTTAAAAGGTCAGTATAATACACCTTCTGAGTGGTGCTATTCCTTCAAACCAGACACTTCAGTGACTTGCTATTGGAAAGTGACAAGACATGTGACCATGCTGGACTAGGTGGTTAGCATGCTAACTTCAGTACAAGGAAAGAAGTGATAGAAATAGAGGCAAAACAAGAGTTAATATTGATGTTGCTTTCCAGCACTGGAGACAGCTTTTGGCAAGTGTATTAATTAAATTTAAAACTTTATTAAAACTAAGCTGTTAACACTAATGTTAGCTATATACCAATAGCAAAACTTGCAAATAACTTCTTTAAATAGCATTAGGGGTTTTTAAGAGATTGCCAGCTATTTATTTTTCAGAAAAAAGATGCTTTGTCATGGAAATATGATTGTAATGTATCAATCACAAAACTCATATTCAACATTTTGTTTAATTGATTCGAAAGAAACATTTTCAACATGATTAAGCCCAGTTTGGATAAACACAAAGGTTTTGTGTTACCACTGTCCCAGCATATTTACTGTCCTAATCACCACTTTTAAATTTCAACTGAAACTCAAAATAACTTTATTTATCTCTTAGGATCTTCATTTGTGCAAAGTGTCATTGCATGTACAACACGTAGCCAGACAAATGAAAAACACAACATAGACAACAAAGGAGTTTATCTTAACCAGTTTAAAACAGGTTAAGATAGTGAGAATTAAATGTTCTTAAAAGTGTCCATGCATAAATAATAATAAGTGAATAAGTTCAATAAGGTCAAAAGAAACTTCTCCACCTGTCACCATTATAGTGCCAGTAACAAGATTTGAACTCAAGACATAAAGTGTTACAAATAGAAAAAAAGTCATCAGCAGACATTCCTGCTTTAGAAACCTGTTAACTGCACACCTTACAAGGCAGAGCTTGCACTCTGCTGTCTGCTCTGACAAGTCAATAAAACCCACTGGTATGCTGAACATTTTTGGAAGGCAAGATAGATATGAGGCTGTGGTGGAATTTGATCAGGCAGAGAGCCAGACTTCTGTTCATTACAGAGCTTTCCAGCAGCAACACACCCTCCCGGTGAGCACACCTCAACCTGGGGAAAAGTATTACTGACTGGCACGTCAAGAGCGGCGTCCACCCTTGGCCTCCCCTCACCTGCCTGTCTTCATTGCTGTCACACATGCATGTGCTCACGCCCATACACGCAACATACAATATATACACATAATGCAATTCTCTCTCTCTCTCTCTCTCTCTCTCTCTCTCTCTCTCTCTAGATTTCTCCCAATTTGCACTGGGAGGGATGGCAGGGAAGTGGAAAATATGAAAAGGCTTTAAAATCCAGGGCAGATGTGAGCTGACAGGGTGGGAGCTGACAGGGTGGGAGAGATGGAAGTGGACTGGGAGCAACGGGTGTGAGTGAGAATCTTTTAATTTATCTGCAGAACTGTGTTAGATTGTTTTCTGAAACTGTGGAAGAGGATTTTATTTTTAATGACATTTGGATGATATCCACTTGATTTGTCTAAACTAGCTTCAGAGAAACCTCTGAGTACATTTTAACACAGAGCAAGGACCATGGAATTCATCCCTTAATCACTTACACTGAAAGGATGGTAGGAAGAGATCTAATAGTGGCCACTATGAGTGTCACGAATAATTACAGCAGTATAACTTGTTTCAGCGTTCATATGGCCCCCTGACCACTGTTTTAGACAGACCTGAAAACGTGAATCTTTCCCTTAACAGTGTACTGCAGCTAGGTATTGTGCAGGGTAGACTCCCTCTAGCAGTGACCATACTCTTAGGATTATCTCCCTTGTATTATATCTTGCCTCACATTCATTTTGGGCCATTCAAACCCTCCATTACTCCTGAATCAGTCAGTAACACCTTCTAGCCATATCTTCAATTTTGTTCCTTCGTCATTACACAAGTAATAACAAAGGGTTTTATTAATGAACACGACAAAGTCATTTGGGAATAATGTGAAAGTTGCTAACTGTGATGAAGGTGAAAGTTGTGTTGCTCAAAAAAATGCAACAAAACTAACTGAATACTGAGAAAGATGCTAATCAAGCACATCCATTCATTTCCTATATGGCTTACACTGGTCGCGGGGGGGGGGGCTTGAGCCAATCCCAGTTGACACTGGGCGAGGGCAGGTTCTACCATGGACAGGTCACCAGTCTGTCTGAGGGCTATTCATGCTCACACTCATAGGCAATTTTATAATGTCTTTGGACTGGAGCAGTACATGCAAACTCCACACAGAAAAGCCCAGGAATCAAACCCAGAACCATTTGGCTGTAAGGTGACATTGTACCACCACCCCAATTAAACACAGTCATCATATACCTACACTGTCCTGAGAAGAAGTTCAATTAAGCAATATAAGTTAAAACACCTGTATGGGTGAACCATTTAACCCACATTGCAGAGAAGTTTCTCCCTCCTCACAGTGTGGTAGTTGCAGTTGGAGAGTGGCAGACAGTATATCTCTAATCACCTCTTCATCTTGTGTTCAAGTTCTCCCAAAAAGCAATGTATTTTCTTGCAGCCTGTTTTTTGTCCTTGTGTGTTAATTGGTCTTTGACCATTTCCATAGCCTTTTAGCCTTTGCCTTCTCTGCAATTTATATACAATATGTGCTTCTTTGCAAGTATGTGTGTGTGTGTGTGTGTGTGTGTGTGTGTGTGTGTGTGTGTGTGTGCATATTCAGTTCTATAGATCAAGGCTCCTTTGAATAAAGTCACACTTCAGAGACTGAGCTGTGGCCTAACTATATTTCTTCATTTGCTGCAGCAGTCAGTGATAGACGTTACACTGTGTAGCAAAAACTTTTCGCTATTATGAACTTGTATCATAAAAGATCTTTACTGTTACTGTACTTGGGGATAATTATCATCCTTGTATATCA
Source organism: Rachycentron canadum (assembly GCA_038496675.1). Taxonomy (NCBI): domain Eukaryota; kingdom Metazoa; phylum Chordata; class Actinopteri; order Carangiformes; family Rachycentridae; genus Rachycentron; species Rachycentron canadum. Next base: position 11,099,453 of record CM076659.1, on the reverse strand, counting down.
TGTTTTCCCTTGTAATTATGTTATAATTCAAAGGCTTCCCCGGTGAGCTAAAAACAGTCAGGTACGTCATCATATAACAAACTCCTCTCTGAGGAACGGGCCTATTAATTGTCAGGATATAATTACATTCACAACACCCCGAGGACCCGTCTCGTTTAGTCATCTTAGAGTTACTGCTCCAAACTATAATTAGAGAATGTAATCACACAGGTATGGACCTCCAGGATTTATTTTTCAGCCTGACTGAAGGATGATTGAAACGACATCTGTGGTTGGGCACCAGGCAGGGAGTGTTTACAACCTGGCAGATGTTCAACAGCCACATGCAGTGGCACCAAGCAGTATACCATACCAACATAGTTCACAATTTACATACACCAACATGCACACATGGATGAGTGGTTCTTCTAATTCATTTGACATGTGTATGTTCTTGTTAGCCGAGGGATTTCTTGAGTGGCATGCACATATGTATGTGTGTTTCCCTGTGAATGCCCTTGTGTGGATATGCCACCCTTATGTGGCACTTTTTGCCAGTGTTAACAAGTGACCTCATACCATTATGTCTTCCCGATTTCAAATGCCATCCAATAAACTACTCATTTCTCACCTCTTCATGCACTCTCTCTCTCTCTTGCCATTAAAACACCTCTTACCTCTCTCCCTGACTTCCATTGCAAAGAGCTCAAAACATGCTGGGGACAACACAAAGTAATTGCACACTATGAAGTGACTGTGAGTGATTTCCCAGTGAGAAGTGATTAATTGCTTGAGTTTCAACATCATTTATGTGATTTAGACCCTGAGTTTAAACCTGGATAACTCTGGAGCCAGTTAATGTCTGAATTAATGTAGCTCAGTTCTGCTGAGTCTTAAATACTGTTTTAGGCTCCTGTCAGTGGGTTTCTTTTTGCTAACTCTTTGGTGACCATCCCAAAGACAACAAAACACAAGAAAAGGTATGAGCATAAGTGCTGGAATACCAACTAGGCAAAACTGCCCTGCCCAACTTTTGGGGTCTTTGTAGACCCCAGGTTCATCATGTGACAGACAACAGAGCCTTACCTTTAGGCCCTGTATTGTAGAGGGGTCTGAGTTCAAATATGGCTGCAAAGGCTTTATTGTTAAGATGAAAAAAATTACCCAGATAACCATTAGAGTTATCTTGAGTTGGGCTTGAGAGTTCAAATTTAGTAGAATATGTTTTCACATTATGTAAGCAACATATTTTCAATTTTGCATTCTGTCAAGTGCCACTGGGCTTCAGCCTTTTAGCTACTTGTTCTGTCCCACTTTCTCTGCTCACATATACAATTGTTAATGCAGCGGGGTTCCTAATAAAGCTGTTGTCTTATACTTATTTTTCTGATTCTATTATCAGACAATGGAACAAATTGGAAATGGTGACTGACAGGCAGCCCATTAAATCTACATGTTAACATTAGAGCAATTCCCAAGCTGCTGTTCTGCACTGCAAAACCTTAATTTTATGACCAAGATGTCATCTGACAAAATCACCAAACACATAAGTTAAAGACAATGACTGTGCTGAGGTTTTGGTTACATTAATTTGCAAAATGATTGCTCAGAGAAAAAGCTATAAGAGACAGATTAGACAGTAGACAACCTCTGTATGGGATCCACAATAGTTGCTATAACAAAACTGCTATAACACTCAAATTCCCTCTGTTTGATATATATATATAATTAGTCATACTGATGTTTTAGTAAGATGTGTTGATTTTAGTTGCTCATCTTTGTCATTTTGAGTTAATGTATCATATTCCAGTCACTCACTCACAGAAATTCAAGGCCCTGCTGTTGTGGTCCAGCCAAAATATGAATTATCTAACAGTTTTTGCAAATGTTTCATGACAAAGAAAAACCCCTTAACATGTTTGTCAGATCTCAAGGAGACACACAATGCATTTTTGGGAGAAACACTGAACATAATAGAAAATGCATCTTAAAGTATATGTTATATATATATATATATAT
>CM076659.1:11072390-11097056 GCA_038496675.1 Rachycentron canadum | reverse complement strand
TATATATATATATATATATGTTGTATATGTTGTGCTTAAAATAATAATAAAATTCTGTTGAACCATATTACCACATGCTAAGTACTGATCACTGACTCACAGAATTACACATATAAATGGGGCCTTCTAATGGATGCATCCGGCCATGTTTGTAATGTATCTGACACTGATTTGTAATGTAAGTGTATTGTATTTCTTGCCTAACTGGAACAAAGCCTTTGTTCTCCAGATATTATAAAGTTGTAAAAAGTCTGTATACCTATGATGAGCTAACTTCCACCAGCCTGTCATCTTCACTGACTGATATAGTTACAAAACATTACCTGATACTGACAGTTTGTCAGTCATGTGGGATAGATGACTTTTCAGTGGAACTGAAAAAAATCTGATGCCAAACAAGTTCAGATTATATTATTGCATCACTGGGAAACTGTAGCAAGAGATGACAGAGGATAACAAACATCCAACTTACTGAACTTTAACTTTTTTTTTCTGTGATCTTCAGCCAGTAACTTTGGCTTTGATCTATTTAATAAATCCAACAGTGATTAATGGAATGACTTTCTATATGCAGGGAGATAAAGTTAATTGTCTTCACCGTTACCCTGAGTGGAATATTAATCAAGAACAAGTTTGGAGCATGATTGCGTCACAGAAAAAGTGGGTGAGCAATGTTTTCTCCTGGGGGTTGAATCATGCATGGACAGCAAAAACACAGCTCCAATGAGCGGGGAGCTGAAGATGGAGTTAGGGGAACAATGACACATCATGTATCATCTTACATGTCCCAGTGCTGCTCTGACTAAAGCTCTAGACAGCAGAATGATTGAGTAACAACTTACCATAAAACCACTCCCAACCAATTTCAGATGTAAATATGTGTGTGTGCAGGCTTCACATTTGTCCCTCAGCACATATTGACTGAACATACTATATTACTATATCCCCTCTGGATCTCTTTAAATAAGATAGATATGATGGCTAGAGCATCGTGTTCACTGAATTTATCATTGTTACATTCACATGAAATCATCCTCACGTTTTCCCAAAAGCATGAGAAGAGCAGTGGAGCATTTCACACAACCGCTGCATTTTCCATTACATCGTATGTGAAGTCAGATCTTGTTCACTTTGGTACAGGCACAGTGCAAAACAACACTGTGATCAGTTTTCTCACATTTTTAAAGTTTCTCTGCTCTTGTGGATAAAAGGAAAAAAAACAAAAAACACCTAGCCCCATTTATCTGTCATTTTTTTAATTCAACATATTCAATATAACTTTTGCTCTTCAGAGTACAATCAATATAAGATACATATGAAAAAATATATTTTAAATAGAAGAGAAAAACATTAAGGCATCTCAATGATTAACAGTCTTGACAGCATGACTGACTAGTGTTACATTTTTTATACCTCTAAGGCACTATGGCATGATCACTGCTGAAACCACACGAAAGACTTTAAGGCAACGATGGATAACTTTCTACACTTACAGAGTGGTGACAACATGTTGGTTTCAATGTGGTTTTCAGTGCAGTGTGTCTACAGTGTACAGTGTTTCAGCAATAAGCCAGAGCAGACACGTGGCGTCATGAAAGGCAAAGCAGGTAGTGAAAGATTTCTCATTCTTCCAAAAGTGTGGTGGCATTGTATTAACACTTTAATAATCCCCTGTTTCACCAGCTACATGGCAAAGCACTGTAATTATTTTTATCATGCAAACCTGCCCGGTGCCATTGCGACTTCTTGACTGGGACCGACATTAGAAAGCCCAGATGTTCCTCTGGAGAATCACCGCGGCGCCAATGAGCGGTCAATTGGCCGAGGTGTGTTATGAAAGCTGTGATTTCCTGTGCGTGTTTGTCGAGTTCAAAAACCTCTGTTATTGCCTCTGTGACCATGGGCTGTTAGGATGGCATCAAAGAAACACATAAACAGCTCAACCACATCCACTGAACCTGGGGCAGAGAACAAGCTCTTTCTCACTCTTTCCCTTTCTCCCCCTGTGTGTTTCACACTTTTTCTCGCCTGCATGCAAAAACAAAGCCAGGCACACACACACACATACACACACACACACACACACACACACACACACACACAGATTTGTTACCTAGGTATGTAAACAACTTAACTTCTGTGAGTACAGTCTACAAGCATGAAGCCTGTTGTCATACAAAGTTTAATACTCTCTCAACTCACAGGCAAAGACCCTCCCTTTACACTTCTGAACTGTTCTGGACTTCTCTGGAAATTATTACTCATGAGTAAAATTATACAGAAACTTGCACGAATAGCGTGGTGCAGCAGTACTAACCCCTACAACATGTATCAACAAAAGCTGTGATTTACAAATTACTTTTTAAATATCAAAAGATGCTCATATTGGATATTTATCATGTACATTAACATAGAAAATATGATTTTTCCTCTCTTTCTTACAACAGAGTGCTTCACAAACTGGTGATTGCAAGCAGTTCTGGTCTGGACAAAGTGATGAATGTAGGTACAGCTGCATCAAAGACTGATCAGTTATGATGTGTGTTCACTGGGCCACTTTTCCTGAGTGGCACTGCTCTGTTTTCTATGGAAGTAGCCAACAACCACTGCAGGTGAAAATGCTGCATATAGCATCTTTCTTATGCAACTGCTGTGAGTTGTATTGTACTGTTGTTGAAACACAATGCCTGATACTTGTGGACACTAAAATCTTTCATTGCAATGCTTCCAAGCACCTTGATAGAAAAAGATACCCAGTGGTCACATGTAGTTACAGCATGGACTATTTTGTCTTGAGCAAGCCTATTGGAACTGTGTGAACCTATGTTATACGCTGTATGCATGTATTGTATGAAAATGTACAGTATTTTATGCTGTTACAGGCATCTGCTGTGCTACACTGCTATGTTTGCTGAACCTGGCGTATGTGGGCTGCTGGGAGTTGCGGTGCTCAGAAAGTGTATGGCCCGACTATGATGGTGAGCCGCAGCAGTGAGCTGGAGCGGTAGTTCATGGTCAGATGGTGAGTGATCATCTCCAGGTCCACGATGTACTCCTTAGGGCCTGACAGAGGCTTGGTTAGCACCAACATGGCACTAACATTGCTGGAGCGCTGCAAAAAACATGATTAGTTACAATTCATGTGCAAGCATGCGAATACAGATTTGTCATATATCTTTTTTGACACTATTTTTTGACATTGACATCAGGCCTTTTTTGCTTTTAGTTATGTCTCAACAGTTATTGGATAACACATTCACGTTACCTTCAAGATGAACCATTGTAACTTTGGTGAACCCAACTAGTGCCATCAACAGGTCAAACATTTAATTTGTCCAATACTTTGGTTTGTGAGCAAATGCTAACTTAAAACAAATGGCATCCCCATTAGCTCTGACTCAAAAATATTAGCATGCTAACAAGCTAAACTAAGGTCCCGAACATCAGCATTATTAGTCTCTGGTACGCTACCTATGTGCTAACAGTGGCACTAGCATAGCTGTTGACTCTCAATCTTGTTTGCTTAGAGTGTCTAATATCTTGGAAATGAAGAGAATGTGGCGTAACTGCAACTACTGTGTTACAGGTTCCAGATGTTGCTAAAATATCAAGGTGGGCAACTGTACAGGATGGAGTCAGGGCGATAACAGTGTGAAAATGTGAGTAATTAAATGGATTTAGTTCAAACTACAGATTTTATGACCATCATGACACCAGTAGTTTACTTTTATTTAGCTGATTATCACCCTCCCCCAGCTTCTCCAAGCCAGAAAAAAAAAGAGTCCCATCAACTCTTACCCGCAAGAAAAATTCTCCTCCCTCATTCCCAGCTTTGATCCTGAAGGTGTTGTGTGTGTTGGCGAAGATGTTGGTGGCCTGAATCTGGAAGATGTCTGCTGGCACAGTGCGGTCCGCCTGGATGCTCATGTATTTGTAGACAATTGATGGTGGGAGACCCTGGCACTCAGCCTGAGAGCGGCAGATACAGCGACTGCAAACACAGAATTATGACAATCTATGTGAAATGAGCTGATGATAGTGAAACAAAAAAAAAAAAATGAATGATGTTTACTGACTTTTCAGAGGTTTTGGCATAAGGCGCTTCGCAGGGGTTTCTGGGATAGCAGCGGAAGCCTCCATAATAGTTCCAGCACATTTCATCATCTTGGCAGTTATGGGTCCCCGTCTCACATTCATTTATGTCTGGTGATTGGCAGAGTGACAGAGAGAGAGCAAGAGAAAGAGAGCGAGAGAGAGAGAGAGAGAGTTGGGGGGGAGTATTGAATGGTCAAAAATAGCTGGATGACAATGCTAGTATCTTCTTCTTCCAAAACACACACAAGCTCTACACGCTCCATGAAACTGAGCTGTGAAAACACAGTCAAAGTTCAGAACACATACAATTTGGGAATTATATTTTTGGGTGGTAGCTTCGCTTCCAGCAACTGGGAAGATGCAAGGAAACACAACAGGGAGGCCCCCAATGCAACTCCTCACAGGCCTAACTGCAGCTCTTTCCCTGCAGCACCATAAAAATAGCCCCATCAAACGTGCCCCAAACCACAAGGCTATTTCTGGCACAGCAACCTGGATTCATCACCAAATGGTCCCTCTGACACAACAGGCCGAATTCATGGCTCCCCCTATTAAGCCTGCACCTGACCGAGGGGGAGAGGAAAAAATAACAGCTCACCCTCTGGGAAAACGCCGGCGCTTCAAATAAATCCACTTCAAGAAACCAACATCATGCATATAAATTCACAGAGGTGGCTTAGTAGGGCAACACAAAGTTGCTGTGTTTGTGTTGCCTAACCCCTGCATTCTTTCCATGACAGTACCGGTTGAGAGTGGATTTCATTGCTGCTTGCGAGGTAGAATAGTGGATGATAGCAAGAGTGATCAAGTTTCCCTTAACAATTATCTTCAAAGAGTTCAGGGAGAGCAGGAAAGGGGGGAAAGAAGAGATCTCGCTTGGGAACTTTGTTTTGTGTAAAAACAGAGAGGAGGGTAAGATAGATAAATAAATAAACTAAGGGATTAAAAAAATAAAGATTGATGGAAGGAAAATGGAGAGGGAAAAAAAGAAGACTGCAGTACCTTGACACAACCTGTTTCCTTGGAGCTGATATCCCTCTGGACACTCACAGGAGTAACTTCCTGGGCTGTTAATACACTGGTACTGACACATGTAGCTGGAGAAGCTGCATTCATCAATATCTGTACAGAAAATATGTACACACACACACACACACACACACACACACAGAGAGAGAATGAGCAGTGCATATTGAAAAATGTGAATGTCATGGGTGTTTAACTACTGCTGTACATACAATACCAGTCCCAGGTTTAGACACACTTTCCCATGGGGAACTTTTGACTGGTTCTGTATATATAAATGTGTGTGTGTGTGTGTGTGTGTGTGTGTGTGTGTGAGTTTCTGTGCGATGCATGTCCACCTTGGCAAGAGACCATGTCTTGCGCCAGCTCGTAGCCCTGGTCACACTGGCAGAGGAAGGAGCCAATCAGATTATAGCAGTGGTGCTGACAGGGACTCTGTACATCACACTCATTCACATCTGGAACAAAAGCAGGATATAATAAGGATCATAACTGGTTCACTTATTTCCCTTAAGGAATAAAGAAAGTGTACCACACTCCAGGTCAAAAAGAGACTCACACACACGTATAATAAGCAAACTTCCAGCACAAACCACATACACACGTTTCAACATAGCTGGGAACCAGTCATGGGTTTTAATAGATTTCTAAATATGTTTCAGTGATAAACAGCTCTCTATCGTAGCACAACCTTTTCAATAACTTCCTTTGACTTCAGCTGCAGATCTGCTGTGTGGGTTCAGGTTGCATGGTCAATCTCATGATAGCTCTGAGCCTCCAGGCATTCAAAGCAACAGCTTGTGCACCATTTGTTTTGTTAAAGTCATTCCTGACCTCAAAATATCTGCATCCTGAGAAAACTGGGGAATGAGAGAAAACACTAGCACTGGACTTTACTGAGCTAAACCTGAGCTGATTTTTTACGCTTCACTTCTTTACATCTACCTGATTATAACTTTATTTAATAACTAACTTTTATTTCATGCATTTTCATCAACAGCACTTGTTAATACCCTTTTGTTTACTTTCATTATTATGTTTAATTATGTACCTTACACATTATTGGCATTGTGACTGGTTTTGCTCCATTAGATTTCTGGTAAAGAACTCAAACTTTTTAAAAATTTAAGTGAAATATAAATTGAGGTAATTATTATTATCAGACATTTGCATTTAGCATGCATGTAGCAACAGGTATCAAAAAAATAAATAAAATTTAAGTCAGCATGGCAACTGCTTAGATTGGGTGGATCGGGTAGCCTGCCTCTGAATAACAAAGCACTGAAGCAAAATGTTTTTAGAATTCGATGCTGAATACACAAACACACTCACACATGAGTACGGCAACTTACCAACACAGCTGTGGTTGTTGCTGGCCAACTTGTGACCTGTGTTGCACTCGCAGTAGTATGAGCCCTGGGTGTTCACACATCTGTGCATACAGTAGTGGGTCAGGGCACACTCGTCTCTGTCTGCCGGAAAGTACAGACACATACAAGTATGGAGGAGTCATGAGGGAATGGGCAGTAAAATGGCAGTTCTTTAAAGCAGTTCAGTTTCAGAAAGAGTGTGTTTTGCATCTGCAAATGACGATGACTCACCTACACAGTGGTCTCCACTTCTCTGGTAGCCTGGAGGACACTGGCAGGTGTAGGAGCCTCTGGTGTTGTAGCATGTCTGTTCAGGGCCGCAAGTGTGTCTACTCGTCGCACATTCATCTATGTCTGCAATAAAACACAAGAAAATACTCACAGACACTGAGACACAAACTTAACACCTACTGTACGCGGGAGCATGTGGCAGACAAAGCAAAGCAACATGTCTGGACTATATTCACTCTGTGATCTGTGATGTGTGAACTGTTCTGTCCACAGACAGAGAAATCACTGAGACCATCACATCACACACGTGGGCACACACACACACATGTTCACACAGAGAGCAGGCAATTAAATAAAGAGGGCTTTTATTCAGCAGCTCCAGGTGAAGGGGAAAACACAGATCATATCTTCTACTAACAGGACACTTTTTGAAGGGGGAAGTTTGTGTTTGTGTGTGTGTGTGTGTGTGTGTGTGTGTGTGTGTGTGTGTGTGTGTGTGTGTGTGCAAGAGGGGGAGAAAGAGCTCAACTGATAAGTCTTGTGCTTTTGACCATAACACTTTGCTCTCTCTCAACAGACATCTATCAGGCCAAAAGCAAACAGATCCTAACACATTCACTTTTCCATCTCTCACCCATCATTAGTAAGTTATATAACACAATAAGGAGTAGTGTGATGTCAGTATAAGAGGCTTAAAAACACAAAGCTACTGCTAGAAAGATGCTACATTTCCCAAATCAATTCAAACCATTTTTACTGAAGTGTAATTCATCTATAGTGTAAACCACCATTACCACTGATGCTGACTTAATGATAAACACAACTTAAGTCAAAAGTTACAGACTCAGATTTTAAAGTTATTACCAGAATGTTTTAGATAAGTGGCACTGTATATACAATCAGTGGTTTTAGAGTTTCTGTCAATGTTTTAAGAACTGGTTAAACTCGAAAAAAAAAAAAAAATAAAAAAAATTCCTTTTTTTCCCCTGAGCTTGGGCTTAAATACATGACACATCAGTGGAAAGATTCTCCTACAAAAGGGTCTGAATTTTGGTTTATTTGGAGCCACAGTCTTTTCAAAAAGGCTTTTCTCATTATAACCCCCACACTCAATTTTTTACTGAACTTCTATGTTCCCCCACTCCCAACACACACACACACACACACACTACAAATACACCCATACTGTATGCTCTCATCCCTGTGGGCCCACCAGCAGTCCTTGTGGGTGGTCTGACACAACCCATCATATGCAGACAGCCAGTGGGAATCAGTTTAGGAGCATGACAGACAGTTATCCTCAATACCACACGCACACACAGGAAAGGAGGGGTGACTATTTCACGATTACTGCATTGTGATTTGACACGTGTGCAGTAACAATAATCACAATAACATATTAACAAACCCACCACAATCAAACATATTTATTCTATATATTCTTTCCACAAATTCACCTGGAAATGAGTCATGCGATGTTCAACCCTTCTCTGAGTGCTTTAATTGCCCTATGTGACATTCAAACAGCCTCCACCATCCAGTGGGGTCGATGCCGGTGAGAAATTGCTTTGATTTGCTGAGTTAAAGTACATGGAACAAAGCACAGAAGGTGAGTTGTCTTCAGACCTTAAAGGAAAAGGGAAGAGGGCTACAGTGTGCTCAACTCTACAGGGGCACAGTGATAAGATGAGCTTAGTACATTAGAGACAAAACCAAGGCTTATCTGAAGGTACACCTGAGAGACAACAGGTGCCATTTACATAGACAGAGGAATGCCCAGACAAGGCTTGTTGCTCACTGATCCACTTTGTAAAGGACAAAGACAAAAGCAGTGTTGTCCCAGAGAATCTATGCTCTGATGTGGCTTGAAAGCAATGTGGGAAAGTGCATCTGCAACCGGCACCAGGTGTCAGTGAGAAACCAAATTCTTGGACTGGGGCAATATCAAGTTCTAGGATAGCGACCCACTTGCAAAAGCCCAAAGGCTTCATGACATGGCCTTTAAAAAAGCCTAAGAGAAGTTATGGTGGAACTGCAGCATCCGGATCCAACCTCTTGGGTCATAAGATCAACCTAGTCTGGATGTGAACAATAGAATATGCCATGTGATGTGTATAGCCACAGATAAACAAGTGCATCCAAACTTAACAATGTTTGTCTTTGTATGATTTGCAGAGATTTGAGTTGGTTTACTGGGTTGCATCAGTCTGGGTGACATTAAATATAGTAAATGAAATCCTGTTTATACCCAGAGATAGACAGGAGACATTAACAGTCACAATCCGGGATCAAGCCCCTGTGAATCACAGCCACACCTACTTCCTGGAGATATTTGGTGATTCATTGAGACTGGAAATGCTCTGCCTTGTAGATTCAGAAAAAAAAGGCTGAGACTCCTGACAGAATAAAGTCCTGTGTGGTGATGCTTTCACAGTGCCAAGAATCAGACAACAAAACTATGATGCCAGTGACTTGTTATTGTTTTCATGACAGAAACCTACATTTGGTGACTATGACAGATTACAATATTTAGCATGTTAGGTTAGATAGTTAATGTTTGCTGATTACCACTGTACACAAATGTCACATATTTGCAGGTATTTGGTCATAAATCTAAATAATGGACACATTTAAATTTTTACCTGACAGCGGCAATAAAATGTCTGGGGATCACTTAAGTCATAACAGATTTTCCTGATGGAGACAGCAAGGTCACAGTGGACAATCCATTGAGTTAAGCTTTTATGTTCTTGGACAGGATTAGTGCCAGCTCAGACAGGCAGCAGAATCTGACTGATTGCAGCTGGCACACTTGACTTTGTTCAGACTGAATTCAAATCTGAGCCAAAGGCGGTCCACATATGGCTTCAAGACTTGGGCTACAAATCAGCTCCTTATAGCGGCATTTGCTCTCTTTTTAGGTCATTGCTGCCAAACATTGAAATCAGGTGGAGCAGGAATGAGTTTGAATCACCTGGCAGGACAACATTTATGCCACAGTTGAGCAGAGTGGCCTTGGCAAACTGAAAGGCTGCTTGAAATATTACACAAGGTGCAGGGCTGACATCTGCGACCAGATCATGTTCCAACACTTTCCTGCATAAGGTGTAGAAACCATGAGCAACCTCACATGACTGTAAATTGTATCAAAGCAGTGATGCTAGTACAGAAAAGTCAGAGTCTTCCTCTGTCCCTTCCAGAGCACTCAGAGAGCTCTAAATAAAAGCATATGTGCTGAATGCAATCCAAAGGTTCATTCACGGGAATATCTTGTGGTAACTGTTACTTTGTCACTAAAGCTTTAAGCAGCTGCCAATGCAAAGTTACACAAAACTGTGTGTGCGCTTGTGTGTAAGTGCGTGTATGTGTGGGAGGGATTGGGAGGGCATCCCATGCTAGCTGGCTCTTGGGGCACATGCAGTGCAGTTCATATAGTTTAGACAGGAAAACAGATTTTACTGCAACAAGCCATCAAATGTGATGATGTGTTGCACGCAAGGAGAAGTGACTGCTCTCTGAGGTCACTTTCTTTTTTTTTTTTCCAAAATTTATTTAACACAACTTCCAAGTTTCTTCTATGAGCTGGGCCTGCTGTAACGTCACAGGGAGAGATAAGGCCGTCAAGCAGAAGAATGGAAGATGTGGGAGGGAAGAATGAGGAAAAAGGGTGGGGGTTTGTATTTTTTTAAACAAAAAATGGGCTCTTTAAGATTTGAAGTTAGATTTACAACCGTGTGTGCATATGTGATGTCAGAGTTAAAAACTCCTTGCTTTTCAGGGAGATTAATTCTAAATGCCTTGCGGGAGCTGGGGGAGTAACAGGGAGGGCGGCAGCTAAAAAAATGTGTGTGTGTGTATGTGTTTGGATGAGTGGGTGTGCATGTATCAGAGGTCCCATTTGAGGTGACTGAACACTAAATGGCCTTTTTTTGCAGATCTTTTGTTTTACAGAAAGGTGTGATGCACTGTGAAGAGATACATGTTTAATATGTGTGCTTCGTGTGTGTTATTGCGTGCATTTAGATGAAAAAAAAAAAGAAAAAACATGTTTGTCCAAAACGGGGACTAAAAATTGTTTGGCCTGGTTTCAGAACAATGTGTTATTTGCTCCAGATTTACACTGACATGATAGGGCTTGTTGTAATTATCACTTGAGAGCATTTAGTCTTGTTTTCACTGAACCACTGCTATGGAAAGCAGGAGCTGTTCCAAAGAACAGTTGGAGCCATCCTGCTGTTGGACAGCCTCTCTGTTTCCCTCTGATTATTGGATAATTCAATCTTTGGGAAAGCAGGGGGCAAGATGTGCAATGTTAATAGCCCATAAAATTTCACAGCATCAAATTTATCAGCATGTCATACACCAGCCCCTGAGCGTTTGGTTTTGCTTAACCTCAGACACCTTCATATCACCCCTCCTGGCAAACACCACACTGCATGTTGTTTCATTTGTGTGTAATTCTCTCTGCAATGCAGTGTGAAATGCAACTATCATTGGCTTGAACACAACCTCAGGACAAATGGGAGTGGTAATGTTTCCCTTTCAATGCAAGTCCAAACACAAAGAAGATAAGAAATCAAAGAATTCAAGACATTCAAACTTCATATTCTGTGTATTTCCATCTGTATTAGGGCATGAAATATTTCCATGCACCGGCTATTTGCACCACTCCCAAGATTCCCCTCTCATCGCTCTCATTGTTCAGGAGGAACAGGAGTTTTAGTCATGTTGACACTTACTAACTGATTTGTGAGTTTGTTCCACACTCTTCTAAAGGTCGGGCAGAGTCTTGACGTTCTTGAAAATCCGTCCAGTGTGCCAGCTACATTCCCGACAGATAATAATCCTTCCTGTTATACTGAAAAAGTCAAGCAAAAAGAAGTGCAGAGCAACTCTCCTGCTATTCAAGGTGAAGAAGATCAATCACTCTGCCCATCCAACCTGTTGATAGTCAGGCTGTAGCCATTTACAGCCTTCATAGAAAATGTGTGGCATGGACGGAATGAAACCAGTAAACACGGATGCCGAAAATATGGTCAACACATCACTGCAATAACAAGAATCAGGAGAAAGAGAAAGAAGGGTAAGAAACACTAATTCTGCGATCGCATGTGTGTCACCCAGCTGAGCGCAATAGTGATTTATAGCAGCCCTGTGTCCCTTTCCATTATGAGGTAAACGGAAAGATCAACACATGTAAGCACATCAGAGGAGGAAGCAGCTGGCCGTTGGACAGGCATCGACCTCTGGGAGAATACTAACAATAACATTAAGCACTTACACAGAGGAGGCACGACAAAGCAGCTTCCCCCTCTGCCACCACATCAACGATGGCAGAGAGGAGCCAGCAGCAAACCACAAGCAATAACAGCTCACTGTACAGCAAGACTGCACAGGCCAAACGTCGGGCTGCATGCAAGATGGACTGAGAGACACTCCAGTCCTTTCTGGCAGCATTAGCACGTATTAAAACACTAGGGCTAGAAGATTTATTTCTCATGTAATGTGTTGGTTTTGTTGCTAAACTTGCTTCAATTGCAGTTGTTTTTCTTTTGACGTCTTGTTTTCTAAAATCAAGAGGTTAAAACATGTTGTCACAGAGACACAGATGTCAAAATACATCTAGTAATTAAAATACAGTGAAAGAATTTGATTCTTTATTTATCAGCAACTGAGGAGTTGCGACATCCGCAGGGTTTTGGCACAGTGTATAAATGGAAAGTGAGTTTAGAAAGCCTGAAATCTCAGCAATGTTGATTCACTATTATTGACTTAAAACATGTCCAATGCTGGATGCCTGAAGCAGATGCTTATATCAGTAACTCACTTAAAAATCTAGTAATTAGTTTATAGGCCAATATTAATTGAGTTTTTTAACATAAGCACAAAATATAGTCCTTAGTGTTTGACAAGGAAAACATAAATTTGGTTATTAAAAAAAATGTACCTAGATATTGGGCAGGATAATTTACAGGTTAAAAAAAACTTGTCAGTGGTCTCTGGTAAACCACATATGTAATGACACCATGTATTTGGTGGAACTTTTAATTGAATATTATATATTCCACATGGTACAAATAATCATATTTTAATATGAACCAAGAAAGACATTAAATAGTTCACCCCAAAAAAATAATAGGCTGTATAATAACAGACGTCTGCAGCCATGCTTGTGGTTTTGTCTGTACTTGGCTCAGTGGTGTATTCAACTAAATGCTAACATGCTCACAATGACAATGCAGATGCACAATATGTTGAATCAAGTTTAGCATGTTAGCATGCTGTTAGAAATGTCCATAGTTTTGTAGCAAAAAAAAAGGAAAAAATTCATTTAAAAAATTGCCAAATAACCAATGTTATTAAATTTCTTTCTGTGACTCAAATTTCAGGTATTTCATTTGAACAACAAACAGTTGCTGATATTTCAGTCGCGACCAAAGTTGTGAACTGACACACTGATCAACACTCTCATTCCTGGAAGATGCTGATTTACACCTCACAGGCTCAAAGATGAAACACTTGTTGAAGCTGCAGTGGAACAGGTGCAAGGAGCTGGACAGTAAAATCACAGGGCACCAGGAAGATTGCATATAAGACAGAGGACAGGTGGAAGAAAAGAGCTTATCTGGTAATAGGAGGGTTCAACAGGCACAAAGGTGTGCCTCAGGTGTCTTGTTTAAGTCGCCCTTAATAAAGTGGGTCAGTTTTCAGTAAGCAGAGGCTTTCTTTTTGATCCCACTTCCTCCCCTTGAGCAACAAAATCAATTAAATGGTTTAATTTAACATCCTGTATATTCTTTATCGTGTTCACCTCTGCATTGAAGCCTTATGAACAGATTTCCTAAATAAGTGTTGCTTATCTCTGATGGATGTTTAGGAGAAACAAACATGAGCATCTGAAGGAATTTCCTGAAAACCAGTTTTTCACTTTCTGTGTTTCCTCTTTTCAGATTGTCTGTGGAACACCAAAAACTGGTCTCTGGGGCTTGTTTCTTTAAATGCAAATGTGGGGATGAGACAATAACAAACGGAGCTGTGAAGTTTAAACTGTAAAGGTCAAATCATGAAGCCCGCTGGCAGTGTCATGTTGTGCTTTGCAACCACTGGGTTCTCTGTGTGCTCGTTCTGCTCTCCGCATTCCTGCTCCTCGCAGATCGATCCGATGCTTATCTGTCAAGGTGGTGAGTAATTCCTACCATCACAAAAGATGGGAACAAACGGAAAAAACAACCACCACTGACATTCCAGAGATATTCCTCCCAAGTGCATTGCATCTGCATGGAAAAATGTTATTACATGCACTCGGCCTTGTTCGGAAAAGTACACAAGTTCTCTGTCACAGAGGGCTTAACGGCCTTAATAGAACATACTTAGGAAAGATTTCCAGCCACTGCAGGTGAAGAGCGTCCAGACGTAGCTGAAATTAGTCAGGCATGTATGTGGTAATGTGGCCTGCATGACCTCAGGAAACCAGACAGGTAAACAGGAGTGGCATGTCCTTTCATGTCCCATACTGCAGAGCATGAGTGTCTAATTTAGAGATGAAAAATAAATAGGCAGAAGCTAAAGTATGTAAACTCAAGACTTGTAAGGAGAACAACCAATCCAATGAAGTGTAAAACATGATATTTATCATCTCTTTGACCACTGTCAAATACCTGGAGCCACAGAAAGCACAGTTAGGTTAGTATTTCTAAAACGTGAAGGTGTGCTCTCAAACAGTGTTCAACTTTGAATGAGAATCATAAAACAACTGCTCTCCACTTTTCATCAGATTTAATGATCAATTCCACGACTTTTGATGGACAACCTTCATTTCAGAGAGGAAGTGATCTCACCTCTGATGAAAATAAGAGTGAGAGAGTATGCGTACACATGAGTACAACAAGCCACTTGTAGGCATCTCCTGGCGCTAAACACAGTATGTGTGTGTATGTTTAGAGGGTGGGGGAGGTCATGGAAATGCGGGGCATCATTAAGCTGTCACACTTACAGTAAAGGTTCATAGTTTCTCTGTGTGGCCAGGCTGGAATGAGAAACCAGCTTCCCATATGTGTCACTACAACAACACACACTCAAGTTCACACTCGAGGCCAAAGGCTTTATTATCCATTTGCAATAGTTATCCACATGGGAATGAATATTAAAGCTACATTTAAAAGGAAAAATACCAGAGTGAAGTGTATTATGTAATTTGTGGTTTGTTTCACTTTTAATCAGCATAAAGAATAGTGCACTTAAGAGAAGATATTTTGTTTTAGAAACGTTTTTTGAACAATTTAAGTTGTGCTTTGGAAAATTGGCTTCATTTTGTGCAGACTTTTTAGCTGATCTCTCTACTATTACTGCCACACACTCAGCAGTAAATCACCAAAGCGGCTCAGCAGCAGAACAACCCATGACGCTGGTACAACCTGGCTTGGTCAGTTCTCCGGCACTTCTGTGGTTATTTAGTCAGTGTCAGCCTTTCATCTTCCCCTTTGCCCTACCTGACTCGGCACCCTGGGTTTCCTCCACAGAGTGGTGAGTTAGCAGGAAAAGGAGCCTGATGTAAGCGCTATTTGATACACTGAGGTTTCCCCCCATTGAAAGCTAATGGGAATTCCTTTGCTAGCAAGATACAATACAAAACACTCACTGTGGAACAAAAGAAAAAAAAGAAAAGAAACGACAAATCTGCATCCAAGAACAATTGGCACATTGTAGGAAGTTAACGGTAATGACAGAGAAACCAGAGACTGATGTAAACAAAGATTATATCACTTCACCAACAGAAATATACACCCACATAACAGCACAAGATGCCTTCCAGTTAAAGCTTCAGTTATTTCAAAGCAATAACACTGACAGCAACAGCCTATCTTTGTTTAGTTCATGCACTGGAACAGCACACCAGTGAATGACTAAGTATTATGCCTATGCCAGCTCGCTTATGTGGTTACTTTAGCTGATATGCTGCCATGTTTTACACTCTAATAAAACCTAATTGGGTTCCAATTCAGAGAAACATATAAAACACCTCACACATATCTTTGCCCCAGGTGTAAAATCAAATTTGTTACTTTCACTGGAGCTCTGTGACCACAAGCATCACCGCACAGCCACTCACCACACGCCTCCTCACCACTGAACGCATGCGCTGTATGGTAATGTACTTTGCCTCACATTACATTTATAGAGCTAATTCTACATATGCACATTTACCCTCCCTGATCTCTCACAGACTAAAAAAGATAATAAACTAGAAGATATAAGAGGTTGCGAACGAGTGGTGTCTGTCTCTCAGGTGCAGCTATGAACATCTGGCCACCATTGTATGTGTGTGTGTGTGTGTGTGTGTGTGTTGGAGACACAAAGAATGAATCTTAAAACCACTCCCCATTTGAGAAGATCAAAGAGTCTTGCTCAAACAGGGGATCACACCCACATAGAGCTGCACAGCTACCAAAATCACAAGTCTGTCAAGGCCCAGAATATTTACTGTAGATCTAAAGGCTATATGTGAGCACAGAGCTTGCCACAATGCTATAAAATTGCCTTCATTTGGCCCCGAGGCAGAAGACCTCAAAACCCAAAACAAGAACAATTTTTTTTTTTTATATATTTTCAGTAGAAGGTGAACTCTGGCCAAAAACATCACACTGAGCTACCAAAGAGTTTAGAAAACATGACATCACAGAGAGAAAAAGCGAGAAGCTTGCAACACATCTGGCAGCTATGCATGGTTTAGCTGTTGATGACTGTCAGACAGATGGATGAATAGTTCATCTCTAGAGCTCTGCTTATTGAGCCTCTAAAGTCATTAGCGAGTAATTATCAAATACCTATGTAGCTCTGCACATTCAGACACATTCCTCCTGGCAGCAGCCCCCAAGTGCAAGAAAAGCACACTACAGATATTTAGGAGACTAGAAACACTTCTCAACATCTCAATTCTGAATTCTGCTGGTGCACTGCAGTACAACCACATGTTTAGGGTGTAATCTGTTCACGGCAGCCAAAAGTCTAATATTTAATACTGTGGAAGATTTTTCAAAAATAACTTTTAATGAAGAAAGTGTGGCTACCATCCATGCACTTGTAGATCTGTGGTCCCATCTCTGCTCCTGCTGACAGGGTCCAATTTCTCTGCTGAGGAGCTTGTCAGCACCACTTGCTGAGATAAGAGGAACTGTCTGTGTTGGTGTGAAGTGATTGTACTTCATATGATTTTACAGCTGAACGAAAAAACACTGGGCAGCTGAGCTCACCTCTGCAGACGTTCTGCTCATCTGCAGTATATCCGGCCGAACAGCGGATGGTCCAGCTGAGCTGAGGGCCTCTCGAGCTGCCGGAAAACACTGGCGGGGGCTGAGGCTGGCTCGGTGGAACAGGAGGGTTGGCTTCTGGAGGTGACACCTGCTCGCCCTCCTCACTAATATAGATGATGGCACTCTTGGGGAGGCAGAGGTATCCACCATAGTTGTTGATACACTGCATCCCTCCTTTGCAGGCATCCTCTAACAAAGTACACTCGTCAATGTCTGACGCAAGGAGAGAAGAAAAGCATTAGATAAGGCGTTTTCTCTAGTTCTGTATTATTTTAAAAAATTATATTAAGTTTAGGTGAAAATAAACAAAAATTAATGGTAGAATTAAACCCATTAAGCATGAAAAGCTGCACAACTGAAGCTTAACATTCAAGGCAATTGGTCTTTTCTCACCTCTGCACTGCTCTCTGACTCTGTCATACTCATAGCCTTCAGTGCACTGAGGACAGATAATGACTAACATGAAATCATACACATTTTGATGCTCTTTGGTGTTTTACATATATATATCTATATATATCTATAGATAGATAGATAGATAGATAGATAGATAGATAGATAGATAGATAGATAGATAGATAGATAGATAGATTCCATGAGCAAATGAAGAGGGATACGGCGTCTCAAACTTAATCGGTTGTGTTAAACCCACACAGAGAAAAACACCATCAGGTAGAAATCGCTGACTTACTGTGTAGGAGATGGGCTCCTCAGCCTCCTGAGAGAGGACATGCGTAAAAAGCGCACACAGGCACACGCAGATCCCCAGCATGTCGGCCAAACGTCGGAGGAACACTGTAACGAGATGCAGAGGAACCAACTGGATAGAGCGTGCAAGATCATTTCTTTTTTTTTTTTTCTCTTTGGTTGACAAGCCTACAAGTTTTAATACCAGTTATTACATCACTGATGGCATGGCTTAACGAGTCCCAACGTCTCCCGCTGCTGGCGCGATGTTTATGTTGGCACCGCCCCAGCTAAATCTGCGACTTCACTCAAGTGTTTTTCTGCTGTTTCTCTCCAAAAGGATTTAGTGCGTAATACGCGTAAAGATCGTGCGTAAACATGTCCTCGAGTGTCAGTCAGTGTCAGGGAAAATGAACGAGTTCATCAGCCATGCAAAGCTCGCGTAGATTAAAAGTCTGGATTTGCACAACACATGTCCAACCCAACAAACCGTTCAATCAAACATAGTGTGATCCCGTCCCGTTCATCCCAAGACACTGACACTTGTTACCGGACATTTCCCTGAAACAAGCGAAACGACACCAGAAACTGCTGAACTGCAGGTTTTAGTTTCCAGCTCCTGTGAGTGTTGTTTTCAGTGTTATCTGATCACAGCACTGAGCGGTGGCTCCTGTGACCATCCCGCGCCGCTTTGGAGACGTACCTGCAATTACCTGCGGATCTCCAGCTCTCCCGGCGCCTGCTGAAGAAAAAGGCTTTCCCCGGTGTATCTTCGGTAGCTGATCCGAGTGTGTGTGTGTGTGTGTGTGCGCGCGTGCGGAGCAGGCTGGTCTTTTTATCCTGCAAACGGTGCGGTGGATGTCGGGAGGTTTGTCGGAGTGTAAGCTGCACTTGTGATGAACATGCGGTTCGTACAGTATGACATGCTGGGGGCGGTGTACCGGGCAGGTTGAGCTTCGGGTTTGTCTCTCACCGGGGTGCTGAGCGAGCAGCAGACTACAATGGCTCCCTCTATAGACTGATGAATAGTGATTTAAAAAGGTATCATCACAAGAGAAAAACTCTTTCTCTCAAGTTCTGCATACTTTAAACTGGTTCTGCCGCTGCATGAGATTCAGAAAAAAAGACTTTCATCAGCCTGAAAAGCCAAAGTGAACAGTGAAAGTAACTGGTTTTGTTTCACATGGTGTGAAACTTGAACCTGGAATCCATTGATGTAACATCAAACAATGATTATTCATTTATACTTTCAGAAAATCTGTCCTTACTTGAGCACAATGTGAGGAGCTTGGAGTAATATTGTCCTTATCATTGTCAACTGTACCTTCTTTAATTCCTACATTTCTATTTGTCAATATTCCTCTTTAACTTCTAGGGTTGTAACACATCGACTCCATCAGGCTGTAAGAGACTTTGGTGCTTATGTATATTGTCCATGTACATTATATGTGCAGCAGGTGGTAAAATCAACTCATGTGTTGAAGACCTCCGTCAGCAACCACTACATTAGCCTCTAATACATTTCATGGTGTTTACAAGATGCCTGCGCCTCAGGAACATCTGCTGGAATTGGCATGGCTTCCTGGATTTCCCATGGGTGAAGAGACAGCAAGTGATTGTGTGTGCGCGCACACTCATGTACATGTGCCAACAGCTTGCTGATATGAGTGGATAGACATGGACTTGGCACCACCTCCTTCAATGCTGACCTTTCCTCACAGGGTGTGGATGACAGAGGATTGCAGATATTCTGCATGGTGCCATATCCTGTAGGTGCAGAGCCGAACTCAAACTTTTTTTGGCAAAAAGTAGATTATTCTCTTCCAAAACTCACATCCAGTGTTTAATCTTAAATGTCAGTAATTAAGGGTTTACCAGGTTAAACACATTAAAGCTGTGAACTTAAAGGGCGAGATCTAGTCCTGTAGCACTTTCCATGTGCTCACGTCAAGTCAATGAACCAGTATAAAATATGGCATACGAGTAAACTATAGAATACGCAAGTAAATAACTACAAAAATGAGTGACCCACAAAATAATTGTGCAAAAGACTTGACTCTTCTCTAAAAGTTTATTTTACTTGGCAAGCTATTTAACAGAAGATCAATAAAGGCAGAGACATTTAGATAAAGAACTTAATGAATCAAAGCCGTTTGAAACAGTTTTCAGAGATTAATACAAGATTTTACCCAAGACTAATGAAAGGGATGAGAGAATATTCCCTTCGGTCCAGTTTCTCAGTGGAACCAAATGAGACAGTCACGCTTGCAAATCAAGGCAAGGCTGAGGTGGGTGTGTGTCCTGGGTACATCTCTACATGTGAGAAAACAGATGATCCTTCTCATATTGATGTTACAATAGCATTCGGTTCAACTGAGAGTACTTATGGACATCTCTGCAAAATGTTTGGAGCAAGAACCACGTGGCCCATTTTAACTTCAATGAACAAGTGAACTTAAGATATCAGATGGCATGAACATACTTTTAAATACCAGAGTGAGAGACTGGAACTGAGCTTAACTTTAGAACTACTTTGAGTTTCACAACATCTGTGATCATTATGACCCAATTCTCTGGGTCAAAATGGTGACAAATATACATGCACACAAACACACACACTAATTTAGGAGTAACCATATCACAAGTGTGTAAAATGATTGACGAGAATCTGTTTATTACTACTCTTTAACAGTCCTAGAAGCCAAAAACGCATTTAAAATTTATACTAGTGCAGTGCATTTTTCAGAGGTAGTACTTTGTGACGTTTCTTTCGATGCTGAAGGCAATGCATCAGGTACTGTTGGCTATTGAGCATCAGCCAATCAGTTCCTGATGCAGTATCATCCACATCAGAAAGCTCTTCTTCACCCGAACATTACTGCAGGGGCAATAAAAGCTGGATAGGTTACAGAGCATTTCAGTTGCTCTGCAATATCTCCTAATAGTGAGAGGAATGATGCAAAAATAACAAACACATAAAAAGCCATTATTATTCTTTTCATACTACCATAATACAATAGCCAATACTGTACAGTACACATCATTGTAAGTCAAGATGGCAGCAGAAGCATCTGGAAAGTGAATTCATGCAAATTCAAAATGGGCATGCATTATGAAAGAGCTGCAAGAGATGAGGCTGCACTTCAAAAGACTGTCGAAAAGAAATTTTAAAAAGTGGGGAAGGGGGATACGAGAGGAGGAAGAGCAGACAGAGAGAGTGTCTGTGAAATGTGCTTGTGTAATTGCAGTGACATCTTCATTGAGAGCCCTCCATCTCTTTCCTGTGTGCTCCAAAGGGCGTCGCTGATGCCGGTCGATGGGGAGAGCAGCCGAGGCGCTGTGTTTAGCATAATCCCAGAGGCCATTGTGAGAGCAGCTAGTGAACGACTCACAGTTGCCAGCTGAGATTTCACCAAAACGCAGCAGAACACAAGGAGAAGGGGATGAGGTATGAAAATCAGAGGTGGAGGAGGGGTAAGAGTTGGGAAAGGACTCGGGCAAGAGACAGGAGGATTGGGTGGTGCTAATGAGGAACAAAGTGCCTATGTGCCAAATATTACATTAGAATGAATCTGGAGTAAAATTTCGTATATACGGGTCTTTTGCTGAGTGGTGGGGGGTAGCATGATGGTTGTAGGATCTGGGTGGTTGTGTTTCTGCGGTGAGTCTGTGGCTTGCATAGCTTCAAAGAGGCAAAGTGTGAAGTGTGAAACACGTTTTCTTCCAGGTGGACTGCACCTGTTGGCCCTTATTCAATAATCTTCCCCTTTTCTTCCTTTAACCAATCACTCACTGTTTTGACCTGCAACAGTCAGGCATAAAAAAGCAAAACTGTCTCAAAGCAACATTTCTTCTTTTGCAACAATCATTACCTTAAGCTAGAGTGTGAAATCTTCTTTGATCACCGTTTCAGGTAGGCAGCCCATTTAGAGCCAACCTTTGGTAAACAATTGTGTCTCCTCCTAACAAGCTGCAGAGGAAGAAAAAACGAAACGTGTAGCTCCGTCAGTGCCAATGACGTCTTCAAAATTTGTATGATTTGTGATATAAAGAACAGATTAGATAGTATATCTAATCTAGTATTTATTTAGTTAAGGGGTTTATGTAATGGAGTTTTTACAAGGCATGTTAGACAAACTGCAGAATCTCTCCAGGTGATTGTGAGAATATAGAGCACCATCACAGTTGCCTGCAGAGATTACCCAGTCAGCCCGCAGAGTCCTCACTTGTGCCTTGTCTTTTATATTTACACACACCGATCTGTGGTGGGTATGTATTATATCTATAAAGAGTCAATTGGCAGCAGATGGTTAACACAGATCAGGATAAAAACCAAGCTTTGACCCTGCCCCCCCTTGTGTTACCATGGTGACAAGGCCAAGGCACGTGCCTCCCATTGTTGAGCTGTATCCTCCAGGGTCAGCCACACACCCAGTTAGAGGTCAGATGTCACCCAGGCCTCTCACTCAGGTCACCACTCACTAGCCTTCAGCCTTTGACCCCAACAAGCACTGAAACAAATTGAGAGATGGGGGGAGAGAGGACGAAATGACAAAATTAAACATATTTACTCAACAATTCTCCATCACCACGTGACAGCTGAGGATATTCAGACCAACAGTCTCTGTTGTGGTTCAGGCATTTTGAGCACAGATTAACAGTAGACCTGTATGGACAGTACACACTGGAGTGAAGAATCACTTCGCATGTTACAGTATGTCTCCCTCTTGTGGTGAAATATGCTTTGAATAATTTCTTGTTTTGTGAACTTAATTCAAGGTGTTGCAGAAAAACAGATTATAGGGGGCATCCCAGTACCCCACTGACTCATACAACACAATTTTACTCTTGTATCCTTGTTCTAGTTCATCACCCTGTCTCTCCTAATGTTTCCTGGTTACATCTGCTCTGTAAAATATATAATAAAAGGGTAAATGGTCATATTTATGTTGATCTTTGTTTAACTGCTCCATCAAAATTATAAGATACACATGATGTAACAGCCTTTCATCCTTCAAAGTGATTTCACAATGCGCTCTAACAAATTTCAGATGTAATATGTCCACATATTCATCATGGCCATACACACATCTTTCTGGACCTTTGTGTTTAACAAAACACCATCAGCTATTGGAATTTAACTGACCAAACCAGACATATGTCCACACATTTTGGAAAATCTTTCACCAGAGGTGCCATCTTTTCCATTGAGCCTGGATGCATGTTGGGATATTCAGGTCATCGAGTTGCAAAGTGTTGCTCAGGCGTTGACAAAAGAAAAATCTTAAGTTTATTAAACGGAACAGGCTGACAGTCCACACTTTGTTAGGCAGTGAATGAACAGAGTGGTTTTGACAGGCCTAACCTCTTAAGCTTCGGGTCCCACTGAGCTCAGCACAGCTAGAGCTAAATGCCATCTGTCCCAACATCATGAGGCCCCCCCAACCTGTCCCTCAACAGTTTAGCATAAAAACCATTCACCACTACTATTAAAAGGGGAAAATACAGATAATTCTACTCATCTGGTATCAAGTCCCTAAATTCAAAACAGTCAAACATATTCAGGCTGTCCAGGTCAAATGCTTTACAAAGAATAGATGTGGTTGTAATCCACATGATTTGGTTTTTAAAAGGAAACATACAAGGTAAACGTGCTATGGGTGCCGTAGAAGAAATGAATGCAAGTTGCATTTAAAAAAAAAAAAAAAAAAAAAAAAAAAAAAAAAAACAGACGTAGCCTGGATGTTGGCTATCTATTAGCCATGCTGTGTGGTCAAACTTAAAAATACAGTACAGTGAGTAGGGACTAAAGAAAGACAGAGGGAAGAACTGGTCAGTCCCAGCTGATACTAGTGAGCCCTAAATGGACTATACATGACTACAGGTAAAGTCTATTCAAATTAGGGGGGAGGAAAAAAAAAAAAAAAAAAATTAATTTTTGATTTTTTTAAAAAGAAAAATTCTACTCAATCCCATGTGTCCCATCTATGTCTTTTTTTAAAGGTCTGGAGATAACATGGGGGCTGAGCCTTATGCTGGGAAGGTCAAGGTCCTGTACATTTCTGGTCTGACAACCTCAAACCACAAGTCACTGTTTTCTTCAGTTCGTCTCTCACTGTGACTCAATGTTTATTCTGAATTTAGTTTTGCAGAAATTCATTTTACGCTTTACTGACTTCCACATAAAGCACCAAACAATAAAATAATGATATCACCATATAAACTTTAGTCTCCATCCTTTTACAGTGGTGTCTGCTCCGTTAGCTGTCATCTAATGTTAAGAGCAAGAAACGACCTTTCTGCCCTGCAGCCAATGTGTGTGCTTTAGCACTTCATTAGGGCCCTGGGCCTTCACTGTACAAGCAATTGTCTTCCTCTAACAAAAAGACTGACGCATTGTATCAGTTGGAGGTAAATTTATCAAAGAAGGCCGATACAATGGACAGAGCAGCCCAAATTATGAAACAGGTCTGTAAGGGGCCTCCTGGTGAGCCATATTGTACTGTTTGTTGATGGTCCAGCTTAGACTGAATGACGTGGTGACATTCAGATTAAAAACAGTGTGGTGTGTGAGAGTGTATACAGAGAAATGGAGATGTACAATACCAGTCCATAAATGTGAGTGCACGTGCAGCATGGTGTGCAGTAGTTGCATGAAATGATGTGGGGTTGCATTAGCGTATACAAAGCCATGCTGAGAAATGCAGGCAACCCGTAGACCTCTGAGGTGCACATTGGATAAAAACAATTGGGATCTCCATGAACTGATGTGACATGTGTATTTGTCCCAGTCTTTCCGTTAGAGGAGCCCTAATGTATAGGTGAAAAAAAAAAAAAAACTGCATGAAGAAAAGGAGGGGAAGAGGGATAGTGGGATGAGGAAGGGACACAATGAGGTCTTTGGCAGAGAGAGAGAGAGAGAGAGAGAGAGAGAGAGAGAGAGAGAG
>CM076659.1:10938115-11071990 GCA_038496675.1 Rachycentron canadum | reverse complement strand
GAGAGAGAGAGAGAGAGAGAGAGAGAGAGAGAGAGAGAGAGAGAGAGAGAGAGAGAACCTGCAACAGTACAAGCTGCAAAGGATCTGAAGGTAGTTCCATCTATTGGACAGCTATTTATTTATAAGCTATTTATGTCATGTCAAATACAGGGACAATAAATCATGCACATAAAGAGGTAGCATGTGCATTATATTAAACTATGCATTTTATCATCTTTTCAGTGATACATCTTATGATAAATTTCCTTCAGTGGTTGTCATCTGTGGTCATTTGTTTAAATGTGCTTTTATACACCACATTTACTACACAGCTGTAATAATTGGTTGATTAAATCTATCAACATAAAATTCTATTTTGATGATTACATTATTTTTTAAGCAATAACATCTCTTGTCTCAGACTCTTCAACATTAGGTTTTGCTGCTTTTGTGTTTGTCACAGTAAACTAAATGTCTTTGGATTTTAAACCGTTGTTCTGACATTCTATAGACAAAGCAATTAAATGAGAAAATAATATTCAGATTAATCAATAGTAAAATAACTGTTAGTTGCATCCCTACTTATCTTACCTACACAAAAATGATCTGCTGGCAGGCAAACACTCCAGTTAGACTAGATATTTAATTTCACAACACTTACTGTAAGACTGTGGAGACCAGTTTTAATTTGCCAGACGTTCAATGTGGGACAGGCTGCCATTTAGCCCCTGCACTGCCGTCCCAGATGAAATGGGCCGATGGCACATCAGACTACAGACTGTCCTGACCATATTTACGTCCCATCTCAGTTATTGGACGCATAATTCCTCCACACATCTCTTCAATCTTATATCACTCTCATACATGCGGCTGACTACAATTATAATTTCATATGCTCTAGTGTATCAGCCACCAGAGCAATTTTCTACCATTTAAATGGGAATTTATGTGTCATGTAAATGAGTGTGGAGTTGATTGTGGTCCATTTGAGGACTGGCCTTTTCCCAAGGAGGATTCTGTTATAGGTCTTGGGTCATTTCAAGGTCCCTGTTCCTCACCTTGATTAAACGAATGGCACCGACCCCACCATCTTATCATCTTGTCTCCTTACCTAGATATATTATTACAACTATTGACTGTTATGGCAACTCCGCAAATAAAATTTTTCAACATGGGCACCATTTATAACACTTCCTGATTTAAACAAATGCAAATCAGTTACTAGTCATTTATGATTGCCACAATGTAATATCAAATTTCAGATATCTTTAAAATCAGCTCGGCCTGTGAACTTGAACACCTGAGAGATTTCTCTGTACAGGTAAAAGCTATTGCTTTTTAAATTCTTGGGTCATGTTTGAGAGTGGACCATAAAAACAGGTTCCTCCAACATTGAGCCTTCTCTGCTCCTCTCCAAGCTAAAGAAAAAACACCCTAGTTTAGTAATGTCACTGCTCGGTTGTGTGTGTGTCACCTACTGTGTGTTTATGATGATGTTAACAATATGAGCACAGGGCTCACATCCGGCCCCAGGGATGTACTGTATACTTTTAAACCTGCAGACCCCAACATGGGCAGAAAGAACTTCATTCATATCTAATCTTGAGTTTCAAGACAGTAACTATACAACTACGGGTTCCTGGTAAAGACATTACTTAAGTTTATAGTTTCACGGTTTCATTAATGAGGCTGAAGGATTATTCTTATTACTTTAAAAAGGCATGTTTTCAATCCCGAGGATAAAACCCTTGACAAAACATTCTCATTAGTGCATGTTTCACAGGGTCAGTTATTGGCTGTTTTATTGGCCACATCACAACATAGCAAGCAGTAATATGTGACCTTTACAAAGAGCATATCTTCACAACATGGGCACCACATCACTTCATTAAGACCCCATCACAGGGCAGGTTTATTTCTACAATCATCTGGGAAAAAAAACTCTTAAAGTCTTAATTGACTTACCACCTACAAAATACAGTTACACTGATAAACTTTTTTCCATTTCTATTCATATATTCTACACTTTTTGAGAGGCCAAAATAGAATCAAAATTTAACAGAAAGAATATTCTAAAATATATGAACAGTTTCTAGTAGGTACCGGTGCCTGATGTTTTTTTTTCTCCTCTTTTCTTTTAAATTCAATTCACACAAGTAGTTAGCCACTGTTGCCAGTGAGGAGATAAACGTGAAGTGAACCTTTCAGCTGATCAAACTATGTCTGACAGACAAGACCTTGACCACATGATCGATCACCAGCTCTTATCACAACAATAACCAGTCCACCTGCTGCTTATCACACACGCTCTCCAAAACCCCCGTCAGTGTTGCAAAATGCATAGAGCCCTCCACACACTCACCTCATCTCTTATCCAAAACCCAAGGTCTTTACACTCATCTATCAAATACACCTGGCTTCTGCCCACACCATAGAGCTATAGATAATTTGATGACATCTTTTGCATAATTTAATGACATGTCTAAAATTTAAGTTCTAAAATAATTCAAAACTGCAAGTGAGGGAATCTCAAAAGAACAAAAATAGTTATTTAACTAGTGGTAAAAGACAAAAACACAGCAGGTAGTTTATGTGGGGATGAGGCGCACACAGATCTCTAACAACTGACATTAGGTACATGTAGGGAAACAAGATGCCACGTAGAAGCATCTGCGTGAGGCTAGTAACAGCATAGGAGCACAGTAGGAACACTGAGGGAGAAACCTTTAGTAAAACACACTTATACTGTTTACAGTGCATAGAGGGGTGTATATACACTAAGGAGTGCTGTTATTGCAAATGCAAGAAACAGCCTATCAGTTTTTTATTTTCTCTTTAGTACATTTAACTTATTTTCACAAAACCCACAAGCATTACAATTCCCACTTTGTGCAGATATTACTTCAATTAGAGATTCAAAACATGAACCAGGGGAAATTGTTTGCGTTTGACTTGTGCATGAGGCACAGTTGCACCATAAAATTTTAAAATCTTGTCATAGTTTAAAGGCATGGCGCCGCACAAATGTGTTGCATGAGTAACGGCGCAGGGTTAAGGCAAAGTCCAGAAAAAAAAAAATGCAGTGCTGCAAGTGCTGTGTAATTCCAGCCCAGAGAAAGGACTTGAGGGACCAGCAAAAGAGCAATGCGGCTCACCGTGCATTTGTGATTGATGGTCTCTGTCTGTGCAATAGCTGACTGAGCAACATGTACATCTCTCTTATTCACACACTTAATGGCATGCACACATCCTATTGTGTGCTCAACATATTTGCACCACTACCTATATGTAATGTGCACGTGGAGGCTCCCTTAAAGTAATACACATCAGGCCCATCATGGTGGCTCATTTGGCAAACTATACCATGTTAACTGCGACATCTTGATTTGGAGACCATCCTGGGATGTTAGTCGCATGTCCTCTTTCGTCCCTCATCTATTCTCTCATCGTGGTATACTGTTGAACAAACAGAAAAAGAAGGAAAAAAATCTTTAAAATCATCATTCCTTAGGAAATGCGAATAACATACAGATTGTTATACTTTGTCGATAACATGGATCAACAATACTGCATACGGTAAGAACATATTTCCCCCAATTCCTGATCCCGTCACGTCTCTGTTGTCTAGTGCCAAGACATGTCTGGTCTGGCGTTTGGCCAGACTGGGCTGGTCGCCACCACGGCCCCAGCAGCCTAGCAGGCAGGCCTAGCTTAATGCTGACACATCGCTAACATCAGCCAGGGAGAGGAAACATCAGCACAGCACCATTTCAGATTTACAAGGAGTGATACATTACATTGCCCATCTGCAGCAGAATTTAAGAAAATGTCACACTAACACTGTTGGACATTATTTTAATAAAATCACATTTGAATGTGGTATAATTACATGTATTTAAAAGATACCCGGAAGACCTAGAACATGTGCACTGGCAGAAAATTGTAGATATGCAATAAAAAGGCCACACCCTTTCAGATGAATGTACCATTTACATGAAGCCAATAAAAAAAAAGCAAAAAAATTGATATAGACTTTGTTTTCAGTGCTTTCTATTCAATGCAGCATGGTATTAAAAGTAACACAGAAAGTCAGTCTACATGGTGGATATATTGGTACGTTAGTGATTTAATATGGTTGAATATTGAGAAATGTAATCTACAGTCTCACTAATTTCTAGCATGAAAACATTTTTCAGGTAGTAATAAAAATACACCAGAAGACTCAATTCCTGCAAAGAAAGGATATTTTCTTCTTTACAGGTATTTTTTTTGGGGGAAATTGACTGAGCAGCATTACCATTTGTAAAAGTTGGTGACATCAAGATCTTATTTAAATACTTGTATAATGAGGAGGGTTAAAATTCACACAAAGAAAGGTTAAAGAACTATTATTGAATGAGCTGAACAGCACTAAAAACTGTTACTCTCATTCACATTTGTATGACTATAATCACTGCCCTTTGTGCTTGGCAAGTCATGCAAATGAGATTGGTAGAAACGAATGTGTCATCGATATGCACAGATATAACCAGGGGTGCCACTGATTGATGATGCAAACCTTCTCCCTGTAGCCTTGTTTGTGACCTCTGACTTCTCACCCCTCGAGGGTTTAAACTTATTACCCTTTGACTCGTGTGACCTCTGCTGTGAAAGGAGCTAGATTGAAGGATGACCACAGCTTAGGTCCTATTGGTCGCTTTCTGACCAAACTCTGGCCAGAGGGCTGACCATCCAAACCCTAGAGGGATGTGACCCTGGCCCTGCCACACGCTCTGTGGATAATACTATTAACAGGTCAATACAAGTCTAAAAAAGGGGGGAGAAAACACTGCTTTAACCTAAAGGATGAGCAGAATAAAGGGATGAGGGGGGCATATTGTGGAAGGTACAGATTTGCAGAATGGATTTGGAGATTCTTCGTCAGATCTGTTTGAACAAATGGTCACCAACTTGATTTCCAAACAAGGTAATAACCTTGACAAATGTTGAATACCACAAAACGAAACGAGTGGGGCTGTCCTGAAAACTTCAGCAATATAAAAAAAAAAAAAAAAAAAAAAGTAATTTTCAGACCGTATTGTTTGTGTCACAAACAAAACCAAAACAGCAGCAAAAGCGAACCAAATTCTCCAACTAGTGGTTATACTAAACCTCAGCAAAATACAAACATTTTAGCTTAGTCATCCCAGTAAAATCATGCTGAAACTCAATATTTAAAAAAAAAAAAAAAAAAAATCTGCAAAATGTTAAAATGTAGAATTACAATAAATATAGAACTTCAGATTCTGTTGCACAGAAATAACATGTCCATAATGAATATTGTTTGTCAATATATTAGAGGAGTGCTGCTTTACACTGTATCTCCATCTCTAGTGTGAGCAGAAAAGGGGTGTATTGGGCAGTCGCCAATACAGCACGTTACATGCAAGACATGTGCTCTCTCTCATGTAGACAGACATACACACAAATGCACAGACACACACACTCCACATTATAGGATTTTTAGCCATCTTTGCTGCCATCTTCCTTTTTTCAATAATAAAGGCTATCATCTGCTTTGCCTTTGACTGATTGAGACTTTAAATGACAGACAAATCTACTTTTATGTGGAAAAAATACACCACAACTCAACTGCAAAGTTTTGGGGTTTTTTTTGTTTTTTTAAATTGTTACAGTTCAAAGAATTTTGTTTGATTTAAAACAAGACTAAAAACTCCCATAATTCATAATTCACACATCTCCAACTCTTTCACACCCACCATCTTCACTATTGTGTCAAAAAAAAAAACAAAAAAAAAAAACACTGTAACAAAGATGCTGCCATGTATTTCTACAAGAGTTGATTTGACTGAAAACCGCTACCCAAACATCATGAATACGCATATAGAGGGTGTACACAGGGCATACATAATGCGCTTTGTCTCCCTCTACCCTTAAGAGTTGAACACCAATAAAAATAATAAAATGCCAGACTAAATAATGCAACAAGCAGCCAAAGCCATGACCCCTATAAAATTAGTTTTTGAAAAAGGCATTACAGGATAATAAAATAAAATTGAGCTGAAACACATGTAGCTAATAGAATCCACTCTGCTAAAGTTGTCAGACCTGCGGCTACAGTAGAGCGTGTAAACAACCATACAAGCATGCATCCAGTGTCACACAAACGCACATGCAGTCTCACACAAGCACATACACATTAGCAGCAGAGGCTCACAGACTACTCTGACAAATGGAGAGAGGAAATCTTCGAGCAAAGAAGGAGAAAGCGTAAACCAAAGAAAACTGAAGAAGAATTAGGATGAATAGCAGAAAGGAGAGAGAAACAAATTGAAATAGTACCTTCTGAAGCATCAATGTGATGAGAGAAGGGTGGGACACCTGCAGAACCTTGCATGGTCTATCCAGAGCTCTTCAGTGACTGCTCCCTCACGGAGCACAGTGTGTGTATGAGCCACAGAGAGTGTGTGTGTTGGTGGCTGAGGGAGGGGATCCTACCCCTCCTCCTTAGGACTGTGCCTCCTTAACAGGATGGAGGGGTAGGTGGGGCCACTGCAATAAAGCAAACACACACACACACACATTTTTCTATGGTTGTTATGTCCTCGCTTCTCTCGCTCTTTCCCGCCTCCACACTTCCATCTTTCTGTCTCTTTCCAAGACTTGCTCTTTCCCTCGCAGACTTGCTCTCATTCCTTTTGCCTTGTGCTTCCCTTTGAATCTTAGTCTGTCTGCAAGACTCTTACACTCTCCCTCTACCTTTCATCTCCCACCCCTCCCTCCCCCTTGCCCCTATCCCCTCCTCTCTGACTGTATGGTAATATTAACATGCTCTCATTAATCTGGAGAAGAGAGGGACATATGCTGTTTCTGGCTGGTGGTCCACAACCTGCTAAACTCCTGGTGTGTGTGTGTGTGTGTGTCCCGTCAGTCTTTAGTCTCATAATACAGCACTAAGATTAAGCGGGACAGTCAGAGAGCATGGTGTGTTTGAGAGATGAAAAGAGAGGAGAGGACAGCAGGAAGAGGAGAGGAGTTGTGCCACAACCAACAGCAGCGAAGCACACTTTTTTTTTTAACCTTTTATAGTTCTTCTTGCTCTGGGTCGCTGTGCCACCACCCCTCCTCCCCTCCACTCATCCAGCCACCAAACACAAATCCCATCTGATTCGGGGAGCAGCCATTCCTACATAAATCACTCCCTTATTCTATTGGCCACACGTTACATTGAAAGTATTGATTCCCTCCCTCCCCCTGCCGCAGCGCTGATTGCAAGGAAACCCTTCACAACGGTCACAAACAGGAAGTGGAAAAACAAACCACGGGTGTGTTTCGATTGACCACAATGGCGGACTCTGAAGCTTTGGTCACTACACTGGAGAAAGGGGATCTACGTTTTGGTGTATAGAACTAATGCCAACCCCAAATACAAAAAGAGAAGGTAAAACACAAAGTAAAACATAACCAACAATTCAAAACAATACTTCAACATGGCACATTTGCACCCACATTATCTTACAAACAACCCAGGAAGCAGCAGTACCACAATAGGAGCAATATACCTCATCTGTGCTGCAAAATTTCTAAATCTGATATCAGTCCATAAAGCAAAAGCCTTCAAAGATGAGAAAATAACAGCAATTGAAAATATGGCTTTAAATGGCCCACTAAAACTGATGATGAGAGTGGCAAATGCTGCTGTTTCCATGACAGCACAGCTGAGGATACTATGAACTCTGACCTTATACTCCTGCCTGTGCTCTGAAGCAGTGACCAAACCGAGGGGTCAATGAATAAGAAGGTCAGCAGGGGTTAGATGGTAATGACCCCTCTTTGATTACGCAACCACAACGTATGAACCTCCTCCAAGTACCACCTAAAGATCATTCATCCTAATCAGAGCAGTGCACCCACCAGGAGTATGGGGTGATGCTGCCTCTGTATAATGAGATAGGTGAAAGTGCAATGAAGACTGAGACTGGGGACTGTGGAAAACCAAAATATGAAATAATGAAGATACACAAGAGATGAAGTGTTTGTGGATTTTAGTCCACTGTTAAAATACAAGCAATGTAGGACAGTACAGTAGTTTTGTTTTAACTAATCACTTTAAGCACTCTTAGACTCAACTTCGATATATGTACTATAACTTGGCAAAGAGAGTAGTGGGCATGAGAAATGTGAGCAGTAAAATGCAGTAATGGTTGGAGTTATACATTTTAAACTTGTGGTATGCACTGAAAAGGCAGACTAGGCATTGTCGGTGAAAAGCTGCAGAGAAGTTCTAAAGAAAAAGTGCAATGATTACTTGCAATATTTTTCCTATGTGCATTTGGCTACTATGCTGAATACCTGTGATGAGTCAGCACAAACTAAAGAAGGGTTTAATCACTGAACAGGACAATAAAATAGTCAGATCCATCAACAATGATGGAGGACAACTGCCAAGACAATTGGATTTGTCAATATATGTGGTTAACACACATCCCAAAAGGAAGGGGGGGTTGATCTTTAAGAAAGGATGACACTGTCTTGGGGTAGAGAAACTGGGTTGGAAGAGAAGGGGGAAAGACAGATGAAGGGGTGGAGGGACTGATCAGAGGGGTGCCAGACACAAAGAGGCCAGGCCATGGCCGGTGGCACGCGATGGGCAGATTAACCAGCGTTTCCTCCCCTAACTGAAGCATTAGGACACCTGACTGAGTCCCGCCAATGGCAGTCAGCCAAGGATTTGTGTGGGGAGGGGTGGGGGGACAAGCTGGGGCTCGCCTTTCAACACTCAGGCTCTTCAACAACACAAAGAGGGGTGGGGTGGTGTTTGTGGGGGGGGAAAAAAGAAAAAAAAAATAGGGGGTGATGGGCTGGTGGCTTGGAGTGGGGAGGGGGGCTACAAGCCTTACCCCTCACCATCTGCTGCCCAGGCTAAGTGAGGACAAGGGTAGGGCCAGAGTGCAGGGTGGAGTATTTGAGCGTGTGCACAGAAAACACACGTGTATCTGCATGCACGCACCTGTTAGTGTGTCAGTGGGTGGGTGGGTGAGTGGAATGGCAGATGGACAGGGCATACTCCTGGCACCGGACTGTCGATGTTAGTCATCCCACATTAAGGAGTATCCCCCTTCCCCCACATTCCTAACCCCTGCTACCTAATCCAAAGTGCCAGCCAATTCTTTATGTTTTGCTCAGTTTGATTAAGACATCCATGATTATGGGCTGGGTGTGTGTGTGTGTACCGCTTATCCATTTGGCTGTTTACTGTAATCAAAGCCAAACAGATGCAGCCCCGTTTATCTACACACCACTTAGCAATGTGCCTTAATTCTGCCATTATAGACTCATTAATACTCACTAATCTAAGCTTTTTTTTTTTTACATCAAAATGTGGCTGAAATAGGCAACACTGCAATAATTGTACCAAGTTTGATATCTGTAGACACCACTGCTACCACAAACTACATCCATTGACACATCCTCATACATTTGACAATTCCCCCCCATGCTGTGCATCTTTGTTGGCACATCATCAGTGAGCTGTTTATTTCCCCCTGATAAAAAGGGGGTCAGAGCAGCAGACCGTTCAGTCTTGCTGAGCAGTAATCTGAAAATGCCTGTAATCCTCCATACAGAGCCCTGCGGTTGTAGAGTAGAGAGGTGTAGCTTCGTCTCCGTTTAGCAGCCATGTGTCTGCCCAAGCTTGACACGCAACGAGAGCCTTACAGCTGCCAGGACACACACTGAGAGATGAGGCACAGTAAAGCTGCCCTGGTCACTCACTGGAATAATTATGCCATTTTTCACCCTATACAATGCAGAGTGAGTGCAGGTCACTGAACTTATTCAACTCTGTGTTAGAACAAGTGGCAGATCTGGGAGCCAATGAAAATAACTGGATTTATGAATATGCCATTATAAATTCAGGGTGTGCACAGTGTACCAAGAATCACCATGTCTGAAATTTGAGATGAACACTGTCTAATACACAGCTCAGTGATAATGGTTTACTTGGCAGCAGGAATACATCATCATATTAGGCATTATGTTGATGACACTTCTTTGTAGTAAGTATACGTGAATCTTCCCAGGGGATTTCTGTAACGACGAAGTTGCACTGAAGCACCTGAAATACATGGCAGATTAGCGCATCCTATAGCTTTAAAAAAAAAAAAAAAAAAAAAGACAAAAATGCACTGGGACACAAGAGTAAGGTGCACAACTACACTTGTCACTACAAGTGACTTGTGTGCTCTTTTTCCTCTTAGTATGTGCTGTGCGCCACCCTAAATGTTGAACTTGCCTTGAAGGCGAAATCACATGTTTTACTGCCGTCCGTCTCACTTTTCTTGCAAACTACAGGTTCAAGTTCCACTTCTAGGATGTAGTTAATTCCCGCGACCACCTACAAGAAATAGCAGGAGGTATTACAGGCTCCCCCCCCCCCCCTTTTTTTTTTTTTTTTAAATAAATAAATGGTTTAAATTTTATTGTGCCTAACTAGGTGACTCCATTATGGAGTCGTACCTGAATTTTGGCCGATGTTATGTTCACCAGTTCGTAGGCAGGCTGGTTTTCCGCGTTGGCTCTGTTAAATTCAGCCAAAGCAAACCGTGCTGCCGCCACAACCTTGCTGCTGTTGACGGGGACGTCGTGAGGCTGACCGGTCATCACTTGTCCAGTGGTGGCAGCCGAAGCACAGACGAAAATACACAGCACGAAAAACATATTGAACCAAACAAGTCGCTCCGAAGTAGTTTCCTGGTTTTAGTTTCTCCACAAGTGCACCGACAAACGCTGGAGTAAATTATACTGAGCAGAAACACACACCTGTTTCCTATATACTGATTAAATATAAACGTCCGAACTGAAAACCACCACACCGACCAGAAACTTCTCCGTTGCGCGGCAACCGCGTTGCTAAGCTGCCGTGAAGCTGGTGCTGCTGGTGGAAAACGAGCTAATGTGTTTTAATCCATTTTAAAAGAAATGTACATTAAATCAAAACTATGAGACTAACGCTTAATATTTTTAGAGAAATAAAGCAACGTCTGGGTCCCCGATGAACTCCCATAGGCTACAATAATAATTTTATATGATAACACATCAAGCACAGGTGTGGCCTTCATTTGATCATTCATTAATGCAACATTAATGACATTCATCCTAATTCTGCCGATAATTCATACAAATATTTACCGAATAAAATAAGATCAATTAGCAACAGAATTGCCAAGTGTTAATGTTTCACTACACTACATTATTTTAGGGTTTTCCCCTCACTGATCAACACAAAAAAAAACTAATATTAATTAAAATATTACCATAAAACTACAAACAAAAATATCTTAATATTCAAAACCTATCTTTCCAAATGTTTTTCAATGTCACATAGTAATAATTAAGCAAAATGGAGATCACCCGTGTGTGTAATCAAGGTGTGGCAGGTGTCTCTAGTTTAAATGCTGCATCAGCGTGGTCCAGGTGCTGCTAAATAAGTTTCCTGGAAAAAACTACATCACGAAGTCAAATGAACAATCTAATCCATGACAGAGCTACTGAAAAGTATCAGTCAGGGGAATGCTAAGAAAAAATTTCCAGTGCATTGAGTTCCCCTTGAAGCAGGGATATCAAATAGCACAGCTGTAACAGTACTGCTGCCTTGAGCAGGCTGTCCTCAAAACATTGAGTCCATGTGAGAGGGGCACTTGTGTGGGAGGCCACCATAAGGCCTGCTGCCATTTTTAAACAAGCTGATTATACTGTCCCTACCACAAAGGCTTGCTGGTAGCGAGAGCTTGTGCTGTGGGGATGCTTCTCGGCGGCAAGCCCTTAGGGCTTGTGAAGGTAGTAGATCAAATAAACACAGGAAAACCTTCTTCAGGTTTTAAAACAGCCATTTGTCAAAATGTTTGTCTAACAAGTTGTCCAAACATAAAGCAATACAAGAGTTCAGACATCAGCCTGTTTGAAAATCTGTGGCAGGACTTCCCTTTTGACTCCTCATGCAACTTGATGGAGCAAGAGAAAATTTGTAAAGAAGCATAAGGAAACCTCTTACCCGTCAATACAAACTATGTAGGTATTTCACAATAAGGCTTTGTTTCTGCCTTTCTTAGTTTAGCAGCTTTATACTTCTATCCAGTGAATTTTGGTGCCTTCCAGTAAAACTAAGATTAACAATAAATGTCATTGCCCAACAATAAAAATAATTTTTCATTCCACAGAAGCATCAGAAAGTATTAAATATGATTTATTCAAGGTCTAGTGTTAGTCACTGAACTAAATATTTATAATTTAGAGAGAGACAACACATTACAGGTTTATTTCAGATTATATGTATGATGAATTAAAAAGCAGTGTTTTTATACATCTCATCAGGAGTCACGCTGATAACAGGAGCAAGGGAGCAATGATTAGCAAAGCAGGAGGAGCATGGAGCTGCTGGATGGGCAGTGGACCCTAAAAGACATGAAGGAAAATGGTGATTAGTGGAAAGAAATCAGTGGCAGAGTTTGAGTTTTTGGATTTAAATTTGGAGACATTGTCATAGCCCCCCCATCATTAAAGACAAACATCAAAGACATTCCTCTGTTGTACTTGAAAGCATCGATGAACCAGAATCCTGAGACACTTTGCAGTGTGGGTGGGATACAGCATGCTGAAGGTGGGCGCAGAATTTTAGTTTTGTTTTCAGAGTAGGAAACAATTTCTTCAATATTAACACACACAAGGAATGATTACAGCAGGGCTACTGCTCTGTTGATTATTTCCTCAATTAATCACTGTCCATTAAATGTTAAAGGTTGTTTAAGATTCCCATTATAATTTCCCAGAATCCAAGGTGGTATCTTATAAATTCTTGTTTTGTGTCCAAAGATATTTAGTTTACTTTGGCAAAGAAAAGCAGCAAGACCTCACATTTCACCTCACGTATTTGGCCCTTTCGCCCAATAAATGACTTGATAATCACTTAATATAATGATAGCAAAATAATTTCCTGTTGAAAGTCCAATTGATTAATCGACTATCAACAATTGTTTCAGTTCAAATCTCTTCTACTCTGCAGCTCCAACCCCTACAAATATGTTTTGCAGATTGAAATTCTTGTAGAAATTACAATTTTCAGAGATATTACATGCCGTTTCATTTAGAGTCATAGGAATATATAACCTGTTGCACAATACAATATGTCCAGTACATCTCCATTTGATGTAGGGGTGCTACCATTTGAAAATACTCTTCCATTGTTTTACTTTTCATGACTCAGCTTCATTTAGTAATCACAGAAAAATTCAGACACAGAATATAGACTACTGCATCACATAAGGGCAATGGTAGAGAAAAAAGTCAAATAAGAAATAGAAATGTCAAAATAAATCCTACACAAAAAGAGAAATCCTGATGGAAGACCTGTTTCAATCTGTAAAATTACTTCAGAAAATCTCTATTTTCTAACTACCCTGATATAGCTTTGTAGGGTAATCATTACCCATGCGGGTAATAATTTCCTTTAGTAAAAGTAACAATACCACACTATAAATTTACTTAATTACAAATTAAGCAAAATAAAAAGTAAAAATACTCTGAAATTGAATAGTGGATCACTATTATTGATGCAAAATATAGGCAGAATTTGCTATACCTTGTTTAGATGAAGCTAATATACTCTGCATACTTATGGATTTATAACATTGCATCATATTGTAAAAACTGATCGCATATTTTGTATGACAATCTTAATTTGTGAACCAACTATAGCTTTGACATAAATATTTATATTTGTCTGTGAAATTTGGTGAAGTAAAGGTATAAAGTAAGATAAAATAATTAAATTAATTAATGAATAAAAAAAATACTCCAGAGGATTGCACAAATTCGATATATATATGTAGCGACAGTACTTGACAACAAGCATATATTTGAGGGGACAAACAATTGCAGTTCTTTACTGCATCAAACTACACATGTACCTGTGTGCACCGTCTGTCATGAGCAGGATCCCTCAGCTGCTGCTGATCTGCCTCGGTTAACCTCAGTTCACCGGTGTCTTCCCGAGGACACGTAACGTTTTAGCTGTGGTGGACTGTGAATATTAAACCTGCACACATTCATTTATTCTTTGCCAATACTTTAATGATAAAAAAAATAAAAATAAATATTGACAGGCCACTGGTGAATGTTAAGCAGCCATGATTAATACACCGTTCTTCTTCGTTGCGCGTCTTCACGGCTCATTACAGTACTTTACGGAAGTCGGTAAGTAGCATTTTGTGCCTTAGCGCCCCCCATGGGCCCGGGGGAGCAACTGATTCTCCTCAGGCTGTTGAAGCGAAATTGCTTTTTTCGCCTGTTCGCAAATTTAATTTAATTTACTTTTTAATTGTTTCATTCCATCCATTATAATAAATACTAGCCCTAAAAGATAAATTCTAGTCATTAGTAAACAGAGTTTCATGATAATATTTCATCACTGATGATAAATACAGGTACTAATCATAAATACAGAATAGAACCATTTGATCCAGAGATGAAAGTTTTTTGGGTTTTCTCAAAAATCTTAGTTATTTATATACAAATACAAGTACACAAGTTACACACACACACACATATATACATTTATATGTATAAGCACACTAATGTATTGGGGTAGTAGAACCTCATAGGGAGACAGTAAAAGTCAGGAAACTATTGTCAAAAAGTAAGCTTGCAAACATGTTTTACCAACATGCAGTTGGCAGTAATTGTTAATAGTGAAAACAGACAAAACATTATTGTATAACACACTCTGGTGTTTGTCCGAAGGATGAAAATATGCTCATTGCACACTTTCTTGTAATACTGTAATATATGAGATAGACATGTCAGCAGATCTGTCAGTATCCTTACATATTTTAATTTGTGTAAATCGTGACTGATATTATAATGTATGGTAGGTAGCAAATATATTAATTACTATTATAATTGTTCTCCATATTGCAATTGGTTTTCTTTGATTATGCTTTACCCAAATTGACACCTCCAACTACAACACTATTTTGGTTAATTTGCTAAATGCTTGTATGATGAATATGCAAAATAATACAATACCAAAATATATCCACATACAGAAAATGTAATACTTTTTGTAAAACTACTTTTGTTTTTATTTGTGTAGCAAATCAATGGATGAATTTTAGACAAATTGAAATTGTCATTTTATTTAAAAACAACAAAATATAAACCACACTCCACTTTTAAAAAGCCTATTTCTTCTTTGTACAGAACATTTTAGTGTTGAACAAGCATTAATAAAAATGGCAACATGTGAACAAACAATCATCACAAAGACAGGGAAACAGTTAACTGGAAAAATTTAATTTCATAAATGTTCTATTTCTTGGTGAGTATATAGTGAACATTGTCTCAGCAAACCAGCATCTGAAATGCAGACTTATCTATGTGCATTTAAAGGGGGCTCACTCCAAGCCAAAATAACTACCATTTATTTTGGTCTGAATATACACAGAAGTTCAAAACAAATGATTCTCCAATACAATAGCTCCGTAAGAGCAAAATATATCCAACTATTTTTTCTCAAAAACAATCCCTTGGACAATGAAGGAATGTAGTGCTGGTTCATCTTGGCAACACCAGTACAAACACAAAAAAGACCACATAAAAACAGAATATCACCACCAGCTGAACAGGTAGAAAACAACAGAAACACTTGGATAATGCTACACATTAGTTGTTGAGTCCACCCTCAAATATTTTTATCAAAGTTATATGTTGTTAGGTTTTGTTTCTCAGACACTGAGTGATTTGGCACAAAATGTGGCTGCATTATTTGTCATATATGTGATCCACATTAAATACATAATTCCACACCATTGTGTAAGTTGTGATATGAAGATCTGGCAAAACTACAAACCATTGTTGCATCATCTAATGACTGTAATATGTGCATAATAGAAAAATGTTGTTCATATTTAAATTAACAATAACCATTCATGAAAAGACAATCGAGCTGTTTTGTTTTTTCTTAGAGTATCTTCACTCCATCATGGGGAGCATCACACCTGAGGTACCATTAGCACATGCTTCAGAAACAGAAACTGCATTCAAACTCATCCAGTTAAAGGAAATTAGGGTAAATTGAGAAATGTGTACCAGAAGTTGTCCTAGCTTTTTCTTGTTTTCTTTTCGTCCCAGAGTTTGACAGCAGCAGCAGCAGCAGTAGTAGCAGCAGTATGGTCACACAACGTATCTGCCAATACTAATGTCTGAAATTAAGATTTTTTTTTTTTTTTAATAAAAAGGTTTCCACCTCTCATAGTCCATACAACACACACAGACAGTCCTTTCTAACAGGCCATTCCTGCAGGTACTGGTCATACTGTCTTTGCTTTTTTGGATATCATTCAATGCGAATTTCTGGTTTAATATGAAACCACAGCTGGGCTCTCAGTTTGATTCCCTAGCTTTATAAGTCTGCAACATGCTGTGTGTACATGATGCTGGGCAATGGGCAAATATTGCCCCTTAAAAAGGCCCAAAGTAAAATGCTAGAGTGCAGAACAAACCTATTTCAAGTTTGTTCTATGTTTGTAGCTCAGCAGAGCTTCTGCTGTTGAGCAAATATTAAGGAGTATTTTTAGCTTGTCTCTTAACAAAATGTGACATGGACACAGAGTATTCTTTAATCTGAAACATTTCCTACAACCTCCTTAAAGGTATGTGCAAGGAAATGGAGCAGAAGTGTGAAATGGGATTTAAAAAAGGGATCTTCTATGTGGATCTCAGCTGTACAAATGACTAGTGGAAAATTATTACTTAACAGTGAGAGCGGTATTGCAGCACAAGGAGGGTGAAATAAAAGAAGAAAACTGAAAAACAGGAGTGTTGACAGATATGTTATGTAGCACCACACTGCCCCAGCAGCAGGATGTTGAGGGAAACCCCTGTTTGTACACATAACTCTTTTCTTCAGTAAGCATGGAGTCCGTTAGAACCAGGTTGCTACAGGGTGTTATTCTCTGGAGAGAAGAGAGCTGCCAGACCCAATGCTTCACTGTTCTGTACATCCTTGTCTGGCTTCGGCTTTTTAAAGAGCGATGGAAGATTCCGGATATGAACCTCCTTCCTGAACTGCTGGCACAGAGCTTTCTGTTGGCAGGGGACAAAGAGATGGGAGGTTAAACAGAGCTATCCCAGATCTACCAGAAAGAATTTCATTAGACTGTACAGCCCTGTTGAGCTGCTGCACATCTTTTTTTGCTGCCGAGCACAGAAGATTTACAACGCAGCCAGAATCACACTGCTGAGTAATGACTTGCACTATTAAGGCCAGTGTCTCTGGTCATTTCTGATGTCTGTCTGCAGTGTGATATAAAAGAGAAGCACTGCCCTCTAGTGTCTTAATGTGGCCTTACCCCAACAGTTCCTGCAATGAGCTTCTTAAACTGGTCTTTCCTTTTTTTCTCTCCAACTTTCTGGGCATTGGGGTCCATGAGCCTGTGATCATACTGGTCAAGAGCCTCCACACTGATGTTTGGGATCTGGGTCATTACTGCTCTCAGCTCCATGTAGCGAGGCCGCTAAGATAGGTGGGAAAGACAGAATTAAGATGTCACCTCAGGAATTTTCTTTCTATTCCCTGACAAAATAATAATGGGAATATTAGCTCATGACAAATTTATTGAGTTTGGTGATTTTTAGCTTTAGTGCAAAATGATTTGGACTAAGAGAGAATAAGAGTAACTCTCAAAAGGAAAAAACTAAACAAAGGTAGGAATAAAATTCAGATATGGCAGAAATGATGACCATCAGCCTCACCAGGTTTTCATAGATGAGCATAGCCAGCTGAGAGAGGGTAGAGTTGCAGACTTCGTGCTGCCCATGAACCTGAAGGCCCCTAAGAACACTGGTATAGAACCACGTGACTGCCTCAGGAAGAAGATTACCCCCGACAACCTGGAGAGACATGGAGTTAATGTAGGAGGAAAACCCAACATGTAGAAATTTAACATACTTTCACAGAAACCTTACAAGTCACTATTTTAAATGTGTTGACTCCTTTAAGGGATTTTATTGGTTTGTTTATATGACTCAAACTACATCCACTCTACTCTAATATTCTC
The DNA here is from genome assembly GCA_038496675.1 of Rachycentron canadum. Taxonomy (NCBI): domain Eukaryota; kingdom Metazoa; phylum Chordata; class Actinopteri; order Carangiformes; family Rachycentridae; genus Rachycentron; species Rachycentron canadum. Next base: position 11,053,898 of record CM076659.1, on the reverse strand, counting down.
AACAACCCTCAAATATTCTCACAAACCCCATTAAAATACCTACCAATGATAATAATATCAATAATAATTAAGCTTACTAACAAGTATTTCCTTCATACCTTAAAGCGGCTTATTCCTCTGTTACATAGAGCTCTACTGTTGCCCAAAAGCCATTTAAAACACATCAATGAGCCACAATGCTGTAAAGGATGATGGATGCTTCTTCATTATGATGAACAAAGGCATCAGGACTAATGCACTGTTGGCTTTGGTCTTTAAATGGGATTTGTGGACAGTAATAAAACTATAGAATATAGCCAGCTTAATCCTTTAAAGGAAATGGTTGACTTCAGAGAATTAAAAAAAAGAAAAGAAAAAGAAAAAAAGTGCACAATAATTTTGAACATTTACTGGACTGATTGTGTAACTACCTGCCGCAGGAGGGTCCAACAGACCATGGAAGCAGTGCGGTGACAGTTGGTGGTGTCCTTCCATGACAGTGAGGTGAAGGAGAGGGTCAGTAGGGACATGTAGATGTTCTGGGCAAAGAAAAAGAGCAGTTTATATGCAGAATTGAATGGGTGACTATACCGTCTTCTGAGTGTTCTGTGATGCGTCTCAGTCCGACCTCGTGTTTCATCAAGCATTTTCCCAGCTCCGTCAGCTCCTCTGTGGGCTGGGCTGGAGACACCGTCTGCACTGATTCCATCATCATGTCTTCCTCTACAAAAGAACATTTCAAGCAAAACAATGAGACGGTTTTCAGAAGAAAACATAATCCACCTATTGATTACAATTTTCCCATTTGGCTCTCACCATCTACTTCCTCCTTATTTGCTGCTGGTTCAGGCACTTTTCTGGAGATACAGCTCACAGCTAGAGGAGAAGAAAGAAGTATTATGGCCCCATAAAAACTTGAACCGGGAAAAGCTGATCAGGCAGTTGTGTGCTACACCCTGAAAATCCTACACCTCATATTTTTAGTGCCTTCTTCATACACGCCATCAAAGGACACACTCTTGTTTCTCTATGTACATGCCACAGATCTCACCTTGTTATGCAAGATTAATTTCAGAGAAATCTCACCATGAAGTGTGATTAAAAAAATAATGCAATTCAAACCTATTAATTGTAACATTTTTCAACATTCAGTGAGTTGTTGATTTTGCAGTAAATGTGATTTTCAGCACACCCCCAACTGTCATTTAAGGTTTAACTCAGGAAAGAGGTTGTCAGACCCCAAGACCCACGGAACTGGAGGAAAACCGTCTCATCTAGCAAAATAATGTCTTAACTTTATCTAGAAATTATGGCTGGCATTTGCACTTTCCTAATGTGGGCTGAAACCATTTTTAGCCTGTACAACTGGCAGAAACACAACCTTACCAACATGATTAAAGTACATTTGCAAGGAATAAACTCTGAGCGTTACTTCACACCTCCATTTATAGTCAGCGTTGACAGGGGCATTATATTTCTAATTAGAAAACGAAAACATCATTGTCCTAAAAATAACTCACATTTATTTTTAGTCAATACTTGTGCCAATAAATAAAAGGTGGCAATGCAATGCTGCCCCTTTTTCACTGTCAATCTCCATCTTATTATAAACTATACTCAAACTAGTAATAATTTTCAGGTAACAAACACATTTTTATGTTCTTTGTCAGACAACGGCTATTTGCCATGCATTTAAGGAAATTGAATTGGGTGCAGTTACTAGAGGTGCTGAAACTTACTGAGAAGATCCAGCACTTCTCTTGTGATCAGGCGCACCAGCTGCTCCTCCAACATCTCTTGCGTCACTTGGCTATCCTGGCACACCACCTCCTCCTCATCGCCACTAAAAAACACAACAAACAGGTTATCATTAAGTCCACATATCCAGTTTGTAGCTTTGACAGTGAATCCATTCCAGAATTAAAAATACACTACATTTAATCGAGACAGATGCAAACACTATCCCATAACTTACTTAACTGAGGTCCTCTGGTTGATGACTTGCCACTTGGCATTAAGTCTCTGTTGTATCAAGCAGAAACAAGGCCATGAGATTTGGCAACAAAAACAACTTGACAGTGAATAAAGGGCATCTTGTGGCGATTCTGACCTGCTGCATGTAAGCAAACAGAGGGCCCAGCAGGGGGCAGAGCAGACTCTCGTGATACTGCTGAGGACATGATTGCACCAGCTGCCTCAAAAACACCCGTGCAATTGTTAAGGAAATTCAATGTTAACATAAAGCAGTAGCTCAGCTTTATCTATGTAGGGTAATATTCATCAAAAATAATCTGTGTAAAAAATAGGAATAATGGAAAATTAATTGGAGCAAAAGCAAATAAGGATATGAATCATCGGACGAAGTCTGTGGTCAGGCACATGGTCGAGGGAGACAAAAGCAGAGCCAGCTATTTCTTGAGCCAACCTCTCAATGGTGTAGAACTCCTGCTGCAGGGACAGACCTGCATTTCCCAGGACATGGAAGCTACAGAGGTAAAGAGAGCAGAAGAGAAAGATCTCATCAGCATGTAGTGTAAACAATACTATAGTTTAGGGTGAAACTGCAACAACATAATTCTCACCAGTTGTCATACAATGTGGTGAAAAATCCCTGCATGCGCTCAAGATTGGTTTTGTACACAGGAGAGTCATAAATATCCAAAAGATGCTGAGAGAGACCTAGAAAATATATTGAGAAGGTTTAACCACAGTTTTCTTTCAGATGATGCTTATTGTCGGAAGCATGTGCAGAAGACTCCTCTTACCAAGAACCACATTTTTCTCTGCATCCATCACCTCATGGGCCCTAGAGAAGGTCTCACTTAGACGAGCCATGTTCTCCGGCACGAACAGACTGTTGTGAGTCCTACAGTAAATAAGACACTGTTAAACCCACTGAGTCATTTTGCACCAGTAACATGTGCCACCCAGAAATCAAGGTCAGAACTTGTCTATGATGTATAATGTGACAAAAAATGCAGAAACAATTCCTTGATATGGAGATATTGCAATATCAACCCACTGGCATACCTGATAAGAGCCAACAGGTTGGGCAGCAAGAGCAGAAACTGGGCAGTGCATGGGTTTCTGTAGATGGGTGCTCCAGCAGGGGTGTAACCCACCACAAAGCCACCAGCCTTGGCTTCCTCTAGGTCTGCAGGCCAACGTGCCCGTTTCACTACCCCCAACATGGCATACAAACAAAAACTCAACTAGAGAAAGGTCACAAAAAGAAGGGAGAAACTGTTAAACAATGTATGACCATACCTGCAAACCTAATGCTATTCACATCTGCCTTAGCAGTTTGTGTTTAATGGCAGCTAGCTAATGCTACTATAGTGTGGTCACAATCATCTGTAAATGCCTAGAGTCCCACAGAGCTGCTAGAGTGGCTGTAAACTCCTACTCTTATTACCTGATTTAATATTAACAAATTAACTCAAAGACCAAGACAAAAAACAAAGAAAGAGAAAAGAAAATACCTTGTGAGGTTTTGGTATTGCCACAAACAATTGTGACTGACATTTTTTATCTGTATGTTATTAACAGATATTGTCTTTGACTGTTCACCATAAAAGAGACATGATGTGTTCATCTAATGCTTTGGAAACTTCACATATCTTGGGTATCTTTCAAGTTGAAAATGTCTAGTAATGTTCAAAGCATTTCTGAGCACTCTTTTTTTTTGATAATTGAGTATTAACTGCATGCCCCGAACTTAAGTACGATTACGAAAATACGAGCCCTTAGAGCTAAAATCCTGACACCTGTGCACTTACCCGGCCCCTATTAAGGCCTGTTGTGTCTGTATCTGCACTTTGTTCGGTGACCACCTGATCTGCTCCAACAAATGATAGGAACAAAGCAGGGTCCCACAGCACACTGAAACACAAAGAAGCAATAACAATCATGTAATAATAATAATAATCATAATTCCCTTTCATGATATTAAAATAATTTAAAATATCTCATATATATATATATATATAAATAAAAGTCCTGTACACTCTGAGAGAAACAGAATTCAACGCACTGCCTCATCCCATCTGAGGTCCATTCTGCCACCACGGATGCCATCAGTTCGTCTAGAAAAGCCTTCTGCTTTGCAAAGTCTTTGAACTGGTTACTGATCAGCACCAAGGCTTCCATCAGTGAGCATTTCTCCATGTGAGTGAGCGTGGCATCACTTGTGAACAGCTTCTTCACGTGATTGTAAAACATGTCAAAACAAGGCTGGAGAGGAAAAACATTTCATCATACAATAGTCTCAAATATTAACACATCCATATTCATCACCACCGTGTATTTTAGGTATATATTTTGTGTAAAGAAAGTGAAAGCAAACATGATCTATGTCAGGCTATTGTATTTCAAGTAGGATGTTAGGACATTTACCAAGATGAACTGTGGATAATCCCGGCAAATTTTGATGATAGAAGAACAGGCATGCCTCCTCACATTCTTTACGGCTCTGGTCCGGGGTGCCTGGAGACATCAGTTGGAGAATATACTTTATTTGGTCTTGGACGTGAATGAAGAAAAATGCTGATAATTAGCTTTGTGAGGGCAGCTCACCTTATTGTCCTGACCAATCTCAAATGTGATGGCTTTAAACAGCTGCAGAGACAAAACAAGAGAAGAGTGAACCCTAACTTAAATATCCCAAATACCAAAAGCCTGTAGATATATACAATAGTAATAATACATGTATAATAGTAATGTATGTATAATGTTGCAAGCAATGATGGCTTAGCTGACCTTGTATAGGACCTGTGTCCGGAAGTGTGGTCTATGTATGACAAAGGGGAAGAGGGCAGAGACGTTGGTGAGCACACAGGACAGGATGAGCGGGTCTTTGGTCTCATAGTTCAGCACGGCCTGCAGCAGCTCCATGCTCTGATCTATGGGCAACCTCTACACAGTGAGAGGCAGAAAGAGGACACAGACCTCACATCAGTATAATCACCATTATTATTTCACACAGTTTTACTTTACATCACTGATAATTGCTTCTGTTACCTCCTCTTCTAGACTTTTGAAGATCTGTGTGACCATGCACTCCATGAAGATGGTCATTGCATCCCACTGGACCACAGATGGAGATAGGAGGGAGCACAGCCCTTCAGCGTTCTTAGCTAGTGAGCAAGAGAAATTAAAAAGGGTTCATTTTCTGTGTATGAAATTCCATTTTTTTCCCCACTTGGGTTGGTCAGAAATTGAATGAACTGTTTAAAAAAAAAAAAAAAAAAAAAAAAAAAATCAGTTAAATGAAATAAATCGACCACACATGTACAGAAAAATCCTCCACAGAAAATAACCAAAACACACAGATATACCATCTCACTTACATGTAGTATTCCCCGTGTCAATAGGGCTGGCAATCTGATACTGTAACCATTCTGCTGCTATCTGAAAGGCCTCCAGAGGGACAATGCGACATGCACTCCTCAGCACCTCTCCCTGCTGTGCTCGAAAAGCTGTAAAGCATGAAAACACACCATGAAAAACATCACGTGTTTAAAAGTACTAATCATAAGTGCAGTAAAGCTGAATTCATAAAGCTTACAATTAAAAAACGAGTTGAAATCCTCATCGCTGTCAAAGTCCACACGGGAGTACTCACAACTTGGGTTGTCATCTCTTGATGGAAACCCAGCCTGGAGGGACAAAGGAAATGCAAAACCTTTAGTAACACCCCTTATGTGGCTCTTCATGTACACTGGCACCTGTAGCACCAGCCACCAGGTACCAGGGTCTCACCTTGACTAGATTGATCATAGACGTTCTGAGGTATTTGATGGCTAACTCCACAACAACAGCATCCTTCGACAGAGTCTCATGTCTGAACAAAGCTCCCCAAGTAGCCAGAGTGGATGACTTCAAAAACTGCAGAAAAGGGGTTTGGGGTTTCCAACAAGAAGAGAGATTCATATTATATCCATTAAAATGCAGTTTTTAACAAGGATTTAGAGAAACATTTTGTCATCTTACCTGACTGGAATGTGTAGTGAAGGCTAAAAGGGCTTCCATGTACTTGCTGAGATTTGCAGGTACCTCAACCTCAGCCTCTGAACCCTGTGAAGAGGTCATATTTCTCAATGATCAATCATAAACAGAAAGTCTAAATTACTGAAAGCATTTTTCTGTGATTTTATGTAAAATGTGTGGACAGAGTGCAGATAAAAAATAAAGCATCACATTAACTTGGAAATTGAAATTTATACATTGAAATTCAGTGTAGGGCTGCACAATTAATTGAAATATAATCTAAAGCAATATACGCAAGCTGCTTTTTTTTTTTTTTTTTTTTTTTTTTTTTTTTTTAGGTAAAATGTGTGACAATATTGTTTGTTCAACATTGTTATCACCATCAGAATTGTGGTGGCAATCCCAGCCTCCAAGCTATATTCTAACATCTCTAAAGTAATTTTTTGTGTAAATTAAGGGTGATCATTGCAACTGAAATCACATTTCACAATATCTGCCAACATAATTGCAATATGATTTTTGTTTTTTGCATATCGTGTAGCCCTACTTAAATGTGTGCTCAAATCAGGATAAACTCACCACTAAAGAGCAGAGCTGTCCTCCCAGAGCACACAGAACCTGACACAACCTCTTCAGGAAGATGTAACGTCGCTCCACCACCTCCACTGCTCTGCACATATATATACACAGTACTATCAGTCACAGCCTGATGCATGAACACACAGTTAAAATCTGCTTTATGTTTGTTTTTGTGCTTCACAGTGGGCAGAGGTCGCACATTACTTACTGTGATTCAGAAGATTTCTTACATATCGCCAGTCCATCTGCTGACCTGTACCCAGACAGACACAAGCCTTTAAACGACCGTGAAAATTGTGGAGGAAGAGGAAGGGTTGGGAGAAGCAGCTTTACTCACTGGGCTGCAGAAAGCATGTAATGAATGGCCACATCATCGAACAGCAGCATGAATGGCTTCCTGTCCTCCAGCTTGCCCTGTGGCAGAATGACACATTTGGTTACACACAGCTTATAACAGATCCCACTACTACCTACATTTATATAAACTGTACCGTAGCATGCCTCATTATTTCTATGGGCCTGTAATTAACAATAGGCAGTTTGGTATTTGAATGAGAATGCATAAACCCTCAGGGCTGCACTATTCTCTAAAAATTAATAAATGTTTATCTGCATTTGGATTGGTAGCAAATACACACAACAACAACAGTCATGCTGCTTGGCTGATGGCTGATATGATATTTGGAGGCTTTGGTAAGTTAGTTTCAGAATTTAGAGAAAAACACTTATTCTTCCCCGCCTCTCAGTTCAGCAGTAATGAAATGATAAAGACAGTGTGTTGTGCCATGTGGTAGCACTGTTGCTCTGGACCTGCTTGATTTCTTTCAATGACCCAACAAATTCAATTAAAATCTGTTATGATGTCATATAGTAGTAACCATGAAACAAAGAAAGAACAAAAAAAAAAAAAAAAAATCTTACAAAAAAATGAATCTTTTTACAGCTATCGCTCAAGCGTTATGACTCAACCATGGCCTCTTCACACACCTTTTTCCTGTGTACTCACCTTCCGGCTGATAGCGATGAGCAGACACTCTGCTGCCTCCAGCTGAAGCTCCGGCTCACTCAGCAGCAGACATAATATCTCCAGTAGATGACAGTTTCCAGAAGTGATATGCACCAGAGACACCCAGTCTATGTAGCCTGCAAGCGTATTTAGCGTAGCCACAGCGACTCGACAGTGAGCTCTGGCCTGAGTGTGGAAAAAGTGATAGAAAAAAAAAAAAGGGGGGGGGAAATGATGGGATGAGAGACAAAAGCGATAAAGTCATCAAAATCATCCAGTTCATAAGAAGTTCATTTTGGAGCAAAGCTACAGTGACGCTGTCTCACCTTCAGTTCATGTCCAGGTAAACCTTTCTGTATTAAAAAAAATAAAATAAAATATATATATATTACTGTCACTTCACTGTTAGTTTTAGTTTTGTAGATAGTTTTACTTTTTGTAACATGAATAACATGATAGTAATGCAATAAATAGATAAGACTCACAATGCTGAGAAAATTGTCTTAATTCTGATTATTTCTACAAAATAAAGTTGAGACCTCACTGACCAGTTTACGGTAATCCTTGACATTAAGTTGCAAAATTGCCATCATGAAACTGAAGATGCTTTCCATCTTCTGGGTGAGTGTCTGCTGGATGTCTCTACGTCGCTGGGTGGGCAACGTCTGGAAGGTGATCACATCCTCCGCCAGTCTCAACAGGATCAACATCACTACCTCTGTCTGAGCCTCCTGCAAAGTGAATTTGAATTCATTCACTTTAAACAACAGGATTTAAGAGCTGCATATTTTGCTGAATGTTTACTCGTAAAGGCTGAGACATTAAAAAAATAAAAATGAATTCAAATAGCAACAGTGGCAGAAAGAGTTACTCACCCCTTGACTAGTGAGAGCCTCCATTTCTTTCAGCATATCTGGCCAATGTTGAGGCCATTCTCTCTTTATCATTTCTACTGTAATTCGTGATAGAGCATCTTTGATGTGGCTCTCCTCCTCCAGGATAGAATGAGTACCCTAATGAGACCCAAAGCAGGTATCAGATAAACGTCTACGACCGTGACAGTGAGACTGACATTAAATTACATTTGACTCATAAGACAGTTGTTTACAATCTGTTACAATCACACTTACATTTGATAACAGCTGCATGGCACACTCCTTCAACTGGACCTTCTCCTGTTGTTGCATGTTGTTCCATCGGAACCTGCAAGAAAAGTGAGCTCTCTTTTAAATATGCAGTTTTTAATGTGTTATTCCTGGTTGTACTTGATCGATGATGGTTGGGTTTCACTCACTTGATGACGTGCTCCAGGATTTGCAAACCAAAGTGTCTCACTACAGCTGGCTGTGCTTTGTCGGCTAATTGTAAGCCACATGGGACACAGAAGGAGTTTGTCTCTTTAAACTCTTCACAAAACTATAGTGAAAAATAAATCTTGTTATTTTACAGACAACTGTTTACGTTTTGACATGATACTTGAATGGACCTAAAGTTGCCCTCTCCATGTAGCGTGTCAGTGTCCAGAGGCTACAGCCAACAGCTGCCTCAGCAACATTACAATAAATACAGACATAGCATTAAGCTAACCTACAGGAACAAATAGCATCATGTTAGTTAGCCTTGTTAAATCGAGCTCTGTTATAACGCACGAAAACAGGTAATAAATCTCATGTTCAAATCTCTATGAATGAATGAAGGTGAGTCGTTCATCATGGTGGTGAGGTGCTCATCATGGTATACCGGCTAGCTCACAAAGCATCTGGCCGTTGTCACTGCTAATTTAGCTTACGTTAACGAGCGTGAAATGGACTGAGTGAGCGACGCTGTTATTGCTAACCCTGCTGATGGAAACTACATTTTTATTCAGCCTCGCAGGGACTTGATTTTACTTCCACACCAGCTCCAAATAAATGACGAGCTCGGCTAGATAGCGGCTAGATAGCCGCTAGCTAGCAACACCCATAACGATGCTACCTTTAGGGCCTCCAGTCGGTAAATTTGGCTTGTGTCCGCATCCATCATCACATTCACAGCTTTGATAAGCTGATCACACATGGCAGCCACCTGGTCGGCCATGACTTCAGGTAGCGTCTGGCACACTGTTGAGACGACAGCAAGGAGCTCCCTTATGCAAAACACCTGCACAGCAGCAAGCTGCGTACGCTCAGGGAGGTACCAACGTGCAGAAAATGTGGCGACTGCGTGTTTGATCCCGCCGCTTGCCGTTGAAATGGAATTCTGGGAGTTGTAGTTGGTGCGCCATTTTGTTTAAAAGATCATCTATGCCGTGAAAGAGAAATCACTCCGGAGCCGAAAAAAATGTCTAAATCCGAGAATTTGTACAAAAAAAGGGGAAAAAATGTCTTGTTTCAAATAAATAGAAACGGTTCAATCAATTCTAAATACATTATATTATTTTAATTTATTTTTTGGTTTTTATTAATCAATGTATTATTATTATTATTATTTTATAAATTATAATTTTCTTCATAAAAATCCTTCACAGATGATTATGACCATAATTTTACTGTTCCAGATGACACTCATTTCATGGTGCCACTTTTCATGATTGTGGAGTTGTTACAAATTAACATCATCAACTTTCAGTTTATCAGATTATTTCACTCGTTATTAGTTCTGATTTTTTTTTTAACAATATCTCACTTATTTATTTAACACTAGATCATTTCATGTTTGGAGAAAAGCACCTGCCAAATGATTACATTTCTGTTTTGTAGAAAATTCAGTAAACAAATGTTAAAAATGTCAAATATTTAATAGTTCCAGCTTTTCAGATGTGACTGATCATGAAAATAATCAGCCTGCCATATATTGCAAAAACTATTCTTGTTGCAGTCCTGTAGGACTACAAAATTAACTCCACTTTGAGCAACTACATCAGTAAAATGTCTTGTTATTGTGTTATTGTATGGGCTATTGTTTGCCCACTTCATCTTGTAGCTTTTCAAAAACAACCAGAGTGAGACCTCTTGCATTGGTCCGAGTCAACTCAGGTTCAATCCCACCACTAATTAATAAATCAAGTTTGCTTGGAATATTGTTGTTCGCCTGTTTTGGTCGATGGGATTTTCCTAACATAAGCTTTTCTATTCTACCAGCGGGTGAAAAGTGTGTTGTGTTGTGTTGTTTGGTGTTTACACCGGACAGGCCTGACCGGTGGGGGGTGTATTCCGTTCTAGAACGAGGCGGAGCTTGAATTCCAAAGTGGAATGAGTTTCCTCTCGATACGTCACTCTGGGATAGGCTACGAACCGCCGAGCGACGCTGTCAGTCAACGGGTTATCGGGCTGAATTTCCATCGCTTTCACGGTTAAGTAAACGCTAGAAAATGTCCTATATTGTCCGCGCATGTTTATAAGTTGTTGTTAGTTTTTTTTTTCACCGTAGCTCGCCTTTAAAACCCGAGTTGTTTTAGTTTTGCTGCGCGCTCGCGACGAGACGTTACAAAGTTCTGAAGCGATGCTCGCACAACTACAACGGAAACTTTTGTCGTGAAGGCCTTGTTGTTTGTTGCAACAGGTCCGCGGGGTACACGTAACAACATTAGTGTGTTTTTCTTTTTAAACGTTGGTTGAATTTGTGAAATAACGACGGGTGGTGTTTCTTTTTAAAATGCAGGACGGGACCCCTCAAGCAGGAGAAAGTAGCCTTGCCCGTTGCGGGTTTTAGGCTCTGGGATTAAAGTGATCGCCAGTCCTATCGCTTTCGTCGAAAACTGCCAGTGGGGATTCATGCTGTGTTGGTTAGCTAAATGCGGTACGAAGCTAAAATGATGCCGGTGAGTTCATGTTTTATTCACATAGCTGCTGTTTTCCACGTTGTCCCATGAATTTATGTTTCTGTTTTTGACATTATATCTCCGCGCTAACTCCACAATAGAGAATTACCTGGACATTTAAATTGACGTGGCATGTTGATACGGTTGCTGCTTTGTGTTATTACTGTGGCAACACAGGCTTGTGTTGTGAAGTTTTTTTAGCCGAGACAGCTGTGTGTGTGATCGGAGCATGTGATTTTCCTGGAAATTGCATCATTTATTTGCTTTCTGTCAACGTGCGCACGATTGTCTTGTATAGATAAACTCCCCCTGCGTCAAAATGCCTTGTTATATCAATATGTCCAACATTGGGAGAGTTAACATTTATATGACACGATCAACTTAACTTTAGATGCATTCTATTAATTTCTAAGCTTTCAAATAAACCAATCCTGCTCGAGGCACAACAAGCAGCTACCTGCCAAGTCTTGCTGGCACAACGCCAAAATCAGCTCTGGACTCCTGCCATGTCATCGCCATCATCATCATCAGAGGTCCACTGCTTTTGCTGCAGAGCAAGCCTCTGTATCTCAGCACTTCTTTGATGTGTGCTGAGAGGGCAGCAGGCAGTGGTGTCTGTGCATGTGCTCACTGGAGAGAAGTAATCTTCCCAACATGTAGAAATAGTGAAAGGATTTGTAATAATGCTGATTTACTTCTCTGTCATTAATCTGCACCCTTACTGGTAAAGGAGCAAACTTCAAAGATTTGGCTGCAGTGGTGATGAGTGATCATCGGCTTAAAATCTTATGTCCAGAGTTTTATTTACCCAAGAATCAATCAAGGCAAATAGGGTTGAACTATAAATATTTTTGTGAGGAATTTTTTTTGATTAACCATTTATTAAATAAATTGTCACAAAGTAGTTAAGGACACCCCTCACAGCTTCACAGGGCCCGTTTTGACATTGTCATTGTTGCAGTTTTCAGTTTAATATTATACTCAGCAGAGTAAAAATCCTCACATTGTAGAGACTGAAACCAGAGAATGTTTGGCATTTTGGCTTGGTTACTAAATCAAATGATTAATCTGTTTTCTTAAAATAGCTGCCGGTTAATTTTGTGTTGATTGGATAATCACTAAAGCAACTAATTGTCTCAAAACCAGTGCCATTTGAGCAGTAATTTCCAGGATATTTAGTTCATAGCAAATAGACAATCATTAGAGGGAACATTGTTGTAGTATTTAGCGTTTTTTGGCACAGCTTTTCTGTTTTTTACTGTATTTAACTCACACACAGTTGTGCTTTGATCACATTGATCTTATCAGATAAAAAATGTAGTGTAAGTGTCTTAGTGTAATTATGTTCAGGCTATACTAGGTTGCCCTTCTCTGCTCAGACCCGTGCTTCCAGTAAAACAGCTTGATCAGTGAATTAATCATCTTAGCAATGGAGACAGGGTAGTATTTGAATAACTCCAGTCTGGTGCATGACCTCAGTCTGCAACTGGCACATTGGTTGTCATAAAGCTCAGTTCTTATGTAGACCAATATCACCCATCCATGTTATCATACAAGATCAGTTTTATTTACATGCCAGTTGAGACCCAGGTAATTTACCATCTGTACCCCAACCTGTAAATATATGTCAGTGCGTCTTTGAATGAGATACAGCTTCTGGTATTTGCCTGATAAACACAAAAGAGCCTCTATTTGTCCACGTCTGATGTGAGGTATTGTCTTAGAAATTACACCCATAGCCCATGACCCTACTTGTACAGGCCGGGGGCTCATGGGGCTGGTGAGAATGTAGTGTCGTAATTGCTAGCTGGGGATGGTAAATAGGGGGTCACTGTTTCCAGAACACAATGAGCTGCAGCGACTCTTTAACAGCGTCTAGTGGAGAGCACATTGTGTGTGTGCCTGTGCTAAGGCAGCATCCTGATAAGGGACGCTCACCCTTTATTGAACTATAGCATGTGATAACTCATTTACCCTTACTGTTGTCTTTCTCTCGTCTCTGCTTAGACCTGTTGTTGTTCTGCAGACACGTAATGCCACTTTAAAGCTTGAACCGTCTACTGGTTTATTAGCCAGAATTTAATTTTGTGCATTTTTCATTTTTGTGCAGCATGTTAGCATCAGCCAGGAAAAGTTTCTGCATGAGTTTGAATTTCAAATGCTGCATATACAAATCCCACATCACTTCCTCATTTCTCTCCCATGATTCAAGGTGCTTGGTTGTAGATTTTCAAGCAGATAAATTTAAGTTCACATGGCCTGCATTACTGAGTGTTGTGTGTATTGACCACACACATTTGTACAATGTCTTGGTTACACCACTACACCATTGCTAGACTTTGTGGCAGTGTTATGATGGTGGGAAAATGAGGTGATGCTCTGGGAAGTCTGATTTTGCTGTGTGTGTCAACAGAAACCTGAGTGGCCACCACAGGCTTTGTGTTTACTGTGTGGAAGAGTATGTGGTGGTTACATAAGCAGACACATCACTGATAGAGAAGAACATTCAAGGGCAATGGTTAGACTTGTTTCTGAAGAGTTGTCTATTAGTTTAAAAGAATAATGTAAAAAAAAAAAAAAAAAAAACAGGATTGTAGGATTCTAATCACACTTTGTTTCCATGCATGCACATTGTTTATCTCTGTAATGTGACTCATATGACTGAATACTGTCACATTTTGTTCACAAGGCTGATTTACTCCACAATTTATGATCTCATAAACAAACTGAAAAATTCATAATGTTGGACTCTATCATTCATGAAAAGTGACAGCAAAAGTAACAACTAAAAAAGAGAGCTTGAAAGAAAAGTTCAAACCCTGGCTCCTCTTTTGCCTGTTCACAACTGGTCAATTATGGTGTGATGTGGGGGTGAAACGTTGTGTTACTGGCTTTTGGAAAATTACAAAAACCATCAGACACAGCACACACTTTTAGTGACATAGTGTTTATATTATAACTCAGCTTTGAGTTATTAAAATAGAGACTCGAAGCTAAATGAATTTCAGCACTGATGCATTTCTTTAATTTGTATTGTTTTGTCATTCCTGCACATTGTCTGTGTCCTTTTGATAACGGTATGAATTTTCTAAACCCCACCGATGTATTTCAGGAATGTATTGGGAATGAAGTATGAAATGGGCAAAAAATGTGACATTTTATGGGACTATCAGTGCTTGCTGGTGTGTTGGTGATACCTCTGTCCATGGACCTTTGTGGGGACAGAAAACTAAATTTAGACCCTTATGTTGATCCAAATGTGGCCAATGTTCCTGAGTCCTAAAAACATTCCCGCATTGGAACTTCGCTTCCTCCAGTCTTTCACTGTGCTGCTCCACCACCACTGACTACTTTGCATATGACAGATTAAACACCACAAAGACATCATTCTGTGTGCATTTTTTAGAAAACCAATTAGTGTGACTGCCACATTTTGAATTGCAACCTCCTGGCTGTTAGCTACCTTTGTGAGCTAAGTGTTGATAAAAGCAAATTCCTACACAAGAGGCTGGCTGTTTTTGCAATGCTGTCAATTGTTTATTTTCTCACACTTTTAGGTAAATTTGTGCATGTTATCTGGGTTGCTGTGGCCTTATTGTTTCTTCTGAAAGACTTCACCCCTTGTCAAGACAGTTTAGATAAAAAAGGATACATACTCTCTATTCTGCTAAATTTTGACTCCCTTTTCCTGTATCTCCCAGATAAACACGAAGAAGGAACTGTCTCATCACGTAGGCCAGGAATGGAAGGGTATTTTGAGAATGTTGATTATGAAGTGATAGGCTAAGTACTGCAATGCAGACAGAGAAGAGGTTGTCCTGATGTAAGAGTCACAGCATGCTGCAACTTCAGTGTGTTGTAAAAGCTGCTTGCTTTTTTTCTGAATCTTGCAGCTGAATGAGGCTACTGTGCGTTCTGATTCCCTATGCGTTCTGCTGTTCGTTACCCCTGACCTCTTCTCCCTCACCCCCTAATGCAGCGCAGAGAAAGTGAGAGAGTGATTGAGAGACGAAGAGGAATAATGCATAAAGCCATCAGGGAGTTTTCTGCTGCCTCGCCTTTTTGAAGGACTGCTGTGCTGGAACTGTGTCAACTCTTGAAGCTGTGGCAGGGAGACACATACAGGGAAAGATGCTGCTGCAGTGTCTTACAAACTTGCCATAATCAGATTTAGAGGTGACTCCCTCAACAAGACCAGGTTGACTCATTTGCTTGCCACAGCAATATCTGTAATTGAAAGTGTGTGTGGACACAAGGCCCTAAGGTGAGACACCTCAGGCATGGTCACCCTGCCTCTCACTGTCCACTTCCCCAGTTGTACCATTTCTCACAAGGCATTAGATCAGATGTTGTGTCTGTGACAGTCAATCACAGTGTATTCTCAAGCAATATATTAAAATGATTTAACATCTACCTGCTAAATTCATCAGCATAATTTATTTTAATATTAATTTGTTTATTTGGTATTAATTTTATGTATTCTCATTCCACCCGATTAGTATTTGTCAGAAGTTAGTTGTAATCAGGCCTACCTGTGACCATTGCAATATGGTAAAATATGCATGGGTATAAAGGTGCTCTGTTTCAGATTAAACAGTCTAAAAGTAACCTATTTCCCTAACCTCAGAGTGAAATATAAAGGGCCCAGAGGGGCCACTTTTACAACTCAATGTACTCAAATCAACTGCAGGATTCTTCACAACCTTTCTGTACAGTTTGCTTCAAGAGTTAACACATGGTCACTGAAATGATAGTTGAACTGTTTCTTGCTTTTTGGATCAGCAGAAAATGTATAATTCTAACAAATCAATAAGATTTTGTAGTTACGAATTATGAATATATATGAGTATTCTTAAATTCACTCCAATTGGGTATTCTGACACAATTTAAAAGGCTGTTAAAATTTCTCTCTTTAAGTCTTTTTCTTTCTTAAAGTTTGAGATGTGAATTTGTTTGTTTTTTTGTTTTTTTTGTTCAATTTTTCAAAATGAAAATCAAAGATTATCAGTTATTAACATAAAAAATCTTTAATTATTCATGAAAACAATCTTGTTGCAGTTCCAATAAAAAATAGACGCAGAGAGACAAGAGAGTTACTTGAATTGGGATTAGATAATCAGTTACATCAAAATACCAAACTAAGATAATGAATGACTTCTGATGTTACGTTTGGTGTGTTTCATGATATTGTTGTAGATTCTATTGGCCAGGCTTGGCTTTCATTTACTAGTTCTCCTGATGTTGCAGAGTAATTCCATTACAGTGCAATTCCTATGATTTGTCTATTCTTGGAAATGGGAAACTGCAGCAGCTGACAGTTTTGATCACTCTTAACTCAATATGTGGCCAATTGTATTTGGACAATGTTCTTGAGAGACTAATGGAGTAGATTTGACCCTCACAAGGAGAGAGTGGATTTTCAAGGTGAGACACAGGGATTGATTTGCTCTTAGGATTCTTTAAAACAATATCATCAAAGGATTGTTCTTACTTGATATTCATTTTCCTTCAACATGAAAACAACATGTATAAAGACAATTTTTCCTTCTGTTTATGTGCACCACTCAGTTGCTGCAGTACACATGTATGTTATCAGAATGATCTGTGGGAGTGCCGCACAGCACACATCAGCACAGCATTCCTTTCTGTAATTGGTTACCGGTACAGTGTTGATCTTTTTAACTAAAGTCATCTCAGTCTCCTCTGTCTAAACAACTGGAGAGGCTTGAAAAGCCTGTTCCCCTGCCTCAGGGTCCCTCTGGCTTTGATGGGATCCAACTTATATAGTGAAGAGGCAAATTAGCATTTTTATGGGCAGTAAGATTTATAGCTGATATATTTTGTATAAAGTATCTTAAAGAACATCCTCACACCTCCCTACAGGCACTGCAACTTATTTAACTTCATACAGGACAGAATCATCGTGAAAGACACTAGTTTGCATGCAGTAACCCAGAACAGCTGTTATAGTATATGTCTTTGTTTGTTTTTGGCAGTCTGTCTTTCTCAACCTCTTGGCCCTTTTCAGCAGGGCAGGTCAAGTAAGTGCTGCCAGCTGCAGTCACTCGTCTCCTCTAGATGTGTTCTTTTTATGGTGTCTTTTGTCTGAGGGATTGATGTTTTAGCCTTTCATCTCTGAGAGACATACAGGCTTCTGTTTTTGTCCAGAACAGAGGATCTTAATAATGTAACCTTGACCATCAAGACTGTGTAGGTTTTTGTTCTACACAAGTCACTACAGTACCCAATTTTATGGATTTAAACATCTTAAACCAGGTGTTGAACAGTAAAATATACTCACAAGAATAAACACTATACTGTTGGGCTTTAGTTACCGCGAAGGATAGCTGCCTTCATCTTAAGGCATAGTAGCTGTGGCCTAGCTGCAGGCTATAAGATTACTATTGTAATACTGAGCCTGTACTCTGAAAGGCTATATTTTTATATAGCGGATTATCTTAATCCCTGAGATATAGCCCCAATGACCTAGCCTTATAGCTGCTCTGCTTTGAGAACATCTACAGTGCGGGCTGCAGCATACAGTCACATTTTTTTGCACTGCCTATAATTGTCAGCTTGCAGTTCTGAGCTGTCATACCAGTCCCAAACCCTTAGAGACAGCTCTGACTTAGCTGATGTCATGATAGAATTAGAAATCTATTGCTATAATAGGGCAGCAGCTGCAGCACATCCCCTTCTCCGTCCATATCTTTTTGCCCTGTCTCAGGTATGAAGGAAATGCAGTTCAGCAGTTGCTTCTGTTATCCACTCTGATAGACAGAAGGCAAGTGGAGCACATTTTTATCAAACCTTGTCACATAGAATCCAAATTGGCACCACTCAGCCCTGGCTGTGGAAGGATACCTAAGGTTATACTTTCTACTTTATAGCTGTAGTTGTAGTTGCTGCTATTAGTTTGTTTTGAAATAGGCCTGTCAGATTGTTATTGAGCTGTTAAGGTTTACTGGCTGTTGTATCCATGAATATTTAATGAACTCTCAAGTTGAGGCTGAGTCGAAACGTGTAGTCAGGACACTCTTCTCACCTCTCTGTCATGGCAGACCACTTCAAGCAGTCTTCCGTGTTCATAAGACTGGCAGATGGCTCTGTAGTTTGGGCATTGCAGAGTAAATCAAATATGATCACTAGAAGACTGTATCCAGTATTGACTGCATAACACAGTATCAGTTTTTGCGTTAAGAATGACACGTGAAGTAGTTTAGCTTACACACACTGCTCTGTGTGATAATTGCACATCAAACAGGATCTGTCATTTTCAGACACTGCTGCTGTTATTATTCAGGCAGCCATATTGTGTATCATCCTAAACACTGTTCAAGAAAAAATATGAATGTATTACCGAAACCCCTTTTGCATCTTAATGTTCCAAAATCATTAATATTCTATGTATAACATTATAACACTATATGAAACATTAACATGAAACATTAATTAATGAATATATGAAACATAAATATGCTAAAATGGTGTATGAAAGCCTGATTAGCTTAATTAATTATGTATGTATATCACATGTGTGTTGTATTCTAGCCTATAAGCAGTGACCGCTGGCATTAGGTGGATGAAGGACAGCAGTAAAGTGCTAACTCATTTAGATTGAGGGTAGGTCTGGGTAGTGGTGGCCCTGGATCATTAACTTTAGTGCTGTGGAGAATTTGCTTTCAGCGTAGGCTTTGCCACCAAGACTCCTTTCACCTCCCATCAGTGTTTCTTTCTTCTAACTCTCTTTCCATCCCATCCCAGCCTCCACCCCCCTCATTCTGTTGTCTCTCTTTCACTCTCCAAATATTAACAGGGTTATTTGAATGTCCTACATTGCTGGGAAGTTGTGATGATGTCAGCTGCTATGTGCTCATCTCTGCATGGTTTCTTTGGAATTCTTGGCTAAATGCAGACTACATGAAATTGCTGCCAGTCGAGGTTTTCTTTTAATTGTTATCACTGACAGTGTCATTTATTATGTTATTTGATTTCAGTTTAGCTCTGAACTACATGCCATAAATGGTAAAACTGTAGTTCTAATTAGCAGACAGGAAAGGACAAGCTTTGTTCTCTGGGATGGTCTTCCTCCACAGAGCTATTAGGTCTTCAATGGCCAGTGAATAACACCACGAATGTCTGGTCACAGCTTTTGGTACTGTAGATTAGTGATAAGGATGACTCACTGCTTACTCGCTCTATTGCCAGGGATCTTTCATTACATCCCAATGGAATAAACCAGTTGAGTCAGGTCCTCTGAGTCAGAGCTCTACCCCTCACTTCCACCTTCACCACATCACCATGAAAAAAACAAACTCTCTCTCTGTTTGTATATGTTGCCGAGGAGATTCTGAGAGGAAGAATATCACCTGCCCACTCACTCAGTAAGGCTCACTTGAAGAAGAAAAGGGAGGATAAAGCCACTTGTCTTAAGGATATTGTACACTTGCTTGGTGAACCCCACAGTTCAGATGCAACCCAAATACTTTTGTATCTGGACTATGGCTGGAGCTGCAATGCATGCTCGCCCCCCAATCCCTTTGTGCTTGTGACCCTGTTGACCTGATGTTCCCACCATGGCCCCTTAAGGCATGGTCGTTCACAACAGCGTGCTGAGAATAGAAAAACCTGACAGTATAACCTGGAGGTTTAGGACACAAGCAACAATACTATTCTGGCAATTGTTTATTTTCCAGGTCATTGTAGGTCTTGGGCTGTTGGTTAACTATTGTGCCACTTTTGAAGTCACTTTGAAGACACTTAACCATAAACCTCAAAACGGCTCAATAACTTTGAGTCGCGCCATGCCTTATGCTATAATATTGGTTTTATTATGGCCTTATCAAAACTGTCGCTCATAATGTGTGATCAGAGATTAGAGCATATTCCAGCCATAGAAGCACTTGGATTGAAGGATGAACTCAATAGAATTTTATGGTCAAAGATCATGGACACAATCACCTCACAAAACACTCAATTCACAAATTCAACAAATTCATAACACTAATTATGACAGAATTTAACATTTAAACACAATTTAAATGTATAATAGGATAAGATGATCAAGTGTTGACATTTTATATCCAGTTAGTCAAAGGTCAACGTCACTGTGACATAACATTCTGCAAGAACACACAATGCTGTAACTCAGTAAGAGTAGATTGCGACCATATTTCCTGAAACTTGGCTGGTTGACAGAGAAAATAATAAAACCATAAGGCAATAATTCTATTTCACTTTCATGTTTCCTCTCAGTGTTTCTGTAGGTTTAGTGTTTCACAGGCAGGCAATGACTTGTCACTGCCAGATTAGCATTTCTGAATTGACTGTTTGAGGCTTTAGTTTGACCCAGCCTACTTTTATTTCACTTTTGATGAATTGGTCTCACAATGTGTATTATAACAATTAAGATCAATGTTGTGTACAAGCAGTGATTTGAGAGCCTCCTTAAAATGTTGAGTAATGTTTGAAAGCAATAGAGTAGCTATCATAGTATGAAATGTAACAGGAATGCCAGCATTTTAGATGCAGGCGTTTTGATGACTTCATTTTCTGCTCAGTTTCGATGTGTTTTTTTTTTTTCTACCATAGCTGAAGGAGTTCACATTCCACTTCTGTCATTGACAGCTTCATTGAGATTTCTTTTTAGATAGTCTTGAGCCAGTCTCTAACATCTGTCAATCACACACTGATATATAAGTCCAGCTTCTCTGGAGTCCTCAGTGATCTGCTCCTTCTGAGTGCTTGGCAGGCATATTATTATGTGTGTGCATGTGTTTGTGTGTTGGGATAGTTGGGATGTGTTGGGAACTGTCACTGTGGTGACAGTTCTAGTTAGCAGTGAAATGGCATGGGGTGAAATGGAATTCTGGGAGCTGCCCTCTGATTCCTCTGTTGACATAGAGGAATGATGGTTGGGAAATGGATACTGCTATCAGTTAAGCACACATCTCACTCACACTGATTCAGAGGAAAATAAGGCACCACTTACATAGAATTGTTGTGTCTGAATTAGGTGTTGGCTCTGTTTCTTCTGGGGCCAGGATTCTTTATCTTGTGTTTCTATTTAGCTTCTGTATCTAATCTGCCTGTCTTTCTGCCTCTTTCCCTCCCTCCTGTTGTTCCCAGATGTTCCTGACAGTATACCTCAGTAACAATGACCAGCATTTTACTGAGGTTCCCGTTACCCCGGAGACACTGTGCCGGGACGTTGTGGACTTGTGCAAGCAGCCAGGGGAGACAGACTGCCACCTGTCTGAGATGTGGCGTGGGTCTGGTGAGTGACAATGACAGGTTACCCAATGTTGTGCTTATCCATCTACACACAATGCAGAATATTGGATTTTCAGTCACACTGTTTTGTTTGAGCAACATGGCTGTATCCCAAGGGGCAGGAGTTGCTGTGGAGACACTTGTTTGTCTTCCTTCTTTAATTAGAGGCAAATGGCTTTTCTGAAGTAGACTATATATGCAGATTAGCTGTGTGGTGAACTGCTTGGTGATTTCTTTTTGAAGGGCTTATCTCTTTGGATCTGTGATGCAAATGAAGCAGAGCCTAAAATCCCTGTAACAAACACAAGCACCCAGACATCTCCCACATCTCAGGTGGAGGGGGGGTTGAGATTACATGCTTTCCCCATTTTTTTTCCCCAATTTCTAAGGCCCTGCTCAGATCTGGCATTAATATCCATTGAGGCTGAAGAAGCTGTGAGTATGCATTTGAGATGCAATCATTCAGACCACACTCAGAGGGGTCCGGGCCACATGTGGCCACATTATTTAGCAGTATGAATGCAAATGCACCCAGGGCCACATTATGTCCTCTGCCACAATCTAATTAGTTCCACCACATAGTTTCATAATAAAGTAAAAGTATTAGTATATTACTATTTCAAATGAGTAAAACCTTATTTCATTGTAGAGTTGTGGGCTGTGCAATAATTCACCAGCCCCTCCTTGCCCTGCGCGTTCTCTTTTTTTTCCTCTTTCATAAACACATTGACAATGCATCTGCCAGATGCATATAGAGTGGAAAAATGACATCTGATCATAATGTATTGCATTTTGCAATGATGCATTTTAATGCCAGGTGTAAGCTGACGTACCTAGATCTGCCCACTTGTGATCAGATCAGTGAAGACGCATATTAATGCCATGTCTGAACAGGGCTAAGAGTCAGGAAGTATTCAGAATCACAACTCAAGGAGCCAGGCTTTGTAGCTGTTTCCATGGTGACACTACCATAAGAGTGAATAAAGTGCCAATTATTGTCTTTGAGTACTTCCACAAGTAGTCTGAAAAGAGACTGCTAACTGCTGAAAAGAAAAAAAAAGTCTCATATTGCAGCCATTTCTCACTGCAGGCTCCTGCTGACTCCCCTTGAAAACACACCTGTGGTATTTTGCATCAAATTTAGATGTAAATATATTAATAATCTGTGTTATAATTCTTACTGATATTTTGCAGTAATGCCATTGCAAGAGAATGGTTTCATTGACCTCTACTGTATCAGTCCATTTGTGTAATGAAATTGTCATAAGTGGTTTGAAGAAAATGTCTGAGGAATAGATGGTGAGGCCTTTGTTACCAGCCAAAATAATTGACAACACATCACAGTTGTCGTCCCTGAGGTCATTGCTCAGAAAGATCAACTAGACTCAGGTGGTGCTGATGAAATCAATCTTCTTTGAATGTGTGCCAGCAGTGACTAGTGGTTGGACAGGTTTCACAAAGCAGCCTCACACACACATTTGACCTACATTGGGATTGTCACATGTTTTAACCTTGCCAAGCTACACCTGAGTGCTGATGTGCTCTCATGTATTCCATCTGCAGAGCGAGTTGTAGGTGAGGGAGAGAGGATGCTGGATGTGCTCCAACGATGGGGACAGCACAGGGCAGAGGTGCGCTTCTTTCTGCGTCACAACCGAGCCCCTAGCAGGGAATCAGGTAAATGTCCATCTCCAACACACACCTCAAACATCCATAGAGCAGATAATGAAGCAGAAGCATTATTCCACAAAAGAGTCATGGTTTTGATGAGGTTTTTCCACAGAGTAAGGAATTTGACACCAACATGATTAGCTTCAGAGATGCCTGCAGCTTCTAAACGCATTCATGAAAAGAAATTTGCATTACTAACCAGTTTGACTAGGCGAATGAACCAAACTACCTCTCCTCTCAACATTTCAGAGCTTTCAAAATGGTACTCTGAAGACTGCCTTTATCCAGGAAAGGGTTTTTTATTGGAAGGCCTCAAATCCTTGAACAAGCCTTATTTAGTTGTACTGTTGAAGGCCAAGCTGGAAGCAGGGTGTTCTAGTCACATCGTCATAAGCCTGTTACTTCTCAGTTTTCTTAGGAACACAGAAAACTCTAGTATTTTGGTCTTGTGCTATCCTATCAGCCCTAGTTGCGTAACTAAGCCCTTTTACCCCTCACAGCTTGAGTCTGGCCCAGGGATTAGATGGCTGTTTTCTCTTCCTGTTATCTTAGCCTGCTCTTGTTTTCCCACACTGTTAGCTTAGCTCTGCCACACAGTTCTGTATTACGTCTTTCTGTTACCGTATTTTTACTAAGGATGAGAACACTAGGTCCTCTGTTTCTATATTGTTCATATTATTGGTAATACTACTGTACTTAGTGCTACCACTAGTATGGAGTCAATTAAATGGTCACACTTCCCTGATGCTGTGCAGGCATGTTCTTTCTCACCAGGTCGGAGGACAAAATTTGCACTCTGGTGAATTGAGTCACTAAGTCATCTCATACTTATTGAACCTTAGCATAATCTTATGTTCACACTAACACTTAACCAGTCTATGCGTTTAACATGTATACTGTATGTCAAGGGTCATCTAAAACTATTATGCAAGCTAAAGGGCTTTAATAATAGGCCAAGGCTTTCAGGATGGGATCTGGATTGCCATACCCCCTTCCTCCCAGCTGTCAAATGCCAGTAGCATGGCTAGATATAAGTGCATTCATGCACACAGACAAGCAGATACACACACAGTTGTGGGACCCAACCACAGATGGTTATGTATCAGGTTAAATCCTGAGATTATTGCAAGTCACAAAGAGCACTGACCCCAGTTGTTTCCCAGAGGAACTCAAAGCTACACACTCAGCTGCACTCCAGAGAAAACCATACACTGAAGTTTGTGCTCTTGTTTGTCCGAGGCAGTAACAGGGAAAATGCAAGAGGAAGTTCCAATCATTTTTCACAACTGTCTGTAAAGGCCAATAGTTTGCTCAGTTTGCTACTTTGTGGGTTGGGCTAAACCATAACATCTGATGGAGTCTCCTCATTGTGTTGGTTACTTAGGAAGCTCAAGAGGCTCAGAGCCAAAGAGAAATGGAGTGAAGGGTGTCCCAGACAGAAGGATGGAAAATGGGGTATGTTTCTATGTTTTCTAATTTAAGTACCTTCAACTGCATTCATTTTTGAGGAAAAGAACATGTTTGTTGGTCACTAAAAAAGGGATAAGCAGATATAATTTCTGGAAATTTTGTAACCAATGGTTTAGCATTGATGTAAGAAGAGTCATTAATAGCTTTGATGATAATTGCTCAATTATTTCTTTAAATTTAATAGAAAAAACTCTGTTGTCCTTAGTATTTTACTACACCTCATTGGAATAACCTTTGATGGATCATTGCACATTGAAGATGTTTTGATGCTTATTTAACAAGACATTGTCATAATAACCATCATGTGAGTCATATTTTAGTATAAACAAATTCTGTGACCTGTTAAGTTGTTAACTTAAGTTGTATACTTACTGACAAGTGAACTTGATCTGCCAAGAAGCACTAATTCATTCAATTCAGAAACACCCTGCAGTGTGCAAATAGTAATTAAAAATTAATCGGTGTATAACAAGGGCACAGATGTTAAGATGATTGTGATGTTGAGAATGTTTTCCTGTTTTCAACAACTGGAATCACAAACTTGTAGCCTTGTACTACACCTGGAATTAATGTCAATACACTCAGCGTGTGTAACAAAACACTAAAAAGCATTCATGTGTATATTTACTGACTCCCTCTATTCACCTCTGTCCAGGTGGCAACACCCCGGATGGACATGACACTGGCTGAGCTACAAGAGATGGCTGCCAGACAGCAGCAGCAGATAGAAGCTCAGCAACAACTCCTCGCGTCCAAGGTGCATAAAGAAGAAGTGCAAGATGAAAGCGGAGACAGGGACTGGTAGAGTGATGGGTGGATACAGGGGTGAAGGGATTAACTGGTGGAGATGAAAGTAGAAGCCAGAGGAGAAGAGAAAGATTAAAGGGAGGGCTTTTGGGAGAAAGCGGGGAGATGGTAAACAAAACAGAGGAACTAAAACAAGTCTAGTGCACTTATAGGAATGAAGATGGTAAGATAGAGTGGACATAGAGGTTGTGATAGACAGCTGAGATGAGTTGTGGATGGCTGTAGGTGAAGTTTTTATAACTTGAATTCTCACCGCACTGGACTCATCTAGTGTTTGAGGATGTCTTTTCTCTTGCTTGGGACTTGTTTCTCAGTTTGTTCAGGATTTATTGGTGACTTCATAATTAAATAATTGCTTTTTTTTTTTTTTTTTTTTTCCCTCTCTCCTCTGGTGCATTTTTGGTTCTTGTGTAGGCATCTTAAAAGGTTTCCCTTCTGCTGAACCAGGCCTAGGTACTGTATTAAGATAACAAAAAAACCCTCCAACATGTTCCCTTGAGCCAGTATATTTGTATATAACAAATGTGTATACACAAGAATAATATAGCACGAAAAGGAAAAGTAACCTGAAGCCATCATGTATACTTGCACACATGGAAAGTAAGCTGGCATTACCATCAGCACATATGACCTGAACAGTTCCAGATAGATGTTGTGTTCATCTTGGAACCTGTTTAGGAGAGCTCAGTCAGGTTTATAGCACATTGTGCCATAGCTCATGGCTAATAATGAAGTTTAACACTATTTAGCTTTACACAATGTTTTCTTAACTCATATTTAAACAGGCATGTTGACATAAGGATTCCTACTTATAGAAGCAGAAAATGGAAGCAATCATATTCTTAAAACGGCCAACAACCCTTGTTCTTGGTCTGCCCCTTAACATCTTAGTATGCAGTTTAGCATATCGCCTGAGGACACATGCACAGTAGCTGCTGAGGAAAGCATCTCTGCCATGGGTTACTCATAAGTGAAAGTAACAGGGAAGTGTTTGTTTAATTATGTTTCTGACCTTTGCTCTGTGCTTCCTCTCTCCCCTGTTTTGTCTGCAGGAGCAGCGCCTGCGCTACTTGAAGCAGCAGGAGCAGCGTCAGCAGCAACAGGCCTCTGAGCAGGAGAAGCTGCAGCGCCTCCGAGAGAACATTGAGAACCAAGAAACTCGGCTCAAGAAGGTCCGGGCCCTCAAGGGCCAGGTGGAGCAGAAACGCCTCAGCAATGGCAAATTGGGTGAGCTTGTAAATTCAGAAATGGATGCCTGCTCAGAATATTGTATGACTGGAAGCATTGAAGATTTTATTTTAACAATGACAGAATGTCTTTCTTTGACCTCTAGTCTTCATCATATTCTCTGTTTCTTCTTGCATCTTTCCTTCTCGCCCCTTTGTCTCCATCACCTTCTCTCATCTTATTGTTTCTTCTCACCACTTACCCCTCTTGTCCCCCCCCCCCCCAGTGGAAGAGATAGAGCAGATGAACAACCTGTTCCAGCAGAAACAGAGGGAACTAGTGATGGCTGCTTCTAAGGTTGAGGAGCTTAGTCGACAGCTAGAGTTACTCAAAAATGGCAAAATGGACAACTTCCATGACAACCAGAGCTCTGTGGCTGAACTAGACCGCCTCTACAAAGAGCTACAGGTGTGTAAAAATAACAGTTATTAAATGAAATACAACAACAAATCTAAACCCAAACTCCAACAATATTTGTTTCAACAATCTGTTGTCTTGTTCCTTTTTGATGGTCAGCTGAGGAACAAGCTCAACCAGGACCAGAACTCTAAGTTGCAGCAGCAGAGAGAGAGCCTGAACAAGCGCAACATGGAGGTGGCTGCCATGGACAAACGAATCAACGAGCTCCGAGATCGGCTGTGGAAGAAGAAGGCAGCACTACAACAGAAAGAGAACCTGCCTGTAAGTATTATCAAACCACAACAGCATAAACACACTCAGATAACATTCAACTGATATAGAACACCCTCAGGGATAATCCATTAATTTTGTGAAAGCTGTTGACATATCTTAAATAGTAAGTGTGACTTTCTCATATTGCTAGGACAGTGACATTCATATCTACTAATAAGCGATGGAAATGCTTATGATCAGAGCTCCCCCTAGTGGCCATACAATAAAGGCTGTTTGTATTTTTTCTTGCCCCCGGAAGCCCCAGATGCCCCAACATTCAGAGCTCAGCCATGCCAACGTAAGGCCACTGAAACTTGCTATGCTCTGTGTGGGGAAAAACCAGTCACCTGTTTGAAGGAGTCAGCTCTTATCTGTCTTTTTCCATTCTTTGATCTCTCTTGTCTGAGATAGCTGGTGGGGGTTGATCATTTTGATCATGTCAGAGTTGCATCTGATTTTACATTCCCACTTCTTCACTCAGCTGTGTTTTCAGTCCCATTTAGCACAAACAAATCCTGAAGATGAGAGAGGAGTAATGAGTGCAGGCTGACATTGCAGATACGCAGGAATGTCAGGGGAGATGTTATCTTTCTGGCTGCACTCTTGACAGAAACAGGAAAGGGCGAGTTACCTGTTTACCAAAAGCAAACAACAATCTTACTAGGAACTCTGGCTTTTCAAAACACATTTGAAATACATTAAATGGCAGGATTTAAAACATACTGGAAATCCAGTCTTTGTTCGAGCCCTCTGTGTTAAAGTTTTGGCTCTGAGCTCTCTGCCTGGTGTCTCCCTGTCCTCTGCTCCTCTTTCCAAGAGTTGCTTTTATCACAGGTTGCCATGGGACTGTAAATAAGAGTCAACAGATGTGTCTATGAAACAGACTGTGAGGAAGAAAAATTACCATGTACACTGCCTGAGGTTGAATGCTTGTGTAGGGAGAGCAAGGATGTGAGGGGGACCAAAAAGAAAACATAATCATACTGATTGGATGATGAATGATTTTATGTTTTCATCTTATGTGATTACATGAGTCATTTTACTTTGTCCTCTGCACAGGTCTTGAATTGTTTTCCTGATCACATTGATTCCCTCTCAGACATAATTGGGATGCTTAATTTACTTTGAACATTAACTTTCTTTCTTTCAATCAAATTAACATCCACAAGGTGCTCCAGTTAACCCAAAATATTGTTTTTCATTATTTAATGTTGGTTCATAACTTTGTAACACAAAGCACAAATATGTTGTTTTGTGTTTCTAAAAAGTTTTTTCTATGTTGTAGATATAAATAATACCCTTCCAATGCAATATGCACTGAGAAAATGAATTGTACAAGATCTAAAGTGCTCTATAAGTTAGAATATAAATAATAAATGTTATAATGGAGATTTTGCATCCCCCCGATTTTGCATGAATCTCTGCTCAAAGCCTTTTAGATAAATGAGCAACTTGCACCCTAGTCCAACTTCTCTTTTGATGTCCTCTAGACATATTTAATGAACAAGGAGCAGAACAGAGAAAGATGTATACGTGCTTGTTTTTGCATGTGTACATGTGTGTGTTTTAAAGATGAAGGCCTGAATAAGCCCTAGTGAGGAGGTGATTTACCCACACCCTGCCTGGAATCATAATGAGTGGACCTTTTTCACTCCAGCACAAAGACACACTCCAACCAAGCTGCTCTCTCCTCCAACCAAACAGCAAGTGTCTGGCTGACATCACCCAACAAGCACGTATAACCACAGTGACTGAAGAGAGGTAGTGTGAGAGCTGCCAGCCCAGTCATCCCACATCATCTTGGTCACTTAGTTCAGGAAACGCTAAGAACAGGCTAATATTCGGTTGGAAAAAGGGGGACTATTTAGTATTTTGAACTGCTGTTGCATGTTTGTGCTTTTGTTTTCTCAAGAATGGCTATCCTGGTAAAGAGAGGGCTTCAAAAGACACTCATCTTCAGGTAATTAAACTAGAATTGGAGCTGAACATATGTGTCTCTTTTCTGTCTGATATGATCTCTTGTGTTTGACTCCAGATTTCATCAGTTCTACCATGTTCATCTTGTTTTGAAGGGACATATTTTGTCACCAACAGCAAGTCAAGGGGTTGAGCTATATTTTCACCAGACTTTAAAAGGAAAAAATTAAAACCAGTTTAAGGAAATTAAGAAAACTCTTTGTTTGGTTTGGAAAGCAGAAAGGCATTCAGTTTCTTCCTGTGAGATGTTGTATCTTACAAGGCTACTGTCTGCTAACATCAAGATACTTTATTTTGATTAAGTGTCAAATAAGATGTAGGAACAAACTCTTTGACCAGTTCCGGTTCCTTATTGAATGTGTATTCTGTAATAACTAAAAAGAATGGTGGCTAAAAAAAAAAACAAGGAGAATTTTAAAGACAGGGCTCAGAGGATGGCAATCTTAGTCATTTGTTTAAGGTACAATGTCCCTGTTACTGGTGGGTGGATTGCCATTTGTTGCATTCATAGAAATGTTAATGTCCTCAGAGAATGATTTGTAATTACTTTAATTCTTCACAAACTCTCATTGAGTGTATTAGTCCAATGACCACTCTACTAATGCCAATGAAGAAGAATCTTTGAACACTGTTCTGGCACCACCCTCAACCAAAGTAATACTTTTGCCTCTATTCTGAGATAACTAACTATATAAATAAAAATTGACTGACTTGACTAGTGACAATGACTTATGAATATCAAGGTTTTCTTGCCATTTTTATCCATCATATAATTTTTTTACAGAGCTGTTATAGACTTGTAGTCTTGTAGTTGGTAGTTCCTCAGTATAAACCATAATGTTAGAATGCAATATCAGCATTACTCATCTGAATGTCATGTTTTTTGTTTTTTTTTTGTATCACCACCAAAACATTTGATAAAGTCATTTTGTAATTTTGTCTGAATAATGTGTCTTTGTCTATGCTGCCTACTGTAATACAAGATAATTCTAAATCCTCTCACTGGTCTTTATCACTCAGCCTCTTCTTTTTTTGTCTTTTCCACCCTTCCACTGTACAGCAGCCTTCTGATGGCCAAGCTGGACAGCAGTCAGGTCCATCTCGTGTGGCAGCGGTTGGCCCTTACATCCAGTCGTCCACCATGCCCCGGGGCCCAGTGAGACATGACCTACTTGTAAAACCAGCCTACCCTGACGGCACTGCCACCCTGCCAGCCCACGACCCACAGACCAAGGCCAACGCAGGTGAGCTACCAGAAACAACCTAAATCCTTTCACCTCCTAACTCAAGACTTCACCTGCCTGACTATGATTCAGACATGTCCTGAGGCTGACTTTGCAGCAGGCCTTAACTTTGTCCCTTTTGTGTTTTACATATAATTTAGTTAGCAAAATCTGACAATTGCCATGTTTGCAACAGCTCACTTTGCAGCATAGTTTAAAAAAATAACGAAGTATACATTTTTGGATCACAAATATTTAAAGAAAACAAAAGTAAGGAATCCTCTACTGCTATTCTCTGTTTTTCTTGATGTGTGTCATCATGAAGCTGGGTCTGTTTTGTTTTTTGACTGTCCTGCCTCTAGCAGGAGCAGAGGAGTCTGGGAGACCTGCTGGTTGCGATGTCACTCTGAGCTCAGAAGGTAGCTAGTTACCTCCTGGATGGTGTGTTGTGACCTAGTATTGAACAACAATCTTTCTTATGACATTTTCTGAATTTTTCAGAATTTTTGCAGTGAATTAACTAGTTTTTAAACCAGCGTATTTGTGAGTGTGTGTCTTCTTATCAGCTCATACTACACTGGTCTTAGGTGTGTGTAAGGGGTTATTTAGACACAGGCAAATTAGCAGTTTCAAATTAATGCCAATTGTAAGAAATATGAACATAGCTTTCAGCATTCAGTGGTGGTCCTCATACTCAGCATCTTTTTCACTACCTCTCTTCAGTCACTGTGGTTCTGATCTGATCCTGATTCAAAACCTGAAAAACCACTGGGTCTATCTGACTGATTTTACTCTGAACACAATCTAGAACTTAGTCCTTTGTGTTACAAAATAAAGACCAAATGACCATGCACAGTAAGCTGTTGTTGCACTACTATAGCATGAGTGCAGTGTAATGGAGGGAAAGAAGTCTGGGCTAACCAATGACAGAGCAGAGCAACATATCCCATTTAAGGATGTTCTTTGTGCCATCCCATATGCAGTAATTCTTTCTCATGCTTTTCGTCACTGACTCGCTCTCCTCGCCCTAAATCAGCCCCCCAGTAGATAGTGGGCCAGCAGTGCACTTCATGGTATTAAAAATGAATGATCTAACACCAAGATTAGTCATTACAAAACAATAGCAGAAGGGATTCCCCTCCCTTGTTCCCTCTCTATTCTCATCTCCTCTCCAGCCCATGTTTTCCTATTTAAAACATCCTTCATTCAGGAAGCAACAGTAGCAGCTTTTTTCCCAGTCTGTCATGATGTTGCACACAATTATTTCTGCATGCTGAGTTGATGCGCAGTATGGAAAGAAGAGAGATAGGGATGGGCGGGGACACTGAGGAATCTGCTCTTGATGTACAACCATTCCCAGCTACTCTATAGCGGGAACACTGTGCATAGTATCAGGCGGGCTCATGAGGGTTGTGCTGGTCTCTGCGTGGCCCTTCAGGGGGACCCCTTGATTGGGCCCAGGCAATAGCATGTCAAGAGCAAAGGGAAATCTGGAGGTCTAAGGCCACTTTGTTTTTCTTGTCTTTTAAATGCATCTTCCTCAGAAGCCATGTTCTTACTTAAGCCTCTGAAAGAGCTGCGGGCTAAGAGAAAAGGTACACACTTGTGTTTGTGTGTATGCGCGTGTGCCTCTCAACAACTTCGTTTTGATGTGTTTGTTTTTCATGAAAGTTATTCTCACTGCAAAAGATAATCTAGATTAGATTTTTTCACATCTTCTTTGCTTGGTCTTTGGTCCTTTTCGCTTCTTTTGCTGCTGTTTATAAAAGCGTTTATTGAGCTTTCTCCTCAGTTCTTTTTCTGCTGCTTTAAATGGGTCAAATGGAACAAACACATAACCATCAGTTGAACTGACGTTCTGTGTGGATTCTGACCAACTCAATCAGGTCTCATTCAGAGAATTTTTGTGTTTGTTGTTGTATTTGTACAGCAACTCTTGAGAAAGAGCATTTAACTTCAGTGTGCAAGCACTGTGATAGAAATTATTGTGTTTCTGCCATTTTCGTTGTTGATGCTTATTTTGCTGGTTGTAAGAGCCTCGTGCTTTTGGGGCTCATCTGACTGTAGATGTCTGTGGACATGCATGGCAACTGGCTGGATCTTAGTCAGTCAACCAAAAACACAAATTATGAGTAGAGAGGGAGGCAAATACTGAAAAACTGTTCCTTTTCAAAATTCCATTTTGCTCAGTGTGACTCTGAGTATGTTTTGTTTTCCTGGATAGACGATGAAGCTAGTCTTCACTATGTGTATTTTTTTGTTTCTTAATTTTTATGTAAAATCCTATTGTTTGTGATTACAAATAAACACACACTTTTTTTTCCTTCCCTTCTTTACATCCTCCTAACCTGTGGGTCCTCCAGGCCTTCAGCCATCCAAGCTGGCAGACCGGAGCTCTTCAGGTCCAGATTCCAACACCAATGGTCATGGTCCTGCTTCAACACTGCCACGAATGAGCTCTCACTCCAACTCTAATGCAGAGCAAGGTAAGAGAAATACACACAAGCATACACCAAATGCATTTTCACAGACATTGCGTTGCAATCCCTCCTGTAGTTATAAAAACAGTTACTGTTGATAAGGCAGAACAAAAGAAACAAAGGGGTTTTGTTGTGTAATTTTATAGAAACACAATGTGTCTGACCACCAGCTGAAACTGATTACTGCCTCTATTTGTGGTCTGTGGTTAGATGAGTCGGAAATGAAGAGGGACAGGAAGGTACGTCCATTTTCTATGTTTGAGCCAACAGAGGCCCCTGCCACCTCCCTCCGCAAAAACCAGAGCAGTGACGACCTGGTCAGGGATGCTCAGGTAAGAAGAAACAAAAATGTTTACATGTTTAGGAAAGGAATACACCTGGCATTTAATTTTCTATTGCTCTCCTTTCAACTTTCCAGTCTGCTCCCAAGGCTCCAGTCAAGGTTCCTCCTCCTGTCCCCACTAAACCAAAAGGCCCTGGTGTTGTGCCCTACGGCAAACCAGGCCTCAACACTGGCACCTTCCCTAAAGCCAAGCCTCACAGCCAGCAACCCCAGGCTGCCCAGAACCGCAGTCCTCTCACACCCTCACAGAGCCAGACACTCCCCCTGCCCTCTAAGCAGGACACTCCACCTGCAGCTACAGTACGCCCCTTCACCCCAGAACTTCCCTCCTCCAAAGACGCCAGCCTGAGTAAGCCCCAGACTTTAGCAGCCAGTTCCATATACTCCATGTACACACAGCAACCTGGCTCAAGCAAACCCTTCCAGCCTGGTTTGCAGGGCACTCTCAACAGGGCCCAGAACCGCACCAATGGATTTGTCAGTGGTAAGAATATGCAATTTTAACTTAACTTAAATCTAGTGTTTGAATAGTATTGTTGTGGTAACCCAGATGAGTGTGGTCATGAATAATGGGCTCAGTTGATGTAGTCTGTACTTTGTGTGTAAATTTACTTCTGAGAGGGTGCTAGGACAGAGAATCTTAAATTGGAAGACTATTGCTGGAGTAAAAAAAAACAGAACGTGGGAGTCAAGACGTAAAAAAGGATGTAGTGCCCTGTGTCAAATACAGTCATTGTAAGGTAAATCTTCCCTGCTGCCATTTTCTTCAGCATACTCAACAAGGAAATATTCACACGCGACTGACCAGAGGAGCAGCTAGAGAGGCTAAGCCATCTGTTACATCTTCCCTTTACACACAGGCAACCGTACCTGCTGCTTCTGATTGTGTGTGGAAATGAAATGGAACAAATGTTGATCCTGTTCCAAGTCTGTTCTAAGGATTTTCTTGTAATGCACACTGTAGGATGAGCATTATTTTTTTTAAAAATATACTTCAGGAAAAGTGGAGCAAACAGATAAACCATTGACAAGACAGCCCACCTTCTGCCAGTTAAAGGTACAATAGAAGGCTTAGATGAAAAATAAGTTCAAAAGCTACCCAATATAATAATTAAAACAAAACAATTACGCCTCACTACCTCACATTGTTCTGTCTCCAATAGGGACATCACTGATTAATTACCATGAATCATGTTTTAAACTTTTTTTTATTTTTCAGCACACAGCCACACTGTCATCATTTCACAATTCTGTAGGAAAATAGTTAAAGCATACCAGTAAAAAAACACCCTCTCTAGTCAGAATTTATATTTTGACTGATCTGATATTTAAATCATAAAATATACTTACATAAACATTTTAATAAATGGAATATTGTTCATGACCAGTAGTTGATTATGTAGGTGTGGTATTCCAGGTCTATCTGTACTTGATGTCAGCTGAGCTATTCTTGACCAATGATTTGGGCAGGTGTGTAATGACACATTAGATAGAAGGTTTTGAAACTCTGCAGTCAAATGGATGGTCATATGCTTTTGGGATTTGTCATTTAGGCTCATAAATAACAAAATACTAAAATATATTTAACACTTATTTAGAAGGATCTCTTTCATTTTGTTATCACTTGTTAAATGTTGCTCCACCTTGTAATTATCATGCTATAATACTTTGCTGCGTGTTTTTCATAATTTGTCAAATTATCTATTTATCTACACCAATAAGTTTAAAATAAAAGGCAGCAGGGAGAAGAGCAGTAAATTTGTGCCAAGTAGGTTATATAGGAAGCAATGTGAATAAAGGACCAGTTATTAGGCTTTTAATGTGATAGTGATACATTCAGTGGCTGACCTTAATGTGCGACATCAAGTAACATACGATCTATTTCTGTAGCTGTGGCAGTCTAACACTTGTTTAATATCCTTGTTTGTAGTCTATGGTAAACCAGTGATCCCCAGTGGTGGCTCTCAACATCCAGAGAACCCTTACCTGGACCGTCGCTCTCCTGCTCCAGAATCTGAAGTTGACCATAATGGATCTAACAATGTGGGTCCCAGCTCATCTGAGGGCCCCCAACCAGAAACAGAGCGCATCCCCCGCCCCCTCAGCCCCACCAAACTGCTTCCATTCATTTCCAACCCCTACAGACATCAAAGCGAGGGTGACCTGGAAGCCCTGAGAAAGAAGCTCTACAATGCTCCAAGGCCCCTGAAGAAACGCAGCTCCATCACTGAACCAGAGGGTCCTGCAGGGCCCAACATTCAGAAACTCCTCTATCAGAAGACCACACTGGCAGCTATGGAGACCACTGTGACTACACCAACCACTCCCACCTACACTGGTGAAGCAGAGAAGGTAACAGAAGGATCTGTGGGACCTAATTTTCCAAACCTTCTGAGTGGTGCAGAGAACCAGCCATCAGAGACAAGACAGGCTCTGGAGGTAGGACAGCTCCCATCTCAGATCGCAGGGGCTAATGTCCCAGTTCCAGCCCCTGTTGAACAGACTAAACCACCGTCAGCCATCCTAGAGAGCGAAGAAATTATCCCTCCTCCTCCCCCATCCCACCCAGCCCCCAGGCCAGATGACGCTCTTTTCCCCGCTCCACCCCCTGTTGGCTTGGAGGACACAATGCCCAACCTGCCACCTCCGCCTCCAGAGGGGTTCCTGGAAGAGTTCCCTCCCTACCCACCACCACCATACCCCAGTGGAGCAGAGCAGGACAGCCTTGGGGAGGACACCTTTAACATGAAGGCGCCTGAGGTCACCGGCCAGGTCACTCTGCCACCGGTATGAATCACCAAACATTGCTGCAACCGCACAAATATGACTCTCTGTGGTTCTTTGTTGTTTGCTTTTATACTACTTATGTTCTTAAAATCCCTCACATTTTTGTTTGTTTGCTTCTTAGTTCAGTGGGTGCAGGTCATGAGTTACAGTTAGTGCAGTGACCTGGCCTGATGTTATATAATTAAATGATCCCTATCAAGTACAGCTATTGTTTTGAGAAAAAGGGCCTTATTCACAGTAAGCGGATAGCCACCCTACATTCCTCCATTTACTTAGATGCAATCTTTGTTGAAAATAAACACCAGTTTATATTTTCTTGCTATTAAGCTCTTAGTGTAACTCCTTAAGCAGCTTTTATGGTGAGGTAGCAGGTTTTACCCCAAATGGCCAAATCAGTGAGATTTCAGTTTTATGACCCATTTTACCCCGTTTCCACTTAAGACCCTTTTACAAACGAAAGAAAGCTTTTTTTCTTTTTCTTCACTGGATGGTAATTGTTTCTAATCAGGTTGCATAATCAATGGTTTTAGAGAAACAAATTTGTGTCTTATTGCTTGTGCTGATAAACTGGATTAGCACTCAGAGCTGGAAAAACAAGTCCCTCCTCTGCTCTCAGTCCAGATTGAACACGACAGAGTGTGGACACTTTCACTTCAGCAGGACATATGTCAGGATAAGACTGTAGCTTCTCACATCTTCGATTTCTGTTTTTCTCTATGTTGTGATGGCTGTTTCAGATCATTTGTGTGATTCACAACTATGACTATATTTAGGGAAAGAGGACCAACTTGCGCAAGCCTGGCTCTGAACGCATTGATCACAGCATGAGAGTGAAGTTCAATCCACTGGCTCTCCTGCTGGACTCTTCTCTGGAGGGCGAGTTTGACCTGGTCCAGAGAATCATCTATGAAGTAAGAAATGTGGTGTCTCTGGCATCTTTCCTCTGCTGTGTCATCATTGTTGTTGAGATTCAAATATCTGAAATTAGTCAATATATTTCACTATTTTCTGATGCTTTTATGAAACTCTTATGTAGCCTGGCTTGTGATTTGTCAATCGCAGGTTGAGGATCCCAGCCAACCCAATGATGAAGGCATCACAGCTCTACACAATGCCGTCTGTGCAGGACATACAGAGATCGTCAAGTTTCTGGTTCAGTTTGGTGTCAATGTCAATGCTGCCGACAGTGATGGCTGGTAAGTTGCCTGCTAACACAGTTAGTAATGGATTCTTGAAGCTGAGCCTCAGGCAAGTCTGAACTGTAGTTATTATTAATCTACATGTTAGAACAATATCCTGCAATATGAGCGGGTGAACCCCTGAATGTAGTGTAGTTCATTCTGGCTCTAATCACCGAAATGTGTCAGTGTTTTGCTTTAATACTTCTAATGTCACTTCTTTTCCTCTGTTCTGTTCTTCTCTATATTTTCCCATCCTCTAACACAGGACACCACTTCACTGCGCTGCATCTTGCAACAATGTGCAAGTGTGCAAGTTTCTGGTGGAATCTGGCGCTGCAGTGTTTGCTATGACTTACAGCGACATGCAGACAGCAGCTGATAAATGTGAAGAGATGGAGGAGGGCTACACCCAGTGCTCTCAGTTCCTCTACGGTCAGTTTTTAGTTGTTATGCTATGTTCCTTAACTTTTTAATTTTATTGAGTTCTGTGCCTGTTTTTTACTTGACAAATTTAAATTAAATGTTTAAATCCATCTACCCTCAGGTGTGCAAGAGAAGATGGGTATCATGAACCGGGGTGTGGTCTATGGTCTGTGGGACTACACTGGTGAAAACCCTGATGAACTGTCGTTCCGCGAGGGAGACTGCATGACCATCGTCCGCAGAGAAGACGAGGACGAGATCGAATGGTGGTGGGCACGCATGGGCGACACTGAGGGTTACATTCCCCGCAACCTCCTAGGGGTGAGACATTAGTCAATAAAAGTGTAATAATAAGAGGCCTGTTGATTGTATGCAGAAGTATTTATCTACAGTGGCCATGTTGACATGTCTTTTGTTGTCCTTAACAGCTCTACCCCAGAATAAAGCCAAGACAGAGGACCCTGGCTTAAAACAAAAAAGATCCCGGCACATTCCAGTCTGCCAAAACTCTCCAAAACAGACACGCATACACACAGACACACACAACACACATAGGCTTTAACAGGCTGGAAAAGAGAAGGACACTCCTGAAATGAAGAGACAAGGACAGACCAAACAATGAAGGATCACCTATGAACTCTGGCACTTTTCTTTATCTACCACAGAGGGATTGTCTTACTTATTTTTCCAGGAAACACAGTGTACTTTGTACTTCTGACACTAATGGCATTGTTTTCCTTTATTCCACCGTTTTTGTTGTTTTTGTAATTAGTGTCCGAACTACTATTTCTAATGTGACAGAAACTCAAAAGTTGGGATGTAAATGGAACGAGCAGTATTTTTATTTCTATTTCTAGAAAGTGATTTTTACACTTTTCAACAGTCTTTTACAACTTGCTTTCTGGGCTATTTGTTATTTTCTAAGATACTTGGGGCTCTACATCGCATGAGGTGAATGAGTGGATAATAATGGTGATGATGTTTTTGAAATGCTGTTACCATGACAATCTTTGTGGGCTTGTTTTTCATCATCGATGCTCAGTGACTGTGCCTCTGTCTAACTGTACTGGAGGTGTAAAAGTCCGGTTGTGACCACCACTGTTCTAGCTAAACAAAAAGAAAATGAAACTAGAGACCACTTTGTGATGTGATCACACCAGCCACAATGCTATCCCATGAGTACTATCATGAGTAGAAGTAGTCAATAATACGTTATTTCATGAGCATTTAGTACTCTTGGGTTAGACCACACCCATCTTCAAGCTCAGACTCAAACTCTCTAACCACCTGTCAAGTCGTGGCTGATGATTGGAGGAAAAATGGTCATGAAGCTTTTGATTGATCATTGCTGTTCATTCTGTGGTCTATGATGCTCAGAAATCCAGTCTACTCTCCTGCATTGACACATAATTGAGTTGCCATAGACACTCTGTATAAATGTATTTCTGTCTCACAGACTAGTTAAATATTACTGTAGGAACAATGTCGTTATGAAAATGGACTTTAAAACTCTCAAGAGGCCCTTTGATCAAGAAGGGCTCATGCAGTATGAATTTTAATATTTTATTACAGCCATTCCATGTCAGTACAGTAATACAAGAGGACACGCCTAATACCAGAAACCTTGACTTTTTGTAATAACCACTCAGCGATGACACATTATATTATAAAGTCAAAACAATTTCTAAGGCAAATCATGTCTTAAAAACAAAATAAAAAATGGAACTTAAATTTCCAAATGTTCCCAAAATTCAACTCATCACATGTCTGTGAGTGCAGATGTATTTATTTTTGTTACTTTTTTCTTTAGCCCATTTATCAGAACTATAACAACAAATGTACTGTAGTATTTCAAACATTTACAATAAAATACTTTGTACTATGTTCATATGGTTTTCTTGTCACTGTCATAAAGTTTAATGGACACCAGCACTATTTTTAACATTTGCTGCCCTCTACTGGACAGAAGGTGACTCATCTGCAGAGAGAATTCAACTTTTCTAGTAACAGATTAAGACAATCTGTGAATCATGTTGATTAAGTGAGGCCACACAAGTTTATTCAGGCATGAAAGCGATACATTGTTGTGACTACAGTGGTAATGAACATTACAACATAACAATAGTTGTTTCTAGTGTTTGTCTTACTTTGTGCTTCACAAATTATATCCTGTTTTCCTTATTTTCAGGATCCCTACTCAGCTGCCCCTTCATCAGCCTGCTTCTCTACCTGACTGCCTGTTGTGTCCAGTCCTTCTGCCTTAGTCTGCTCCTCCACTCCCCTTCCTCTCACCTACTCCCACCAGACCCTCATTTTCACACACCTCTCAACTAGCCTTTCCAATTCCAATTCGATGAACCTTTTCTTAATCAATCAGCACCTTGTCCAGGTTCTGCATCTGAGTCCCTTGTGTGTGAGCCATGATTTATTTTATCTTTAATGTTTGCCTACTTGTAGGCCTGTCAGTGTTTGTGCAAACAAATCAATATATTCATGTAGTTTTCTGTCCTTGATAGAAAGTAGACAGGACATTAAAAAATGTTCCCATTTCCATTTTACCTCACTGTCTCTAGACTAAATAATAAGAGAATGTTGCAGAATAATAACTTCATTTCCTTTTAATCGTCTCTGTCTCCAAATGAGAACAAACAGCACAGTCCCAACAGAAAGTGAACAATTTAAAATCTAAACAGCCTCAGCATGAATTAGGAATGGAAGATGACAATCTCAGAAGGAAACAACAAAATAATTGGTGTACTAAGCACTGTGCATATGTTTGTGTTTATCCTTATCTGTAGTCATGATTGTTTGGAGTGCTCCATCTTCTGCAGGGTACATAGATTAGTGCCTGAACAAGACTAAGGTTCTACAGCCAAACTAGCAGCTCTGTAAGGCTGTTAGTTTAATGTTTACCATGTTCGCCATGACATCTGCTAATTGGTACTAAACACAAGTATAGGTTAATGAGAATTTCACTAGTTTTTGTAAATATTTGGTCAAAAGGGCAACATGAGATGTAACCAATTTTGCATGGATTCGTCCTCTGGTCACTGTGCACTGTTAAGCTGTAAACAAAATTCATGGAAATAGGTCTGGATGTTATGAAGTCATTTCAATCTTAACCACTAATGTCAAGCTCATTGTGGCACTGGAGGAAAAGGTATGGTATCACTAAAAGCATTCGGTTCACTCTCTGGGGAACATGAATGGGATGACAATGACATAATAGTTATAGAGATAACATAGACATAGAGATATTTTAGGCTGGACCAACATGGTGGACTGACAGATTTCCACCTACAGAGGTATAATGTTGTGTTAATGACAATCATCTTAGGTTGTGCTGTGTAAGCTTCATCAAATGACACATTTTATTACATGTTGTATGAAAAAAGGAAAAAAAAAACAATGCATGAGTGGAATTTTAATAGACTCGTTTGAAGTCAGTCAGAGTGAATCAGTTCCCAGTCTGGAGGCCTTACTACAAAGCAAGACTCCAGGTTTAATCCTGGTTTTTCAGCCTTACAAAAGTTGGTTAACTTCTTTTTCTACCCAGATAAGAAGCTGGAGGTAAGGCGCAGGTGAGGAGTTCATCGCTCCGGGGCAGATCAAAACCTGTCACAGTCCAACAGCCAAACTTTTGACCAATGGGATACCTGCAAAATCTGGAGACACCAAGGGGAACAAAAGAGTTTAAAGTGCAGTAGATATTAACGAAAACACAGGTGTGAATGCATGGATTCACAAAAATAAATTCTCACACCCACCCAATAATTTTCTCTTATTCATTCAGTGTTCCCTAGATTCCATATCGAACCAAAAAAAATCAACCTAAATGTTCTCTAAAAGGCACAAAACAACCATTTTCAATGTCTTCAATGTTCACTAAATGTTATTTCTAAAGAACCTTTAGAAAATGTTGCTGGAAGTTGACCTGTTTGCTGGTATAATAAGTATTATAGCTTAATTTTAATTGAACAACTTTTCCTGGCAGTGATGATACCTTTACTCTCTTCTTCAACACAGCAGCTCAGAATAACTTGCCGAGAGTTTATGATGATAACTGGGAGTTAAAATCTGAGGGTTTACTCTGATGTCTTTGACTAGAAATCTGATCCACTCACTGTCAAATATTTCCCATTATTCTAAAGGTCATACTGATCTCATCAACTACCTCATTAAGAAACTTAATGAACTTAATAATAATAATTTGTGCACTTAATCGTTGTCTGACTGAGTTTCTTCTCATATCATGTCAAGTACATATTATGTGTCAAGTATGTAATGATGCCCATAGCCAGATAGGAAATAACCAGTTTTGTACAGGTTGTCAGGCAGGTTAAGTCGAGCCAGATAAGGAAAAGATATCCTGGATGTGTTGAACTTGCTTCATATGGAGTTCTCTGGTGTCTTGTTATTGTTAGCTACAACACACAGAGAGAAAACAGAGGTGCTGCATCTTGTGATGTAGCCACAACATCTGTATGACCATATATGAACTAACCACACCACTCCTTATTCAGGTGCCACTGTTGCCATGGTAACCAGCAGTCGTGACGTTGCTTCTTCCGTGCTGAAGTTCCTCTGTTGTGTCCCTTTGTGAGATCTATAGGATTAATGGAACCGAATGTTCAAGACAGTCCCTATGCTGCTCAAATCCTCTGCTGGACTGCAATAGGGAGATGAGATAAAATGAACAACATGCCCGCTGAACACTAACTGCATTTATAATTGATGCATAGGTTTATATTGAATTAAACTTCTGTATATATGAGAGAAGCAGTCATATATGGTGTGACAGATGGATGCTGTTGTGTCCCTTCGCAATCAGAGCTCTCATTTATTTCTGCTGTACATAGTTTTTATGAACATCATGAAGAGCCATAAAATTTATGCACACAGATAAAGATCTGATCTGTGTTGTTACTGCTGATTTGTATGATATAATGACTCAAATCCCACATTAAGCCCCTTTGGGCATGTTATTTCATTGGGTTTGTGTATCCCTGGGGATAGGAACAGGCGAGAGTGATGGAGCCAGCTTTCCTCACAGGCAGCTTCATTAAGTGTTGAGCTCCTGCTGCACACACAACCTTGACATTTACTGGGACATAAGATCAGCCTCACCATGAATCTCACCTAGTCTAGAAATGCAAAACATAATGTTTTTGCCCAAGGGTCTAGAGGGGAGGAAGAAAGGAGTTGGGAGAACAGATGAGGAGCTGCAGGTGCAATTATGTCCACATGCCTAAATTTGAGTCATGTGAGTCTCCCACAAGCAACTGAAAAAGTGTTTTAATAAAGAAAAGACCTAAAGCAAAAGCTACAGATACATCTTTAGTTAATGTGTCACATCCATCGTCCTCTGTAAACCTGCAGTTAGTATCAATCAACAGGAAATTCTGCAACCAATATCGTAGCAATGTATGAATCTGATCACGGATGGTGGGTATATTAATGCTTCCAGGCCACTCTCAATCAAATCTGATCAAATCACACCATTTGTTTAGTTTGTGTAGTTCAATTTATTAGGTAATAATATCTGTATTTGTTTACAGCTTTTTCTGTTACCCCAAAATGCAGTTACTGCAGGTTTAAACTCTTGGTAAATTATAACATAGATGTTTCATCTCCAAACTTTTCCATGATTGTTGATTGGCCCTGACCACACATACAGTTCAAATATTTAATCAATTCATTAACAGAAACATCTGCCATAAACTTTGATGATTGATTAATCCTTTCATTAATTTAAGTAAGTATACGTATTTTTTGTATATGTGTTACTTTGGATTCAAAGAATAATGATAGCAATCTTAGACTAAGTCTAAACAATTAATCAATTGTTGAAGTAACTAATCGTAAGATGCAGTTAAAATTGTAGGTCTCAGCCTCACAGGTGGAAGTGGAAGCGAAAACACAACTCTATGACAAAGGCTGACAATATAAACTGTGCAACAGTTGGAGTCTTACAATTAGATTTTTGAGGGTCCCCACAACAAGATGGTGGGGGATGTAAACCGATTTCTGCTTGATCTAATTATGCAGTCATAAATGATATGGAGTGAACCAGGGGCTTTTGTGGCATCTGTAAGTCTGGGGCCAATAAGCAGTTACCCCTTGTGTTCAGTTTGTAAACCAACCTCGGTAAAAACATGAGGCAAGTACACAATATAATTCATAGTTCTGCTAAAGGTGCGTTCAAAACACACTTGAATAATTTTGTCTAGTTATCCATCATAGTGTATTTCGACGGTGGCACCTGTAATTCCCTCTGTGAGCGCTAGGTGTCAGTGTGCCGCCGCCTGCAGCGCTGAATGGGACAAGTTAGGTTTGTCCGCCTCTTTCGCTTCTCCTCGTCGTAACTGTACGCGGCTTCTTGCGCGGGCTGGAGCTCAGGATACACCTGAAAATAATAAAATAAAAGGAGGTAGAGTAGGACAACGACCGAGCAGCCATCTCATCGTGAAATAGTATTGAAAAAAAGGGGGGGCTGGTGGAGGAGGAGAGGAAGAAGAGGTGAGCGCCGTGGGAGGGCGGGTCACCTGTGACGGAGAGGAGTCGGTGCAGCTGAGTGGACGGTGTGTGTGTGTGTGTGTTTGTGTGTGTTTGATAGTGTGTGTGTGTGTGTGTGTTTGTGTGTGTTTAGGCG
Organism: Rachycentron canadum; assembly: GCA_038496675.1. NCBI lineage: Eukaryota > Metazoa > Chordata > Actinopteri > Carangiformes > Rachycentridae > Rachycentron > Rachycentron canadum. The sequence goes on along the minus strand of CM076659.1, from coordinate 11,009,362 downwards.
TTCAAAGTCCAGTTGGATTATCTTGAGCTCAAGGAAACATACAAACATACATGTTCTTCTCTTCGATGAATTTGTACGTGACTCAGGTGAGACACATGAATCCGCCGCTGCTTTGATTCAATATATAGAAAAAAACACCTCCACTTGTTGTGAGTTTATATTCACATTGTCTTTCTGTATTTTTCCGCCGTGTTCCTAATGTGTTAGTTGTGTTGTATAACTCTGTGGTGTCGGGTTGTATTTTTATTTATTTTTTTATTTTTTTAATTTCCCAAAATATCATTATAACAATTATTACAGACATTACGGCTCCCTGTGTCCCGATTGAAATGTTATTATGGGCTATTTCCCTGTGAGGTGTTTACCTGCTCCTCAACAGCAGGTGAAATGTCTCACCAACTGTTAAACGTGTGTAAAAACTGGCCAATAGCTGCATCGAAAACACCCTGTGATTCATCATGTGCCTTCCAGTTTCACTTTACTGCATTACTGCGTTTGGGCTCGTGTGCGGAGCAGAGCGACTTTCAATCCGTCAGATATCAACAGGGACGTGGGTGAGCCGGGCAACATGCAGAGCAAAGCTGCAGCCTGGAGGTGGATCTGGGTTTGTGCCGGTTGAAAAGCTCTGATTAACGTGAATGAGACCTGAACACACACACTGATGATGCCCAAGGTGCATTGAAGAAGCAGGGTTGGTGTGTGAGAGATGGCTCACCAGCCATCTCCTGTCCAAGCTGGTTCTCTTTGTAGCTGTGATCTAATTATTAGACCCACAGTGTGTAAACCCACTGGACCCACTTATCTGCCTGTTTAGTCTTTAAAATGTCATGACTTTGTTGTTTTGTGTGGAAGGAAATGCATCTAAGATGTGCAAAGATGTGGCTATTTAACACAAGATAGATCATTGTCATTTAAATTGATCTTCCATTCTTCTTGTTTTCCATTTCACACCATTCTTTAAAGGATAGGTTTGGTGGCTTTCAAACATTCCTCAGTCTTGTCCCTTGGTCATTTATAATCATGCTTTCATAATGACTTCACCAATGCTTTTAGATCCGCTATAGTAACTCAGTATTCTGCTGCAGTCTCTCAGTGGGATTTAGTATAGCCCCTGATAAATCTTAATGAAGTCAGGAAGCTCAGAATTAAGTGTGAAAGTTATATCAATGAGAGGACCTTGCTATATCTACACTGCAACCATACATTACTGACTGCTGCTAATGTTATAGCTGTAGTGTAATTTTACTACATCTACTTTGTGTATATATCTCCTGCTTGAGAGATTTATTTTTTTTATTTTTTTATTGTGGTAAAAGCTATCAGTACATGCCTGAATGGACTATGAGCATCCAGTCTTTTTAAATGTGATTGACCAGGATTTTTAGGGTCTAAACTTTTCTCCAGATGCTCAAATGCATCATTTGGGTCAGAGAGAACCTGCTGGGGATGGAAATATTCTGACAAACAACACAAATATGCTGTGAAGTTAAGTGTAATGTTATAAATGATGGTAAACAACGTTTCAATAATGCACTGACCACACACAGTTAGTCTCTTTTGTTGTTATTGTCAGAGTAATTCTTGTGTGAAAGGTCGGTTAACAGAGACCAGTGTTACATTCACAAAGCGACTGTACAAAGTATAGTACAGTAATGGGAACAAATAGAGTTCAGTTGACTTTGCTTTCTTTTGTGTGTCTGTGAAACAAGAGTGTTTTAAAGCAGCCTGTCTCTCAGTTGAGGAGCTCAATGGCTTTAACTGTAATCTTTGCTACCATTTGCTACACACACACACACACACACACACACACAGACACACACACACACACACACACACACAGATATCTCACTCAAAAACAGTTTTGAGTCCTTTGGGACAAATGTTGTCTGTTGATGGAGCTGTCACCACCACACTGCTCCAATCTCTTCTATTCAGGCAGGTTTATAGACACTTTATAATTGCCTGATAAAATCCATTTCCCTGAATGAATGTCATGGGACTGAGAGCTGGCAGCGAGATCAGGAGGAAGACAGATTAGAAAGGTTAGGTGGTGAGTGGTGAAGTCACTCTGATTTCCTCTGGGTGTGCCTCATTTTATTTTCAACATCTCTCTTTCTATATTTTCTCAAAGTTTTGGCTCCCGTGCTCAATGGCCAATTAACTATTGAAAGCTTCAGCATTTAGGGTGCCGGGGGTACTCAGAGCAAGTCAGGACTAATGGATTATAGATGACAGAGAATTTGGGATGTCACAATTACTGGCTCTTTCCTCTGTGCTGCTGGACTTCCACACAGTATTTTACCTCCCTGCTTTCTCTCTACTCTTTCATATTTTCTTCCTCTTCTGTCACATTCCTGTGAAACATTTCCATTTGAATAGACTCATTCTCCTCCCAAGACTATAAGACCACATAAGCACCACAGTGGCTGACTGATTTAGACCCTGACAGCCCATTTGAGTGATTTTGGTGTGCATGAGTCAGATAAATGACTTGTAAAGAGCTCCTCAGTGCACCTCCTCTACCACCTTAAAAAAGTGGGAAAAAGTAATATCTCCCAAATGGCTGCATTTCAGGAACTCATTACAGCAGCCCTGCTTTCACCGTGTGGGTTTTCCCACACTTTAGAGGCCCAGTTGTAATTTTTCTAGGTCTTGCACCACATTTTTCTTCAAGTCAAAATCCAGCCTTCTTGCTGATGGTTTGATTTCACTCCAGTGCAGTAGAAATACCCACCTGAAATCCATCACTCTGAAGATTTAGTTGACTTTACTTTTATGTCCAACTGCATTTCTGTCAAAGCAATACATTTGCTATCAGGGATGGTCTCTCTTCAGAGGCTGCTGCTGTTAATTAAACGTTTCACTAAAGGTTTTCAAATTAACCTTCATGGACGTTCATGTGAACTTGTTCTTATTGTCTCTGTGCAGTAATTTTATTTCATCATCACTCAAACAGCTGACCGGTCCTTTCTCACAAGTGCCTTACTGTGCAGTTGTGTTGTGTTTGATGTTTTAGCTTTCGTGTCTTTCTGGTGATTTGAAGTCACAGGGAAAGCTGAAAGAAGCAAAATTGGAAATTAATCTGAAATGTAACTTAGTCGATGGGAGTCTCACATAATACTAGAGTGTGTAGTCAAAAGTTATAATATCACAGTGTACATAGCACAGTACAGTACTTCTATGAGCCCGTGAGTCTTAGTGTTACTATATTATGTTAAAATCACAATTAGCAGAGTATCTCTCTCATCCACACCTGCCTGCTGCTGAATGACCATAACATTGCGCAGCGTTCAAGCCAGCCAGCCGTTGTCATGGTGTCAGCCCTGAGGCACTGCTGGGACTTGTGCAGTCACACAAACACTTGTGCTAATGGCTCCACTTTCCTGCTGCTTCTTTTGCATCCGTGTGTATGTGAATAGATCTGTCTCATTGTGTGTGTGATAGAGGAACTGAGCTGGACATGGTGTTCTTTAGGGTGCTACAGGGATGCTTTGTATAATGGAAAGAGCTAAAGAGTGACTGTTTACATTTGGAACTGGGAAAGTATTTAAAGACAAAGGTGGAGTTTTAAAAGAGACTGTTTGTGGAGACAAAAAGAGAGTAAGAGAAAAAGAGATGTCACCATTCTCCCAAATAAATTTAGAAAAGGTTGGTGTGTGCACTGTGATGGTGACACACACACACACACACACACACACACACACACACACACACACACACACACACACACACACACACACAAACACACACACACACACACACACACAAACACACACACACATCTCTTCCCTCCTCTCACCATTTCTCCCTTCACTCCTCCAAAAGAGGGTCTTGTTCTGCGGGAACAACATTGGCATTCACATCACAACACACACATCTTAGAGATTATCATATTTCAGTCTTTCTCCTCCTGGATTTTGCTCGTCTCAGGTACGTCTGCTGTTTGAAACAGTTTCACACCTTATCGATCTGGATCGCTCCACATCGCTCTTTAATCCTCAAGTGTTTGCCAGTGATATCAGCTTGTAGCCCTGTTTGACTGTCATTGTTTGGTTAATGATATTTTCAGTCTTGTGTTTAGACTAGGCAGCTGCTGCTCACACTCTGCAGACTAACAACACAGAATGCCATTGATCTACAAAAGCAGCCAATATTTTATTGAGCAGATGCACTTTGTGTCTCTTTGCGTCTTTCATATCTCTGTCGTCATCCTTGTAAAATCCTCCATCATGTTTATGTTAGAACTCGCCGTTCACAACTTCACTATCTTCCCTTCTTTTTTAACTTCTCCTCTGACTTTTCCAGGTGTCACATTTTCAGTTGCAGCGCCCACATGCACAGCATTTTGTGTTTCTTCTCATGTAGACATGACTTCTAACACTGTTGGTTTTGTGTGTGTTTGTGCTTTATCTTTTCAGGTTTCTTCAGTCCTCTCGGCAGCACGGTGAAAGAGGCTGCTTGCTTGCCTGCCAGTGTTTTTCAGAGTGAGTGGGTGTGTTTCTGTGTTCGTGTGCTGTTGCAGGGGTGTATGTGTGTCATAAGGTGAATATGTTTGTGTGAGTGCCTTTGCATGTGTATACACCCTTGTTGGAGAGAGCTTGTCCCATGAGACGCTTGGTTGAGATGCAGGGAGCTCAATCCCCTGTGCTGCAGCTCCTGCTGCTGAGCTGCTGTGTGTGTGCGGTGGCCGGATACCCGTTTAAAGCGCCCCTGGATCTAGATGTGACTCCACGCATCACAGTGTTGAGCAGCGGTAAGCACATACAAAAGCACACAGGTGCACACACATATATTTTGTTCTAAAATCAGTTTCCAGTGCAACTCATTCCTGTCAAGGGGTCACAATTTCAAATATCCTTATGATTTTGCTCCTAAACATTCAACTGTAGCTAAAGACCTTAAGATGAATAATGATTCTATATAATATAATAAGATAATTGAAGTACTTGTCATTCAAACTAACAATCACTTTGTGAAAGAAGGTTTTAAATATTTCCTTTTGGAAAGACTCCTCACATGCTTTCTCTCTCTGCAATATTGCAGCCACTGTCTTCTCTCTCTCTTTATCTAGTTTTCAGTTCCTTCAGCTCGCCTCATCCCTCACTATCTTACTCTCTCCTGACACAGCTCTTTTCTCTTTGCCCTCCACTCTCTTTTCACTCCTGTCCATGCCTCTGGTAATTCTCACACCTGTCCCTTCTGTTATCCATGATTTTTTAATATAAAGTATGACTTTCATTCATTTATCTGTGGTGACTGATGGCATGTAGCCTGAGGTGCCACAGAGACTCAGGCAGATGAGTGAAGTGCTTACACTGGGATCCCTGCAGAGCATCCAGGGAGACTGACACCACTGTAGAAAGTTGAGAGGCACCGTAACCATGACAACTCTTGTAGTATGGCGCAAGATTGTTGTATACAGTATTTTTTCTGTGAGTGTGTGTGTGTGTGTGTGTGTGTGTGTGTGTGTGTGTGTGTGTATATGTGGGGCGGCACTGTTATCTGATCCTGGACTTTATTTGTTGACACACAGACGTGCAAAAGAAATTTTCTCACGTATTCAGTTTGACTTGCAGCCAAATTTTCTGAAACGATCTACTTGTAAAGCAAAGTCCCTCCCCTCCTTTCCTAAACAGTTGTCTTTCTCACAACACATCACCTGCTCGCACCCATTACCCATCTCTTTTTTACACTGTTCCTTCTCTTGCTATGAACCTCTCTTGATACCTTTATCTCAGTTTCTGTAACTCAGCAGTCAGTGCTGCAACCCACAGGTCCTCCTACACTCATCTCCCTGCCTGCCACCCCATCACTCTCTCATCCACTCCCCCTCCTTACATCCACAGAGCATAACTTTGCTGTTTCTCTTCATTAGTTTATATACTTTTAATTCCCTTGCCTTGTCTTCACCACTTGCCTGTGTTTCATAAGTTTGAGAGTCTTTCGATATGCAAACCTACCACTAATCCCTTTAATCTCTGTGTTTCTTAGCAACCTAAAGGCAAAGGATTCAAACCTGTGTGGGGTATTGATATTGTACATGCATGCAATTGGGAAAAACACACACATCCATGTTCTCTCTTTATTCCAACTTCACTTTTTTCCCTTTAGACAAGGTAAAAAAATGTGTGCGTGGGAGCCAGTTAAAGGTCATTAATATGATTAATCCTTGCTATAAACTGAGAACAGGCTGTTAAATGAAATTGAAATTTCTTCTCATATACCTATGAAGTAGTGTTTGCCACACTTTGGCATAGGTTACGGTCAGTCAATTTTGTTTATTCTGCTCAGCCTGTTCACAAGTCAGAATATCTGAAGCGTGAACAGGCCTGACGCTTGAATGTGAATTTGTATATGAAGCTGTCACGTCACAGTCCAAAGCCTGGAGGTTCAGTGAGTGTGTGTCCCTGAACACTGTGTACTGTGCTGATCAGCTGAGGTCCCTCCAAGTGTTTGCTTAGTAAATAATATCCTCTGGGCTTCTCTGCCTCTCCTGCTCTTTTTCTTTCCCTACAGAATAAATCAAAGTGTCTTTTCATGCACGATCTTGTAAGCTGAGGCTAAAATGTGCTTTGGGATCAGATATAGTTAATATCGCCCAAGATAAATCTCCCCCTGCTGCGTCATTCTCTCAACAAGGTTGTTTTGAGTTACCTGGCTCCAACTGCCCTCACCCACACAGAGGGTATTGTGTCCTAATACTCAGATGACACTAAGGAAACTTAGGCATTGTCTCCATTAAAATGCATTGTCTTCCCCCACAATGAGACACTCAAATCACAGGAAAAGTTATTGTTCTGAAAATCCCTCCCAGGTAATACTCCCCTCCCTCCTGCTGAGAATGAGAGGGAAAAAAGTAGGCACCTGATCACCCAGGAGCAGTCTTGGATGGGAAGTGACTGCTGCCACCGCCGCTGCTGCTGAAGTGAGCTGAGTGGATTGTGTTTTGCAGTAGCTGATAGGAATCTTAATGACAGCTTACTTGATAACCATGTTGAGTTGGCTGGGGGTGCAGAAAGTCTGACACTCCTCTGTTGAGCCACTGTACTCATCAACAGAAATGTAAAGTTGCTTGCTTTCAGGTTTGTACAGCTTAATCACTTTTGAAACTCCACCCTGCCCAAGGTGATAGTAAAACCTGCTCAGCATTATACACGTTGGATATTTTAATTAGACATTAAATGTGTTGTTATTGTCAACAGTGTTTCATTAAAACACTTCAGCTGTCTTATGGAGTTACTGTTGTGGTTATAACATTACTAAAGGTTGTCTCTGATGTATGTGTGTGTGTGTGTGTTGACAGTGGTGTCATGTTTACCCAAACTAAGTAGAGTTCTGATAGATCATGTTTAGAAGTTACATAACTGTAGAGCATGTGCTGACTGCAGTAAAGGTCTTCATGACATGTTTTGTGTGTGTGTGTGTGTGTGTGTGTGTGTGTGTGTGTGTGCCCACTGTACATTGTGTTTCTTTGCTGAGTGTTTGTATGACTGAACCTCATTAGTATCTTGTCCTGTCAAACAGATGCATCCCAATATAGCCTGGAAAACTGGACACAGGGCATATACACAAAGCACAGAACCCATATTAAGTAGAAGTGTGCTTCTTTTTATTATTGTTGTCTATCTATCTATCTATCTATCTATCTATCTATCTATCTATCTATCTCTCTCTCTCTCTCTCTCTCTCTCTATATATATATATATATATATATATATATATATATGTATATGAAAAAAGCTCAAAATACTTATATTTGTGATGCTGGAACCAACACATTTGTGGCTTTTAAAGCTGCCACAATTTATCGAATAATTTATCTACAAAACTGATTATTTCACAATTAATTGTGTATAATTTAATCAATATGTGACTAATCAGTTTAGCACTAAAAACTAGCAGTAGATATGCAGTCTATCCTAAAACACTGCAGCTGTCAAAAGCAGTTGTTGATAAGCTGTCATGTTTTTCCATTTTATTACCTTGCAAGGAATTGTGAACTGTGATCACAGAGAACTGTGAAATCACATACATTTTTTTCAGTGCATTTCTGTGCATGTACTGTACAATGAGGTTTAATAGCAGATTTTTTTCCCCAGTGGTCCAGAAAACAAGTTGTAGATTTCTATATGAATCTCTCAGAATCAAAGAGCGAGGCCATTGAGTACTTTGTACTGACCTTCCACAGTCATACAGCAAGACATCCATTACAGAAGATGAATAGATTTCTATTTCTCCCTTTATTCTCATACTCTCAGGTTTGATTGAAAAAGCTGTTAATGTATGTTGCCCCATTATGGCAATACACATTCAGAGGCTCTCTACAGGCTTTGAGAGAGAGGTGTTGGTGTACATTGAGGTCCATCAGCATAGACGTTTAAAATAATTTTTGTTGAAATTATCACATAAAATGCAGATAACAATAGTGGCTGTATATATTTGGATGAGCACAATACAGTGATACGTCCAGTGGTAACACAGAAGATAAATTAGTCAATTTCTGGAGTATTTGCAAAAATATAAAATGTAAAGAGAGGATGCTTTTCCTTGAAAAATCTCATTTGTTAACACACAGTTGTTCCCATGGAGGCAGACCATAATCAATAGCAGCACTGGATGCATCTGCATCTGAACAAGTGCAACAGCAAAAGAGGGTTAAACCAGACTGCCATGATCATTTTTGCTCCCACTGATGTGTGTGTCACCTATAAAATTTCACCAGTCCTCCACTGCAGTGATTCACCAGTGGATGTCTGTGTGGGTTTTTTTTTTAAAGGACATTTAGAGCTGCTTTGCATAAACAGATGTAGCAGAAGCCATCAAGGGCTACAAAAGGTCACCTTCATTAACAGCCTTTCCTCGTTCCTCTCCTCTCTTCTCCTCTCCTCTCCTTCTCCTCCTCCTCCTCCTCCTTTCAGGTCTCCAGGGCTGCAGGCGTTTCCAGTCCTCTGCAGTCAACTACAGCACCATGCTGCTGGAGGCTGACAGTGAGCGTCTCTACGTCGGGGCCCGGGGGGCTGTATTCACTCTCAATGCCTCTGACATCTCAGCCAGTTCTGCTCTCACTGTGAGTTTCTTTGTTTCTTTGTTGCTGCATGTGCGCTATCTCAACCACCATATCTTTAATATGTAAGTTTATGCATCAAGACCCTGCTGTGGTGCAACTGTTAGTGATTATGGTAAAAACAATGTGACTACACAAACACACAAGTTGCAGGACAACAAATACATTTACCTCAAAATGAAAAATTGCCTCAAAAGTTCCTGTGTTGTAGAATGCAAATGAAGCAGTGGTAGAGTTAGTGAGAAAAAAATGGAAAGCCGACAACTGTATCTTCTACATATTTATAATTCATGTTAATATCATCCAGCTATTGAAACATGTTGAAACAGAAATAGTTTCTAATTAATGCTGTAATTACCATACAACAGTATCCACCTTAACCCCAAATTGTATTTGCCCTGTTTCTTTAAATAAAAAATTAAAAACTGTGCCAAATGCTAAATGTCTCATTTACCATTTAATGCACATTTCCCTGACCTCTGTGGTATCTCTGGAGGCCCTGGGAGCTGCTGTATTTAGAATAAAATGTATAGTTTAAAACAGTTGTTTCTGCACAGGAGGTTTGCAATGCATAGTCAGTGGTGTCATCTGCTTTGCTGGTTTCACTTGGCATGAGCATGCAAAAGGCATTCACTGGAAACAACACATTCATGTGCGTATGTCAAGTAATAATGTAATCCAGAGGAGCAGAACAGCTGGTGTTTTTAAGCCACAGTGATGTATAAAGAAGGCATGAAATTTTCATCATGTTCTCTTCTATTGCATTTCTGACAGGTAGCTGCAGAAGTTGTGTTTCCTGCCCCCAGTGATCATCTCATTTCAAACATAACTCTAATATTAGAAAAGATATTCTCAGCTGTAATGACAGATGAGTGTCACCAAGTCAGCTAGTTGTGAAAACTCATAGGCTTTTAAACTGATTCCTGTTGCTTATATTTCTTTAAAGTGAATTGTCAGCAGGGTTGCTGTGGTTGAGTCTAGTCCTCAAACTATTGCATGTTGCAGGACCTTCCTTTAAGTAGCCATAGAAGCTGAAAAGCTTCTTCACTTGACAGGCTGCTGTGTTTGTTACCTGGTGACAACCTGACGTTAAGCTGTTATGCTAATTATGTTAATACAGCAGTGGTGTCTGTCATAAGGTGCAATTGGTGGTGTGTGTGTCTGTGCGTGTGCGCGTGTTCAACACTCCCTCGCAACCACTCCTCCATATCCTGCTGTAAATACAAATGTATTAAGTCAACTTTGTGTGTTACATAAGAGTAAAAAAACATGCTGTTGTTCAACAGCACTGTGAATTCAGATAGTGTGATGGCAAAATTCCCATAATATAAATTATTAAAATTATTAAAAAAGATCTCCATTTATCTGCTGTTTAGCTGAAATTTATGTTAGTGATATGAATCAATCCTACTCATTGTGTTGTGTTTTATAGATTGAGTGGGAGGCCTCTCCCGAGCAAAAACACCAGTGCCTGCTCAAGGGAAAAGACAATAAGGTATAAAATTTGATTTTTTTTTTTCTCCCACAGTCTTTTTGTGTCATCTTGTTGTGTTTGTTCTCTAGTATTCATAATCGCTCCCTCAACATAAAATGTTTTTCTGACTTTCCTTTCCTCCTCTAGACCGAGTGTTTCAATCACATTCGCTTCCTCCAGAGATTCAACTCGACTCATCTCTACATGTGTGGGACTCATGCCTTCAATCCACTCTGTGCATACATAGTATGTCACACAACAAATCACATTCCTTCCAATGCTATTGAATACATTTGATGCTAAATAAATATCATTATCTAACTGTTTTGTCCTGTATAGGAAGAGAAGAGGTTTGTGATGTCATCTCAGCCTGAGGAGGGCAGAGACAAATGTCCCTACGGCCCCACAACAGGCTACACTGCTCTCATCATTGGTAAGGCCCTTCAACAGCTGACAGTCTCTTCCAGAGTTTCACTCCACAACAGAATGACCTGATAGACTGTTTTTCTTTCAGACCAGCAGATGTATACGGCTTCCCAGTATGAGTTCAGGAGCTTTCCAGATATCCGCCGCAATTCTCCGTCTCCCACACTGAAGACAGAAGATGCTCCCACTCGCTGGCTGAATGGTGAGTTAATCTTCTGGAATGATAAGAGCCCTTTGACTTGTTTGGATGGCAGGGTGGTCCAAGTGGTCAGAGCTGAAGCAACCAGCTAACCCCAGGTGAAGCCTCCATATCAGCAAGCATCTGCAGTAGTCTCAGTAGTAGCCTGAGCAACTTCAGCGGAGCAACAATGACTTATTTTACTGTCAATAAACCTGCTTATGATTTCTCAACCTATTCTGAAAGCAGTACAGCACAGGTTTTAAATGCGTAGACAAAGCTGCTAACCCAGCTTTAGACTTTAGGCTTTGTTAATATCCTTCCAGCAACTTGAAGCATGTAAACATCTCCTCCTTTTACTTTCGGTTTTCTATTACCCTCATATTACAGGGAGTTAAAGGAGCTATTTGTTATGTCATCGCTACATAGCCATTTAGCACTAACAGCCATCTGGGCATCTCTTATGACCTCTTGTCTTGTAAATACAACAATGGCTCTTGTCTTGTAACGATCACCACCACGGCTTTTAGAAACCACGTTTTGGTCACACAGACAACTTATAAATACCTCTTTTAAAGCAATAATGTACCTTTTTCCAATATTTATGTTTTGGTTTTGCTCCGCTACTATAACTGGTTTCAGGGTATCAAAGACTCATCTCAAGCAGCTTACTTAGATGAGACTCAGTGCATGTAAACTCTCTCAGTGGATAATTACATTACATGTATTTGTAAAAGACTGTTACTTCACAGTATGAGTCAGTGCATCTTGTTCTCCCCCATACAGAGGCAGACTTTGTGGGCTCCGCACTTGTGAGGGAGAGCTTGAGCAGCAGCAGCGGTGATGATGATAAGATCTACTTCTTCTTTACCGAGAGGAGCCAGGAGCAGACGACAACCTACAGCCACAGCAGGGTGGCAAGGGTGGCTCGGGTTTGTAAGGTGAGAGCAGATTAAAAAGAGGTACTGTCATCTTTTAGAGAAAGGCTATTATAATAGATGGGGGTAACAAGGCCCAAGTGTGATTAAAGGAGCAGACCGTGTGGCTGATGAATGGGGTGCAGAGTCACTGTGTCTCACAGTGAGAGGGATGGATGGCTGCAGGGGAGAGACAGAACATTTAGCATCCTCTGCTGCCTAAAATGTGAAATGATTTACATTCGCTGCTGCCCAGGAAGGAGTTAAAAATAGCAGGAGCCACCTGAGCAGTAGCTCTGGCTCCGTAAAGTGAAGTTAACTCACCAGTTCTCTCCCTGAAAGTTTAGTGGCATCTTTCTTTTCATATCTCAGTCAAAATGGCCTGTGGCGACATATGTGACATTTTCAATTTGCCACTGGCTGAATACATTTAAAAGTTAAGATCAAAGGGTAAGCTGATGTCAGATGTTGGGTTTCCAAAAGAATTATGGCCTTAAGTCAAGCTTTTCCATTGTGAACCTGCCAGGGCATCTTTTTTTGGATTGAGAGTGGGTGTTGAGGTATGTGACTGTCACCTCCCTCACTCCACAGTTCAGTGCTTTCAACGTACTGAGGAAGAACACACAAAAATCACACTAACTTAACCCAATGTTAGCTTCCACTTGTGCACGACCATCAGTCTGTTTTTATTTTATTTTACCTAATATGACCCTTTCTACTAACTCTGTTTCTCCTGTCTCTTCCATTTCTCTTCCCTCAGGAGGACCGAGGAGGCCGTTTAACTCTCCAGAAACGGTGGACGTCCTTCCTCAAAGCCAGGCTGATGTGTTCTCTGCCCGAGTACGACTTCCACTTCAACATGCTTCGCAGCATGTTCGTCGTGCCGGGCCACACATTGCAGGACACACTGTTCTATGGCATCTTTGGCCTGGAGTGGTGAGTGGGAACTCATGTGTTGAGATCTCTGGCTAACGGGGGGGCTTTGAGGATGGAAATGGAAATGAGCAGCACAAAGATGAAAAGCAGGAATCAATACATTGAAGAAGACAAGAAGGGTTTGAGATGAAAGAGAGGGGAGAGACAGAGTGTGAACTTTTTTATTCAAACGATGTGGAAAAAAAGAAGTTGAGTGGAGGAGATTTGCAGCAGTTTGAGGACAGAATATTAATTAAAGATGTAGATTTAGATCCACTTAAAAGAAGTTAAAGTTGTCATTCCTAAGATTTCAGTCCCGCTTGATTTAGCAGTACCTGTGGTTGCCATGGTAACAGCAAGTGAGGTATAATACAACAGCAAACAATTATCAAGCAGTTGCTTTGTTAGAAGTACATCTCTTACCACAACACATACCACGCTTCTCAAACCATTTGTAGTCCGCTCCTCTTTCCCCTCTAGTCTTCACAGAGATGCACAACTTCCAGTCAGGTACACACAATCCCTGCTCATTTACCCCAACCCCCCACCTCCAAGCATTCCTCCCATATGTCTCTTTCCATCATTTCAGCTAGGTGGGCCACTGATATACTGTACTTCTACTCCTGTCTCTATGGCAACACCAGGTTTACTGCTGTTATTGTTCGCAGCCTGTGCTCTGGTCTTTCTCACTGTGTGTATGTGTGTGTGTATGTGTGTGTGTGTGTGTGTGTGTGTGTGTGTGTCTGTCTGTCTGTCTCTGCATATGCATTGATGTCTTCAGGAAAAATGTGAAGGCGTCTGCTGTGTGTCGGTTCTCTTTGTCTGAAGTCCAAGAGGCCTTTCAAGGACCCTACATGGAGAACCAGGACTCTGACTCTAAGTGGAAGGAATACACTGGAAAGATCCCTGACCCAAGACCTGGAACGGTAAACACACATGAACACATACGCACGCACACGATGAAGCACAGAAAAAAACATCTACTTCCTCTTCAGCCTCCAAGGAAAAGATGGAGAGAAGACGATAGAGAAGATGAGTGGCAGCCTCAAGGATAAGGCTCAAAACACAACCAGCTTATGTCACTGAAACCCATTTCCATGGCGATTAACTCCAGCCCGTAGCTTTGGAGACAGTGGCTTAGTGTGGCACCCAGGGCCGTGGCATCGTTAGCAGGAGCAGACATTATCCACTTCAGTGTCACTTCAACACTTTGTAGGACTTAATTTTAACTTTGCTATTAAATGAAAAGGAGGAACGGTCAAAGGTTTTAACTTGCAAGCGTGAAAGCCTCTTAGAGGAGTTGGCTGAAGTCATTTGGATAGCACAAAGAGAGAAAGGAAGTAGTTCCCTTAGTCAGGTGCAGCGAGAGCTGAGTTGTCCGCATGTCAGCACAAGCTGGCTGCTGAGTTCACACAGGCTCATTGTTGTCGAAGTGAACAGAGTCACATTTTTACTAAACGCAGTCTTTTCCAGGATCACGTTTTCCTCTTGATACCATAATTTTCCCCGCAGGCCATCTCACTAAGCCTCATCACATCCTCTCACACCTCATCCCCCCACGATCCATTTCTATTTACAGGGACTTAATTGCAAATGAACCCAAAATGTCTCCCTCCCTCTCCCCATCATCCCTCTCCTTGGCTTCTTTTCCTGCAGTGTATCACCAATGCTCTGAGGGCCAGGGGCATAAATGTCTCCACCTCCTTGCCTGATGATGTGCTGAACTTTGTCAGGAGGCATCCTCTGATGTCCCAGCAAGTCCAACCATCAGACAGACGCCCCCTTTTGTTCAGGAGGACCACAGACTACACACACATGGCCGTACACATGATCCAGGGCTTAGATGAACAAAAATACCATGTGTTATACATGGGCACAGGTGTGTATAAATCGTGTCAGGTGTTACTTATCTTGGACTATTGCTTTTCGAACTGCTGTGACTTCCTGGAGTCTTGTTGTTGTTGTTGGTTGATTACTAGTGCATATTGTAATGAACACATCTCTTGTCCAGCTGGTTCATTGCTTTATGGTATGAAAATCAGAAGCAGAGACATAGGGCAAGGGCGGGGTCCACCCTGGACAGGCCGTCAGTCTATCCCAGAGCCAAAATATAGAGACATGCAGAGACAAACAACCACGCTCACACTAATACTTACAGGCAATTTAGAGTTAACCCCCTGGAGGGAACCCACACAGACACAGGGAGAACATGCAAATGTCTCTGTTATTTGTTTTCATCAAATTCACAGTATTGTTCCATAATAAGCAATGCGGCGAAAACAGCAAGGCAAAAATGCTCCACATCTTAGGTGTCTGAACCTATTTATGCATTTCTGCTCATTCTCACCTATGATGTGACTAAGAAAAGAGGCAAAGGCAAAAATTGTAATTTACTATCTTCAGTAGGTTTCAAGTTTATTTATGTTGCATGATGATGTTAATAAAAATCAATGACCTAAACAGTAGGAAAGCAAATTAAAATGTATTGCTGTGGTTTTAACTGTATGGGAAAAATGCATATTAGATCTATGTTCCTCCTCTTTGTGTGTCACTCAGATGAAGGCTGGTTACACAAAGCTGTAGAAGTTGAGGGTCAACTGCACATTATTGAGGAGCTGCAACTCTTTGAGGAACCTCAGCCCATTAACAATCTTCTGATATCTGCAAAACAGGTAGTGTATTTTGACCATCACACACACACACACACACACACACACACACACACACATACACACACACGTGAGTCATCTCCATCCTATTTAAATCTCCTCGCCTCCCCCAGATGAGTGTGTACGTGGGCTCCCCGTCAGGCGTGGTGCAGCTGCCGCTCTCTAGCTGCCACAGATACACTTCCTGCTATGACTGCATCTTTGCCAGGGACCCTCACTGTGCCTGGGATGGAGTCCAGTGCGTGAACATAATGTCACACACTGACAGGTGGGCATTGTAGGGTGCATGCGTGTGTGAGAATCAGGTGATTAAAATGCTACAGGTGCCCTTTTGTATGTTTTATTTGATCAACCTCAGTGTCATGGAGCCCTGTCACAGGGTCAGCTCCCAGAACTGTTGTGTAATGTTGGCTGTGATAGTAAACACAGCATGCTGGTGTGTACTTAACGTGTACTGATTAAACTGTGCCGCAATGTTTACACAGTGGAAAGCCCTTATTTAAGCAACAAATGACATGAGAGATGTGAATAGATGAAAACACAGCATGACATAGAAATAGGAAAAATATTCAATTTTCTATGTTAGAGCAAATATTTATTCTTATTGTTATGTTTTCTCCCTTTGCCCAGATCCACTTTAATCCAGGACATCCAGCATGGCAGCATGGGATGTGAGAACACACAAGATGGTATGCATAAATCTGATACTAGGTGCTGCTGCTTAAAAAGAAGTTTACTTTTAACACAGTGAATGATGAAAGGGATATTAAAAATAGAGAATGCTTGAAAGGACTTGAACGATGCCTAGGTGTCATGTGATGGCATGAAGGCCTCTTTGAAAGTTGATTATGCACACGGTGTTGGCAAAATTTTCTCCTCCCTTCTTTAATCACATTTTTACCATCTCTGGAGAGAAATCTGTTTGATATTCAAGGCAGGCAAATGCCTTCTCTCACTTCAGTTTCAGGCTGATAATATATAGCATCTTCGGGCCCCCTCCTTGCTCTCTCTGTGTACAAGGTAATATGATGGCTGGAATTAAAAGATTTGTAATAGGAGTTTATGCTTCATTAACTTTGGACACCCTTTGATAAATTGAGGAGGTGTTAAGTTATTAACATATGAAATGAGTCAAAATTTTCTTTTAAACTTTATATGAAGTCTTTGCCACTGCGTTAATGTTTGTTTCAGATGCTGTACAGCGGAGCCGCTCTGTGCGGGTGGGTGATGACGTGCTGCTACAGTGTGAGCTCAGCTCCAATCTGGCGACCCCGCTCTGGACCCTGGATGACAGTGAGCTGCAGGGTTACGGCCTCAACTCAGGCTTCAGAACCGGCACAGACGGCCTGCTCATCATCGAGGCCCGGCAGGACCAGAGCGGCCTGTACACCTGCTACGCTGTTGAGAACAACATTAAAGTCGCCATAGTTTCATACAACATCACTATCCGCCTGGACCTGCCCCCTCCCCCACCCGTTGAGCCAACTGAAGACCCTTACAATCTCTTTTCCACCTTGCAACCACCCACTGACCATCCATCTTCTGATAGGCCCGTGCCACCTCCCCCAGCCCCTCTCCTCCCTCATTCAGAGCTACTCTCCCCCAGGAACATGGAGGCCATGTACCTGTCCCTCATCACCATCCTTGGAGGTCTGTGCGTTGTCCTCACTGTGGTCCTTGTCTACGTGGGCTTCTGCCTGCGCGTGGGCCACAGAGGGAAGTACTCATTACGTGCTGCTGCTGCTGCCTACCCGAACAGTAAGAAGCACAACAAGAACAGGAAACAGCACAGAAGCTCCTCTCAAATGGAGCTGAAGACCATCTCAAGCCATTGTAATGGCAATGGCATGTTTAATGGAGTTTCAAAGCAACATAACGGCGACATACAGGACGGAGGTTTCCTTCAGATTGTTCCTGGTGAGGCTCACCGATCAGCCAATAAGGAGCCTCCTCCCCCTGCCCCTCCTCTCCCTCCCACGCCCCAACTGTCCTCTCCAGAGTGTGATTTCACCAACGGGCTGTCGGCCACACTGCCCAGCGTCCTGCGGAGGATGAATGGGAACAGCTACGTACTGCTGAGGCAGAGCGAATCTGAAAACACGTCACCGCTCTGCTACTCATTTGCTGAGGAGCTCAATAGGATCTTAGAGAAGAGGAAACACACTCAGCTGCTGCCCAGGCCGGACGAGAGCTCTGTGTAGAGATGTAACTCCCCCTGTGGTGGGAGAGCTGCTGTGTTTTTACGTGGTACTGAAGTGCCTGTCATATGACTCATATTGTTGTGGACTAAAGGAATGAGAGTCTTATCTACATTCTTTACTTTTAGACATTCCTGCATTTTGAACCCTTGGGCTTTTTGTCTTATCTCCATTCCTGAATTTCCCATTGCAGTTTTCCAAGGACCAAGCATGAAATGGGAAAAAAATGTGTGATCTACCTCACCTCAGTCCTGCCCAGAAGGACATGTGCAGTCAACCTGTACTCTGATCCTAGTGTCAGGGCTGATATCTGAGTCACAGAAAGATCTCTGAGTCACAACGCTCAGATACACAGACTCCAAAGAGGAGCAGAGCCCCATGGGAATATAAATACATGTGAAGACTTCTGCTGTGGAGTGGCCATATTTGACTTCATTCAAACTGGAGGGCAGCTAGCCAAAGTTTGTTTGCGCTGACAAGTGCACAGATGGCCTATGCATTTTTAAAACATAACATTCACACATTTTAAATATTGAGGGGATGGATGTGGTGAACATAGGAATTTCTGTTTCAATGACAAACACAAACACAAATAACATACAGTAACTCATAATTCCTGCAAAATGGTGAACTAATCACTATTTAATATTACTATTAACCAAAATGTGGAGAAAGTAATTAACCAAATTGAACATGTATTAATTTATTACATTGTTTTATTATTAATTATTAACAACATAATATAGGTTTTGTAGTCATTAATGAATTGCCTATTTAAAATTCAAATAATCATTAACTTGTGCCACAAGACTAACATTTAGTCATCACTAAAATATTTGGCTACACAATAAGAATTAATGTACATTGAACCTTAACTAAAATCACGCTCAAAGTCAGTTATAAATGGTTAAAACTATTGTATGTTCAAACTTTATGTTGGTCTACAAATGGGACACAAATGGCCATTAAACATGAATTAACATAAACATTAAAGGCTCCATATTATATTATAAAATTAAATAAACATTAATGAATAAAAACTTTTAAGAAATATTAAATAGTGACTTTTTCACCAAGTGTTGATAGGAAACCTCATGAAATTGTGATAGTATTGTTGATTTTAATGCACTTTATGTACCAGTTTTAAAGCGCTTTGTGAAAGTTATTGGACCCTACTAAGAAATTTGACATTGCAACCGGCGGAGTTTTTGATTGGCTGCTTCTCAGCGTGAAGAGCTGCAGCAGCGAAGATCACGGCTGCGTCCACTGGACCTTGTTTGACACAAGTGGATCAAAAAGGACACATTGATTGTGTCTCAGCTGAACCCAAATCCACTGCTGAGTGACATTGCTGGTGAGACCATAACACAGGATGATGGACTGTGAGGCACAGGAGAAAGTATCCAAGGTGAATAGTTTTTATATCTTACCAACACATCTCCTACACAGCCACTTGGCCAAACAAGCACTTAAAGAAATAGATCATGGAGTTAGAGTGCAGGGTGAGAGCGTCAGAGTTTTAAAGAATGGACACATACAGATCGCTGACAGCACACTGTAATCTCACTCATACTAGATTTAAATCCAACCAACAGCATGTTGATCTGGCTCTGATTCTCACTCATACACTGTATCACCTCAAACAATCGACAGCAGGAATTCATTTATCAGAGCAACTCAGAAATAGAAGACAAACAGCAAGGCCTCATTTCTTATAATCAGGGTGGTCAAGGAGCTCCATGCTTATGGATTCATATTAATTCAATATTATATTCACATGCAAATTGTTCTCAAGTAATATTTGGCTATAAGATGTTTGTAAATGGTGAAAATCTCTACACTAGTTTCTCATAGTTCAAAGTCAAGTGTCCAAACGGTCCAGACTTAAAACTATTTTATTCAAAAGTATTATTATTTGAATTATCAATTGATAGTAGGATGGCCACTCCCTCATTCAATCTCACACTCAATCTGTTTTATTTGTCACTCTCGCTGCAGCTCTTATTATTCTTGTTATTCTTCTGTCAGAGGGCAACATTAATTAAACACTCGTCTTATGACAAGTCTGACCTTATTGCAGAAAGAGGAGAGAAGAGACAGCGAGTTAGAGATCTCCCCGGAGATTTAGACTACCTAACGCTTTCAAGCTCCCAATTATTTTCTTATACTCTCAGCCTCAGGATATTGTAATGTATTACTGTACATCAAAATTCAAGTGTATACCATATGCTTATAGGCACATAAAGCCAAGCAGTTGTTACATTTCCACAGATGATCCTATCGTACGCATTTGTAATCGCACGTTTGATTGAATCTAACCAGCCTGTGATGTCAGGGTGTGAGATACTGAGCTGTACGTGCTGCTGCTGCAGTTTGCAAAGCACGCTTGAGGAGCTGAGCTTTCCACTCAGTGGCACTGATCAAAGACATGAAAGGAGAAGGATGTAGCTGCACACTTCACACTTTGAAAACACCCTTTGACCCGATCAAAAACCAGATCGGCATGGTGAACACAACAGCAGGGTTTTAATTGTCAAGTTTTCACTCCATATTCCTACAAAAATAATTTTTTAAGAATTTTTAAAATAAGTTTTAATGTGTTGTTGCTAATATGTAAATACACAGATAAGCCATAACATTATGACCACTGACAGGTGAGGTGTATTAACAATGATTATCTTCTTATTATCTTATCTATATTAGGCAGCAAGTGAACCTTTTGTCCTGATGTTGATATGTTGGAAGCAGGAAAAATGGTTTGAGGATGTGAACGATTTTGAAAGGGCCCAAATTGTGATGGCTGGACAACTGGGCCAGAGCATCTGACAATGAATTCATGGTGTTGACTTGGCCTCCAAATTCTCCAGATTTCAATCCAGTCCAGAAAATGTGCTGTGGGATGTACTGGACAATTAAGTCTGGTCCATGGACTTAAAGTTACAGGACTTAAAGAATTTGCTGCTAATGTTTTGGTGCCAGATACCACAGCTCACCCTCAGAGGTCAAAGTGGAGTACTTTGATGGTCGGAGCTATTTTTGGTGGCAAAAAGGGGACATAAACGATATTAGGCAGGTGGTCATAATGTTATGGCTGATCAGTGTACTAGGTTTGTTTGAGGCCACTCATGATGGTGTGACTGCTTTTAAAGTGACACCCAAAAATGAGACTCCAATAGAGACACATTGTTGACATCTTTCCCTGAATATTTTTCTCCCTCTCTCTTGCTCTCATTTGCAGGTCTGATGAGCACAGGTCAGTTTGAAACTCTCCTAATTTCGTTCCTGGGGACACCATATCCCAACAAGTGTCAGATGGTACAACCAGCTGCAAAGATGTTCTTCTAATGAGCAGTGAAATTAGATTCACCATCGTTAGTGGACAGCGACGCCAGAAAAGAAGGAGAGGCTGGATAAGGGCTACAGCATGAGAGTCTCTGCACCTAGAGCACAGCTCTGCTTCCTCACAACTGGAATGAAAAGTGCTGGATGCAGTGACTCACCGAGCAGCATTTGTTCTTTAGACAGTGGTTCTTTGTGTGCAGACAGCATCCTTGCCTCTGTTTGATATAAAAACGTGTTAGACCAAACTCAACACACACACACACACACACACACACACACACACACACACACACACACACACACACACACACATACACACACACACACACACACATATATATATATATATATATATACACAACCTTTTTCTCACACTTGCTGCATGAATTATGTTTCAACACTGCTTTTTTTTTCTTTAAGTGAAGGAAATAACAAGGTTAACTCGTATTAATATTAATCAAAAGTGCCAAGGTTTATGTTTTGCTTTGCAATCCTGTTTTATTGTAAAAACCAGAAGAAAAGGATTTAAAAAAAAAGAGGCATATTTATTTTGTACATTGTGTTTTGGAGGTTATTGTTAATGTTGTTGTTTAAGTGCCACTTGTGAGACACCCATCTGTCAAGAAGGATGGTCACAGTTTGCCTGTATTGCACAAAATGTGATAAATAGAAGCACTGTAACCAAAAGCATGCAGGGGCTGTGCCCGCACCACAGAAATTAATACCTATAACCTACTAATGGGATATAAAATACACCAAATAACCTATTCATTCTAACTTATTAATTAGGCATCATTCAACTTCTCTGTCACTGTGATGTCCACATATTAGTTTCAATCTCTATTTGCATGTTACACCACGCCTTTGCACACAGCAAATCAAATGCTTTTCCTCAGCTAACACAAAACATAACAGGGCAGTGGGTTCCTTCACATTTCAGTCACGACTTTAAAATAAAACTTTGTACTTCAACCTCTTTCCCTCCTCATCATTGCTTGTGTATATTTACAGACTTGCCTCTCACATTTCACAATGAGATGAAAAAAAGCCTTTCCCCTGTCAAGTTGTTGGCACAAAGCCGTGGCATGTTCTAAGAGAAGGCAGAGCAAACTATCAGGTGGTAAATATTGTCAAACACTGAGGAGAAAGTCGGCGTCTTCACTGTTACTGGAAGCAGGCCCGAGTTCCTGCTGCATGGCACAGACTGGTATGGAAAATGTTGCTGTTATGTTGATGTGCCAGGACTGGTTCAGATCCAACAGGATGGCGTCGTTGACTGAACCCAAACGTACAGCAGACGTCCTGTGTCCCGTGAAGGTATTAAAGAAGAAAATGTCACCTCAATCAATGCAGCTCTTTCAAAAGAGAAAGCTTTCTTACTTTGAATCTGAGCCCTTTGAACTCATCTTTCACAAATGTCACAGTCAAAGTATAAAGACCAAGAGATTTTTCCATCATCCACATGACCTTTTCTCATGTTCCTGGCTGAGAGGGCAACACCCAGCTTCCAGACAATAACTTTCTACTTATATTAGCAGCAGCACAACAAAACACTCATAAATAGGACAGCCACACACAGACAAGAACAGCCAGTGGGCGATTTGTAATAGTGCTAGGTACCTGCAGTGCCTACACCTTGACATGTGATCAACAAACTGTTGCGGGTGGTGTGTTATTTATGCAACGCTGCCTGGGTTTAATCAGGGTCAGCAGGAAGAGCTTGTTCTGCTTCATGAGAGGCAGATTTAAATATAAATAAATTTCATTCATTTGTTTAAAACACCATCGCGCTCATGATATTTGACACATCATGACACATTTATTTTACATGTTAACTGAATTGGTAAAAACTGTGTTCATGATAGTGTCATATGACTCCAGGGGTGGCAATGTTGGTCTGTTTCCAACGTCAACCTAATTATCTGACCTGTTGCTGTCTTGTGAACTGATCATTTTACCTTCTCTGGCTTCTGAATGTTTTTCAAATATAACAAAGAAATTAACTGCTCTTTGAGTGACGAGGTGAAAAATTTACAGACAATTATTGCACCAGTGATAAGAAGCTGCAAGCAGATATTTCTTTCACAAACCAAAATGGTTGGCAACCCTTGTTATTGACTGGCCTTATCTTGCAGGGTTTGTTAAAACCATGAATTGATGAGACATCAAACTTGTGCCCACCGAGTTGTGCCAATGACATTATTTAGGTTTTAGCCACTGAAAGTTAGATTTGTGTTGGGATAAGGTGAAGGAGCCGAGATAAAAAAATGTAGGTTTATTTTTTGGGCAAAGCATCCCCAAAGATCAGTTGGTTTCAATTTCTTGAATTAAATTTAACTTAATTATCATTATGCATATAACCATATATTTCATCATCTACAATAGAAAATAATCAGTAGGCTGTACAAAGCAATAACTGTAAATGTCATATACAAAAGTATTTAAGAGGCACTTTATACTTTACAACAAACAGTGACTACAGTGAAGTACCATACACTATAAATAATCACTATCGAACTTCAAACTGCCTCTTATTTGTTAGAGTTACACAGTGTTGTTGTTCTCACTCAGGCAGACTGAGTGTGATTTATCTGCCTGTGCTCTTTGTCATCCGTTCCATCTCATAGTCCTGTCAGGTATCTTAATATGGGATTAAAACATCTGTTCTATTCCTGGACTAGATTTACATCTCAGAGAAAAATGATTTCTCCCTTTTTCTCCTTTTTTTCTTCCTTGTGAAAAGAAGCTTTAGGTATTTGATATTTGATAAATATCATCCCAGGAGAGATGAAATGGCTCTCAGTGACGGATGAGGATAAAAAATAGATTTTAGCTTCTAGACATTAATCATATATCAAGGTAACCTTCAGTGGGACAGAGTAGAAGGTGTTGGGGTGTAGGAATCTTATTGGTGTGCCTGATTGTTCCCACTCCTCTGGCTCTACCCTTTGTTGGCTCTATCATCTATGCTCTTCTTTGTCTTGTTTATTCATTGTTCTTACTTCACATTTAGCAGCAATGCTTTCATGTTTGTCTGACAGGGTTTGATAAACAACAGAAATGAGAAAAGACACACCTACAACAGCATGTGTCCTGATCACAGTCACAGCAAATGTCATATGGATCAGGAGGCAAAAACAGTGTGACTCATTAATACTGGAGAACAGATGAATGTCTATGTTACATGTCCAAAGGTAAAGTTTTAACCCTTTTTTTCCCCTTCATCAACCCATCAAGCCTCCATCTGATATACCCAGACTCTCCATGTGATGTCTGCATCTCTGATGCCCATGTGATGTTGGAAATATCTCACTGACAGACATGTGGCATTAGAGTTTTGACAGTCTGGCTGAATTAGGAGGATCTGGAGTCTTAGTGAAGTACAGCAGCTATAGCTAAAGCTGGTTGGACAAGTGCGGCACAACAAAACCAAAAGTTTTAATCCATTCACTCTGTAGATTTGATAAAAACACCAATGGTGACTAGGGTACACTCATTTCTGTGTGCAGAGCTTGTGGGCTTGCAGATGTCACCACTATGGAAAGCCTTTCTATTAAACTGACAAAGCAAAGCGAGTCGCACACTGCACTTTTCTTTCCCCAAAACAAACAGATACTGTTGCTGGTTCATGTGAACAAGCAGCATTTTACCTCCTCCCGGACCGGTTTGACACTGGAAAAGCCATGCGCTTCTGCTGTCACACACACCACATTTTCGTATCAATCAATCCTTTATCTGCTTCCTCCACTCGACCCGACCAGCTTATTGTCTGTCTGTCGGTCTGTCACAGACACCTGTCAAGTCAGACAGGCTGCAGATAAACCAGATAAACCTGTGGAGAATGATCAGCGTGTTCTGGTAATCCCCAATGAATCCTTGGGTTAATTATAGAAGATTAAAATGACTTCTTAATCAAAAGTCAAACATATAAAGCTTAATGCTTATATTGTAATTTAAGATACATGGGATAAAACATTTTTGACTTTTTCTTTTTGCAGTTAAACAACAACAAATATTTTTTCTTGACAAGAGCTAACAAAATCAATACAAAGGCAGCTTTTCTAGAACAAGAACATTCAAAGATGCCCTGTGGCTTTGTGTTTACGTAGCAGGATGGAGGAAGTAATAGGAGAAGGAAATCAGAGCTGTAGCCACCAGGGAGGGCACAGACACACCCAGATAGCTCTGTACTCCTGACATGTCACCTGGACAATCAGTTTGACAGTCTGACACACACACACATACGCACTTACTCACAACACCTGAGTGTCACAAGTGTGTCAGAGATCACACTCCAGATTGATGTTTTGATAGCAGCTCACTGCAGTTTCACTTGAAACTATCTCCTTCATGTGATGCTGTTCCTCTCCTTCTCATTATATAACAATTAAGCTGATTTAGACAAACACAGACTGCTGCACAGCTGTTGTGTACCTGAAAAGTGTAAATGTAAAGATGATTCACATAGACCAGCAACTGCCGAGACAAATATTCTACAGGAGCAGGGACCTAATTTCTAATCTTTGACTTTTGGACTTTTAAAATATTGATAGTGTGTAAGCCTCCTCCAACCCACATGTCTTGTTTGCCTTTGATGTTTGAAGCTAGACAAACAGAAGAGATCACTTGTTTTAAACTGGGCCCTGGGGACTGGTGCTGCATGTTCTCCTTGTATGTTATCGTGTGTGACTCAGTAATTAGTGTGCTCCTTTGTCTGTGACTGTGTGTTCAAGTATGTGTGTATTTTCCACAGCTTTGAACTGCTTTACCCTTTAGGCAATGAGCTCAGACCTTTACATTTCATTCTCAGACCAGTGGCACCACCTAGTGATTCTCACTTTGCAATGATGTCAAATGTAGCTTCTGCTGTTTACCACTGGAGGTCATAGTACGTCTGCTTATGGAAAATATTTATCTCACTATATATTTCTCTCTCCCAGTGTGAACTGTCAAATCACAAGCAAATTGACTAGATTATAAAATAAAATAATTTATTAATCCCATTGATACTCAGTCTCCTTTTATCTCAGCCCATTTTTTACCTTCATTTGCACATTTAATTGTATTTTTCCTGTTGTCAGTAAACACACCACAAAGTCTGAACTCAAACATCTGTGGCACCAAAATAATCAGAGTTATATGTAATCTAATTGTGTTTCGTGTGTGTGTTAGTGACAACTGTGAGTTTTTCTAGTCCTGTCAAGCTTTCGCTGTCTGCTGGATGACATCTGGGAAACAGGAGCCGGATTACGTCTCTGTATATGTTTGGCACAGGGTGCATTGTGACACAGATGTGGGACAAATGGCCTCAGTAAGTGATGAAAGTCTTTGTTTTAACCTGATTGGAGAGCCAAAGGTTTTTTTTTGTCTTCATGAGATTCATTCAGATTATGGCAGATAAGCCTGTGTTGATTTCTTTGGATTGTCTGTCTCTCTCATTGTACCATCATGACATGACCCCATCTGGCGAAATAAAACAAGGCTGCAGGTTGACAGTGGTGAGTGGGAGTCTGACCTTGACCGACAAAACCTGGCATCCATCCTTCATGTCAGCAAGCATCCACCCTGATGAATGTGTCACTGAACAACAGTGATGCTGAGCTCCTGCCAGCTCCAGAGGCGCTGTTCCACAGCAGACCGTGACCTCTGACCTTCCTGCACAAATAGAAAATGCCCCTTAGGGAATACAAAAATTAAACACTCAAAATACCATTGTCACTGCAAGGGAACTTTGTGTCTCTGTGAAAAATGTTCTAGTTTTGTATTCGGGATCTGACATGATTTCACACACAATCGAAGCTCACAGAATTTCCTCATGTAGAAAATAGGATTTAGATAAGGAAACCTCCCAAAATGTCTGCAGTCACAAGTCACCATTTACAGCATAATCATGAAGACTATAACACTGTGAATTGAAAATGAACAGTTCAGTGTTTTGGCGTGTAAGGAAATAAAACTATATAGATGCACATCAGCAATATAAGTTAAAAGTATCACATTTGCATGAGTAAATGCACTTATTACTTTCCTCCAGTGTGAACCATATGTGGGGAAGAATCGGATTATATTGTGTAACATTAACCATCATGAGTAACAAAGTTCATGAGTGTGTTGACCAGAGGGCACTGACAGAAAATGACGGAAAAAAAACTGAGTGAGGAAGTGAACAAAGGATTGCAGACAAATTATTTTTTTGTCACAAAGTTTAACCTTATTTGCAGCAGGACAGACACAGACACATTGCTCAGGACAGTCAGTGCTGTCTCACCTTGCTAACTGGTGAAGTTAGCCTGGTGGCTGGTTAACTGACTGGAAAGCTCTCATGTTGGATGGTGCATTCACAGCTACATACATAAATTTAATCTTGCAAGCAGAATATCAAATTCTTTCAAACTGGTGTGAGCGTTACACAAATAAGTAAGATTAGACACACATACACACACTCACTCACACACACACACACACACACACACACACACACACACACACACACACACACACACACACACACACACATACACATTGAATCTGTCATGGAGTCCCAGCTCTTGTTTCACTGGGTGTGAAACACAATCAACAGCAGGAAGGAAAGGCAATTTCAGGCTTCAGCGACGAGAACACTTGTCTGTGTTTCAGTGTCATTCTTGTTTAGGGTGAATGGAGGACTCAGATACGGTGTGTGTGTGTCTGTGCATGTGCATGCTCATGCACGTGTGTCTCATTTCTGCTGACTGACACCTTTCCTACCTCTTTCCATCATTTTGTCCTGTCACTCATTGGTAGCATGTGTTGCCAGTGCTACCTAAGCATCAATATGCTGTCAAATTATTTCTCTGGAATAATCTCCTGACACTGAACAACACTGATAGCGAGTGGAGGATATGTCATCTCCTGTTATATTCACATAAAATCATATATAGTATATATTTTTTTTTTTAATTCAAGACAAACATTTGTTACCTGCTGATTTTTTGTGGCAACTTGATTAACCACAAATCTATAAAGTAGTAAAATAATACATTTGTAAAATGTGCCATACTTCCATAATCCAGAAAATTCAAAACATTATAACATAGTGTAAAAGCCCTCCACAACAAATAAAGGTCCTAAATTGTTAAATTGTTACTGAAGTAAAAGAATAGAAATTCAAGAGCTTGATCATTTACTATGTTTTTTCTCTGAAGTCTTGTTAATGTTATTTGACATTTGCCTTGGTGGAGGTCTGTGCTCTCTGATTGCCCTTAAAATGAACACTGGGTAAATTTTAACTCAAAAACAGTGTCACACCCGAGAACGAGAACTGCACAAGAGCACAGTGAGTCTGTGTAAACTCCACAGACCTGTCTGCTGTGTGGCAGGTGTTACCTGTGCCCCTGTGCCACC
The DNA here is from genome assembly GCA_038496675.1 of Rachycentron canadum. NCBI lineage: Eukaryota > Metazoa > Chordata > Actinopteri > Carangiformes > Rachycentridae > Rachycentron > Rachycentron canadum. Next base: position 10,980,796 of record CM076659.1, on the reverse strand, counting down.
TGTGTATATTTAGCCCTGATGCAGTACCATCCAGGGCTGTATTCATGCCAACATTTGGTGCAACTTCTAAATGAGGTGCAAGGGAAGTATAGAATGAAATTTTTTTGAAAGTGGAACGTGTAGCCCCTTTAGATTTTGGATCACCAATTGCCACGTTTTCATCAAGACAACATGAACCTTTATTCTCTGAATAATAAGAAGACAAAGAGGATAAGAGCAGAACAGTAGCCAAGACTGACAGAAACACAAAGAAAACTCCTGAGCATTAGGAAACTCTGCATCACTTGGTGACAATGTTGAATTTTATAACAGTGTCTTGTGTTGGATCTATCATGTAATTATTTTATGTGTTAAATTTCACAGAAACCATTAGAGCAACTGGACATTTTGATTTGAATTTATAATCTGAACTGTTTTTGTGGAATTGAAGTCACTTGAATGTAGATAGATCATACACATTTTAAAAGCAATATTTTTGAAACTTCACAAACATTTCAAAGAAAGGAATTTAGACTGTACAAATGAAAGGGGGCAGGGTATTCAGTTGTTGCAAAGACTGAGAGCCTAGAAATGCTTAGAGTAATGAAGCATCTACAGGTCAACGGGATGAACTCAATGTGCTAATAAAGATCATGTAATACAGTCAAAAGCTGAAGCTCGAGTGAACCCAGTTCAGTCATTTTCTCAGAAAGAAACAAAATAATCTCATTCTGTTTGCTCCATGTACAACACTGCTGTGTTACTAAAAAGTAACATTTGTGTTGAGGACACTGAATTAGACCAAAGGACTGTAAAACACAATCTGTGACAGTGGTGTTACATCACAACAGGCTCCAGAGTAGGACACAGATGACATGGAGATATCAGTTTTAATACCCTCACTGACTGTGGGTTGACAGAATGAATGAGTGTGTGTAACCAAAAGGGAAGGGTTGAGAGTTTTAGTTTTAGTTTGTAGTCAGTCAGTAGTTTGTGTGTGCGTGTGTGTGTTTGTGTGTGTCCTGCAAGACAGAGATGTTTAATTGAGTTAGAGGATCCAATCCTGGATTAAAACTCATCTCTCTCTGTTTATCTCCCAATGAACTATCTGAGAGGCAACAGAGGGGTTTGACCTAGTTCAGACACACACACACACACACACACACACACACACACACACACACACACATGCAAAACAGCTGCATTGCTCCAGTAGGAAAAGCACACAAAACTGCGACATAAAATAATGAAGAGACCAGTGTGGGGAGTTTCACTGCCTTGGTGATTGATTAATAGAAACTGTACCAGGTGTCCAGTCAGCAGGGAACAATTAATGACTGTGTATGTCTGTGTATGTCTGTGTGTGTGTCTGTGTGTTTGTGTGTGTGTGTGTGTGTGTGTGTGTGTGTGTGTGTGTGTGTGTGTGTGTGTGTGTGTGCGCGTGTGTGTGTGTGTGTGTGTGTGTGTGTGTGTGTGTGTGTGTGCACACGCATGAGTGTGTGTGAGAGAGAGAGAGAGAGAGAGAGACAGAAAGAAAGAGAGAGAGAGTCAGAGATTGTGAATCCACTTGTTACCTTGAGTTCAGGCTCAGTGATGCATGTTCCTGTGAGATCTGCAATGCAAGCAGTTGCAATATCATCAATACCTGGTCGAATAACCAATGATGCAGTTAGTGAACTGGCTAATGGGTACAACCATCATACTTCGCTGGAGATCCATCTATTTTTATGAGGAAGCAAAAAGCTATCAACTTTAATCACGAGGATCAGTGGGGAGGTCTTGCATTAGCACAGCTCATATTAAATGTTAGAGGAGGGATTGAGAGAAATGTATATTCAAGCAGAGTAGCTGCATGTGCCAAAGTAACATTTCTGAAAAATGACTCTGCTTGTTACTGCTGCTTGTGTTTTTACTGTTTTTTTTTTTTTTTGCTCTGAAAGTGAAGGTCAAACAGTCTCTGGGGCTGATATTAGTGCAGTTCTGGACTTTACAGCTTTTTCTTTTCTTTCCTTCCTGAATTCTCCTCTCTTTTTTCTTCCTGATCATGGCTGATGTAAGTTTCTGTGGTGTTGCAGTTAAATGAACACAGAGTCAACCCAAGGGCCTCAGTAACAACATGAGCATGTTCTTGTTACTGTCCCAGGTCATCTCATATGAAGTACTTTGAAGATGGAATGATGTAGTCGCCCACTTGGAGCCTTCAAGTCCCGGGCAAACAGATGAAAATAGCTGAGGGGTTCAGTAGAGGATATGGGAGGAGCATGACCAATGTATCTTACCAGAGAACTGACTCTTGTACACTGAAATTGGAGGACATATGCATGACTTGGCTAGAAGTATTTCTTTTTACAGACAGCAGAATTCAAGTGGCTGAATTCCAACAGCTATTAAATAATTCCTAAATTAATTAACCACTGTCATGTGATCGAGTTTGATTGACCTCAAATCATCTCCAGATTTCCCCCTTTTGAATGGCAATGAGAATAAACAAGGAAACTAAAACCTTCGTTTCTTTCCAACCCTTGTTTCTGCATTCAGACCCGCCCCACTCCTTCCTTTGCAAATGCTAATCTCTTATGTAATAATGGTCTGCACACACATGCTTTGAATTATTTCTCAGGCCCCCACTGTAATAACACTTCAATATTTTTATAGCCTTCTCATATTAAATAGAGCAGCCCTGACTGACCCTGAGCTGTTGAAAAATAACTGCAGCCTTACTGTCTCTCCTCGCTGTTATCATCTCCTCAGGGAGAGGAGCTCCTGGTCTTTGCTTTTTGATGGTAAAACACAGGCTGTTTAGTGCAAAGTGTGTGGACACGAACACAAAATAAAAGATAGAGTCAGAGAGAGAGCCATCAAAAAAAAATTCAAAAAAAGGGTCAGGAGGAAGAGGATGGATGAAGAGCAGAGTTCAGAGACTCTAAAAACAGATGCTCCCTAGACTGGTCCTGTCTCCCCACATTAGTGCAGTGTACACTCTTTCCTCTCCTCCTTTGTCATCCCTCCCTTTTCAGGCTCTTCCGCTACCTCTCACCCTATGTAAAAGGTATCCCTCAGTCCTTCTCTTTTTTCTCTTTTCTCAAAACTGTCCTTTTTATTCAGCGGTGCTGAGATAAATAATATCAATTCATCTTTTTAGTTGTGAAACAAAATAATCCACACTCAAAAGACAGCTTGTTAGTTTTCCCTGCACTTCCAAATGCAGTCTTGTTCAGCTCATGTATGGTCCTGGATGGCCTCACCTCCTCCAGCTGTCCACCGTCTCCTGACTGTTTAATTTTCTCATGAATAAGCCATGTAAGAAATAACACCCATGACTTAGGGCCTGAAGTCGACTTTTTAGCCATATTAGTCTAGTCATGACTATGTTGATCCACTGCCTTGATCCAGACTGAAATATCAACAATTATCAGACGGGCTGACATTCATTGTCTCTACTGACTTTGGAGATAAAATTACCCACAGTGCCTCCAACAGGTTGTAATTTTTGGCTTAAAGTAAAATGTGTCAACAACTATCAAATGGATTGCTATGAAATTTGGTAGAGAGAGGCCTATCCAGTTTAGTTTTGGAGACTCAGCTATACTTTGTGCTTAGTCCTAATTAACAAGTCTTGGCTATGTAGTTAAAATTAAACCTGCTTGACATCAGTGCATGTTCGTTCAAATCACTGCCATAAAGTATAAGCATAGCCTCACAGAGCCACTAGCACAGCTGCACACTATTAATCTTTGTCTATATTTTCAGATTTCAAGAATAATTAGAATGATATAATAAAAAACAATAGGAGAAAACATTACATCTTTAGACTACTTTCATCTGAATTCTTTCCATACAGCCATTTTTGTTAAAATACCAAAATCACTTTTCTGATCCCAGTAGAAAAATAATATTTTCAGTTGTACCAGGTCAAAGGTCAGGAGCAGGTGTGAAATGTACTTTGCATTCCTCGGGCAGGAGAGGAATTTCCCTGGTTTCAACATACACAGACAGAGAAAGAGACATAAACTCACAGACTCTGTACATCGTTTTACTGAGACAAAGCCATGCATGACTCATACTTGTGTTACTCAGAGTTCAATGACCGTGCAGCAACAACATTTATAGCAGCTATATTGTAGCATTAGCTGGGCACACACTACAGATGAATATGTGTGTGTCTATGTGTGTGTGTGTATACGCACATCTGCTGAATGTCTGGAGACAGTCACGCTGTTTGCATCACCTCAGCCAATCCAGACATTTCCACAGCTGCTGTTTTAAACTAAGACCCCAAAGTTTTGTTGTGGATGCTCTTCTTGTGCATGTGGTGTGAATGAGAATGGAGACACACACTAAACACAAACTCTTTATTACTAATACACGTGTTGGTGTGAAAAGCTGTAGATGTGATTCAGGTGTTGTTCAGTCTTGCTGCCATGTCCTTGACTTGTTGTTGTTCTCATATTGGAATCATACAGGTGGCCAGTTGTGGCCAGAAGCAATTTGTTAACCACCATCAACATGTCATTGTTCAACCTCCAACATGTCAAATCTCTGACACACATCTCAAAAGAGTATTTGCAATCAGTTAAAATATAGAATATGCAGTGTAAATGGTCAAAAACTGTATATACAGTATAAAGACAGGTATGATGGATTTATAATGGGATTCAAGTGAAGGAATGCATTAAAGGTCTGTGGACAAATGCATGTGGTCCTGATTCAGCCATTTTAAAGGTCAGTAGATTTTGAGTCCACTGAGGTCATTGAGGCACAAAATGCTGTTATTCATGCAGCGCTAATGGCAATGAACAGAAAGCTATTACAAGGGTTGCAGAACGTAAAATCACAACAATTTGGTTGAATGTGACGTAACTCTAGTTTTTTCTCCAGTGTTCTCATTCATCATTTCTCAAACTTGCAGTGATCTCATCGTTAACCTGCAGGGATGGAGCATTTTTCCGCAGCCAGATTTACACAACATGACAGTGAGCTGCCTGCAGCCCTTGCCCGACTAAAATAACCATCTGCACTGAATTCTCTGGGACATGTGCCGCATAATTCACTGCCACTTGCTACTAACTACTACCACAGATGCACATAGATATGTAGATACATGCTTTAGGTTCAGTGCTCTCGCTAAGATATATAAGAGCAAAAACTGGTTTCATTTCACATAAAAACACAAACTATTACCCAAACTACAGCTATTGTGTTTACGTATACGTATGAACTCGATTCATCGGCTGGCATGCTTGCGTGTGATTTTGTGTGGATGTGCATGTGAGTAATTGTGACACCAATGACATTTATGAGCACTCCATAGGGAAAGGTCATTTATTTTCTATTTGCCTGCCGTGTATGTGATCTGTGAACAAACCCCTTCCAGTAGGCTACAGCTCCCTCCACAGCACATAATGCCCCAGACTCTACACTGTATGCAGTGCTGCACTATGCATGTATGAAAACACAATACATGCAAAAAATGTGGGAGATGAATAAATCCTGCATAAGCATCTGATATGAGGATGTCGTTGTGTTAGGTCACTTAGAGAATCATGTTCAATGTAGTTTTTGCACTATACATAAATAGGTCCAAATATCTATACACGCCTAATTTTACTGGAGCAACCTTAAGCATTTCAATGTGTATGCTTTTGTTGTCTCTAGTATGTGAGTGTACAAAACGTGGCATTTTACCAGGGTGTCAACTCAACCTACCATCTTATGTTGCATTAAGATATTAAACCTCAAATCTAAAAGCACTTATACCTCGCTCACACTCTGCATGTCTAAAATTGTCTGTGGCAGTTCCTCTCAAGCTACTATGACATTTACATGTTGTTTTTTTTTTTTCTGTATCAATAATATAGGATTATAACTGCTCTCCTTTGAAGTAGCTGTTTAAAAAATCCAGGGAGGATTGCGCTTGGTATCCCATTTTCAGAAGAGCGAGAAAAATGAGCCTGGAAAAAAAAATCCTGAATCTGGAGGTTGAGGCTGAGAAGCAGCATAGCTACAGGAGGTAGTTAGCTTTAATCTGGTGGCCTGCAAGATTAGAGCTCACAGTGTGTGATCGTATTCACATCACAGAGAGGTAAGAATAGGGGTGATTTTGAGATAGCACTACTTAAAGGATTCTTCAACATTAGCAATGTCCTACATTTCCCAGAATTACTTTCACATCCAGGGAGTGAGTATGACCTTGCGGCTTTTATCTGTGGGTTCATTCATCTGTGGGTTTTGCAACCTACCTGTGATATGGAGAGAGAGTATGTGTGTTTGAATAAAAGAAAAACAGATGACTCTTCTTGACTGAATCAGCCATTGAACTTCGATGTTTTCTGATCACTTTTCCTTCTTCTTTCAGACTACACTGTACAGTCACTGTTCTTGAAATGCCAGGATTAGGTTACATCACTTATGTTTATCCAACCAGAAAAAATGTGCCACGAAACAACAAAACAGATCTAGAAATGCAAGGTAGATCACTCATCTTGAACGTCTTTGATGAAGAAAGATACTACAACTTATTTGTCCACTGGTTTGAAGTTTTAAATCCACTTTTTAAGGATTTATTGTAATTTAGATAGATATTTCTAGAAGATATTTCTTGACCAAATTTAGAACATAATAGAGCTAATTCCTTTTAAAGTTTTATTACAAATAAGACTTTTGTTGCCTGCAACTTTGAGCTAAAATGTGACCACAAGGTTGTTTTTATTTAGAAAGAGGGATGAACAAAAATTCATACATATATGCTATGCCTCATCGGACCTGGATGTGAACAAAAAATGTGGTTTTCAAGTTTATGCTTGTCATTCCTAAAGCATGTTATAGTTACATCTATATATTTCATAGGTATTAATAATATCCTTCCTGTATGCAGGGGTTTCCTTGTTGTCAGAGTTCAACTATAGTGCCAGTGTAGCTGGGGATGGTTGAGCATATGGGACAGTTAATTAAAATGTATGAAAGTGCATCAGGATGGGAATAAAAGGAGGATCAAAGAGGTGGCTGGCGTGAATAAATCATCTATGTGTTTATTTTTGTTGTGTGGACACACTTTTAATGAGAAAGTGTAGAATAGCCAAATTAAATAATCATCTTCAGTGTGTGGTTTGACAGAGTTTGTGCTGTCACAGCCCTGACTGCACGTATTTCACAGAGTTAGATAGGAACCGAACTGTCATATTGGTTTATAAGACCAACCTTGACAGCAAAGATGTGAGAGGCTCTGAACAGACAGCAGTATCAAAACAGAGATGAAGCTGTTTTCTGCCCCAGTTCTCTGCTTCCCAGCCACACTGATTCTCCTTGTAGACAAAGAATTCAATATTGGATGAGCTCTCGGGCTCAAACCAGAGCTGGAATCTGAGGGGATAAAGTGTTTCATGCTACACTGCACTCCAATTCGGCCATTATGGAAATATGTAAATAAACCTCCACAGAGGGCTGGACGTGCAGCTCTGGGATTGGAGAGCTCTAATTGGGAACATGACAGAGATGCCAGAGTGCTTTTCTTTTAAAGGGCCAAAACAAAGATAATTGCCCCTTTTCAAAATCCCACATTGTTTAGTTTGGAAGATTCATCATGGACGCACTTTGAGCCTCATTGTTTATTGAACAGCTAAAATTCATCCACTTGGCAAATGAGGCATAAACTTTTCATAAGTCATTAAATACAAAGGTTCGACAAGTAAAGGGTGCTCTATGTAGAAACAGGAGGAAACAAAAAGTGAAAAAGCAACAGAAGAATGTCGTCAGGTTTTTGTGAATAATTTCATAAACACTGCTGGGTACTCTTTGATATTTCTGCAGCACATTGAGGCCGAGGGTCGAGCTTTGGTCAGGTGTCTGGTGGTGGATGAAGACCCTGAGGGGACAGAGCATGTGTGAGTCATATGATCCAGACTTTCAGGCTTCACGCAGACATCCACAGACAGACCACAGCAGATTGGAAACAAAGGCTGGCAGTGTATTATTTCTGCTGAGGCATGAGCGTGAGGAATTCTCCATTAATCTGTTTCATCTTGGTTTATGAAGCTGTTAACACCAAACTGTGTGTGAGATGTAACAGTTGAGTTGTTTCTCAGAGCCCCCCCCCTGGGAGCCCCATGCCCGTTCTCACAGAGCTGCTGGAGGCACATATTAGTAGTTGACTATCACAGCATGTGTCTACTGTAGCATAGACTATACTATAGCAGCTGAGCAAGGAGAAGTGAACGCAGCTGAAGAAAGGTGGCAAAAAACCCTTTTGCTGCATGTTGGTATAAAAAGATTTATATTTGTTCCAAAACTGAAATACTGGAAAAATTCTAAGAGGGTGGAGCTCTGGGAAAAAACCAATGGGAAATGTCAGAAGAGCAGTTATTACAAATAATCATCTGGGGAACATGAACATGTGTGCATCCTTAGAACCAGACTGCTGAACACACAAAAATGTGAACATAGGCTTAAGGGGAGTCTCTCACTCACTCTCTGTTGTTGTGAAATAAACAGTCTTGTACAAAGGTGACGTGCTGCCAAGGGCAAGGACTTCTCTTAGAATACACACAGAGATCTATGCAAGCATGCACCCAGCTGCAACACACACACACACAAACTTTGCGTATTGCATAAGATGATGAACTAATGGGGATTTTGTGATGATAAAAAATACGGGACACTCGTGAGGCCCAGAAAATGTTCAACTTTAATCTTCTGAGGTTGAAAAAAAAAAAAAAAACTCCACCCACCCCAGTCTAATGAAGCAAATTCCAATGAGACCCCACTGTGGATGAGGAGAGGCTGCAGCACATTTGCGTTTCATTTCAGCTGGAAATCATATTAGCAATGCAGGCTGCCGAAGCCTGAAGTTCAAATGAACCATGGAAACGATTTAAAGCAGAAAAGGATTGAAAAAGAAAAGGCTGTCATGGTAGGGGGGTGAAGGTTGAGTATGGCAGAGAGAGACAAGATGGAGCTCGTATACAGTTGCTGAAGCGACAGATGAAGAAGGGGGGTTATTGGATGAAGTGGGATTAGAGAAAATAAAAGGAGCAGAGGTGGTCGATGATCAGAAGGGAGAGAGGAACGGGAGGAGAATCAGGAGGAGGAGGGGGGCGAAGAGGTGATGGGCATTGGTACAAGAAACAAATTGGTATGTTGTACGCAGGAGGGGAGGTCAGTTGAAGTTCAGCAGTGACTGAGTTCCTGCCGGCCAAACATCCAAGACACAAGGTGGAGGCTGCAGTGTCAAAAAACAACTTGAAATCTACAATTTGTTTAAAAATGACAATAAAATACATTTTCTACCTGCATGTTTCAGCTGATGAGCAGGTTTTGATCATAATGGTGTGGATGAAACCACATGTGATAAAAATGTAATGCTGCACTGCAGAAGTATTCACCTCAATGAGCTATTTAATGTCATACTGATTCACAAAATATTTCTTTAAAGGAGCCACAGCGATCACTGTGAACCTGATGAAACATTTTCCTTGAACCATCTTTCATTGTTTTTTTAAGGGAAACTTTGAGTCAGTGCTATGATTTATGCTGACATATTTCTAAGCATCATTTTTATTTCTATAAAATGTATCTTTTTGGTCTAAATGCAAGAGTGAAGATGAGATGCATCTAATCTAAGAGAGATTTTTATTTAAGTATTTTCTCCATATCTTACTCATACATACATACAGTATCATGACTGGCCTGTCTATCACACTTGTAGTATATCAGGAAGCATGTGACTGGCAGGGATTTTGCACTTTAAGACCTTGTAGAAATCAATCCATACATTCCTCTAACAAATTAGGTCATTCAGGCATTCATAGAGCTCCTCTTTCATGGATGAATCAGGCAGGTGGCAGCCTATTGTGGTCATAAGAGACAACCCCATATTGTGTTTCCTGGGTGTGTTACCTGAGAGTTCAAAGCAGGATAGAGCCAAGTAACCACCTGGCGAACTATCAGTTTTGAGAAGGTAACTTACCTTATCACTGGAATGGTTTGGATATATATAATATAAAATAAATACTTATTTATTTTTACTTGTGCATTTTTTAATTTCCCAAATTTGAACCCAGGCCCTCCATGTTGTGAGGAGACAAAACAGACCACTGAGACACCGGTGCATTTGCAGAATTTGAGGCCTATCATTCCCCAGTTTCACACAAGACCTCTCGGCTTTAAGGTTTTTAATATTCTTTACATTAAATATACTGAAAATGAAACAGGACGTCTGTAACCTGCACAAGCAGCAGCAAATACATATCGATTTGTTTTAAAGGTTCATAATTATTAACTAACTATTCTGAAAAATAACATACATGACTTATCCACAGCGTAGTCCACCACTCACCCAAGGTCAGCTGTGTCGTCCCCCCCAAAGGATGAGCAGCAGCTACTGGATGGATGGAATAAGAGCTAAATGAGGCATCGAGAAACCAAGCAAACATTCACCATGCAATTTGCAGAACAACACTATACTAGACATACAAATGAAAAACAAATGTAGTTACTTTATTGAAGACAACAAAGGAACCCTGAACGATTTTACATTTGTGTGACTGGGGGCCCCTGATGGATGGGGCCCATAGGAGTCACTTAGCATATGCATCTAATTACACTCACCTTTTAACAGATGGTTACGCTGAAAACCGCATCTGTATTTAAAATAAAGACACATCACAATATCGAACCACTAATTGGCGCATGTGTCAAGAATAAGGTGGATAAATCTACTTTGTTATTATACAAAGTGATACACTGACTTCCTGTTGGAGAGACTGTCGTCGCAGCCCCCCACCCTCGCCTTTCTTTTCCTGCTCCTGAACCTCACTGTTGTGGATCAGTTGTCGAGCCCCCCGCCGGAGCAGGGAGTAAGCCCGCCCCGCAGAGCAGCAGACCGACCGGGCGCTGTCGGTGACAGCACCAAACACACTCCGCCTGAGCAGCAGCAGCGGCGGCGGATCAGGAGCGGAGCTGCCGAGCTGCTGTGGGTCCGTGGGAGAGAAAAGGGACTAACAACGGGAAAGAAAGAAAGAAAACTAGGAAGATTGTTTTTATTTATTTTTTTTTTAGTTGGTTGCTTTAAAAATAAGACAAAAAGAAAAAAAAGTTGTGCACCCGCAAACAGGGCGACCGGATACACGCGCGGGACATTTCGCCTCCAGTGTTGGGGGTGACACCGCCGCGCGGGGCTGGTTCAGAGGAACATCCCGTTTAAGGTGAGTGGGCAAACGGCGGATAAAGGGAAGCTTGTGGTTTTGTGCTGTATTTTAGGCGTTAAGTAAAGTTATTGGCTTTGTTAAGAAGATTTCTTACCCCCTTTTATCCGTTCAATTAACTGCGAGAGTAACTTACGATTTGATGTTGGCTGATTTTTGCGCAAACGTGCCTGGTTTGTGCGCACTCATGTCTTCAGTTGTGTTGCTGCTCTGTGCTGCGTTCGCGCGCGCGTGGTCTTAGTCTGTGTGATTAATTTGCTTTCTGATAGTTTGACTCGTCTGAGTGATTAAAGTGCTTGAGTATAATCTGTGGCTGATCCAGTTGAATGCAGGGACTTAGTTTTTCTACCAGTTCGCCAGTTTCTTCAGTTTTTCTTCCACTGGGTTCAGACGTTCTGCCTCAAGATGTGGCTGGTTTGAGGGAGAGAAACTGGATTTCTCTCTTATCTCCATCCAGCTGTTTCACTGAATGGGGCTGCTTCTTACAACTGACACACACACACACACACACAGCTCAGCACTCAACTGCTCTTGCATACTACTTGATCTCTCCCTTGATATTTGCAGCTTGTATGATAAAGACAGAAAGAAGTGGATAGCAGAGGATGAAGGCAATGTAATGAAATTGGAAAGGTCGCAGGCAGAGTGAGAGACCTTAGCACCACTTGTTTTATGCTCTCAAGGCCTACTTTAATATATGGATTAGTTTTGAGTTGAACTGGAAGCATCCAGGGCCTGATTGGATCATAAATAATCCCCACAGGAGCAGATATAAACGCTGAAGGAGCAGCAGCATGCCCGAGATGCCTCTCCATCTCCTTCTCATCTGTTGTGAACAACACCCACCCTGCATGTGATTGATAGGCTGGACGTCATGTTGTCCCAGCTGTAAGACTTTGGCTGAATGCAAACATTAAGACAACCGCACACCAATGCGTGCAGGCTGCAAATATGAATTTTCAAATAATATTGCCTCCCTCTTCTGCACAAGCCAATACAGCTAACCACACCGTGTTATTTCACTTGGTGCTCAGGCATCACGCCACCTTGCTGGGAGACCCTGTATCATCCTGTCCTGTCACCACAGCACAACACAGCATAGGCAAGGGGAGGAAGGTGGTAGGACACATACAGAGAGGTAGGGAGAAAGAAGGGGGAGAGGGAGGATTTGGTGGTGGGAGGTGATAACCAAGCTGTCAGGCGATCAGGATTGCAGCAGCTGAAGAGGTGGACCGGGTGGGGGTGGGGGGTTGGGGGTGATGCTTAAGGATCATTTTTATCACATGGCTCCTTCACAGGACGAGAAGCCCCGAGGGGGCAATGTGTGAGGCAGCCGAGCAAGAACATGACCAAAGTCATGGTCAATGTGCATGATTTGTTATCATGGAACAGTTTCTTTTTTCTGCTCCTTTTCACCCTCGTGGTTATGAAAACCTTTATGCTCTTTCTACTGTCAACAAAAAAAATCCACCATTCATATTTTCATTGAGTTAAGAAACGTGTGAGTCAAAACTAGAACACAGCTAGAGGTAGGCTACAGTCGCAGCTGATGCACATCTGCTGGTACTGTCTCTGAAGATGCTGAAACATTAAAGACACGCCTCCTGTTCAGAATGTGGAGGCTTAATTTGCTCATTAGATAATCTCATCTGAAAATGTGCACATAGGGGAACATCTGTGCGCTGGGGAGCACTCTTATGTAAGTGAAGGAAAATCCCACATTAAGCAGCATACAGTATATCCTACACTGAGCCGATATACAGAGAGAGAGAGCAATCTGATCCACACCTGTGATGCTCAATTAGCAAAAAGGCCTCTCCAGCCATCTGGGATTGAAATGATGTCGGGCTGCCACTCCATTTTGCTGCAGCGATGATGATGGAGTGGATTGATTGGATGTGATTAAAGGCATGCTAACAGCATGCAGGCATATTTAATTCATTGCCATCCATCATGATGTAACAGAGACCCCAAAAGTCTTACACAACAGAAACTCCACCACATGCTGCTCTTATTAAATGCCACTGTAGGTACGTTTAATAGAAGCCCGTGTGAAAAGCACCATGGGACCCTTAAATTACTTTGAGGGGTTTGTGCAGTCGAAGGAGCTCAGTTATGTTTTCTTAGTTTTGTCTTTCATTTCTGCAACTTATTTCATGTCTAAAGTTACATGTCAGACAAGAAGATCTGCTTGATGTTGTGCTGCAGTTCAGTGTCTCCAGTTCAGTTTGTGGGAGTAATGTTGCTTCTGACTTTCCTCAGCTGTGGATGTGTCTAACAGCGGGTACGTCATTGAGATTTCCGTCAGAGTTTCTTGCTCTCAGCCCATTAAAACGGGACAAGAGCAAGCACACAGCAGGGGGGAGACAAGCTGTCAGTCAGACTCAAGACACACACACACACACTAACAAAGACTGCCCTGTATGTGAAGTCACAGTCATTGACTGAGATTATACAACAGATGAATTATGTGCATCTAATAAAGATGAGTTTCAAACATACAGTATTTTAAAGCCATTTATTGATGTGTGAGTCAGTGTGAGTGCAGAATTAGTCAAAGTCAGAAAGCTGAGAGTAAAATGAGTTCTCATTTTTCTGTTAATCTAAACGAAGCATACACACTGTAGGTGCTTCATTTGTAGATGCATTTTATCGATTTGCCCTCCGAAGAGTTTACTGCAGCTAGAAATAAACAAAGTCCTGCAGAGACCTGTTGTAAAAACTAGAGTTTCTGGGTTTAGTGTTTTAGAGTTTCTTCATGGAAATGACTTCTTTAACAGTCCTCACTGTTAAAGCGGAGACAAACTGTTGGCATAAATATAAGCCTCTGCAAGCAGGATGAGGATTTTGTTTAGTGTGAGCCTGCCAGAGCAGGTTTCAGGTTTACATCAGACTTATCATCACAGCTTTGAATGAGGAGGAAGACATAAAACAATCTTCCCTCATTTACAGTGGCAAAGGTATTCACCTGCTCACCCTCAAGTTTACTGGACTTGAATTGACCTGAGATTGAAAAACTTGTTTCCAGACTTGATACACAGACATTTATCTCAGTGCTTTATAACTTCAAGATGCCAGAAGAAATTTGCTATTAAACCAAATGATCTTTTCTTATTGTATTTTGAGCATTGAATTGTATTACTCAGTGTTAAATCATAGCCTGCAGTGAACCAGATACCAGTCACAAAGGTGTTATTGCTTTTTGGGAGTGTGGGACATATGTCTTAATTTGTGCAGTGTCTCACTTTCCACAATTAACTAAATGGGGAGTATGGGACATTTGACAGTTCTCCAAATTAACTTATAGATTTGAGTACTTTTTTTAATAGGCCCAGCTGCTCCAAATCCTTATAATTTCATTTTCTCATTGAATATTTTAGGACATTTGAGTTTTTTTTTTTTTTTTTCAGCGCTAACACATTTAATTTGATTTTCTGAACTCTGAGTTACCGATGGACCTGATTCCAGTAAAACTACAGAATAATTACAGTAGCAGTGTAGTAGAAAATGTTTGTAGTCAGGGGCTAAACTCCCATCATCAAGTGACTTGATCAGAAAATCAAATGGTGACTGATTTCTGTAAATAAATGGATGCATAAATAGTTCATAGGAAAGTCCTGTCCCCCTCTGCAAATCTTGTCTACTCAATTAATCTGTTTTTGAATGATTTGTTCTTTGAAACCATTGCAAAAATGAACCTTAAAACAGATGAAACTGTGACTCTTTGTATTCCTGACATGAAAGTCAGGTGAGCTATTTCAGGTTTACTGGCCTCTTTGTTAATCTCATAAATCTCTCAGAATGAATGAATGAAGTGTTTATACTCTGACATTTTAAACCCAGGCTTTGCAGACACCAACATTATGCAGACTGCCCAATTACCTAATGAAAAACATTTCATCAGGTGAGTGATTGCAGCAGAGGCCACCACTTGTGAGCTGATGATAATTATCGGGCCTGTTCCCTACAATCAAACTCGGATAAAGTAATTTCCACCATGAAGAGAAAAAGACAGAAAATGAAATACTTGCAAAGGAGCATTTGTTGGGGTGTTTTTTTGGAGCGTGGCGTAGTAAATGAAGTCAGAACTGGCTTTGATGATTATGAAACTTTCCTGACTGCAGCACTTTAATGAACCAACAGAGAATGTGCAGGCAGCTCCTCCATCAAGCTGCAGGAGGTCGTGTCAGGTTAGGGCATTTGTGAAAGTCTCACGCCAAATCCAAGATAAAGCTGATGACGTTATCTGGGTTAAGTTTTTGGGGTTTTAAAACAGAGAGCTCTATTTAGAGACACAGAAGACATAATGCAACTATTTTCACAGGCTGAGTTGTATCCATCGTTATCAGGAAACTGACTTTAATGTGTAAAATCAATAGACTGTCCTTTTAAATTTAAGACTGTGACTTTATCAAGCTTTGCCATGTTTTACTGAACTATACTAGAGGAATAAGGAGCTGCTCACCAAGACATCTGCCCTGGCTATTCATCAGCCCCAAGGTGTGGCCGTACAAATTCAGTTGCACAACTTCTGCTGTTAGTCTGTCATCGTCAAGCTGTCTTCTTTTTTCAGCCTGTTATTAACCCCCTTTGGCTTTTACAGACTTCAAGACATCCAACAGTTGCCATAAAATGCCCCATGAACTTGTATACAGCTTGTCTATTATCCTGCCTGTGCAGAAGCTTTTTGCTCTGTGACTCAATTTTTTTTTTTTTTTTTTTTTTTTGCCTAAGGAGATTGCAGGTCAATTAAAATGCCGTTGGAATCTGATATCTGAGATGGCAGGCAGAGATGGGCTCTGAAAGCCCTTACAGTTTGTAAGAAGAGACAGAATCAATGCAGAGTGGAGTAAGTCTGTGTATAATGGACATTAGTGGGCAAAGCTCTGGCACAGATCACATTAGAACCAGGAGTGCTGAAGTCTGCCAACAGCTCCAAACATCCATTAGTGAGCCAATCAAACTGTGTTTGCTCAACACTTGTGTATTTGTTCACTGCCCCCAAAAGATACTGTAGAGAAACCTCTATTACTCACTGAAATTTCAGTTTGAAGACCTCAGTATGTTTGAAAGTAACAAAAATCAGTGTTACTATGTAAGGAGATATCAAACATAGCAGTGTATAAATGCAGCAGCTGTACTGGGAGCGAAGTATGAGCACCATGATCATGTACCATGATCGCATATAGAAACAGTTTTAATCCATCTGAGCACAGCACTCTCTTCGTCTCTGTCTCTTTCTGAGGAGAAAGTAAAGTGGCCTCTTATGTCACAAACGTCACTTCACTCTTCAGGAGGTTGATGAATGAGGGCCGAAATGGCCAGTGCTGAAGCAGCAGACCACACACACACACACACACACACACACACACACACACACACACACACAAACACACAAACACAAGATTGATGGATGACACCAGTATTAGGTCCAGAATTGAGGCTCTTTGCCTCCTGTTTTTAGCAGGTGGGAGAGGACTGGCTGGAGATTATGCAGTTGCAACAGTGTTTATTCGTAGCAAACTTAACTTTATAGACAAACCCTTTCTGATTTCTCTGAATTGTTTTGTCAGAAGATATTTCTCTTCCTCTAGCTTAAAATCAGAAAAGAAAACCAAATGTCACTAACAAAGCTTGGCTTCCATCCAAGTGTGAAAACCATTGATTAAGCTGTTTGTTGATTTGCGTCTATTGGAAACCTGATTTATGTCAGCAAAGGAAGCAAAACATGAATTATTGATCCAATATTAAGGCTCATTTGCCCCTGCTGGTGTGGTTTAACTGTAATTTCCTTGGGCTCTTTAGTAAAGCCTCTCAGATCTGATTTTGTCTTTTCAAATGCTACACATTCTTGCTCTTCCTTGTCTAAAACAACTATCTCAGCAGAATTGAATCAGTGAGTTTTTCAGCAGGACACCTCTGAGCTAATAACATAAACAAAGATCTGTTGACACCCTGTTGTTTGGACATGTGTCTGATTTATAGATTAGATTTCCTCTACCCTGTTGGCCAGCGTCTTCCTCTGTGTGTTGTGTGTGTGTGTGTTTTGCTTGGTGGAGTGAAGCCAGTTTGGAGGATGCGTCTGCCAGATGACCCTTCAGCAGAGTGCGTACCACGCAGCAACCCTCCCCCTTCCTGAATCAGCTGACTAGTTCGGGTTAACTCTGGTTGGCTTGTCTTGTGGAAGACTGGCGGCTGGGGAATTTTCACCATGAGAAAGTGTTTACATCATGACCCCAGCATATCTCTGCATACTGTATCTCTCAGTGGTGAAACTATGGGATCAATCCCTCCTTTTTTATTGGTGCCAGATGTCTTCCCCTCATCGTCCATGCCTCCATTCCTTTCTTTCTCATACACACATACTGGGTCCTGATGTTCCCAAAATTCTTCCGGGAACCTCTGGGATAGCGTCCCAGGCGTAGTCTCTGTAACATAACTCCCACCACCCTCTCGTCCAAGCCAGCCCTGATCTCCCAATGGTCCCATCACATGTGGGTTGCCAGGACTCAGCTGGCCTGGAAGCTTTCCCATGCTTATGAAACATTTGGCAAATTTTAAACAAAGTTGCAGTTTACAAACTGATGCTGTCACTGGTTTCAGCTCAGTTTCTGTGGAACTTGGGCTCAGGCTGACAGAGCTGAATCTTGGAGGTGATGTGCGCCTTTGTGTCGCGGTGTCTTTGTCTGCTCTGCATTATCCTGCAGAGAATTGGTTATGGAGGATTGTGTCCATCTGCTGAGTGAGATTTCTTGGAAACGAGAGACAGGGCATGGATAAAAAGAAGAAGGACGGGGTTTGTCTTATGGCTGATCAGCAGAAAAGTGAAATCAAGTCCTCAGCATTAGTATGTGTGTGTGTGTGTGTGTGTGTGTGTGTTTGTATGTGTGTATGTGTGCCTAGCTGAATTTTAGATATATACAGTATTAAACAATGAATCCAGTGTGATTCTTTAACATACACGCGTCCTCAAGCCTCCCTCAGCTTCCCTCTGCGATTTGACATTCAAAAGATGCATTGTCCCAGTAAGCCTTTGATATTCATATTGTTATTAACAGGCTGGATCAGCATGCTTGGGGTCTTAGTGTTTTTTTTTCCCTCTGAGGGCAGACAGAAGTAGGTCAAAGTTTAGTGGAGCGTCCCGTCTGAGCATGAGGATTGAAGAGGTGGTGGGAGGGGTTAAAGGGCGTTGTTGGTACCAGGGACCTCCTGTACAATGTGGAGTCTGCCCTGCTTTAGTTTAGTAAAGAGTCAAAACTTAGACATGGCTTACAAATTGTTGGAAATATTGAAAGTCAACTGGAAAAATAATAATTTTATTAATACTGTCTCAGTAATGATCTAATAAAACCTGACTTATGGCCAGTTGTTATTGGGCTTTAGTTTAATTGTGCTCATCATAGCTCTATTGGTAAATATGCTCCATTGAGAAACAAGAAATTGCAATACAGATATGTAGATATGATATTCTTATTATTAGAAAGAGTATAGCCCCTGGATAGAAATTCATACTGTAAATATCAGTTTTTATGGGATTCTGTATTAAATGTTTGTTCTTATCTCATTATCTTCTTCTCACTTTGATGCAGTGATGTAGATGTGTTTGAGTTTCACAAAATATAACAATATGCCCTGTCAATAAAGGACAACATATACATTGTTAATATTTACATAAAGAGGTGGTTACGACACTTAACTCTACCCATCAGTGGTGCTGGGTCAGGGTGAAACCAGAAGGGGCAGTACCTCACTGCTTTTCAATCCGTTTGCTTAGTAAACTCTCAAACATCTAAATTTATTTTGAGTCGGCCTCTCATATGTTGAATATGCCAAAACATTGGGTCCATAGTCTAATAAAAAAATTGTTAATAGATTATTTACTTTTAATGAATTAATGACAAAACCTTTATGTGATAACCTTGATTGTTTCGCAGTAGCCTAACACTGAAATCAACATCAGCGTGGTAACGTCCTCTCAATGACGATGCTGACATGCAGCTGTAATGTTTCCCCTGTCCACTTTAATTTAGCATGTTCACATGTAGCTGAAGTCATTTTAAACTGAAACTGCAATTATGAGCTCACGCCGCAGACCTTGTTGACCCTTTGCAGCAGAGCATACCTCTTCAGATTAGGATGTTTGGGTGACGGGGTGTCTTGTGATTAGGGATTGAGACGAGGAGAGGTCAGACTGTTGGGTTAGATTTGAGAGGAGAGGGGCTGCAGGGGTGAGGATCATGACTGGGGCAGGAGGATAAGTCTTATCCAGTCTAAGTCCAAAATAGTGCATCAGCTCTACTTTTAAAGTAGAGATACTTGTGGAGTATATATAGTTGTTGTTGTAGCGTAGTTCATTGAATAGAAATGTGTCACATCCCTTTTGGTTGCTCTCTCACTGTCCTGGTTGGCTTTTGTTATGTAAGAGAGCTTTCAAAAATCAGATCTTATCATTGATATGAGGGAAAACTAAAGTGGGAGGACCAGCTGCAGGTTTTCTGGGAACGTCTTCACAATTAAACCATGAATTATATAATAGCTCATCTGCTGTTTCTCAAACTTCCTGCTCATTGTCAAGCAGACCAGGATTTGCTGGTGTGCAGCGTTTCAAACCTAGCTCTACTCTGCCCTCAAAGTTCAAATAGATAGATTAAGTAAGTGACAGAGTGGTTTGGAGGGGTTGCTGCGGCAGATGCAGAGATGAACGGATGAAATGAGGCCAGTGTCATCTTGTCTCATTTACTATGCAGGGTTGGGAGGGGATTAGCCTCACTTACATAACTTCATCTCCCTCTTTTCCGAATCCCCCATACTATTCCCCATTCTTCTGAGATCACAAGATTGGTGTTGGCATATTTATTTAGAATTTTTTTCCTTTTTTTCCTCAAAACTGAAATTTGGAGAGACAAATAGAGACTGAAGAAATTGGAATTGAGGGAGATCACAAGGATGTTGAAGGGAGTGACAAATATTAGAAAGGGATGGGACATAGAAAGCAAAAGCTGCTGAGAAAGAGAGTGAATGGTAATAAAAGGTCTGCAGATAACACAAAAGTAAGAGAGGAAATGGGAGGAAAAAGGGGGGATGGAGAAACGTTGGAGGTGGATGAGATGGTCTATTTATAGTTTATCCCTGCTGTTGGGTTAGACCGCCTGGCCCAGCATAGCACAGCTCAGCATCCATGTCAGTCTTGATGTCATTGTCCATTAGCTCTATACACACGCATGCACACACATTCACCCCCCACACATACTCACATATGTATATGCCCAGAGGATGTGCATACAGGCTGTCAGTATGCTGACCTTTGTCACTGATGTACAAGAAAATTACACACTGACAGATCTGACATTGTGTGATGTGTGTGTGTGTAGAGTTAACAGTCAGGCATTGTTTGACATAAATATGCAGAGAAACTGTGTGGCCCTCAGCTCAGTTTGAGATGCCTCACGCGCTGTTTCAATTTCTCACACACACACACACACACACATTTTTTTTTTTAACATAATTTTCTCCCTGTTTTTTTTTTAATTTTTATTCTTAATCTTGGGAATAAATTAGCTGTGCACCATTTCTTGTGTCCTTCAAGTTCTTTTTTTGTTTTTGGATCACATTTGCATATCTGTATCTTTTTTTGTTTGTTTGCTCTATTACGTACATGCAGCTGCACGTGCAGGTGTTTCATGTGTTTCAGAGAGAAAAACGTGTTCTCATAACTACATCTCATAACAACTGTGGGCTTCCCTTCTGGTTGACTTTGATGACATGATTTATTGTACCTGCTGCTGGCAAATACACACACACACACACACACACACACACACACACACACACACACACACACACACACACACACACATTCATATAATCTAACAGCAGAATAAATAGCTCTTGTTTCAAACTAAGAAGGTGTTCGGTGTTTCTCCAGATAACTTTCTTTTTGTAGTTTGTAGTTTATGTTTTTGATTTATTAGCTATTTATTGTTGCAGTGCTAGCTGAGTCATTTTGGTGCCAAATTTGGTTCAACAACACAAAACTAAGTCTAAGTCTTATTTTCTCACGTTGCCAATAACACAAGTATTAAACACATTTATATCTGTTTGTGTTTTATGTATTTTTAAATCAGCTAATCTGCATGTGGGTTTATTAACTGTGAGCTCAAGGCCGTGAGGTCTGGCCAGCTACTGTACAAGTTCCTGGATGATTCATGGAACAGTCTCGGTTGCACAGGACCTCGTTTGTTCCTGCTGTTTCTGCCTCTGGCTCACCCTGCTCCAATAACAAACCTAATGTGACTGAGGACACACATTCATGAACACGCACAAACGCAAGCATTCACAACATGCACATGTGCAGGCGCCTGCACGCTCGCAGAGAGACAGACAATATGTATTCACTCTCACATTTTTACTCCCACCACGCGCTGCGGCACACTGACTCAGAACCTGAGACAAATATTGCACTTTCTTTTTCATTTCTCTGCTGTCTGGCTCACATATTGTGTTCATTCTGTGGTTGGTTACTGGTTATGGTGTTGTGAACAAGAGTTTTCTCCTCACTATTACACAGAGTGACATTTCTGTGACAGCGGTGGAAAATTAACTTTTTTGAGGTGCTTACACTTGAGTATTTCTATTTAAAGATACTTAGTATTTCTTCTCCACTACATTGTTAAAAGGAAACACTTTACACTACATTTATTGGACCCTCCAGTTCATTTCCAGTTTGACCCTGCAGTGCAGATTTTTTGTCTCCCTCTTCTGGTAGTGAGAGTAATTACATACTGTCTCATCTTGAAGTGCTCACCAGTGAGAAAAAGACACACCAAAGCTAATCAATGTTTGGCCTCCCCATCAATCTCTTTCTGCTTGAGACTGTAATCCTTCCTCTGAACACCAAGTTTCTTTTTTTATGTGGAACATCAGAAACTTGGATCCCTGCAAAGTTTTTCCACCATAGGCCTAGTCCGTCTCTGCTTCCCTCTTCAGCTCTGGCAAAACAATCATTGCTGGTTGACGTAAACCACATCAGTTCCCATTCTCTAGTGTGGGAATGTTGCTACAGACAGCAGCTTTAAAACGGATCACCTGGCGCTGATAGGCTTAATCTGCATTGTGTGAACTTGTGTGGCGAAGGCTTGGATGTCAAGATTTCACATGAAGAAAACAAAAGCTTATGAAATTAACTACATTTGCTTCTATTTGTCTCATGCCCCCTTAAAAAAGTAACTTCCTATCATCTTGTGTCATGTTTTACAAAATGGCAAAGGTTTTAGATATGTCTGAAAAATCAAAACAAAACAGAATTTGTGCAGCAGAACTCGGCTGCATGTGTATATGAAAGTACCGCTACAACATTAAAATACTTCTTACACATTAATTTATCTGTAACAATAAGGCATTCTTATAGGATATTACTGTCTGACACAGTACTTTTAATTTCTTTATGTACAGTTTGCTGCCAATACATCTATACTTTTCAAATGTTTCAAATAGATTTTCAATGAGTTTACAATTTTACATTATTGTACTTTTACTTAGGTGAAGAAACTAATTAAGTATCTGCCACCACTGGTCTGTGGAGAAAAAAATGAACGAGATGCATCCTCAGAGTTGTTTCTGTGAAAATACCAGCCTTCTTGCGGTGGTTATGGATAGTAAAACATGATAGAGATGAAAATCTTGGCTGTCTGTAGCCGGCATGAAGCGTGACAGCAGTGGCTCTCATGCTGTTTGTTTCATTTTAATTTCCTCTTTCAATGCACAGTTCAGCCCGTGATGTGTGATGTGTTTCTGTAAAATATATTCAGATCTCTCCTCCGGCCCCTCAGCCCACCTTTGGCACCTTCACCACACCATGTTCCTTCTCCTCTGAGCTGAGAAAGAGGGAATCTGTGCATAATGCATTTGAAATAAAGGAAAGCTAAAGACAGGGAACAATACGAGAGGAGACAAAGTGTGTGAAAAAAAGGAGATAATTCACATCCTCCACACAGACAAATTGTTACAACAGCAGTGGCAGGCTGACAGAAGCTGGAGACAGACAAAAGCCAAGATTTAGCTTTCGGCTCTGTCTGTGGTTGAAGTGCTGAAAAGGCAAATGAAAACTTTCCTACAGTCTTTGTCTCTCCTGTTAATTTTCCCTTTTGCTGTTCAACAGAGGACCTTCATTAGTCACCAGCTGCCTGTGAACATGCAAGATCATCCTTTGTTTCTAGTAAGATGTTAATAATAGGAGTTGGTCACATGCAGCTGTGGCTGAGCAGCGGTTAACCGACCGCTGCTGCCAAGATCATTTTCCTCTGCAGTGGAAACTAACTGAGTACATTTACTAAAGTACTCTTAAAATTTAAATACTGATTAAACCTTCATACAGTATTTACTTATGAAATTATCCAAATAATGATATATACACAACAATGCATAATAGTAATATTGCAGAACAAGTACTTTTGCTCATATTAAGTTTTGCTGAATCTAACGCTGTAGTTTTCATTGTTGTGTAGGTACTTTTACTCAAGCTCAGGCCAGAGGATCTCAGTATCTCTGGTCTCAATTCATGCTTTTCTTTGAGGTGTACATTTCTGGATAAAGGTTAAAGAAATTGTTTATGGAATAAATTAAAACAAAGCTGCAGGGCCTGGTTTTGCAGAGGAGGTATTAAAATCAGTTTATACGCTGTTATTTCTTCTATTATTTGTAACAACAGTGTTTCCCTGAGGTCTGAATATTAAATCAGTTGTTATTGAGAACAGTTGCCAGACTTAGACAGACTGCCCTCTGGTGAACAGTACTGACTCTACACTCAGCCAGACCTGAGCTCCTTGATCAGAAGTGAAGCACAAACCAACAACACTGGAGTTTAATATAAACAGCAGATAGAGCGATCAGAGCAGCTCGGGCAAATGCAGCTTTTTTTCTACCAATGAGATGAATGGCCCTCATTAATCATGGCCATTTGTCTTCAGTTGTAAGTCTAGAGGTCAGTGATTAAACCTTGTTCTCTGTAACATAGCCAACTCTCTCCCTCTATCTGTCTCTCCCTCCCTCGCTCAGAGGATCAGAGGGAGAGTTGCATTTCGCTGCTGCTCTGCTCTGCTCTGCTTTTCATGGCTCTGATGTTGTCTGCCACCAAATCCCTGCTGAATAAAAGTCAGAAATTGAAGTAACAAATCATGTTTTATGTATATGTGCTTACACAATGAAAGCGGGCAGGAAAGTGGGCCAAGCATCACACAGGGCATATTATGGCAACAAAGCAGGTTTCCACTTTCTTGGAAAAACGACAGCGGCAGCCGCCAAAGTGTCGGGCACAGAGCACAATGTGAGTGTTCAGTTAATGACATAGAAATTACATTACCTGACTGCTCCGTTCCTGGTACGTGTTCTCTTCTGGTGTAGAAACTGCTGTTGATTTTTTTTCAGCTCCATTATTTGATAGATATGTCAAACCATCAGGGATTACTCAGTTTATCCAGAGATGGTTATCACTAACAAATGATCATGGTGGGGTTGAAACTACTTCATATTCGTGATCAAATCATCTAGTCATTATTTTTTTGATTATGGATTGGTTTGATTCATAGGAAAATAGTGGAAAGTCACTGTTTTGTTTCACCAACCAAGACCCCAAAGTATTCAGTTTATGATACAAACACATTTGAGAACTAGCTAAAGATTCTTTTTTTAAAATTTTTTTTGCTTTTTATCTTGAAAATGGCAAATTTTGTTATTGTGGAAGAGTTGCTTCATGGCAATGTTGAGTTTACCAAGTTTTTCATCATTATGGTGAGATTTTGTGATTTGTGAAATTTAATTGAATTAGCCAAAAACAAATATTCATGTGTGTTAATTTTCTGTCTGTCAAAAGCAAATAAGTAAAGTACAAAAAAGTACAAAATGTGCAAAATGTATTGTACTTTCTCTGATTTACTTATCATTGTAAATTTGATATCTGTGTTTTGATCAGATGATGATGATGTTGTATAAACAATAAATTGATTAATCCATAAAATTGGAAGAGTAAACAAAGATAAAAAATATATTATTTGAAACCGTAGTCGTTTTATCTCTAAACTTTTCCCATTGAAATTCAATATACAATACACAGTATGTAATTGATATTGTTATTTTATCACTGATGTACAGGGACAGAGATTTTCTGTACCCACCCCTGAGTGTGTTCATGCATTTCAATGTGAAACGTGTGAACATTTCTCTTGTCTCATTCTGCAAGAGTCACCTTGGCACTGGTGTAGCCATGCCTTTTATGTGATGCGAACTTCTTTCTCCTTCACCCACCTTTACACCTCCTTCATCAGTGCAGCATTGCATAGTGTGACCCTGAGTCATGGTGTCATTGTAGTCACATGAGGTGTCGTCCCTGCAGTGAGGACATATGCTGCTATAGTGATATAATCTATCTCCCAGTGATCTAAAGGATTAATAATCTCTCTCTAATCTGCACCTATGGGTTCACATCAGCTCATCATATGTGCTGAAATGTCATCTGTTGATTAGAGATTTATTAAAAACGGGTTTCGTGCGTGCATGCGTGTGTGCATGCGTGCGTGCGTGCGTGCGTGCGTGGGTGTGTATGTGCGTTTGTTCATGAGCTCCAACAGAGATCATCGCAGGATCAAAGGTCATGTCGTTTGGCCTTGTGGTGGGTTTTATAGAAATTAAAAGATGTAAAGCTGAGCATAAGCAGGCCTGGGTCACATCTATGCATTCACATGTGTGTGTGTCCATGCGTGTGTGTGAATGCAAACATGAAGTTTCAAATCATTCTCCAAACATCTTTCCTTGATTTTTATACACTACCATGCAAAGTGATCCGTTTATCAGTTTAAAGGGGGGTGGGCCATCTGAATGAGCCTAACCCCCACCCTGTTATCTCACCAATTTCACCCTCAACCCAACCTCTGTATCCCTAAGGAAAGACCTTGACCATCTGTCCTCCTGGGGGGGTCCTTGTTGGGAAATACTGATGTCTTTACCCCCCCCTCACTTCTTCATATCCCCCACTTCATCTTGAGCTTCTGATGAAGAGACTTGATCTGAAAAACCACAAAGCACATGTCCATCAAATCAGGCTTCAAATGGCTGTAACACAATAATCATCTAATGGCAGAAGTCCCAGATCCTGATTGCCAGTTTAATCAGTCATGGCCTGAAATCTAACTGACCTCCAGGTCTCATGGAAATCCATTCATAAGTTTGTGAGATTTCCTGTTGACAGACACCAACCAACACATGATTTAATTTCCAGTTGCCTCTATGTTGATGCTATTTCAGCTTCTTATAAAGCTACAGCTAAAAATCTAAATGTCAATCAGTAATTATGCTTTTTGTTGTCATTTCTCAGAATAAAATGGATCATATTGATTTAGTTTAAAATGTTATGCATTATGTTCTATTTTCCAAATGAGATTATCATTTTTGCAGCATCTCTTCAGCCGATAATGGTGGGTGATAGGAAAATGGTTTAGCTATTTGCATTGTGGGAGATGGGAGTAAACTGCACTCTGATTTTGCTCTACATTAATTATCAGGGGTAATGTCATTAAAATTTAGACAGATATACTGTCCATTTCAGTGACAGCCATATGATTTTTCCATCTGCTGTTGATCGAGGTTGACCCAAAAGCTGATTTTCTGTGCAGCCAAAACACAACATCAAACTGTGGCTCACACTTTTTGTAAGACGGAAAACCGGGTTACAGTCTGCCATTTGTGACAATAGCTGTGAAAGTGCCCAGTCAGCATCTGTTTGTGGTTCTTGAAAACAACTCCAAGGTTCAGCCTGGCAGCTGGGCAGTGTGGCAGGACTGACCCCTGCACCAGGACATAGGGGCCAAAATCAATAGTTGTATCGTATCACTTATCAGACTGTAACAAGCTGAGTGATGACCTCATTGGCTGCTTGTGTAGAGACCAGAGAAGTGTTTGGGAGGAAGCAAAGATAAATGCTGATCCTCATGAAATTGAGCTTCAGTAGGTTTTTTTTTTTAATGTATACCTTGGTGCTAGAGTCATTATGTAATGTTATCATAAACCTGAATATTTTGAGAATGGAAATGAATAGTGAAGTGGATATGATGAATAAATACACAGGGGATTTCATTGCTTATTGTTATTTCATGCTCCTAGACGTCAGGTAAATGCAGAGATTTGTTTTGATTAACTTTTATATCACTCATAAAACCATGAAAAACACAATTTAAGATGAGCCGGGATATTACATAATAACCAAAACCAAAATAAGTATATCACAAAGCCCTACTGCCCTTTTACCTTGATTTATTTTTAGGAGCAGGTAACACACAATCTCACTATCACACGTAGACAATGGGAAATTAGATATTGAATCATAAAAAGCACAGTATTTAAATTTTTAGATTACAACTGGTGTTATGGAGAAATTGGTTGGTGCCTCACAAAGATAGACTTTAACTATGGGTTTGATCAAACTAACAGACAGGCGTCATATAAAATTTACTTTCAGTACTTCTGTCAACTCACCCGTCAGGACTAGGATAAATTCCTTGAACAAACAAACTTCTCTTCCTTTTGTGTGTCACCAATTGTTGGAAATACAATTTTAGTTCAGCATTAGCCTGGGGGATGGGCTGACTAACTCTCAAGGCTATGCATGTGGTTTTTTTAGGAGGTGGGTGGCATTTGGTAGTAGCCAGAAACAGGACTTCAAATGTTTGTTAACAAGTTGATGAAGAAAAAAAGATAATGATATAGTCACCGCTAACTTATTAACAATACTCCCAAGCTGCCAAAAATACACACTTATTGCGGGTTAAATTCAATGTAAATACCTCAAACATTAGTGTCATTTTGAATCAACTGGTTAACATTAAAGCTTTGTGTTTCCTTCAGGCAGAGTGCAGGAGAAGAGGCTCAGAGAGAACTGAGGTCCTGGGATGAGAGCTCTCTGCCATTTCCCTGTGTCCCCCAGACCTCCAGGAGGAGTACGCTGGGCGACTACACTCTGAGGTAAAGAGCCACACAAAAAAATAAAACACCCTCTGCAGACAAAACCCATCTCTGACGATGTTGACCTTCAGTATTTGCTGACTCAAGCTTCCCCCCACGCCTCCTACCCCTCTTGTTCTTATTCCCTTTCTCTCCCTCCTTTCAGTGTTTTTCTCTCCTGTCTTTAGGGGAGCTGGGGACATTGATCAATGGTCTGACTTGTTGTGAGCTCAGTTTGGAGTGATGCACCGTGGTCACTTTGTCACGCAGACTCACACATTTATGGAAATAGGGGTCCTGGCCTCCGTCTTTGAAGTGTGCGGTCAGGGACTGTGTTTGGAGATGCATGATAGCTGGAGTTTGTGACTCAGGGGGAGGAGGGAGTAGAGGAGGACACGAGGGGTTAGGGGGTCAAGAATTTGTGGCTTAGCCCATGTTGTTCCATATGGCAGCCGTCCGACAGCAATACATCAGATAAGTCATGGAAGGTGTGTTTGTTTGTTTACTTCTGCCACAAATCACATTTTCTCTTATTTTGTCTGCACTGCACCTTTTTCAGAAATCAATTCTTTTAGCTTTTAGTTTTTTTGGTTTGTTTGTTTTTCAGCCATCACTCATCATTGGATCTTGGCATTAGCCCCTTATCATTTCTGTCAGCTTGGAGGCCTCACAGTAAAGGGCAGTGTTTGTGAGATATGTGGGCTGATAATAATGTGTGGTCAACACAGAAGCAGCTGTCTTCCTCTCTTCTTTCCTCCGTCTCTGTTACAGATCTGCTGTCTCCTCTGCTCCCTGTCTTTCTTCCAGCCCAGCTCAGCCTGTCCCAGCCCAGCTGTCCCCTTCCTTCATTAGCTGTCCCACAACACTACTCACTGCCTGTGCTGGAAGGTCACTTTCAAAATACAAAGGAGTCAGTTTTAGTTTTGCTCAGTGCCTTGTTTTTGGATGATAGAAAAAGGGGATTTGTTGTCTCACCGGGCTCAAGTTCCCCTCAGCTCTACAGAGCATTTTAACATATTTCAGCTCATTGTTTTGGTTTTAACGTCTGCAACTTAACCGCTTTGGTTAAGTCTCACCGTTCCTATCAGTACTGTATCCTGTTTTGAGAAGCTTTCCTATCTGCTATATGATACCTGCCCAGCACTGGATGGCAAAGCAACATTATGTTGTTCCATTTCCGGTCTTGTCTTGTCTTTTACCTCCCATTTGCTGCCCTTGTTAAACCGAAATCGAAGTTTTTGGTTAAATTTCTCAAAGCTGGGAAACATGCAGCAGCACACAACAGGGGTAATGCCTTACAACAAGCTTAGTGAGCTCAACAAGCTTACTGTGTGTTGCTGCAAGTGTTTTCATGGTGAAAAATTTCTAATCTCTGATACTTAACTTGTTATTAACATTATTTGCATTAATACAAATAATGTGTGTTAAAATAAATTATTACCACACATTTTAAAAACACACTCAGACTATACACAGACTATAGTATTGTAATTGTAAGTATTGTAACAATTGCATGTAGGTGATATCAATGCTGCGTCACAGAACTGATCTAATTGGTTCAGCCTGCAGCTCTGGATGTCCTTCTACTTTAGATTGTAAACTGGTCATATTTTCGCTAAGATGAAGACATGATTTGAAATAAGTGATACTGTTGCTCCATATCTACTGGAAATCATTTGCTTATACATTGAGCATGACAACTTTATAAAGTGATGTCAATATTATGTGTAGAGCTCGTTACACTGCCCCCAAGTGGCTAAAAAATCTGTTGACACACATTTACGATCCTTATCTGAAACCCGTCGACAAACTTTTGTTTTTCCTCATCGGTTACTTGTTTAGGTTGTTGTTAGCAGACAGAGATGAAGGAATAAATGGAAACAGCCATAAGTGAAGTTACAGAAAAATAAGTGACAGACTGCAAGACTTCATCCCTCTTCGTAAACAAGTTTAAACTTCTCTCTCTACTTTTTGTTAATGCTCCCTCTCTGTGCCGACTCATGAGGGTTTGATATGTTAAACTGCACGGATGATGTCAGCTTGTAAGTTATTCTTACCTGTGTGGACGCTGAAACAGAAACTCTGTCTCACACACACATGCACACATAAACACAAACCCTGTCCAGACACTTAAAAGACTCAAAAGCTTTCTGGTGTTTTATTTTCAGCATGCAGTGGTGGGCTGTGTTAATGGCAGTAAAGTGCCAAGTAAGAGAGCAGAACGTGAACTCTCTTCTCACTTGTTATGCCAACCGTGGGACTCAGAGGGAGGTACAGGGAAGTTCCAGTAAAGAGAGAGATTGAACACACACACACACACACACTTCTCCTCTAGCATTACTCAGTCCTCCTACTTGTTTTCCATGGCAGCATACAACAATAAAGCTAAAGTGGTTATTGTTGTGTACCACACAGCAGAGCGGCATGTCTTATGTTTGTTATTTAAAAATGGCTCAACACTAAATGAATTAATCAAATGTTGAATTGTTGGAAAATCAAAGAACACTTTAATTGCCCTCATAATCAAGTAATTGTTCGCAGCCATGCCAGTTCCACCACAGTGCTGCTTCTAGTTAAAGGTTAATGTCAACATGGTAACATTCGCTAATTAGCACAAAACAAAGAGTACAATCAAAGATTGATGGGAATGTGATCAGTTTTGCCAGAATTTGTTCTCATGTTGAGACATTTGCTCAAAAGCACAAGATATTAACCTCAGAGTGGCACTAGAGGAAAAAAACAGGTCTCCACGATTATTAGGAGACATTTCCTGGGCAACATGGTCAACTTTATAAAATGACACGGAAATCCATATAATGTTGACTGACGGAGAGACATTATCAACCTTCCTTCCTCCTTTCCTCGTTCAAGCTTTTTAAATGCCTTTAAAATTCTGTATGTTAAAGCAATTTTAAGTGCAGTATCTTTGGGATTGTTGCCTATTGTCGTCTACTTCAAGACATCACCAAGGGCTCTGGGAATATGTGATTAGCATTTTTGTTTGTTGACATTTTCTAGATTTAATGATTGATTGTTAAAATAATCAATGGATAAAGTGACGATAACATGAAAATCATAGTCAATCATTAGTTTCTGCTTTCATTAGGCTATAAAATGGGACAAAAGTTCGAGGCCATTAGAAAGTGGTCTGACCCCACTTTAGCTACAGTTTTCCTATCTCACAGCACTCACACCTTTCTACTTTCTGTTGCACTCTCAACTTCACCTTTAAACAAACAGCTTCAACATAAAATACAAGCAAAACCTCTTCATGGCCTTTTGATTTGACCTCCCACCCATTTTTTTCTCTGCTTTCTGTTACCTGCAGAACAATACTCACCTTCATGTGCACAAGACAGCGCACAGTGTATGCAAATAAAAAGATGAGTGCAAACATGTTATGTCCACCCCCTTGATCTCTCTGTGGTGGCTTGATGTAGTTATTCTCTGTTGATAATTGCACAATAGAGTGTAACAGTGCTGTTATTTAGCCACAGGACTGACACAGACAACTGGGCTAAGAGGAGGCGTTCCTCTGATGCCTGTCGGCAACACTGCTTTCACACACCCATCAAACTAAAATAATGGATAAAATTTCTAAAAATCTTTAACGTGGCGCAGGATTGTGTAGATGCAGAGAATATGTGTGAAAGAGGAGGGAATGGATAAAGCCCAGGCTAAAAAGAGAAGGGGGAGGAGACGAGAGGCAGAGGAGGGTAATGTGTGTGTGTGTGTGTGTGTGTGTGTGTGTGTGTGTGTGTGTGTGTGTGTGTGTGTGTTAAAAGAGAGAAACTAGAGGCAGGGGGGCTGGCAGACAAAAGTGAGAGAGGCAAGGGAGTAATGAGGAGGAGGAGGTGGGGAAGGCGGTGCTAAGGCAGACGGCAGGGAAGGAAAGCTGAGAAGAGGAACAGTGGAGTGAAGTGAGAAGAGAGAAGAGGAGGAGGAGAGGACAGGACAGGAAAATAAGGGGGCTTCCATTTGAAAGTCCTCGTGTCAGGATATGAAGTCCTGGAGCGGTGTAGAGGCATCGGCAGGAAGCTGGAGCACTGTAGAGAAGAGGTAGAAGACGGGGGTAACAAAAGGAAGAGAGACGAGGACAATCTGAGGCAAAGCAGTCTGGAGTGATTGTTTTTTTTTTTTGTTTTTTTTTTTCTTTTCCAAGAGAGACAGAGACAAGTGGAAGCAGCGATGCAGAGCTCTCATTGGGGTGAGTGTGGAGTGAGAAAAGAGTGTGTGTGTTCGTGCATGTGTCTGCAAGTGTGCGTGATCTTAAATTCTCCAAACTCAGGCTCTCTTCATCCTGCTCTTTATCCAAGCTTTTTGGCTTCGTTTACATGAATGCAAATTTGCTTGAGGAAACTTTGTATTCATGAGCATCGTGCGTCAGTGTGAAGCCACTTAAGAGGGTGTCAACTGCGGAAATGCCATTAATGAAAGGTGTGTAACGGAAAGAGTTTGAGACTAAAGTTGTTGGCAGGCCCATTTACACAGAAACACAGATTTTAACAGGACTGGAAACTAGTTTAGGCCAAAAAGTTGGTGATTACTCCTAAAATCTGGATCCTCTGAGATCTGAATAGTGAAATAATCACAAAGAATTCCTGGAAAACTTAGTTTCTAGTCATTTTGCCAGAGATGGAGGAAAGCTGGATGATTCAGAGTCAGCTGACTGGCTTTGAATTAAAGTCAGTAAGTTTCCTGAAATTGTTAGGGCTCTCAATGAACCTGGAGACTTTTGGACTGCACAAGCAAACAGTCCCAGTAGATTGGATCTGTTGAGGTGGGATGATCAGTTTTTGGTGTTGGTGTGTGAGCCCAGGTTTTTCTAATCCTGACTCTGGGTAATCTGCTCATTACAGACTGTTGGGGTATTGATTTGAAATTTCAGCCTGTAGAAAAGCTGTTCCACCCTCTGGACAGTTGGCCTGGAGGAGGAAGAAGGAGGAGGTGGTGGGTGATATTTAATCTGTCTGCACACACACACACTCACGTTGAAGATAAGAAAAACCATGAGGCAGCATACATACTTCTACCTAAGTAGACAATTAGGCTGCATCACAGAAGAGTCACCCATACAAAATATGTTTTTATCCAGAAGACTCAAAGGGAATCTTTATGTTATGCTTCGTCTTTTGATGACGAAGCACATTGGCAGACACAGGCAGCCACTGTTTCTCTTCTGTCTTCCCTGTGCGTGTAATTACAAGACTCCTCATGCGCCTTGGGCCACATATTGTAGTTTTTCATCAAGTTTGTTATGGCCTGAGAGTGATGTGTCAGCAGATATGTTTATAGCCTGAGTGGTTACAGGGCCGTCCATTCACTCAACTCTTTGTAGTAGCTGCTTGTATGACCGTGTCATGTTCAGGTTTCATTTGAGAGCATGCTGGGAGAAGGCTGTAATTACCCAGACTGGATTTTGGCAGTGAGGTTAGAAAGACTGACGTTTCACTCCATAAAGACAGCAGCTGTAAATGGGCAGGTGTTGAGACCCGAATGCTGACGTAAAGTTAAACTTCTGAGGTAAAGGGGAGTAAGAGTGGGGACAGAGACGGAGAGGATGGGTTACCTCATCTGCTCTGAACAAAACAAATGAGGTAAATGTGTGTTGCAGGTTACGTACGTAACCCTTTCCAGCTGTGTTGACTCATACTTCCTGTGTGTGAGCATGGTGTGTGTATGTGCAGCATTAAAAGATAGTAATGTAGCTCAAAATAAAAGGCAATGAGACTTCTTTGTTCTCAGTTTCTGCTTTGGTTTTCCCTCCCTTTCCTCCTGTATTTTTGGACTTATAGTGTCCATTGTGCCTTTTTAACATTCCAGGCACCTGCAAAGAAAAACAAAACTGGTGATATATACAAACACACACAAAGCGTGGCCACTCAATAAGACATCTATTAAATGCAATATTTGTGCATCAAAAGAGAGAATGACAAGTCCCTTGCTTTAATATTTATTTACATTCATCATAATAAAGTAAGAACTAGTTTTCAAGCAATTTTTGTTTTTATTTCTGTAGCAGCAAAAGGGAAAATAAGCCATAACTGGGAATGTCACAGAGCAGTGACAACTTATGTGATGATAGTCTGGCACCTTTTCAGCAGTTATATCTCTGTGGTTTAAGTGTGATACTGAGTGAAACAAAATGGAACATAACTAAAATGCCTTAATGCCCCATCAAACAACCTAGACAAATAAACCCAAAAAGATTTGATAAAGATTTCAAAAGCATTCAGATTGGATAAGCCGATTCCAAACTGGATTCATATTCGAGCTTCATTATGTTCGAGTGATCCCGTCGAGAGAAATCTTACGCCAGGTGTTTATGTAAAGCCTCTAGTTGAGAAGCATGGTGGAAGGAGAGAGGGAGACATAGAAAAACAGACAGACAGTGAGAGATTAGAAGTCAGCCTGGCTTCTGTTTGGTTTGCTGAATTAGTGTTTTCCATGCCAGTCTGCCCCCCCCCCCCATCTTTCTTGAGTTTACAGCGGCGTGGACAATGTGTCTGAATACGTCTGCACGTGTGCTTCTTGTGCCATGTCAGGCTGGCACAGTTAAATTGAGGCATCGCTGCTTATGTAATAGCTGCTGTGGAAGTCATTTGCCTGGCTGTATTTAGTAACACTGGGTGTGTGTGGGTGGCATTATATGTGTTAAATTCTGCATCTTTGATGATCAGTGATTTCACAGTGAAGCTGAGACACCTTTGCTGTAGTGTTTAAAAAAATGCTGAGCCATGTCAGATATTGTAGCCTACTTTTCCTTATTGAAGCTTGGTTGTAAATAAACAGCTCTCTTACAGTAATACATCCTATCATTGCCACTGCTTCACACTATGGGTCACGTTGTCAGTCAGTGTTGTCGCTTTCAATGAGAGATAACAGGCCCTTTCTTTCTGCTCTTTGCCCTCTGTTAAACTGAAACAATGGCCTTCCACTGTTCATACAGCCAAAGCAGCAGGGGGGGGAAGGCAAGTTTAGGAGGGAAAACTTTAGTCTTCTCTCCACTATTGAGACAATGAGGAGTCAGCACAGCTTGGAACACCAGGATTTTCCAAAATATACTCCAATAAACACCACACTAAGAGAAAAAGACCTGCTTCGGCACTGATAAGAAATTGTAGCTGCCCCTGGTTATTCTACTAAGTCCACTGTCATTGATCCTGGCAAACAGTAGTCCAGTGGCCATACTAATCCCTGTGTCTCTACCACTGGCATTCTCGGTATTTCCAGTGTCTGCGGGTCTGACCACTGACCGCCGCTGGATAACTGTCAGTGGCTGGAAAGCCTCCTGGAAAATCCAACATTTTGGAGGGGACCAGGAATGTCAGCCATCTTTCCCTTTTTCACATACTGTTGCCTCAGTTTCCTCCTGTGCCAGCTCACTGTAAACAAACTTCAGCTCAGCTGCTATTAAAGGCTCAGTATAGCATCTTAATGCATTTTGGCACCGACTGAAAAGTGTTGATAGCATCAAGCATTTTCATTGATCATATAGTTCCTGCTTTACCTCATGATTTTACCAATTGTTTTTAATTAGGAAAAAAATCTTACAGGTAAAAGATATTAGGTGTTAATCAGAGAGCTGTTCAGTTGTTAGAATAAACCCTAGCTTGTTTTTTTATTAAATGAAAAACATGTTTAAAAGCTACTGAAAAAAGTATTGTTACTGACACTGCACTAATATCACAAACTTCCAAATGATTCTCTTATGTCCTCATCTGAACCCAGTGGGCTTTTAAGATGAAATGGAAAAACACAGAGGTGACAGCTTTACTTTTCATACAGTAATTTGGCTCATACATAGTGGCTTTAGGGCGAACATTTTACCATGACTAGATATGCATACTACCTCAGTTCTTTTAGTCTGCTGATACTCTTGCGGATAAACTAATAGGGCGATGCACAAGTCATTTCAAACTGGACACATAAATAAGCATGTGACTGGAAGTTTGTGCCCCTAAATGACTATAGTGTTTTCACAAGGCTGTGTTACTACTTTCATGTCATTGATGTCTCCTGCATCCCTTTCAGTAGATAGCTGGCTGCTCTCTCTGTCAACCCCCACAGGGACTTTGTGCGTTTCTCTGCAGTTATATGCGTGTGCAGTAGAAAGAGGGAGAGAATCTAGTCACTCCACTCTCCAGCAGCCTCTTAGGTCCGAATTGAGGCCAGATGCTTTGAGATGCTAAAGAGCCAACCTGCCCGCTGTCAGATTGTCAGCCACGGAGACACTAGACTCCCACATTCACTTATTCACTCACTCTTTCTCTTTCTTCCTTCCTTCCTTTTCCCACTATTCCTGTCTATCTCATTTCACCCTGTGCCTGGCCTCCGATGCCATGACAACGCCTCCAAACAGAGCTGGAAGCTTAAGTCTGCAACACCAACAAGTTGGTTGTAAAAGAAGAGGAAGGGAAAAAAACTGGATTCAGAGAGGACCTGTTGCCAATTACTCATGCACAGACTCACTTTTTAGAAAACGTATTTCTTCCTTTGTTCCACCACAGCAAACCTGCTTAAATAAGGCAGAGCCCTGCAGCAGCCTGGACCCTCGAACTCACAACTTTTGTTAAGAATACAATGTCAACCATGTTATTTTGCCAAAGAGGACAATGTCTCTCTGGTTTGAGTGAAACAAGATTTGGCACTGAGGCGAAGGGTTAATGAGGACTGAGTAGGTTTGCATGAGTTCAGCAATCTTAAACACACACACACTATAAGACCTTAAAGCCAAGCCATGTGGGGGTAGGTGACAGTGAGTGGCCACTCAGACAGACAGTCATTGTTTTGGAATGGAGGCATAATATAACCTCAGGTCTTCTGGCAAAACATTAAAAGGCTTCTCTCATTTTACAGTGGAGTCGGCTGACTTCATTACAATACCATTTTCTTGCCTGTTTGAAGTTTAATTGTGGAGTTTCAGTGAGTAGATGCGTGACAAATAAATGGGAGAGTAGATTAGGTGCAGAGTGATTGCCTTGCTGAGGTATTGTGTGTGTCAGTGTGTCTCTTCCTTGCCTATACTTGTGGATTTTCTTTTGTTAGCAACCAGGGGGGATTATTGTGACTCACCTAGCCTGTTGATTTTTTTTCGACCTCACTGTCTGTCTTTCTCACTCTCTCCAGCCACTAGGATCTCTGGTTACAGGATTAATCAATGTTACGCAGGCTCTGTCGACTAAAGTGGCATATTTCTTCTTGACTTCACACCACACTGTCTCAATAACCAGTTTTATTTAAAAAACATAAAAATGTTTAGGTATCACTAACTACTGTTTTTGTGAACAGCACAACCCCACTGTACAGTGAGCACACATCAAAGAAAAATAAACATTTTTATGAATGGTCACGCCCATACATATATTTTTGCCCTTATCCATCAAGCGTCTGCTCTGATCTGACAGTTTTATACTTTCCACCAGTTGCTCTCACACTTGCATTAGGTTAGTCATGCTGCGGTGTTGCTGTTAAAGAAGGGGCCGATGAAAATCTAGCTGCATAGACCAGTGAACAAGGGAGGATGGAAGAGGAAAGAGTGTCAGAAAAGCAGTGGAGCAATAATCCAGCACAGGAAGCAAGGAAATGGGTGAAAATGAACAGGAAGAGGAAAGATAGATGAAAGTGGAGGAAGGCAGTGAAAAACCCTAAAACATGGCACCTTTAACAATAGTTATAGTTATAGTAAATGACTGATATGGAAGGGGTCACTGGTAGTAATCTCACCTCAGAGTGATGGCTCTACAGCTCCCCTCAACTCTGTGGAGCATTTTAGCATCTTTCAGCTCAGGTATGTTTCCCCACAAATTTGTTCAGTCCCACCACCAGTTGGCACTTTAAGTAAGAAAGAAACAAGAGGTAGACACAGTTAGGGACTAGCTGGTGAATATAGTAGTGCATTTATCAGCTAAGTTGTAGTTCAACATCAACTGAACCTTCAAAAGGCCGCAGTGTAGATTGAACTGTCGTTTCTCTCCTGTTTGTCCTTTATTGTTATATCTGAAAACAAAAGAAAAGAAAACTCAAGCATACTGACATAAGTAAAAAATCAGGACTCAGCAGGAGAGGGGATGGATTAAAAATGTCTCCCTTCACATTTGATTTTGTTCAGTGATCTTAAGGTGCTCAGACCCTGGTGTCTGTGTGCTCTCCAAATAATGACCAAATAGGATTATAGATGCCTGGTTTTCCCAGGAGCTCAGACCTCTTTGGAGCCTCTCTTTGGACTACCTGGTATTGGAATTCCCCTAAACCCCCGACCATCAACCCCACCCACCCTGCCTTTGTGTCCTTGCCTTCAAACCCCCTTCTTTTTCTTCTTTCTTCTTCTTGCTTTCCTAACTCTGTCTTGAGCGCAGCAGAGTCTCCGGAACAGCTTGGAGGTTGCGTGTGAATCCAAGGGGCGATCTGCTGCTGCGGAATAATGGGCTTCCTCTCCTGGGTAATACTGGCGTTATTAACAGACTTATCATAACGGGATTATTTCCCCATCACAGACCCCACTTCTGGATCTTGTTAGAGAGACACCTGGGAACTTCTTTCTTCTGTCAGTCCTGCTCTTACTCATCCATAGCTAGTTGGTGCCATGTGGAGGGTAAACTCTCACCACCACTTGGTTTATTTCCAGTTCCTGTCAGAGCCAGCCATGCTGCCTTTAAGCCATTCAGCATCATTTAATAGTTTTAGAGTGTCAGGATGTGTTGTAAAGTGCCCCTGGTTTGACCCCATAATAGCTGGCTGCAACACTACAGCAGTTTATTTTTGAACATCGACTCAAATACCTTGCTGAGAGAAACGCCTCATGAAAGACTATCAGAGTGATTTCAGGCACTTGAGATGTTTTCTATTTTTAGTGACAATGACTGGTTTCTTTCTGCCTGACTTGTGCTGCTGACAGCAAAAGAGGATGCATGTAATGAGGAAGGTGGAGGAAGCAATGAGGGCAGCTGGAGAGATGGTAAAGGTATTTTCACTGTCAGAGGACTGCAACCAAGGAGAGGCGCTTCAATAAGGGCTTTTAAGAAATAACCAGTGAGCTACATCAGAGGGCGAAAGTAGCTTTTCAGATTTGTTGCCCGAGTAGCCAGAACAAAACCAGACCCTTGGAGGTCACAAAGGTGGGAGGACAGAACCAGACCAGCTCCCCTCCACTCATCAGGGGGTCACAGGGTTAGGGCTGAGGGGGTCACAGTTGACGGTCTCAGAGGGTTGTTAATTCTATTATGCTTGCCTGAGAGGTCCTTGTCAGGGCTGGGAGTGAAGAAGTGGGAATGGCTGGATAAAAAGGTGAAAGGAGTTGTGAGGCCTGATTATTTTTGGCATTGGAAGTGATCACATACCACACATATCTTTAACTCCCTCTCACTCCCCGACAAGTCCTTACAGATATGCTCACAGTTAAGTCAACATGGAGTCATCTGGTAGGAACTGAACCACCCTAATTACTGATCAAACAATGAGATGTTTATTGGATTATTATTATTATTATACCAATCTCTCAATTCCCATATAGGGCTGCATGATGGGACCATCTACATCCTTCCTTTCTTCTACCCTTCTTGAATCCTGGTTCTTGCATTTTTCAATTTCTAATGGATACATCTCAAAGCTTTGGTTTGCTTAAAACAAACTAGTTCATTAGGTTTGTTTTCCAATAACCTCTACTCATTATAATTCTGACCACACTTGAAGGCAAATGGGGGAAATACAGACTTTTGGACAGTATTGCTTCCAAAAGTACACATGGTGTTTACATGAAAAGTGACAAAAGGAGAAAAGGAAATGGGAGAGCTTGAAACAGAAGTTCCAAATCCTGCCTTGGTTTCTCACATTTAGTCTATCACTACCTAAAGCAGGTGTGGCTTTTGGATTGTCTGTTTTGAAGAGTTGCAACTAAAGCCATCGCTGCGCTTGTAACAAAGTGCTTGTCTGGGCTTTGAAGTATCTGAAAAAAGCCCCTCCTGCTACAACTTTCCAGTGCCAAAGTTTGGCCTGGGGTTGGGCTGCAGTTGCCAGCCACTTCACACCTTTCAACCATTTCATCATTTGAAGCTTCAATTGAAGCATACTGTTGCCTTTTGTTAACACTTTTTGTAGACAGCTGGGTTACTTGTGTTTCATTCACACTATATCTTTGTATGCAAATGTAAATTTTTTATATTCTTTAATTTTACATAAAAACAGTTTCTGTGTATTGGCCTCTGTGTGCTACTAAACCGTGACTTATAATTCAACATTGTGCCTGAACACCTCCTGTGTAGGCACACACAGAGCACTGCTGCTGCTGCTGCTAACGTCCTGCTCACACTGCACCGCCTGTGTAGATGTGTGTAGACATTTCCACGGAATCTGGCAACAAAGCGCTATCTGATCTAATCCTTTGACTAAGTTCTGCTTCAATAAACAAAACAAAACCCCCTATCCTTTTTTGGCATTCATTTCTGAAACTATAGACTTCATTTGGGACTTTCGTGATTGATGTGCTCTGTGATGGATCCTTTATTTGTGTATGCATGTACATGGACTATGTTTGTGTGTGTCCATGAGTGTCAGTTTGTGTGATTATGTTAGTCATGGCAGACTGTGTGCAGCCATAGCTGGCGTGGATTATTCCACTTGGCCAGACGGATTTGGGCTTGGCACGACAGGCTCAGGATATGTGTCCCCTCTCTCTCTGTCCCTGCAGGCAACTAACTCTGATAATACTATCTGCAAATGGAAGACTTAATCTACTGCCACTTATTGTGTTAGTAATATGTATCCATGTTTCTCATCCTAAAAATAGCGTAGCAACCAAGTGAATTATTCATTTCTTCAAAGATTTTTTTGACAGGCATGTGAGCATTGTGATCATGAGAAAACAAAGTGACTCGATTTCAAACACTTTTAGATGTGATACACAGATTCCTGCTCACTGGGTTCAGATGGGGACATTCAGGAAAATCACAGAGCAGCTGCAGACGGTGATGGCTGTGACTCATTCTCTCTCCTCTTGTCTGTATCGCCCTCAGTTTGTACTAAATCCATTCTCTTTTCTTCTCCTCCTGCCTCGTTAATGACATTGACAATTAGCAGTGGCTTCACCAGAGATATAGTGTATTTAATGAGGGATGAGCCTTCGGTGGGAGGGGGGGGGGGTCTGGCAACCTGCTCCCCCAGGAGAAAAATGTCAAATAAACAGCTGTAAAGTGGCTGCGGCTAATGGGTTTTGTGAGTGAGGACAGGCCGAAAAATCAATAAATAATTTGGCTTCACTGTTGCATAGAGGGTTGTTTTTAATTGTAGTAAGCTTGGAAGTAAAGTAAATATCACATTTTAATATAGCACTTATTAAAGTAATTATAATTATGGGCAATCCAATTTAAGAATAGTGATACGGTGATTAGCTCTGTAATTCATAACTGACAGTAAAGCTTTATGTTAAACACAAATTGCGTTTGAGCTAAAGCATCTACAGTGAGAAAAAATAATAGAATATTACAGTGAATAATGACTGAATTAGCTGTTTTTGGGTATTGTACATGCTGTCTCATCATTACTGGGGAACATGAATACAGAAGCAGAGCCATCATTAATATTATTGTATCTTCTGCTGACCTTGCAAGGGAAAATGTATTAAAACATATATGTGAACTGAATTCACTCAATATCAATATATTTGTCGGTTCAATGTATCGTAAACAATAAGTTCTTAGACACCATGGTGCTAGTGTTTACTGTGTTCACCATCTTGTTTTAGTTAATTTATATACTGCAGTACAAGGAGTACCTGCGCACTGGAATCACAGCTCCCTTTTTCTTTGGTTGTCATGTTACTACATGTAAAGTGCAGGTCTTCCTAAAGTAAAATTTGGTACATCTATTGCTGTTTTATTGATTTTGTTCTATGTGGAGCACCTATTCCATTGTGGTTGTGTGGATGTGCACGAGTGGGCTACTCTTATTCATAATTTTTTTCAATTAGTACTGAAGCTGAAGCAAATGGGAAATGCCATTAGCTTTGCAGGTATTTAGTTATAAACAGACCAAATAAAAGGGAAATTGTATTGTTTGTTTTTTTGCTGACTGTCCTAGGTGGCCGTCCCCATCTCTGAAAATAATTGGAAAAAAATAAAACTTTATGGCAATTTATTTTTTCATTTTCATTTTTTCAATTCATAAACATCACTGAGTAATTTCAGGCACTGGTCAGTAATATCCCAGAGTTTAAACACTTTCTTTTTCTTATTTCTTAAATTAAACAGTGTGCACAATTTTTGTTTCACTGTCTACTTAAAACAACGAGAAAGTTCAGGATTCATCACCTCTAGTCCAGTCAGTACAGCCATGGGTGATTCTACAGTGGTATCAGTTTTCATCATATAATCTCTTCATCTTTGTGTGGCAGCGAAGCCACAATCCACACTGCTATAGTGGATATTCACTAGTTTCCCCACAGTGCTGCTCTGTACAGCAGTCTGTGCTGGGTCCTAGTGCCAGTTTTTTTATATATATATATATATATATATATATATATATA
>CM076659.1:10899456-10937716 GCA_038496675.1 Rachycentron canadum | reverse complement strand
TGTGTGTGTGTGTGTGTGTGTGTGTGTGTGTGTGTGTGTGTGTGTGTGTTGAAATTTGTGTAGCTTTTTCATTTTTTTTTTTTTTGCATTATAAATTAGTCTGAAATGACAGAATAAATAATTTGTGAGGGATATATTCTTGGGGGTAAATGACCTTGTCATTGGCAATTGGAAGAAATTTTTATGTCCTATGAATATTGAATGAAAAACTCTGTATGCATGGATGCAACTGTTAAACAGAGCACATGTAATAGTGACATCTGTTGCATCCAAAATATGAATTAAAAATCTTGTCCTTATTTTCTCTCTCTTATCAGAGTGTGTGGTGTGTCTGACGCCGCTGGGCTGCCATGGCTCTGGTTCAGGCACTACCTTTAACCGTGACTGACCACCCCAATCCAGGCCTCGAAGTCCAGCAGTGCCGGCCGCTATCATCCCATTCCTCCTCAAGCCCCTGCGCTGGACCCTGTGGGCCCTGTAGCTCTGGGACAGCCATGGGTTCTGTTAGCAGTCTTATATCGGGCCGGACTTACCAGGAGAGACACTGCCGGGCTGCCAGTGAGTTCAGCACCAAACCACGCCGCTCCACACCGGCTACCAGCTGCTTCCGGCTTCAGGATAACACCCTCCGCAGCGGGAGCTCTTTAGAGCAGCTGCTGGTTATCAGCAATCAAACGCAGCCTCAGACCCAGCCTCTGCCTCCACCACTGCCCACCAAAAAGCAGCCTCGGCCTGGTAACTCTGCTGGAGCCGTGGGTGGTGGCAGTAATGGGAACTTTGGGTATGTGAGTGATGAAGTGGTGGTTGGAGACTGGAATGACAACCTGGTGGTGGCAGCTGCAAGCCCCTGCAGTGACTCGGAGGACCAAAGGGACAACAGGACTCTGAACGGCAACATTGCAGGGCCTCCTCCCAAACTCATTCCCGTGTCTGGACAATTAGAGAAGGTAAGAGGAGAAGACTGTGGAGCTGGACTCAAAAATGAGCCAACCAGGCCAATGTATTTTGTACTTGTAGCACAATGTGTTCATTTGTCTGCTGATAAGTAACAAGAACCTGTGGTAGAGAAATGACAAACTAGGTTTAAGGTAGTTTAAAAACAGTACCTCAATCATGCAGTTTCCTGGTCATATTATGTTTCTTAAAAAAATATCCATTTGAAATTCTGCGTTGGTTTGGCAATAGTAGTTTGTGCTATTTATACCCTGATGAATCCTAGAGCCCAACCAATACATCAGTTTAGCCAATGTTATTGTCAAGAAACTGAAGTAAAGACATGCCAAAGATGTGTTTATGGTTATGGTCTTGATTGTGGTTTGGCAAAACATCTTAACTTTTTTAAGTTAAAAAAAACTTTACTTTTTAAAAAAAAACTTTTTTTACTTTTTACTATTTTACTTTAACTTGAAAAACTAACTATAAAACTTTAGAGCTTTAAACCACATAAAAAATCTATATATTTTATCCTTTTCTTAAAATCTTAACTCTCAAATATCTATATCTGCCTCAACTGTATACAAAATGCATTTGGGGTAATAGGATGGTATAAAAAGTAAAAACACTACCTCACTGAAAGTGTTTAAGCAGCACTTATGGAGCCGGTAAGGATACCGGCTCCATAAGTGCTGTTGTGTAAGAGACCATGACGAAATTGTTTTCCTTAA
Organism: Rachycentron canadum; assembly: GCA_038496675.1. Taxonomy (NCBI): domain Eukaryota; kingdom Metazoa; phylum Chordata; class Actinopteri; order Carangiformes; family Rachycentridae; genus Rachycentron; species Rachycentron canadum. The sequence goes on along the minus strand of CM076659.1, from coordinate 10,936,052 downwards.
TTACAGCTCAAGATTAGTCACTGGCTTCAAATACCTTAGCAAGAACTTTTTTGTCTGCTCTCCCGAGAATACGCACAGTACTCATGAAACATTAACACAGACTCAAACGTTTCTGCAGCATGTGCTGATGCATTTTACGGCAGATTACCTTAGTGGTCTAATTGGCTATTTATTTCCATCGATCCAGAGGGAAGCTTAATCACTGGCCTGACAGGCTCAGATGGATCATTTGACAGCCACTCACCTTGCAAACACATCATGATGAATGTCAGTGCTCTTTTACATTCACTGACGTAATTACTGAGGCCTTAGGAAGATTGTTAAGAAAAATGCTTGCAGAACATGCAAGGAGCATTTTCACTGCTCTGTCTTCGTCTCTCTCCCTCTTCTCCCCTCCCTCCTCTTTTTTACTCTGCCCTTTAATCAGATTTTCTCTGTCCTCTCCTATTTCACTTTCTCTCTCTATCTTAGATGATAAGAAAATCATTAAGAAAATTGCTTAATGATGGCCATGAATATCAATTAAACCAAATTAAACTAATCTGAGCCTGGAGGTCTGACCTGCCAGTGTATCACTCAACCCTCTCTAATGAGTTTTATTCAGCCGTTTCTAATTAGCACAGCTTAGTTCTTATCAATTGCTAATGCTTTTTTTTTAAATATAATTTTGTACTTTCAGAACATGGAGAAAGTGCTGATTCGTCCTACAGCCTTCAAACCTGTCGTTCCCAAGAATCGTCACTCTGTTCAGTACCTGTCACCACGGCCAGGAGGCAGCAGTTTGTCAGAAAGCCAGGCCAGCCTCAACCTCCTACTGCCCCTTGCAGGATCCGGTGGCACCAGCAGCACCAACGGCAACGCAGGGAGCAGCAGTTCCAGCTCTGAAGGGAAACGCAATTCCTACAGCGGAGGTCGCAATGCTCGGAGCAGCCAATCCTGCTCCATGTCAGATTCAGGGAGGAACTCCCTCTCCAGCCTCCCTACTCACAGCAGCACAGGCTACAGTTTGGCTCCCAGTGAGGGCTCTAGTTCTGGGTCTGGCTCCGGGGGGCAGCTGGAGCCAGTCACAGGCCTGGGTCGAAACACGTCAGGTGGAAGTGGGAGCCATGGTCACACTAACTCAGACAGTGGACGCTCCTCATCCAGCAAGAGCACAGGCTCTGGGTCGCTAAGTGGGCGCGGGCAGCCCCTTTCGGACAGTGGGTCCTGTGGCCATTCACCACCACCAGTAGAGGGCTATGAGGCGGTGGTGAGGGAGCTGGAGGAGAAGCTGAGGGAACGAGACCTGGAGCTCCAGCAACTCCGGGAAAATCTGGATGAGAATGAAGCTGCTATCTGCCAGGTGAAGTAAAGACATTCACCTTGACCACACTGACCAAGCCTCCAAATAAATAAAGTCTCTTAGTACAGATGAAGAGCTCACACATGACTTTTCCTCTGAAAGGTGTATGAGGAGAAGCAGCGTCGCTGTGAAAGGGAGATGGAGGAGCTGCGGCAGAGCTGTGCAGCGAAGATGAAGCATGCCTCTCAGAAGGCCCAGAGGGCACAGCAGGTGCTACAGTTACAGGTACGCTAAGCATTTAGAAACCTCTCAAACATTCACTCAATGTCAATTTCTTTTGATTTTGTTAAATTATTATATAATCATGAAGTTTTTCCTGTTTTAGTCATGAGTCTGGAGATTCTCTCTATAGGTGTGCATACTTATTTTAGACCACCATATCTGTTTCAGTATGTAAAATAGTTTGAAATGACTGTCGTGTTGTGTGTTGTCAGGTATTTCAACTACAGCAAGAGAAAAAGAAGCTGCAGGAGGACTTCTCTTCCCTGCTGCAGGACAGGGAGACACTGGAAAGAAGATGTGCCACCATCCAGAGGGAGCAAACCCAGCTTGGGCCACGCCTGGAGGAGACAAAGTGGGAGGTGGGTGAGAGTCAGTGATTAAAGGAGTGAACTGTGAGCTGCATTGTCCCAATTTGATTCTGACAGAAGTACTGCTGCATGTTGTCCCCCCCATTTTCTGTTCATCTCACTATTGTTGACTCACTAATAAAAGCTTAAAATGCCCTCAATAGAAAGTCAAAGGTGATGCCTAGTAGGTTTAAATTAACCTCCTAAATTTATAAGCTTGAGAGGATTTGAGGATTACCTTAAATGAGCAACCAAATCCAAAATGTTTGTTTGTAATCTGACAATTTATTTTGAATGTTTCCACCTCTCTCCAACTCTCTCTGTGTTGTTGCCTCAGGTGTGTCAGAAGTCAGGAGAGATCTCCCTTCTGAAGCAGCAGCTGAAGGAGATCCAGTCAGAGCTCAGCCAGAAGGCAGGTGACATTGTGGTCCTCAAGGCTCAGCTAAGAGAAGCCCGTTCTGAACTGCAAGCCAGCCAGGTTCGATCCCAGGAGGCCCAGACAGCCCTACGGACGCGATCTCTGGAGCTGGAAGTCTGTGAGAACGAGCTCCAGAGACGCAAGAGTGAAGCTGAGCTGCTCCGGGAAAAGGTGGGCCGTTTGGAAGAGGAGTCATCCCGGCTCCGTGATACCCTGTCCAATCACAGCGGGCCCTCTCTACCTATAAATGCAACCATGAAGGCGCAGTGCATGAACCTATCCCTCCAACAGGGTAGAGGTGTGGTAGGAAGGGGTGGACCCAGTCCTTCTGTGTATCGTGATGGAGAGGAGACTCATCTAGTCTGGGGAGGAGAGAGTGATGAAGCAAAGGCACAGAGGCAGAATGCAGAAGCAGTATTGGGACTCAGACAACAGGTACATGTTCTTTTTTTTTCACCTTTTCCATATATAAGTGATGAAATTGAAACAATGAACAGTAACTGAATACATTTACTCAAGTACTGTGTTATTGCACCATTACTTTAGTTTTTACTTGCTATGCTACTTTATACCTCAGCTTTACCACATTTCAGGAGAAAAATTTTTTTATTCCACTACATAAATTTCACATTTATGGTTATTCCTTTGCAGATTGAAACTAAGGTTCCACCTCAACTGTTAATGACATTAAAATACTGCTTCGGTGTAAATGCATTACTGTTGATAATTGGTTAATAATATACAGGAATCAGAGGGACATTTTTCTAGATAATGGACACCTTTAACAGTGTAGTTTCTAACATCTCTTCCGTCTCTTCTAAGGTGGACAGGCTAAAGGCTGAGCTCATGTACGAGAGGAGGACTAGTGAAGAGCAACTGTCACGGTTTGGGGATGAGAGGAGGGTGTGGCAGGAGGAGAAGGAAAAGGTAACATGGAGGAAGGACATTTTCTAACTTAGTCTGTAATTTTGTTCATCAGAGATGAACGCATTGATGTAGAGATAGACAGAATGATTTTCTAAAAACTTTCCCAACTTCTCACGTGTTGCTTTTTATTCCTCCTCTACCACCCAGGTAATCCGCTATCAGAAACAGCTGCAGCAGAACTACATCCAGATGTACCGTCGAAACAGAGACCTCGAACGAGTGATGAGGGAGCTGAGTCTGGAGCTGGAGAACAGGGACATGGAGGACTATGAGGTTCACAGTGGCAGCAATGACATCCACTTTGAGGAAATCACTGCCACTGAGATCTAAACACACACACAATATTACAATTACAATAACGTGCACAGAAACATACAGCACAAAAAAAGATGTAAAAAAAAAGTAACCCTAACATTCAACTCCTCAACACGGCTTTACCTGGACCACTGAGTGAGCACTCACTATGCGTCACTGTCAAAAAGGAGAACTCCCAAAGGTGAATTCTTACTTCCTGCTAAAACATGCTCTCTGATCAGTCCTTGAGGTGTCCACCCCTGGCGCTATTAATTGTTTTTAACCCAATACAAAGCCAGCACAAGGACTTTTTTCCTTCAGTGGGAGCAAACGCAGTTGAGAAAAAAGTGTTTCTTTCTTACACCACATTCAAATCAGGGTATCGAACATTGATGGGAACTTCAAGCAAAAAATGTTACTATACGCACAGCAATCTGGTCTCTCACACTTTGCTTGGTAGCACACGAGATTATTTGCCTGGCCACCAGCACACGTTTATGACAGTAGTCCCATCAATATCATCACCACAGCAGCTGGCTATTCACGATGACTTTATCTCATATCCAAACTGTGCTCATTGGCGACACAAACAACAAGTGCTGATTCTCCAAATAAATGCTAAAGGGAAATTAACACCTAATATAATATGTTTTTATTTTAGTGTTCAGAGGATCAGCAGTTCATTGCATTTTATAAAAACAAAAAGGGTAGTTTTGTTTTGGAGGTATTCCTCAGCAGTATGTATTTGAAAAGGAATGTATTGTGACTGTTACCACTCCAGAGAAATGTAGTATAGATGGTCATCACTGGCAATGAAAGAATCTGCTTACCAAGGGAAACGTGGTATTATTTTGCACAACTTCCCCCTCTTAATTCTTCCAAATCATCTAACTTACACAAACCAGTTTTGACATTTGGCTCCTGGTTTGCTTACATGTGGACATCCTATTCTGTAATTTCCCCAAACCGCAGAGGACACAGAAACCAAATGTTCAAAGGAAATGCTTTAAGTGAACGCCGGTCATGTTTTCTAGACCACCAACAGTCATGCTGTTGCATTCGATCAATCTGTCAACTCATTCACAAGCGCTGAGATAAACATTTACATTTTACATTCATGTAGCATTAAGAAGCAGAGTGTAGCAAAGGAGATATCACCTTCTTACTCAACTATTTTTATAACAGTAAAAAGCACCTCAGCGGTTGGTATCAGGAAACTAAAAATGGAGCATATTCTTTCTGTTTGGTCATCACGTCACTAAGAGTTTTAAGGTGGTATTTGAGCCGTAGGCATCCTTGTTCAGAGTTTCCACTTATTCCCTTTCTTTCCCATTAGTGCTCTTTATTTAGCTTTTGGCAGCCCAAAGCCAAATAACACTTTTAAAGTCTTCCTAGTCTCCCCTAGACTATAATCTTCCATGATTGCTATACAGGTAGTAAGACTGGCATGTCTGCATGTCTTTGTTATATCAGATTTCAGAAGAAGCTAGCTCAGTGAGATGGGAATTTGCAGATGCAGTAGCTCCAGCACTGGATGTCCTGAACACAGGTCGGCTGTTGAAGCCCTAAATATAAACCGATGAGGAGGATGTTAACATTTGCAGCTGTTGGGATGCTCTGTTTTCTCACAGTAGCATGGTGGGTCAAAAAAGTAGTGGGCTGAGAAGATTTATTTTACAAAGAGTCTATATCATGGAGTAATACTTAAATGGAAATCTATATAATGGACAAGATGTTGTATATTTTTTTATATATAGCACCTGAAGATATTTTGTTGTAGTACTGGTATAAGTGTGGGTTTAATATACAAAGTATAAGTATAAATATAAGTATAAATATAAGTGTGTATATATATATATATATATATATATATATATATATGTGTGTGTGTGTGTAATGTATCTATCACATACCAATGCTTCAAATGCTGGATCAATTATAAATGGAGGCAGCAGTATAGACAGAGTGCACCTAATACTGTAATGCATGAAAATCTGTTTACATTATATAATCTGTGTGACACAAATGTACACTATCTGATGACCAAACTTTACAGCTGGTGAAGCATTTGGAGGCTTTTATTTAGGGTTTAGTTTTGACCTGCTGTCTCACCATTTTGATTGATCTTTCACTTGATTATCAGTATCATAAAATCACACTGATCCATGTCTTCTTCATTGCGTTTTGTGCATGTCATCCCTTTATAAATGCATGAGATGGGTGATTTTTGAGTGACTTCTTCAACAAGCTGAGGTCAGAGCCAATGTAAACCAAGAAAGTGTTATATTTTCCCTCTTTCAGAAAATTTGATCCGTCTGCATTTTGCCTGACATCACCACATTCAATGTGTGGTTTAAGAGATGTTGCTGAATATTAAAAGTCTGCACTGTGCATACATTGTTAACATAAAGCCAAGGGAACTGACTTTTGAATGGAACAAGTTGGGTTTGTCCAACCATATTTACCAGACCTAGACTGTTACTCACTCACCACAGATGCAGAACAGGTACAGATCAACAGCAAGCACAGGTGCTTAAAATCAAACTGAAAAGTGCTGCGTGCTACCCAGTCTGTTTTTTATTACATCTCAGTCTTTAATGTTCCATAACCATTTTCTGTGTAAATATGTAAAACACTAAATAGTATAACAGAGTGACATTGTCTTTTATTTAGACAAAGTGTCTATTTCAAATGTAGCCACTGTGATTAGACCAAAGCGACGTAACACATTTATTTTTTGTGGCATTTTTTTCATCCTTTTGTGTGCATTTTTTATATGTTTGCTTATGTCGTGTCTTCATTAATTCATAAACTATGTAGTTGTCCTTGTATATTTTTATGTGTACATTTCTTGTACAAATGACTGTGTTTTTAATTAAAGAACAAGTTGTCACACCTCAAAGTGACTCAAAGTGTTGATTTGCTTGCTTTTTTTAACCCGAAACAGATGGTGAGAAAGGATGGTGAGAAAGGTGTACTTAATGAGCATATACTGCATTAAAGTCAAACGTCTGTAGTAATATCTCAAAGGCACAGACATACTCAATTTCATCTTAAAATTTAATTGCATGTCTGGATTAAAACATTTCACCTTGAGCTTTTCTAATACTTATTAAAACCAAGTTTGTTCTGCATTTTATCAGTGTTTTCCCCACTGGTCGTCTGCGGAAGTAAGGCACTATGCACACTATATTCCAGTTATCTTGCCGCTCATATCCTCTCTTGCCTACTTTGATTCAAACTGTGCCACTGGCCTCTGTGTCCTGCATTTCTCATTGACATGTTTTTCCAACTCCTCCACATGTCTGCATAAGCTCAGTCCACAGCATGGTGTAATTAAGCCTCTAAAGTGGCAGACTGCTCCAACGCACAAGCACTTCTGCCAGAAAAATACAGCACAAAAATTACTGAGCAGCAATTTGTAATAATCCCCAGAGACATCCACTAAACCCAAACTATCAGTTTTGACATAATACAGGGGTTTAATCTGGGTATAAATCTATAAATCTCATAACACAGTCTTGGTTAATCTCCCTCTGGCAGGCCTGCAGGGCTGCAGGGCTGCTGGACTGCCATCCTCCAACTGAAATGAGCAGACCACTGGCTTCATAGTGCTCAGAGGTCACGGCAAGGTTGCCACATGTCAAATAGTGGCACAATTTCAACCAAGGAGAAGTTTATGAACCATCTTATCATAAAAGACCCTTTAGTGTTAAGTTTATGTGCAATGTATGACTTCAGTAAAACACTGCGAACATTATAAAAGTTAGCCAGTTCCCATCCTAAAAGCGAAGTATCGATCTTCCTTCTGATAAATAAGACTCTGTATCAGTCTTGAAAACCTGCTCCACGTTTGCCTGTTTCAGACAAGTTTCCTTGTACGTCTTGTCACAGCTCTGACTGATGCATCTATTCCTCTCCACTATGACCAGAACTCAATCTGTCTCATATTTTCTCTTACAGAGTGAATCCTGTAGTTTATTCACTCCCACGGGAGCTGGAGGTTTTGGTGTCCTTCATGCAGTCTGGCTGGGAGGCTCATGGAGATTAGTCAGCCAGTTTCCTGGGGCTGGTGAGGGGTGGTAGAAACCTTGACCACAAAAACCATTGGGTCTTTTGCCTTGTTGCTGAATGCACGCCGGATTACGTCCACTGCGTGCTGATGAGTCACTCCCTGCAGACTCTCTCCATCCACGGACAGCAGCTCATACCCTGCCTGGAGACACAATCACAGGTTAACAGGTGAATACAACATGCAAAACTCTTCAACTCCAAAAATATTTAAAATTGCTGATATTTCATGATTACATTACTTCTCGTTTTCTTCCCCCTGTGTGTCTTTTTTTCTGTAGCAATCTGTCTCAACAAGATTATAGACAGTTTCCATAAATCTACAGTGATTGTGTCCTTTAGCCAGAACTTGATTTGTGCCAGAGAGAATTGGGGCTCTCCTGTTACTTTAATATATTCACACCGAAGGCCTTCAAAAGTGCACATAAAAAGTTTCCCCTTCAGCGCAAGGTTGTTGAAAAAAGAACATACACTGAGACAACGGCACACACACACACACACACACACACACACGCACACACACACACACAGAGTTAGGACTGTTGGCTCAGTGTTTCCTGCAGGATGTCAGCAGAGAGTGGTGAATCTTTGGAGCCCTAAGGAGAGGAACTTCCTCTGATGTCATCACCGTTTGCCGAGGATGCACCTGCCTCGTGTGCTCAACCTCAGTGAAGGTTAGCAACACATAACACAGATACACGCAAGGCCAATGGCCATTGTTGTATCTCCAGCAATCACGTCTTTTTCCCTTTCCCTTTTCCTTTCCAGTCATTAGACACAAAGAGCTGATTTTCCCTTCACTCTTTACCAGATTATAGGCCACACATATTTGGGTAGCATGCAAAGAGGTTAGATTTGTGCTGCCTTGTGTTTGGCCTGACAGGTTTTCCTACAACTCAGTCTGGTGTCAGACTGTCAGATGAACCTTATAGTCTCCCGTGAGAACAGTATCAAAAGATTTAAATCCATTTAACCAAATAAGAGATTAAAAAGTGCTTTTTCATTTTTTTAAAGTAATTTATTTGAATTAAACAAATCATGGCCTAATCTGTCCCATCCTCTTTACAGCCATTTATGGAGCGCTTTATGAGGTTTCCTTCTTTTTGAGCCATTGGACGTCACAATCCAAAAATAACATCGCTTGTGAAAATTACTACAGATTTCAGGAAAGGATCGGGGAATCATTCGTTCACTTACCAGGCCATTATAAATATATTCAACCAGATTATTTAGCTAAGGAGAAGAGACATGTTGTCAGCTGGCAGTTTAATAAGAACACCAAGTTAAAACTAATACTGCTCAAGATAACAGTCCTTCAAATCTGTTCATGAAGGTGATAATGTTATTTTGTACAAAAGTGAGAGAGAGGCTGATTCAGCAGTATGGTCATTTTGGAGGTGATGTTGCATTATACAGACAAGTATTTCTACTATTTTGTCCAACTCATTTATATCATTGAGGGTAGGCTAAACAACAGAAACACCTCATGTGGTCATAGACCAACTGACCAACATCTCTATCCATGGAGCCTGATTTAGCCAGAATCAGGGTCCCAGTTACTTTGAATAATTCACACAACACAATAGTTTCCATGAGGACTTTTTCTTCAGTAAAAAGATGAAAACTATTCACAGTGAAATACAAACAATTTACTACAGCTTCTTACACAGTCTATTCATTATAGGCAAATAGAAGAACCTGATGGACACAAAAGTACACATATGCATGTAACAACATTCCTCACTGTCTGTTATCATGTGGGTCTAAGGAGACAGGATGCATGTTAACACTGGTCTCACTTCCCTTTGCAGAGTGGGGGGAGATAGTACTAAGCCACAGAGCTCATACAAGTGAGTTGACATGCCTAGATATGATATGTCAGGTAGAGATAACAGATCTGAGGCTTCTAATCAATAACCTCTGTTTTTAGCCTTGCTGACGTCATGTGACTTTAGGGATAGTAATGTCAGTACGTCGGTAGGTTGGTCCACCTATTAGTCCAGACTGAAATATCTCTACAACCATTAGATTAAACATGACTTTTGGTGCATTTGCTCACGGACACTATCCTGTGTAATATCTCAACATCTACTTGATGGGTAGTGGGTAATGGGTAATCTGTCACAGACATTCTCAACTCCCAGATGATGTATCCTTCTGACTTTTGTAATCCCCTGACCTCCAGTGCCACCATGAGGTCGATGTTTGTGGTTTATAGGGAAATGTCTCAACAACTGTTGGATGGACCGGCATGAAATTCCATGCAGACATTTATATTCCTCTAAGGATGAATTGAAATAATCTGGGTGGTCCTCTGGCTTTTGGCACCACCACTGTGGTGTTTTGGCGTTAGTGCTAATCAGCAAATACTGGAGTGCTAGCTCAGTAATTTAAGATGGTGAATGAGGTAAAGATGATCTACCTGCATCAGCATGTTAGCATTTTTATTTTGTTATTATAATACTAATACTAATACTAATACTAACGTTAGCATTTAGCTCAAAGCACCACTTGTACATAACAGAGCCACTAGTATGGCTGTAGCCTTTTTGTATTGTTCTAGTCATTACCAGGTTGTGGTCTTTACAGAACCCATTTAAATATCCTGCTTCATTTTCCATCTTAACCATTCCTGACATTTTGTTACTGTTATTTTCATTCTCTTCTTTCTTTTGTAATACCTGTGAGTGTTTATGTGGGGTATTCGTGTGAATGTGTGTGTGTGTGTGTGTGTGTGTGTGTGTGTGTGTGTGTGTGTGTGTGTGTGTGTGTGTGTGTGTGTGTGTGTGTGTGTAAATGAATTCTTTGAATGTGAAAGGCTGAGCAGACACTAGATCCTCCTGATGTGTGACACCCTCATCAAGCATTAGACCAGGTTAGCTTTTTGTCAGTGGATTGCCATAGCTGCAAGGACACATATGCAAATTAACCCCCACAAACATGTTGCGTAAATTCAGGATGTGACCTGTTATTGCAGGTAAATGATCTGTTTCATACATTTCAGAATGCAAGTGTTGTTTGACAGCTGTATCTTTGACTCTGTGGCTTAAGGAATTAGCCTGTGGTTAACTGCAGTTAATGAGTGTGTGTATCATGTGTGTTAAAGTGAACCAGGCCAAGATCACAGTGGACTGTTAAGTTACTGTAAAGGCAATATATTACCAATACATTAGCAGACCAGCATCCATGTACTTCATCAATAATGGAGGCCATGGGCTACTTGAGATTGCTCTCAACTCATCTCCTCTCCACTCCTCATTGCACTTCTCCAACCTCTTTGTCACAGACATGCTTACATATGGCAACACTAATTCATAACCACAGGACAGAGGTCAGACAAGTACTTACAATACACCTCTAATATGATTACATTTAACATACATTTTTTAGCTCTTTGCCAGTCAATTGCTAAACAAATAGATTTGTTTACAATCTGTTGCTACTCACCTTCAGAGCCTCATTTGTAGATGCTGCTCCTCCTGGGAAGATTTTCTCAATCTTTATGATGGGCTGGACCCTTGACTCTATACCTCCAGAAATACTAATACCTGTAAACAAACAGGGAGATCATAAAAAAGTGAGTGACTGCTTTATGAAACTTCATTAACTAGTCTCATAGTGCATTTATTCTCTTTGGTCTTTTCCAGCCAACATAAAAACAATTAACTTCCAAATCCCTTTCATTTAAGTGTAAGTGATGCCCTGACCTCTGCTGGCTGTGTGACGAATAAGGGAGGCTGCAAACATTAAAATGGACAGCTTTACAATAGTAGTTTGGCTACTACTTGCATGTCCACTTGCAATAGATTTATATATTATTATTATTATTTATTTATTATTATACTATTTCAGATGCTGGCACAAGGAAATTCCTGATAAGACATTCAGGTTAAACTTAATAAACATTCAAAATACATGCATTTCTGTCTTGTACTCACCCAGTGATTGCTTGGCTTTGGAGATGGTTAAAGTCATGATTTCATACTCCTCAGTCGCTCTTCTTCTCGCACCATGACCATTTTGTAAATGTCTATTTACTTGCTGACTGCTCCCTCTGCCTGAGGATGGCCTCTTGTCTCTTGAGGTCTCAAATACCTCAGCCAATGGAGTTCTCCCTCCCTGCTGTGAAGGTACACGCACACTGACCTCTGTAAAGCCCTCCTGCCTGCTCCACCTGCCATCTATGCTGTCAGGACTGGCCTCCCTCCTCACTCTCCCTCGGCCATTCCTCACAGGTGACCTCCCTCGTTCAGGAGCCACATCTCCTTGGTCAGACACAGACAATAAGGAGACCCTGTCCCTGTTCTCTCTTCTGTTTGGAGAGAGGTGGTGTTGGCGCCCACATTGGGTGCTATGCGGTGATTCTTTGAGGAGGAAGCTATGCGTGGATGAAGGGCTTAGGGAGCGGGAGCGCACAGTGGATGAGAAGCAGCTGTCCACAGGTATATCCAGCAAGGAAGTGAAAGCACGACATGGAGACAGATGGCCTGACTGTTGTCCCGACAAATGCAGTCTCTCCAACTCCTCAATCAACTGACGCTCCTGCACTGTGTCTTGGAGCGGCTGGAGGTGGAACCCACCCCTGTAGTCTAGACAAACATAAAAACAAAACAGCAAAAGTAGCAATTCCTGAGATGGGAAACTTTCTTGATGTTAAGATTATTCACAGTCAAAACAGCAGGCCAGCATGAGGTCAGAGTGCATGGGCTCCCTTTTTTTGACTTTTGATTTGATTTGATTTGAATACACTTGGCCAGTAGCTGGAGAGCAGTTGCTTTGTGCATGAACTTGCAAAACAAACCAAAACACAGCAGAGGACAATAATAACTCCTAAACAGGACAAAACATGCCCAATGCTGCACCAAGTGATATGAAGTCATTCCTAAACACTGACGCCTCAGTGTTGCCCTCTTAGCTTCCTTCTGTTATCATGACATTGACTCTAACCTATGCCCTCGGAAAGTGAGATGGCTGCAGTTGGATTAAAGCAAGACTGTATTGATTGTGTCTCAGTGACTCTTGAATGAGGAAAATGCTCAAAGCATCTCTGTATTGTTGAAGTGTCAGCCAACCAGGCACATCTTGGTCCTTTCTGTAGGCCACAGAGATGTAACACAAGCCTCTGTTTCAGTGCAGGCACAGGAAACCTGAGATATTTTGTGGATGGTAATCTGTGTATATCTCTGTGTATATGAGTATAAGTGTGTTTTATATAGGGTCGGGAGGTGGGAGATTTTTTTTTTGCTAGGGACAGGAACTGTTTCAGTTTGGCAAGAAAGTGAGATGAAGGAAGAATAGAGTGGGCTGGAAGATGGAGAGGAAAGGTGATAGGTTTAGGTCCCTTCTGTATCAGATATTCCTCTGGGATGAGAGAAAGGCCATCAACCAGACAGAAAGCAAGAAGGAAGAGGTGAAGAGGAGAAAAGGACAGTACCTGGGATCGGGGTGATGAGGTGACGTCGAGGGGTCCCACTGTGAGGTGAGCGCAGAGCTGGAGAACGCACTAAGAGAAAATAAACAACTAGAGATATATCACTTTCCATAAATATCTTTCTTACTCTTTTGTTTGCAAGGGCATAATTTCCACTGGAGATGGGGGGAGATGCCCCCTCACTTTACAGAGAAAGAAGAGATGAGCTGATAAAAATGTTAATATATTCATGTAGGCCATTTTTTAATTAATACCATGCACCTAGAGCAATTACAGTAAGCTTTATGAGCAGCAGTGAGCTACTTCCCTTTACATTTTTCAGGTTAGATTCTACTTCATTTCTATTTGAATATTCTTTTAAGATGCTCCAATAGACCAGCATTTATATTTCTATTATTAGACTATCATTATTTGGGCACCTCAATAACCACTTTCCTAATAATGAATCATTTCATGCAAACTGAAGCTGCGTTAACAAAAAAAATCTCAAGTACATTCCTATGCTTACATGAGCGACACTTGAGAACATCATAGGCCTCCAGCTCAAAGGGCATGACCATGCTGTCAAAGCGGCCCAACTCAGTTGTAGGTATCAGCATTCTGCACAGGATGTGATCACAACATTAACACATACAGCATGTATACATATTAAAGCAGTATTATATTGTACAAATACTGTGTGTAACTCACCTTATTTCTCTGAGAAGTAGCAGTTTTTCTGGCCTGTCCAAGATTGCCAAAAGCGGACGTACTAAATCCTCAATCACATTGTCAGACAAAAACTGGGGAAAAGATTCAATTGGTACATAAAATGCAGTTTTAGATATATCTCCAACTGGGCTGTTTTCTGTTTATAGGGACAATCCACCAATTGTACACACAAAGGTCAATTTCTGATTTTCTTTACATTTTCATGATTAGGGTTTGGTTTGTCCTCTGATATTCTACATGTAAATTAAATTAAACAATTAAATTAAAACAGCTTTCCACTGTAACCAAACTTTTTTCAGTGGTGTTGAATACTGTTCTAATGGGTCAGTCATACAAGTGTAGACTTGACATCCTCTGCAGTGGTGGCAAAGAGCTGACAGAGGAATTGATCCCCTGAAACTGGCCGATGAGTGTAAGATGGCCCAAGAGAGACAAGGGGATCAGATGACAGCTGATATTTGATGCTAATCATAACTGACAGGCCAAATCCGTCTTTTGTCACAGTCGCTGCCAGACACATCTATCACTAAAGGACACTCAGCATCACAGGGAACAATGCTGCACACTTAAACCCTCAAGTTGTCCAGTTGATTCTCATTCAGTGGGAGGAAAAACACACATGCAGGAGAGCAGCACTGAGGTGTTAGAGATCAGGAGCTCACCCGCTGACAGTGTCTCATCACAGCAGCCACCTCATCCTGGCTGAGCAGTTTCTTTGCCATGTCCTGCATGTGCTGCAGGATCTCAGGTCGGGGCTGCGGGCTTTTCCCTCTAACCCCAGCACGAGATTCCCTCGGGGATGTAAAGAGCTGGAAAGTTCGACCACGCTCCTTATCTGAGAAATTAAAGTTAGAAATGACGAAGAGAAGATGCAAACAAGAAAATAAGTTTGTGGCATGAAATCATTTAAACTTATTTCCAGTGTCCATTATTCATTATCATATCATTACCTTGACTTGAAGGACATGCTCACAATATTATCTATGACACAAGTAAACATTCACCATCTAAGTCTTTATTAGTTTATTTCAACATTCAGACAAGAATAGGACTGTGTGTACAGCAATTTTGGACCTTTGGTTAAATGCTGCTTCAAATACATTTCTAAATGTAGTATTTTTTTTATATAGGGCCATTGTGGATATTACACTGTAAGCTGTTTTGTAAAATAAAGAAGAAATTAATCATTCAAAATAAAGATTTCACCTCAGTTACACAGATATGTCCAATCAAAATGGCCCAGAATCTTTCTAGTGATGCTGAATCATCTCACATCTGTATCAAGTTTGATATTTTCCTCATACATCTCACCACTTATTGACAAAACTAGTGTAAAATTATATGAACCTCCAGAAATAAAAAAAAATGTTCTATAAGTATAACAGAACAGAACACTATGTATTTTGGTTTCACCTGGTTCAAGACCTCTGTGTCCCAAAATGGCAATTCAGTCAGAAACACTGCGCTATATTTTGCTTTCTAGGACACAGAATATGTGCCAGGAAAAGAGGAAAAATGTCCTGTAACTGCAGCCTCACCTTTGTCAGCATGGTGGGATTGTGATTTGGAGCTGCTTTTCTCTTTACGGTCTTTCTTAAACAACAGGTTGACAAAGGTTTTGGAGCGCTGCAGGCCCGTTTTTCCTCCTGCTGAGCTCTTCTCCTTCTGTTGCCTCTTCTTCTTCTGTCTGTCCTCTAAAGATGGGGCAAAATAGAGTGCGTTCAATGCTAAATCCTTTTAAATCAATATATGTATTCAATGCAGATAGATTTCCCAAACAAATGCAGTGTCTGCACATACTTTCACTTGCTAATGTAAGCAAATACAAAGTAATTTAACTTTTTAATTTTGCTATTTTTATCTAATCTAATTATTATTATTATTTATTTTCTAATTTAGAGCATGCAGTTACATGTTGTCTTTGCTGTAGATAATCTACAAAAATCTTGAAAAAGTGTTGTTGAATCATAGCAAGAATAGGACATTCTGTATATCAATTCATTAGGTTTGTACTGCTCTATGCTTAACAGTTCACCAACAACACTGGGTGATACACACTCTCCTTTATGAGTTTAGACTGTTCATCTCTATTCCAGTCAGCTCCTCTGTTCACCACAGTAAATCTGCCACTATAGAAAGTAACACAGTAACACTGATGAATTGCAGCTACACCAACCTGAACACACCCCCATCTATTGAGAGCACTAGAGTGAAGTGTTCCAGCTTACATAACAAATGTCCAATCAGCCCTGGGCTTTGCTCCTAAGCCTCCAGGTCTTGGAGGTATGAATGAGCAGGATAAATTGAAAAAGAAAGGCTAATAACTCAACACCCTCGCCAAGGCTTGGATTGATATTTCTCCATATGCTTGTTCTTATTCATTTCTCACAGAGGTACAATAAGTGAGAGTAAAGGGCAGTGATTAATCATGCAGCTGCATTAACTTTGTGCTCTTGGACAAATTCTGCCCGGAGCTTAAATCAGCCACGTGGAGTCTGGATGCTCTTGTTTACTTTCTAGATTGATAGAGGGATGAGAGGACATTAAACTGTCTTATGCCCAACAGAAAGACATTTAGATGTTTGGGAGTGGATTTCATTACACAGTAAATGTGGGTACTGTCACAGAAATCAGGTCAAGAACTGAGCCTGGTTGTGGCTACAGAACCATGGATTTGAAAGGCTGATCTCTCAGTTTAAACAGTCTGACACTGATACATTGGCCAATAAATGACTAAAAACTAATTTTATGCATCAACTTTCATTGAGCCATTTAATTTTCTTTACAATGAGTTACAGCCTCACAGACTTGTTAACTTGGGTGTAGATTTGTAGGCTTTGTTTGTAGAGAAATACATGACAGAATGTATTATTTATATTTTTGATCAGGATCCCATTATTCCATTCCATTATTCTGTATTGGTAAATCTATGTAATGAAGATGCTTTTTCTAAAATTACCTTAGATATGATTTGTCATTTCTGCACTATAAAGCCTACAGGTCTCACCTGACACGGTAATGTGGCTTTGGGAGCGTCTGATGGGTTTCCGTGGTCTGCTCAGGGCCATCAGTGCAGCCGTCTTAGGTGAGTGTTTCATTACTTCCTGGTCCCCGGTTGACATCGTCCTGGTCCGTCCCTGCCCTCCTTCCCCAACTCCTCCTGCCTCCCTTGGTCCTTCCCCTTTCCCACGTATGAGTGTGTCCTTCAGCAGCACTGTGGCACCTACAGTCCGGCTGGTTTCTGTGGCAACCAGTCTGTCAGGGTATGACCCATCTTGGGTAGAGTGGTGGTCCGTAAAGTTGGGAGGATGGGGGTCTGTCTGTATGGCTGTGTCAGCAGTTCGCTCTGTACTGCTTGGACGTCGGGAGTGGTCCTCTGTAGAGATGGCAACATCTACCATCTCTGAGCCAAAGACAGGTGGGAAAAGAACTTGGGAGAGACCACTGAGGGAGCTGAGAGGGGTGCTGGAGGACAGCGAGGAGGCAGAGGAGTTGGAGTCAGAACCCTGGGAGGATGGTGCAGGGCCTCCATTGGCCACTGTCAAAAACAATCCATAATTACAATGAAGTGTGGGGATTAAAGTGTGTTTAGGGTGTTGTGCAAGTGCATTACATTATGAAACTGTCCAGTTGCTCCAACGACATACGCACACACAAAAGCGGCTACAATAAATAAGATTTGCACAGGAAGCTTAATTTCTTTATTTTACACTGTCTGCTTTATTTGGATTAAAACCTGTCTGAACTCATGTCCTGGTAATCCTTTAAGCTTTTGATAGACAGAACATGAACCCAGAGTTCTTCTCTTTTTTATTTAAATGAAACCCCAATGTGAATCTGAATCTTGACCCAGATTTTAGGTTGTTGCTCTGAGTATACTGAATTAATCCCTGCCTATGTTCAGATGCGCTCATGTCAAAATGCAATGCAAGGAGTTTGAGTCCTGTGAAAAAAAATTGAATGAAAGTGTTTTCAAATAGGCAGATTGCACCAATTTTCTGCTTTTCTTTTATAAGATTTCCTTGTATAATCCAAGCTGTGGCACTGCCAATAAATTGAGGGTTTAAAACTCCAAATCATCAGGTCACATCTCTATTATTTTTGCTAAACACAGTATCTATCATGTAAGATCATATTCTGTGATAAACACAATTTTAGAACAGTTAACATACACTTGTCAAGCCAACCGTATTCTGCCACCATCTCCTTGTAAGCAGGATATCTCCCAGCTTCCTGTTGAAGTGCGAAAACACAAGAATATGAACTACTCAACATAATCAGACAAGAAAAGCCAGCTAAAAACCTTGAGTTTAAGAATGAGCCAAGATTTGTTCATGTACATTTTTAATATACGTTTTTAATAGTGTAGGCTTTGGCTACTTGTGGGACACAGATATACACATTGTCCAAAATCACAATCAGTGGCTAGTGCCATTCCATAAATATTTATCATCCCTGGACTACATGAACAAGCATCCACAGCCATGATAGCAGCCCTCTGAGACTGTGCTGAACTGTACCTTAAGATAAACACTAGTGCCAGTATGTTGATATGCTCACAGTGACAATATATTGACATGTTTATGTTAAGCAGGTCTGATACTATGTTTTACAAAGTTTTATATGTTAGGATGCTAACATTTCCATATTAGCCATTAGTTTTGCTGTTGGTCATAAGCCAAAAATGTTGGACAAATGGAAATTTTAATAATTGCCTACATATAGTTATGGAGGATTGGAAAACAATAGAGCAAGAATTAGTTTTTTCATAGCCTCTCAAGACCATTTTAACCTATACACAGCGTAAATTTTAAAAAAAAAAGACACTCAAGAGTATATTTACTTTTTTCCATAAAAGCCTTAGATGCACTGGTGTGAGTTTTGTATTTAGCAGTAACCCTGGTTGTGTGCGTTTGGACCCATAAATGTAGCCAATACAGGAAAGCAGGAAGACAAAATTAGGCTTTCTGTTGATTATAACCTGATCCCTAACTGCCTTTGAATAATGAACGTCGTCGCTGGCTGTTTTTCACATGTGGAACCTGAGATCAGAGGGGTAAAATGAGCATGCAGCAGTGTTAGAGAGCTAAGAGAGTGTACATACACACTCAAATGCACTGCACAACACACATATGCCTATTCATAGACACAAACATGAACACAATTCCTTTATCTAAAAATGACACAGGTTAAGTGACACGCACACACACACACACACACACACACACACACACACACACACACACACATAAGAAATTCAAGGGCTGTAAGCCAGCTGTCTGCTTTGCTGTGCAGGCTCATTCTGTCCCTCCTGAGAAGAGCTGGTGTTGTTTAACATGCTGTAACATTTATTATTGTGTCAAGCCACTTAAAGCTACCAATCAATTATGTTTAAACCTGAGCAAATGAGCGACGCTTCCACACAACACTGCACCACAGGGGTGTACAGGACCACATTTTTTAAATCAGACTTAATCCTACATTAACTGATAACTAATTTTTTTTTTTTTTTTTTTTTTTAGATACTTGAGGGCAACAAACCGCAAACTCAACATTGACATGTTGTCCCCCAGTAAAGTTGGTGTGGCTAACATGTTAGCAAACTGCTGCTCATATACACATCTACCAGGTGGAGCAACAGTAGCGTTTCTGTCACCAGATAAATGTATGTCCAATATTTAATCTCCTTCTTGCTCTGATTTGATATACATTAACTCCTGATGCAAATATGAAGCACCCACTATCTTCACCAGCTAGTTGCTAACTATATATGTGTGCTGTTTCATCATGGGCCATAATGTTAAAGTTGCAGGTTGTAAATGCAAAACATTGAACTTCAAGAGGCTAAATTGTTCCTAACAGATTAGCACAGGTTTAAATTTGATCTCATCTGTTAAATTGTCTCTCACCCTGATGGTCAACATCACATGCGTGTGGCTCTTCAGGACTTCGACTGCATTGCTGTGGGTGATGTTGTCAAAGCTCACCCCGTTGGCTGCAAGGATTTGATCGCCCATTTTGATGCCATGCTGTTCTGCGAGCCCACCTGGGTCCAACCTGAAGTGAAAATGTATATATTCAGGTTCAGTTGCACCTGTTGTCCACTGTATTAAAGTCAAATAATTCTATTTGATGTTGATTGACACTTCAGTCATAAAGCAAAAGCTGGGCGTATTGCAGACACGACTTGGCTCATACTTAGAAACATAAATCCCCAGTCCGAACTCTCTGCCCCCTCTGATGTTGAAGCCCAAACAATAGTCATCTGATGTGGTGAAGAGATGTACAATCCTGCGGAGAGCGCTGTCTGAACTGGCCTCTGAGGGTGTACGACCACTCTCCTCCACCACCATCCGCCGGTGAATCAGATCCACCCTAAACACACACACACATATGCAAAAAAGGAAATAAATGCATACAAGAAAACATTCATGTAAATTATTTAATTTCCCTTTATCCACTAAGCTGAGGCCTGTCAGTATCGGTCAGTCAATTAAATAGCTATAAAGGTCACAGCGGTAATCCATCCACTTCTGCTACATGAAACCAAGATACAGTATATCCCAAAAGAAAGATAACCAGTGTGAGATACAGTCAAGTGACAAGACTACATAAAAGGAGAGTCTGTAAAGGTCAGAGGTGGTAATGGCAAGGCTATAGGTTGTACTTTACAAATTAACTATGTAGGGAAAATATTTAATTGTAGATTAGATGTGTGCTTTCATCAGCCTCTTCTGAGCAGCACTGCTGAGGTGTTTGGCCTCACCATGTGGTCTTCTCCTTGGAGTAGCGGATGCCAGGGATCTTGCCCACCCGTCTCACCACCATCCTCAGCCTGTTGTTCCCTGTCAGGACCTTCACAGCACTGCTCATGGTGATGCTCTCCAGGCTGACCCCATTCACCTCCATCAGTTTATCACCCACAGTCAGCCCAGCCTGCGCTGTGGACACAGGTGGAAGTCAGGATGACATGGGGACAGTCCATATGTAAACACAATGAAAAAGCTTGCCATTACCATGAGAAACATGAATGCACACATCCTCCTAACCTGCAGAGCTGACGTCCTCCACCTTGCTGACAAATATGCCAAGCCCATGCTCAGAGCCTCCACGGACACTGAAACCCAGATGCCCATCAGGACTCTTATCTACAGTCACTGTATGAATGTCTTCACTTTCATCCCCTCCTGTAAACAAAACCACAACAGACACAGACACGTACCTGCTATAAATGTCAGCAAGGAAACCTAATCAACTGCAGAAGTTCTTCACAACAACAAAAGAGCTTGTTGTCTTTATTGATGCATTAAGGTATAAGGAGCATTTAATGTTGTTAAAGGCTTTAGGTAGTTTAATCTATAAAAATTATACTATATACTATATTACATTTATTGATCATATATTTGTATCTGGATCTTCAAAGTAACAAGTTACTCCAGTTGTCAGATAAACGTTGAGGAAAAAAAATACATTTCTCTCTGAGATGTCATATACCATTAGTGCTCACCATCAACAGGTGCATTGATGAGAATGACCCTTCCCATTGGTGAGGACGACCTGCATCTTTGGCGGTGCTGCTTCTTCAGCATATAGCGTGTAGTGCTGTAGGAACCCCCAGTCTGGCCTCCGTTGTTAAAGTGGGGGTGCCCCCCTCCGTTTGTCATCTCCCTCCAGCCAGAGGGGGGAGTGGAGTGAGCCATGCTATGAGTCTGGCAATTCTTGCCTTAGTCATCCAGACGGGAGGATATCTGTGGTTTGCTGTGAGGATGGAAGAGGTGCAGCCTGGGGGACAGGTGTTGCCAACTTAGAAAGCTGCGGGTAACAGCTTTTATCTGCACTCACTTTTCAGACTATAAATGCAGCTTTATAAAAGAATTCAAATGAGACAGTGTGACATAGAAAAGCTCAAAGGTGACTGTATCCATACTGCTGAATGAACATACTGTTCTCTTGTTTGAAAAGGATGGTGCTCTGGATTTTCTTACCCCAGGATGGAATCCTAATTTGCTTTGAAGGTTAGAAAAGTTTGTGTAATCCACTAGTTTCCTGTGTACCCACTGAGTCCTTCTCCTTTGAGTCCATGGCTGTTTCTCCTTACTGCAGCTGAGAGGCTGCAGGCCTGTCTGCACAGAAGTCAGCGGTGCATGGTGATTCCCCTCAGGTCATGTTTAATTAAATGGATATCTGATGTGAGAAGAATAAACAATATCATGTCATGGGTAATGTAGGCTCAGAAGTTCCAGATGAGATAACAAAACTCCGTTGTTGTTATAACCTTTAACCTGCAACCTCGGAAAGAACACATAAATTTGAATAGAAAATAAGATGACATTTTTTTCTTATAGCCTACAGACCCATTTAGGAATGGGTTTTTTTGGTATAATTAATGGTTTTTATTAATGATTAATATATAATTTATTAATACTTTATAGACTTATTAATAGGAACCACTTTTGAGTTTCCAGGCTGTTACAAAAAACACAACCTTTTGTTTGTCTTTTAACTTAGCTCTGGCATCAAACAGACTGGAAAGGCAATCTGGGCTCAAATCCAGTTAAAAACAGCAGATTATTAATTCATACATAGAGTCTGATTAATTGTTGATATGCATGCAACATTTACAGTAGTACAAATACAGATAGAACAGTACAGTAAATGTGAAATGCTGATGATAAGAGCTGCTTTATTGCATTCTTATGTTGTTTGAAGAATGACTCTTCCATCAGTGTCCTCTTTAAAAAATGTTGGTAAGCCTTTAATAATTAGTATTAATGAGAGTATTCATTAATGTTGTCAAATTTGTTGTTACAAATATTGACAGTCTTGGTTTATCACTTTATACTGAACCATTACCATCAGTCACCTGGAATTATAGAATGAATGTTAATAAATCGTGGGTTCAACAATCCACCAATTCCACAGTTATAAATGTTAATCGGCAGTTTTTAGATGAACTTGTGTCCATAGGTCCCGCAGCCCTTTAAAGTTCATCTGTGGTTTTATATCAATCAGCACCATGGACAGCGACTTAATGGTGGTAAACACGTGGATAGGTTTTGACGGTTAATCATCAGAAATTCACTCATGTTCACTAACCCATTCAACCTCTGGAACGTTGTTGACAACATCTGCCCCGTCGAGCACTATCGGTAGAACTTAAACGCGTCTTCTTTCAGAAATTAAGACTAAATGTATTCTTGTTGACACCTTGATCCGAGAAACCTTACCAAAAAAAATAGATTGCGTTCAAACTAACGTGAGCAAAGCGTGACAGCGTTACCTGTTGTGTTCATATTGTGCTGAATGAGCTCGGACTGATCCGCGTCACCTCCGGAGTATTAGTGCCACCTCATTTGTTCTCCAGGCGACCATTATTGTCTTAAGAGGTGTAAGCCTTTTACATAAAGCCCCTGCAGCTGTGCAGCCATTAGCGCCGGACCAGTGATGATTAAGTACACTAATTGCACAACATTACTGTAACACTGACCCGAGTCCATTGCAGCTTGTCCTTAGGTGAACGTTGCTACTAAATGTGTTGATGAAGTCCATATTTTTCAGTAAGACTCCTGATGTAGGTGGAAAAACTGAGCGGTACGTAGACCTCCCAGACTGCCCCGACCAGGCCACTGAGGTGGATAAACAACCCCACCCGGTGGTCAGCGGTGTCATGTCATGCTTTTAATCTCATTTTTGAGTCATCGTTGTTTTACTTCAACACGAGTATTATTTTTATTTAAGGTAGAAGGTACAGTTAATTAGCCTACAGTAATATGTTACAGCTCAATGACTGTTAACTATAATTACTGTTATTTTGAAAAAGAATAATACAGAAAGTAACTAGATGCTATAAATAGTGATTTCATATGATGGCATCATAATTTCCAAGCTTGTTATTGATTACTTAAAGTGGTAGAAAGTAATAAACTTGGCTAAACTTAAAATAATAAATAAACCTAAAATGTGAGCAACTTGTACTTAATTTCTTTACTTGCTAAAATTTATAATTGTTTCTTCTCTTAACTATATTGCATCTTTAGGCACTAATTACTTTACAATTTAAGACTTTGCATACAACATAAATTATGCTTTTATTGCTCAAACTAATAGGCTAAGTAAACTTTCACTTGCTGTGGAGTATTATCGAGTAAGGGATGTGAATACGTCTTCCTGCCGTCTTTACCGAGGAGTACATACATACATTGATAACATCTAATCGACTTAGATGATTCATATAAAAGTAAGCAATACTTGATTTTTCCTTTTCAAATCTCTGTCAATGTCAAAGAGAGTTATGTCTATTCAACATAACATTATGTATATTCAACATAATTAAATACATTTTTCTGGGCAGACTGACAACTTAGTCTTAGTCAGTTGTTTTTCTGTCCAATCACGTGTTATCTGTCCTCCACGCCCAGTGGTTTCCAGCCCCTCATGTCCTCCATGACGACACCGCCCCCAGTGTGTCACCGGGCAGTGCTGCTTTCAAAGACCTCTCAGAAGCTCTGATTTCCAAAAACCACTTATGTATTCCCTCTGCACTGCCTTCCAGTGGGAAATAAAAAATAAATTAATGTTCACCCCTGTATTTAACAGCTATAGTTATTGTTGCTTTTACATACAAATTATTGATTTCCACACGCTGATTTTTACTTTGATAACATGGCTTCCGCGTACTTTTTTCTATTTACCTTCTGTCAGATCCTGTGAAGTTGTGTTTTACGACACTTTTAAGACTACCGGAAGACAGCATACCTTCACCCGGCGGTGCCGTGATATTGAGAGGTCATACATTTACTAAAAAACAAAGAAATCAAAACAGGTAGGTTGAGCACTGACTGAATTCACATCTTTAATTAATTGAAATCACAATGCGACTAAGATAACGGTCACTCCGTCTGTATTCGTGCCCTTACGAGGCTAACTAAAGTGCTAGCATGTTAGTTAGCTTGCAAACTACCTGGCTAGCTGTCGGCTGGATGTTATTTACCAAGAAGTGGTGTGTTTTGGCAGCGTGAAAAGCTTTCTATTACCCTGTGTCTCTAAAACGTTTGATTTTGCTCAAAATTCAGTGTGGTTTTAATGTCGCCATTGAGTATTGTGTTTGTTGGCTACTTTCGTTAGCCATCCTGCTCAGGGGAACCGGTAGCGTGTCGTGATTGCATCTAACCCATCTGTCACAGTATTTCTTTTATCAGCTCCTTGCAGTGTGACAAGTTAGACTACTATTCAGAGCCTTTTTTTAATTTTTTATTTTTATTTTAATTTTACTCCAAGTTTAAAGTGATTTAGTATGTGAAGCAGAAGTTGTGTATGTGTCCTTGAAGACACCATATCAGCTGGTCGGTGTGTGCTTGAGGTATTTTGTCCATCCAGCAGCAGCCTGTAGATGAGAGGTGGTAAGGATTTTTTTTTTTGGCCTGAGCATTGGAGGGAGTATCTCGGTCCACACTGTAGGAGGGATGTTTAAACAAACACTTACATTCTCGGAAAGGTTTAGTTTTTGTACTCACGTACATAAATGTTTTCTCTGCAGGTAAAAAAGTGCAAGACTAGTCCATTGACAGTGTAATATTGGGTTACTCTTTTGATGATCAGACTGCTACTAATGATTATTATCGATTAATCGATTAATTAATAATATGTAGTATCATATATGATTAAGCCAAGAGGAAAAAATGTCACATTATAGAAGCTGAAAGCAGCAAATTGGTTTTTAAAGCAAGTATGTCTCTAGTTATCTTGCTCCAGCTCCACAAATGTGAAGATTGGCTGCTTTTCATCGTCCTATGAACAGCACATTGAAAATGTAGGGGGTTTGAATTGTGAATTGGTCAAAACAAGTTATTTCAAAAAAATCTGCAGGTACCTTAAGAAACCTTGATAGGCATTTTTCACAAGTAGATGATGATATGATATTTTAAAGACAAAAATGTTCCTCAAGAGAAAAGCAGGCAGATCACCCAATAGTGGAAGTAGAGTTTTTGACTATACAGTCTTTTATCTTGTACTCACAGCCACAACTGACAAAACAAGTTTGAGATAAGCCCCTGGCTGCTGGATACTCCCAAAAAAACAATAATTTGACAAGACATTAGTAATAGAACTTTTAAATATGACACAGAACAAAAACATGTTAGAACATCTAATCAAGATTCAACGTTTTCCTTTAGTCCTGAGGGGCAGAAAACGTTGACATAAAGTAAACCTGGACAACGAGTGGGTTTGGGGTTATTTTGTCCGTAACCTTATAATGTTGTTTGGGGCATGCTCTTTATTGATGGGGGAGGGGGCTTTGTTTCAATGTAGCTCTGTACTGCAGCAGAGCTATTAATGGAGCAGAGGTGAGGGCTTAACTGTGCTACCAGGAGTTTTTAATAATAATAATTTCCCATGTAGGATGAGGCTTGTAAACAGTTCTATGAAATGTCTGGTGAGATTTGTAGATCTGTGGTGAGATCTGTTTTTTTTTTTTTTTGTTTTGTTTTTTAATGAGATCAGATAGTAGTTGAAATCATAGTTTTGACAATTTTAGACTGTATTTCATCATGACAGTTTTATTTACAGCATTCAGCATTTAGTAACCTTGTGCTCTTTTTGTAAATTAAATGAAGCTTTTGTTTTTTGTGTGTTTTTTGTGAGTGTTGTTTTGGTATCTATAGTGAAATACAGTTATTATATCAGCATTTGTAAAGCCTAGCCTGTTGAAGTCCAGGACTTGGCTGGACCTGGATCGGTTGTTCCACTGAAATACTCAAATTCATTATGTGTTTGTAAAATAGTTTGAATGTTAATTCAAATGTGTCATTGTAAGACAGGATGTCTGGAGATCTGTCCCTCAGCATAAACATCAAGGAGCCACGATGGGACCAAGGCACATTCATGGGGCGCGCCAAGCACTTCTTTATGGTCACAGATCCCAGGAACGTCCTGCTGTCCTCCAAGACTCTGGATGAGGCCAGAGTGATTGTGGAAAACTACAGGTAGAGGCTCATGAGATAGAGGATGAAGTATGGGTAAAATGACAATGTTAGGGTGGGTGGGGTGGTGTGAGGCATGAATAGAAATGAGCATTGGTGTGACCAGATGATAATACCAGTGTCCTCAGTGGGGTGGCATGAGTGTAATATTTTTGCTAAAATTGTTGTTGACAAATACCTTACTAAACTGAGCATCAGAGTTCTCATCATTCAGTGTAGTTTCACTCTGCTGTTTTGGCTTTTTTAGAGCTGGCATCGTGAAGCCTGGCCTGACGGAGGATGAGCTCTGGAGAGCCAAGTATGTCTATGACTCCGCCTTCCACCCTGACACAGGCGAGAAGATGTTTGTTATTGGGCGGATGTCTGCTCAAGTGCCAATGAACATGTCCATCACAGGCTGCATGCTCACCTTCTACAGGTACAGCATGCTTCAATACATGGTTCACTATATTCTAAACACAAATAACAAGATTTCTAAATTACAATAGGGAAATATAAATTGTGTGTGATCTGCCTGAATGCTGAATAAATTCAGCAGTTTCCATGTGACTGTAAATTTAACCTTAATACAGCATCCTGTAATGCATATAAATAGAGATTTTAATCCCTGAACAGAGTGAAAATCCTCTTAAAGATAAAAAATATAACTCCTACTACTGAATACTGTTAAATCAGTGTGCTGCTGGGAGGACTGTGAAACTATGAGATAATGTTGTGCTGAAACTACAAATTGATCATCAAAAAAATACACTGATCCAATTTTGATCATTGATGTAATAGTTTAGATTTATCAAGTGCAAATTGGCAGGTCATTGATTTTAAGACGTGTTCATTGTCTGATATTTAAATAGGAAAGTGTTTTGCCCTGTTTGTCATGATAGACAGATAAAGACTTTGGAGAAAATGGTCATGAGAAATGAAAGGAATGAAAAAAAAATTAGTCAGGATGAACTTCATATTTTTTACACATAAAAATGCTTAGTATTATTTTGCAATTTATTATTGATGTTGTCTTATTTGATCATTTATTTTATAATATCTCTTTTACTTATTTAATATTTAATATAGCTTTGGGCTTCCATATTTAACATTGGTATGATTTCATTATTTGTGAATGTTGGCCGGTGATCAGACTAGAGTAGTAGAGCGCACGATCACGGGAGGGCGCTAAAGTGTGTTCTACACATGGTGGCTTTCGAAACAAAACACAGGTTAATGATAAGATGATTTGTCTAAAGAGAGATAAAACAAACTTTTTGGTTTGTCTGGTTAAAAACACATACTGAGAAGTTTTATAACTAAATCAACCTTTAGACAACAAATTCAAAGTATAAATATGTTATATATAAATATATCTACATATCTAAATATGAATTTGTTTCTCTGACAGGATGACGGCTGTTGTGGTCTGTGTAGAGTGTGAGGTCTTCTGAGAAAAACCTTTATTATTTTAGACTAAATAAATACACTTCTGACATCACTTGTTATACATACAGTATAAAGTAATTGCAAAAACCCTTTTTATTTAAAATGAGTTTTTAGTCCAAGAAGAGTTAAGCCAATTCATTTGAAAAGCAGAAATGTTTGATATTTCATATGAAACAACTAACTGCAACAAAAGTCAATACATTCTTCATTAGTTAGATTCCATTCTTTTATTTTTTTATTTTAATAATTTGCATGCCATCCATTGGATTTTTATGACATAATCAATCCCTCTGGGCATGAATGATGCTAATCTTTTCAAAATCTGTAGAAAGATGCTCTGCCATTTTTTTCACAGCTTCTCTTTGAGGAAGCTGTGGTGTTCACAGGTTATTTTTTTAACCTTGTTCTGGTGAATTAGCCTTCACTGGAACATGGGTGTTATCACTTTTGTTGCCTCAAGGTTATACTTTTGGGCCTTTGTTTTCAAGGTAGTCAATCTAACCTGTTAATGTTATGTTGTATCCTGTAAACCAGCAAGTTGATTGATATTTCATAGTGGCAGAAAACAGTAAAAGAGCTTCACTTCACTAACTATCTTGAATTTCACTGAATGTGAATTTCATCTACTAGCTGTAGTGGAACAACACATGCAAACATCTAAGATGGGAATGACTGATAGATACGTTGGAATTGAGCTTAAGGGTATTTTTTTTGACAGAACTGGTTTACTCTACTATGAACATTGTGTGTGCTTTGTAATGTTACTAAGTTTGTGCAGTGTAAATGTTGTCAAACCTGACTGTTTACTTTACACTGTATTACACTGAATTCTCACTTCCTCAAACACTGTTGTACTCCTGTGCTTGCAGGACTACTCCAGCAGTGGTGTTCTGGCAGTGGGTTAACCAGTCCTTCAACGCTGTCGTGAACTACACCAACCGCAGTGGAGATGCCCCCCTGACTGTGAAGTAGGGAGGACTTCTCACCTCACTTCCTCTCTTGATCTTTCCTGTCCTCGCTCTTAACTAGTGTCTGTATGGAGGCTGTGGGAGCTGCTGTCCTCTCCCCTTCCCTCACAGCGGTATTACGTTCCACTGTTCAGCATGTTCAGCCCCATGTCACCATGCACTCACAGGTTCAGTGCTCCCGGTTGATGTCAACATGCATTTGCCTACTTTTTTTATCCTGCTGTGAAGAGCATCCTTTAGATGCTGCAGAAATACATGAAATGCATGCATTCAGGAAGGTTGCCTTCAGGACATGCAAATGCATATTCCTGGATACAGCATGTTATTCAGGACAAATGTAGTTTTAGTGTCTTCTGCTTTTTGTTGTTATTTGAGAAATGTTCTGGTTAATTTACGTTTGCATATTCATACATAGCATAGAAACTCTTGGTGTACCTGACAGGTTGTCAGCTGCAGTCCTAGTGTGCAGCAGCATTAGTCAGCTTTTTATGATGTGTAAAAATGCTGAAAGAGGAAGTGAATGAGTGTATGATACACATCTGATGCATCTGTCTCCTTGCAGTCAGCTCAGTGCTGCCTACGTCAGTGCTACCACTGGAGCTGTAGTCACTGCCTTGGGCCTCAAGTCTCTAGCTACGGTAATTCCTGTGAAACAAACAGATGATGTGAAACAATGTAACTTGGGTATAGACACAATGATCTTCATAGCAAATGTTTTTGCATATTTGTGCAAGGAGTTGATACTAGTTGCCAAATTATGTCTCTAATTTGACCCTATCTTTGCAGCGCCTCCCTCCAATTGTTAGCCGATTTGTCCCCTTTGCTGCTGTTGCTGCTGCTAACTGCATCAATATCCCCTTCATGAGACAGAGGTGAGATCTTTAAAGTAAAAGCCATTGACCTCTGTTTTGTTCACTCATGAGCTTTTAAGAATTGTGAGAGCTGCTCTACATGACTTTTGTTTTTGCTTCTGCCAGAGAGTTGAAGTACGGTATCCCAGTGACAGATGAGAATGGAAACAGGTTAGGAGAATCTGCTAATGCTGCCAAGCAGGCCATCGTGCAGGTGGTGGTATCAAGGATCGGCATGGCAGTGCCAGCAATGGGTAATGTCAAGATGATATCTACTGTTTGTTAAAGCGGATGTAATGGATATTTTTATGAAATCAATCTCCAGTTTGCAGAGCTTTTCAGTGAGGCTTAGCTCATTGTTTAGCTGTCTGGTCCACACCTACCATATTTCTGTTCTGGGTGTCTCACACCGCTCTCACTGCTGTAACAGGAAATGTTTTTCAGTAAAAGAGCTTTAAAAATCCCACTGTATACTACCTTCTCAGCACCCAGCAGCATACTAGATAACTAGATTGAAAATGATCATCAGCTGACTCAACCTAAATGTGTCTAACAGCTGATGGCACGAGAGATGAAAGAATTTGTTAGCTAGCATATGCCATGTATTTTCTCTTACATTTTTGTTGTCCATGTAACACAAGACTCAACCCTGATATTTTTTTATTTTGTTAAAGCCATCCCCCCCGTTATAATGAATGCTCTGGAGAAGAGAGCTTTCATGAAGGTAAGCGAACTGCTTGCATGTTTGCCATACTGTTTGTTCAGTCAGTGCCTTTACTGGGTCTGCATTCCACACGTTACTCAGCTATAGCATGCTTATGTCTGTGACTTATCATGAAACAACATGTCATACTGGCCATTTATTTGCCTGCATGTCTGCCTTCTCTGATTTCTATCTCCTTGTAGCGGTTCCCAATTCTAAACGCTCCAGTCCAGGTGGGGCTCGTCGGTCTCTGGTAAGTAAATTACACTAGCCATATCAAGCAAGCATCTGCACTTAAGAAACCAATTCCACTGTCTAAAACATCCCTCTCTACTTCTTGTTTTCAGCCTGGTGTTTGCAACTCCTCTGTGTTGCGCCCTGTTTCCACAGAAAAGGTACCAGCAGCCACTTTAACATCACTCTCATTGGAGGAGCATTTACTAAACTATAGCAGCAGATTAATCATGTTCAATCATCACTTTGTAGCTCTATGAGTGTGAGCGGGCTGGAGGAAGATCTGCAGGAGAGGATACGACAGACCAGTCCCCACACAACCAGTGTCTACTTCAACAAGGGCCTGTAGGAGCAGCCAACATCTCCATATATCTCCATGCAAACACTCACATTCACATGTATAAATACACATCTGTTATCCTGTGTTCACAAGTGGGGTGGGATTGAGGGCAAAACATCTATTTATGCTTTCTTTGTTGTTGTGTTTACTGCTGCATTTGTTTTTGTTTTTTTGTTTTTTTTTTAAATTTGACTGCACAGAGCTGCTCCAAGTTAAACTGTAAGAGGAAGGGATAACAAAACAGATTGCAGATGAAGAAGATGACAGTTCTCTGTGTACATAGGTGGCACTTCTTTGAAGAGAAAAGAATTACTCCTCTTTTTGTGTGTGTGTTGTGGTGTGTTTTCTGTCTTCCTTTGGTCAAAACTGCCTTTAGCATGGCAGTAAATTAAGTCACTGTTTGACTCACTAATATTTCATGTTGGATTCAGGTTCATTCAAGTCCTCTGATTAATTATATTATATTATAATATATTATAATAATTGCTTCTGGATGTGACTTTTTTTTTCTATAGTCGTTGTCACATTATTCTGTTTTTGAAAAGGAATATGTTAAACAATTACACACTAACCCCGGCAACAGTTAAACAGTTAAATTACTGTAGCTAAGTTCCTCTTTTGTTGTACTCTGCCTCCTTGTTAACCAGTGCAGCTTCATACTCTCTTCAACTCTCCTTT
Source organism: Rachycentron canadum (assembly GCA_038496675.1). Lineage (NCBI taxonomy): Eukaryota > Metazoa > Chordata > Actinopteri > Carangiformes > Rachycentridae > Rachycentron > Rachycentron canadum. The sequence goes on along the minus strand of CM076659.1, from coordinate 10,904,107 downwards.
AAGTGTACTTACCCCCCTTCATATTCTTAGACCAGGTAATAAGGTGCTAGTTACATGTGGCAAAAAAATTAATAGTAATTGTACTTTAAAAGGTCACAGCACAGCCACAGAGTACGTTAGTTAATGCTTATGGATCATGGCAGTGGTAGCCTGTGTTTCAAAGCCTTCTTATTATCTGAGATCACCTTATGAACCAGCGCAGTCACTACTTTCAGTAGGATATTGAGTCGTTCCTTGGTTGTTGTAGGTGATGGTGCTTGTTTGGTGGTTTGAGTGTCCTGTGCTGTATCTATGTGCTAAGAGAAAAAGCTATGATCAGATGATAATGTATCGCTGCTGTTGTGCGCAAACTATGTAGCTCAAATTCCGTTTGTTTGAATGTTCACACTTGAGTGGATGGATTGCATGTTCATATAGTCGTCTAATTAAGTTTAAGAGATACAGGGTTTTTAAGTGCAACAAGTAGCTACCCATCTGCAAAACTGTCCTTTGCACTCAAATGATGCCCCATCGTACCAAATGAAGGTAGCTAATGTTGTGTGACAGTCAGAATACTAAATGCTTATATTGAGGTCAGGGCAATGGATAATTGTGTGCATAATCCTTGTTGTTGCTTTGTTAAAGTGGGCAGTTGGGCTGAGTTTGAGCCCCTGATCAAATTCATTCACATTGTTGACCAAGCTCTCTAAGCACACAACCATTGTGTTTAGATAGTGACAACAGTGTATGTGAGGAAGTATCAGCTGAATTAATCCTTGTGCTGTCTGATGTAAGAGTACGTATATTTATAATATATATTTATAAATATAGTCTATATACATACACAATACACAATGTATGAAGCACATATGCTTGAGGGATGTTTTTTTACTTAAAGGTGTGCCTCTGTTAGTGAATCCACCAGATGGCCCCACATATGCATCAGAATGTCAGCTGCTGTTACAGGAGTACAGAGGAGTGTATCGTTTTAGGGCTAATGAGCTCTCAGTTTAGAAGAGTGTTTCCTCTAGTTCTGACTTGACTTGAAAAAGAGAACATAGTCACAGTTTAATAACTGTGATTCAATGTTTGTGATATTTCATGTACAGAATTCAACAGAAAGATTGTACAGACCGTGCTCATCTCCATTGCACACATGTAGTCATTTGAATTTATGTTTCTGAAATTGTACTATCATTCATTTAAACTAATTCTTACAGGACTGCAGCAACTGAAAAACCTTTTTTTTATGATGGACTTCTATACAGACAGAAAAACACAATGATTATGCTTGGGTATAATCGTGAAATTCAATGGTTTAATTCCAAAATGGTATCCAGATCATTTTTGAAAATGATTCCCACCTGAAATTGAGAACACCCATTCTTTAGAAGTGACTAACTACAACACCTGACTTCTGAATGAAAATGTCTTTAATCTTTTACCTTTAAATGATGGATATCTCATTTTGGTACGACATCATTCTTTCTGATGCTCTTTTACTCACCATTGTCATTCATATTTTCATGTAAACATTTAACCCACAGAGCAACAATCACATCTTTCTGTATCATCCATGTAAGTAGACAGTAGCTACTGTCTGAGTATTACTGTCTGTTCATCCCTCTGTAACACTGAGACATGACCACATGCACTGCAGGACAGTGTTTCACAGTTAGTGTCACTACTGTTTTCCAGGATTTGTTATTTACTGTCATTTCATCATAAATAGATCTTATTTTCTTCTACAGTGCTGATGGTAGCTGTGTGTTGTATTTGGCGTATATTCCTGCTGAGGGTAAAACTGCACTATATAACCTTTGCTGGGCTGCTGTAGGAGCTGGTTGGCTTTGTGTTATTTAAAATGAGCTTTTTAAAATGTATATTGAAGATGATGTTGAATGAATCATGTTGCTAATTCGTAATTCATTCATCATCTGGCAGCTTTCATTGCTTATAACCAAGTGGCTCAGTTTCTGCTTTTGTCCTTTGTTTTTTTTTTTTGTTTGTTTGTTTTCTTTGTTTTTAAGGCACAGACATGTAAAGAGCGGTTTAGTGAGCATTTAAACACATCTGTAAGCAAGCTTGTGACTGCTGCACCATCGTAACATGTCACACCCATAGATCCAGCCAAAGATGTGACGGGTATGAACTGTACAGGATTGAGGGGGAAGAAGTGTGTCGCTTTTAATGTGTTTGTTTCAGCTTTATTCCACAGACCTTGTTTGCCAGGATTTTGTCATTAAATAACACTTTTTTTTGCAGAGGTGATCTGAAACTTTGTCAGTGCAACACCAAATGTTTCCAACTTCACAGAGTGTCACCATTAACGCAAAGTTAAAAGATTGAAAATACAAATAAATTCCAATTGACATTGGTCAAATTTTTAGCATAGATTTTATTGACATTACAATAAAACCTAAACTAAAAATTTTGTCATTGGTTGAGCACTCACTAATTTAAACTAAAGTTGTGCATAACATGAAAAACAATTCTTATGTTTGCATACTGAAGGCACAAATGTGACAGACAATCTCTGTTACACTCATGAATGTTTTTGTTTCATGTACATACAAACTTACAAACATGTGGTCTTGTCAGTATTGGTGCAGTGTTTTCTCCCTCTATTTTGTATTGTGTTGAAATATATTTCCTTGATGAGAAATGTATTTTACTCAGAACAATAGTAGAACAATAATAAAATGTGTAACATTAATGCTTACACATGCCTCATTAATACAAGACAATTAAAAAGTGTTTATGATAAATAAAATTAAAGACATTATCGCCCTCCTGCTCTCAAGGAAAAGAACTTTAACAAGTGAATATGTAGAAATCATCTGATATAATATGAGTTTGTTTAACATCCACAGAAATTCAGGACAATTGCTAAACCCAGCAAGCAAAGAAACGTGATTTTACTGTACTAGTGGTGGGTGTTTGAGATGTCTGAGGATAAAATAATTCACAGGATTAGTGATTAGAATATTTTTTTCCCAGACCCATTTCCAGCTCTCCACAGAGTGAGAACTTTTCCTTGTTCCAATGTGGCTTTGCTACTGTGTTTCTGTGGCTTTAATAAATCCACAGTTTGAATAATAATCACATTTATATACTCCATTTTTAGATTTGTTTGTCTGAGGCCAAGACTCACAGTAACTAATAGTAAAAACAGGAGCACACTGAAGATGTGGTGATGAGGTTCTTCTTTATTTATTTGCATTTTTTGCAGATTATATTAACATATACAAACAATGTCTTCCTGTCTCTCAAATTCACACACATGCACATAATGCAACACGTGTCAGACACCACAAACACTCCTCAGCACAGTGACAGTAGCTGAATCTGTGTGTGTCTGAGCATCAAACCTGCTCCTCTCTATGTTGAGTTTAAAGCCAGGTTGTCATTATCACACACACAGACCACATACCGTCTTTATGTTGAAGGCTCATTAGTGAGTCTGACCCGGAGAAGTAAACAAATATAACACACAGGACCATTATTAAAAATGTACCCACTAACAAATGTTAATAAAAACATGAATCGTATGAAATCCTTCAGAATTAATTATGTTATTACTAGAAGGAAGATTTCAAGTGACCTTAAATTTAATGGTCGATGTACCTGAATGAAGATGCTGCTTTAAGTCCCTTACTACCTGTTTTCAATACCCGTATCAATGCAACTAATTTCTAGTAGAGGTAAAGAAAATATACACAAACACAAATGCTGTTATATTATTATATTATATTATTTTTTATATATATATATATATATATATATATATATATATATATACCATTTTGTAAGCTACAGTAAATTAGCATGCAAAAGACAATATTGTGATATTAGACACAAACAGATGAAAATGTGATTACAAAGACATCAGTGATGATGTACTTTGACTACTCAGCATGCCAAATTAAAAATGCTAATTATTACTTCATTTCTAGTTTTGATCTAAATACCGTGTACCTGATCTTAAGAGCTTAATTCACTGGAACAATTTTCATGACTGCTTCTAAAACATCTGCTGTGTCCACCTTATCGCCAAACTCCTTCTCACGGTGTTCCAGGAGAATCCCCTGCAAAAACCAACATACAGTGAAAGCACTTAAATCTGTTTGGTAAATCTCTAATGCGCTGAATCTTACTCTGGTCCAAGTGTGTGAGTTAACGCTACCTGGTCTCCTGGTCCAATGACGAACACTCCCCCCAGAATGAAGCCCTCACCGTTCATGTTGCCCTGGTAACCGGACCTCCAGGCCCGCATGAAGTTCTGCCATACCCCAAGGCGAATGAAACCTAAACCCCCCATCTTCCTCTGCAATGGGCCGTAGAAGTGTTTCTGCAAATACGCAGTTTAATATTAGTCAGCCCAATTAAAAGAATGTAGTAGGCACGACATTTTTAGATGAATATTGTAGTATTTTTATTATTATTTTATGTCTTACAATGGATTTATTGGACTATTTTTTTAACAGCCAAATTGTATTTTTAATCAGTTAATAATAATAATAATAATAAAGATTTATTAAAATGGACTTTTAATGTGCTGGATGAACATAACAAGCAATTTGACATTGTTAACTTGGGCAAGCACAGAGAAAGGACATTTTTCAGTATTTTATAATTCATAGACCAAATGATTATTTATATATATATATAT
>CM076659.1:10828337-10899056 GCA_038496675.1 Rachycentron canadum | reverse complement strand
ATATATATATATATATATAAAATTAACCAGCTTTGTCAGTGGACATGTCATTGTCAGTGTTGTGCTTAGCTGCCACTCTTATACACTAAAAATAAAAACAAAGAAAAAAAAAACAAATAGCAAATTGCCAATTACTAAATTAATGTTTGTCAATTTTAGGAAGTTTCCTCAAGGCGTTATTGAGATAGTGCAGATATAGATGTTGCAATGGCATGGAGGCATAAAAAGAGTGAGACTACTTCATCTGCAGGGTGGTTTAAACTGACTGACATGAGAGTGAATGACAGCTCTTAACAGCTCTTGAAGGTCTGGTGCTTCCTACCACCACTAACCTTTTCATCTATGTAGATGTCCCCAGCGAAGTGTGGTCTAAAGTCCTGGATCTCTGTGCCTACGTTCTCCTTCACCACAGCGACCAGCGGGACCCCAAGCTCTTCGAGCTGAGGCTTCAGAGAGGACAGCTCAGAGGCCTCCTACAGAGACAGAGAGAGAGAGAGAGAGAGAGAGAGAGCGAGAGAGGAAGTCATACTCAGGGCTGAGTAAAATGACATGCAATCTTACTTTCAGAAACGTTTTCTATTACCTCTCTGCACAAAAATCATCCAGGTCGTCGTATGGCCATGACCACAGCCCCGTTCCTCTCCCACAGGCTCTTTGCTCTGATGACCTTGTCATCTGCAGACAAAACAAGATGTTAAAACAAACTCACAAGGCCTTTGTGGGTTTTCTGCTGCAGAAACGTATTCAAGCAGTGTAGAAGATCAAAGATGAGGCCTTCAAATGAAGAAAAAGTTAAATGCTAATGGTCACATGGAACATCTATATATTGAAGGTTGAACTTAACCTTCAGCTATGATCTAATCTGTAATACCAGCAGATTGGAGAAAGCAGCTTTGCCTTAAATGCTACACAAAACCTCATTCACTGCATGTACAATGTACGCCAACATGCAGCAGTGACGGTAACTGCTAATGGCCAATTCCTGTGCTGATGTAATGTTAATTCTGCTCCTAATGGGTTTAACAACTGCTTGTGTTAAGAAAAACAGGCTTATTCAGAAAGCCTTCCTACCATCTATTGTGGAGCGCAGCTCAGCATCTTCCAAGTATTCCAGTGAGGCTTTGGCAGCTTTAGGTAGACACAGATCCGTGTTGGCCAGGAAGATCCCGGCAATGGCAGCTCCAACAGCACCGAGACCCAGCGACCACATCCCCATCCCAAACAGCTCCCACTCCAGCCCAGACCCAGAGGACAACACTACAGCACAAAAAGCAGCAACATGGGAGAAGGAAATGTCACAAGTCATGATACAAGAGAAAATTTATTTTCACTGTTTCCTTCCACATTGCCTACTACAGCTGGTGGGCTAAATGTACAGACTAACTGATATTTGCAGGTTTCACCTCAGTTTCTCTTTCCCTCTTAAATCTTACACTGAGACCAGATGTCCAAACCTCCCTGAGGCTAAGAGAACGACAAGACCCAACTCGCACATTTTGTGTTGTGTTTTATCTAGAGGTGTATCAGTTTGGTGCTTTTTGCCAGCATGGTATTTTACACTGAATCCCTTTTTTTGTCAAACACTTACTTCAGAATCTATTTTAATCTGGAATCTAGATTTTTTAATCTGCAAATACCCACATTTTTTTTTTTATCATAATTACAAATTCTTCTTAGAACACTTTACATTGCTAGATAAAATCATGATAACATGACTAATTTATTTTGTCTACTTTCATGACACTTTTCAGTGTCATGAAGGTCTATCTAGCACAAAGGGAATAGAAAGCAGGAAAACACTGTCAGATTACAACTGTAAAACCATGAAGTTTGGGTTGTGACAAAAAACTAACTGCTAATTGTGTAGGCAGTTAAATATGTCCTTGCCTGAGGTGGGCTTGTTTGGGTCAGGACTGGCTTTGGCTTTACTTTGGTGAAACAGAGCATTCTGGGTTCTTAGAAACTGGGGCCTGGCTGTGGTGGAGGACTGGCTGCTCAGGGTAGCGCTGCCCAGAGAGAGGGCAGAGCAGCGAAGGGAAAGAGTCCACCTTAAAGCTGGCGAACATCTGGACAGAACCAGCATCAGCACCATGGAAAAAGTTTGACCGTCTGACTACACACACCCTCAAGATTTCACTGAAAGAAAGAAACACAAATCTTTTCTATAGAGGTTAAACCACTTTGCCAGAAACAGCACAGACCTCCCTTACTTTTAAGAAGCCTGTATTTGATTTTACAGATTAAAGAGAAAAGCATGTCTTACTTTCAATGTGAAGATGGCCCAACTAAAAAAAAATTAAACCAGTCAGCCAGTTTTATTTATGCTTAAAATTACAGCCGGAATTCATGACCCACTCTGCAGCACAATAAAAGCATAAAGTATGAAATGTGCAGATCTTATCTTGATGATCTTACTGGGTTGTTCCTGACTTGCAAACAGACTGTCTATTCTTAAACCCTCAGCTCTCTTGTGTGCTAAACAAATCAGCACAAAACATACACTTAAAACACAATGCATAAATCCATTTACAATATGCCACTAAGAAATTCATGCACTAAACTGAAAATTATAACTGACAATATTTGCAGACATAAGACACAAAGGATTAAAAAGGATCAAAACTATCTTCTGTATATGAGAGAAACTGAAAAGTAAAAATGTAATATACTAACTTGTCTCCATTTCCAAAGTCTGAAGATGTACTTTTTCTCTCAAGCTGTAGCTCAAAAGTCATCCAAATGCATTTGCGGTCTGATAGTTTACGACTGGGAGGACTAAGCACTGAAAAAATGTTAACAACAGTTGCCAAGAGAGAGACACCACCCCCGTGACAAAGGGTGAAGTGTCTAGATGTGTTGCGGAGCAAGCTGATCAACACTGGTGCTGCCAAACATGATGTTGTGCTTCTCAATATCACTTCACTCAGGTCATAAAGCCAGAGACTTATTATATTAATGAGGCTCAAGAACAATCCCACAATTAATTCAATATTTTTTCTCCACTACATTTATTCAAACAAATAACACTTACGTTTATGAAATCCTCATGCATCTGTAATAATAATGCAATCACATCATATGCAGTACTTCATTAAATTCTTCATGCCTCAGAATTGGGAGGTGTCTGATTGTCCCAAATTCATTCTGCAGGATAAAAACATGTAATATAATCAGAGGCATTAAGATCTATCTTCAGTGACAGGAGGAACAACGAGTCCTGCTGATCTTGGCCTTGTGGATTGTCAGGAATTATGTCAAGTGACAGAATCCACTGACACAGCAAAACTGGTGCTGTTTTAAAGGCAAAATGTGAGAACACCAAAATATTGATTTAGCAGCTTATTTCAGAAGTTAATTGAGAATTATTATTATTATTATTATATATTTTTATTATTAATATTGTGATGAATGATACAGGTATTCTCACTTTACTTTTAGTGACTGAAATATAACAATCTGCATATTGAACTTTATTTACCTCTGATCATTTAGTGGATGATACTTCTCTAGTTTCTCTTTAACTGTTTTTTTTTTTTTTTTTTGTCTTAGACTTAGATGGTAACTTTTACTGTCAGTAATTCGCACTGAACACTGACCTCCATGTAAAGATTAAGATGAGGTGGCAAAAACAGATGAACCAGTCCCCGCAGGCAGGAGGTCAGATAAGATAATGACCTTGATAATATCGTAGTCACTAACATTAACTGCTGGCTCTTCAGGCTGCACTTAAAACTGTATCTGAATAGGGTAGGGGCGTATTATTAGGATCTACGGCCTTGGTTACGTAATAAAAACACGCTTGTACTGTTCTACAGTGTTGGTCGACAAGTTAGCAGTTAAGGATTAAGGCTGGGCGTGGAGCTAGCATGGGTCGCTAAGGCTGTGTAGACGTTGTCACCGAAATGATAAAGTTGCTTGAATAGTTGTGTTATAAAGACACACTCACCAGAGTCAATGAATTAACCAGCGGCGCCGCTTTGCTCCGGAGTCTTACGAACAGGTATCTGCGCAGGCGTACTAGACGATCCAGAGAGCGCAGGGGAAACTAATCGAACAAAGATGGCCGCGGAACGAGGCGAGGAGCGAAACAAGATAAGACGAGGCACAGAGACAGGTAAATACGGGAAACTTTTTTTGTGAGTATTGTTGGTGTGTTGTTTTATTGACATCACTTCAGCGGTTTATTCTCCATCATGTCGAGGCCACATCTGCCTTGTAAAAAAAAAAAAAAAAAAAAGTGCTGGATTTGTGTGTGTTGGCATCAGAGCTGTTCCCTCCGCAGAGTTTAGGACCAGTTCGTCATTAAAACACACTAAAGACCATCACACAACCAAGGGCCAGATACGAGTTGACTGTGGTTCAATAAACAGTGAAAGTGGCACATGTTTTACTCACAGAGTTGTGGTATTGCACTGCACACAGGCAAATCAGCAGCCAAAAGGACATTGAATTCATGCTTTATGCACTTACAGTATGAGCATAACCTAATATGAACAAACAACATATAACATGTTAGGAGACTTTATAATGCTGTGGAAAATCCAGGCTTAGACTGAAAGACATGCATGTGGACACACTGTCACACTAACAAACTCCATCTATTCACATGTTGAGATCTATCCTGCCATGTCATCTTGCATTTTGCGGGCTGTTCTGAGTACTGCCAGCATGTTCACTTTATCACCAAACTCCTTCTCACGGTGCTCCAGTAGAATACCCTGGGTGGGGGGGAATAACACACTCATAAGCCATAAAAACCTCCAAATACACTACAAAAATGTATTGTGCTCACCTGATCTCTAGGCCCAATGACAAAGACTCCACCGAGGACAAGTCCTTCACCTCTTAGGTTTCCCCTGAAGCCCCTCCGATAAGCCCGCCAGAGGTTCCTCCACACACCAACACGCAAAAACATGGAGAGAAACATCCATCGCTCTTGAGGGCCGTAGAAATTTCTCTGTAAGAATAATATCAAAGCAGCTTATTGGCTTAAATTATGCAACGCTCCATTTTTCAATATCTTAAAGTCTTGTGTGGGGCAACCTTTTGCAAAAGCAGACCTGCTGATCCACATAGACCTTTCCAGAGAAGTATTTCTTGAAGCAGTCCAGCTCCTTGCCAAGGTTTTCTTTTACCACAGCGAAAAGAGGGACGTCAAGGTCCTGCAGCTGCGACTTCAGAGAGGACAGCTCAGCAGCCTCCTACAGAGAGAAAAGGACAGAAAGAATCAAGTAACATGAATGAAAGTTCATTAGTGAGTCCTCATTACTAAAGCACATAAAGGCATGTGATCATAATACCTCTCTGCATAACAATCATCCAGGTCGCCGTACGACCATGACCACAGCTCCAGTTTTTTCCCACAGAGTTCTGGCCTTGTGTCGTTCATGGACTAAAAGAGACAGAGGGGTAACTCATATTCTGTTGAACTCCACAGTGTGCTGTCATAGATGATCTCAGGCACCAAACCCTGGAATAATCAGCCTTTAATGAGGGTTCACCTTCGTCTAACATCTTTATTAATGTCAAATGTTAATCCAATTTAATTCTAAGAAGTACAGAGGAAAAGTATTTCCTATCATAAAAAGGGAATTTTCATTTCTAAAGAGACAGAGACTTTGAAGTGCAGAAGAACAAGAGCTCATTGATCCTGCTTGCTTCCATCATCTGACTTACCTCCTCCAGTTGTCCTCAATTCTGTTTTCTCCAGCACTTCTAGTTTGGCCCATGCTGGTTTTGTCTGGAACCAGTCTGTGATGGAGCTGATGAGCTCTGCAACAAACACACTCAAAAACTTCAGGACCGTGGTTACGGTCACCATGGCCCCGGACACAGGCCACCTACAGAGAAAAAATGTAAAAAGATTAACTTTAAAATATGTTTCTGCTTCAGAATTTTGAGAAGATAAAGATATTTGGTTTTGTGCATGAAACAGGTGCACTTATGAATGCTTTGTTAATTTCTTTATTTTATTATTGGACTCGATCAACAAAATTTTTCTGAGGGTTTTTTTAAGATCCTCAAACACAGATTTTACTGATGTTTCTTCTCATTACTCAGAGAGCATGAATACACTCTTTAGTGTAACAGCCTAACGCATTTAGAATTAATTGGATTAACAGGCAAAAACACAGATAATAATAATAATAATAATAATAATAAATTTTTAAATGGCTTAACATTTGATAATCTACAATATATCAACCAAAAATGTAAAAATGCGACACTCACCAGACTGTGCCTCGCTGCTGATGTGAAGGAATCTGATGTTTTCAACCAGCCCCTTAAGCCCTCTAAACTCAGATCAGTCCAATCACAGTGAAAGCTTTGCTTATGTGAACGTAACGTAATGATAGGAATTTTCTCAAAGACTGCTGTGAAACAAGGCTCACATTGAGCTGGATCCTCAGTACCAGGTTCAGCATGGCACAGAGTGGAGCTCTTGTCAAAGCAATGTAACAGCATTTTCAATAATTTCTTAATTATGTTCAAGCTTATGTCCTGTATGTATGTATGTAAATAGCATCTTTGATTCAGCATCTTTCTCTGAATTTTATTATTTCTTATTTTAATTACTTAAATATACACATATCAGTGGAGATAATAATAAATATGCCTTTATAAGATTTGGGTTTTCGTTGTCACTTTCAGTCAGTCCCACAGTAGCAGCAATGAGCATACTCCAGCTGTCAAAGCTCATACCAAGACTGACCCCTGCTGCAGGTTAGTGACATTACAGAGCAGGCACACTGCATCAAGCAACTGTTTTCATTATCAATTAAACTCACATTGTCTCAAGTTATCGTTTTGTGTATTAAATGTCACACAATAGTGCTCATTATAATTTTCTAGAGCCCATATGATTGCTTGTTTTATCCAGCCATCAAGTTAAAACCCCAAAATCTTCTGTTCATTCTCATACATGACAAAGGTCAGCATCAAATATTTATATTTGGGGCTGGAACCTGCAATCTTTTTACATTTCAGTTTGAAAAATGACTTAAATCATTCATCTGTTATCAAAGTAGTTACCCATTAATTTTCTGCCAGTCAATTCATCTTGACCATGATCATTTCAGCTCTGACAGAGCTATATAGTTAGATAACATATCGTCTGCCTTCACATTAGTGAATGATGATGCCATTAGTTCATTTTATATTAAATAATAGTATTTGAATATCTTTGTTTTTTGGATTGTTGGTCAGACAAAACAAGACATTTGATTGCATCAAATTTATAGACCAAATTACCAAATGCAGAGTACTCAATAATGAAAGTAATTGTAAATTGCAGTCCTAGTATGCTGAGCTTCTAATTTAGTAATCCAGTTCAATGCAACATCCTTAAAATAAATCTTGTTTTTGTGATGCTCTTAATGACCTGATGTTTTGGTTGAGACTGTGATTGAGGATTTCTAAAACCTTCTAAAATTATGATATTATGCTGACATTTGTTCATAATGGTCTGTGAAACCCTGTTAACACATAAGGTGACTTAATATTAGAAACCCTTTTATTTTGGTCTTGTGCTGCACTGCATTCATAATCTAAGAAGACAATTATTAAGACTGTTCCCTGTTCAGGGTTACAATGCTATTTATAGATGAAGACCAGCTTCAAAAACATCCTCTCTTTATTTTATGACCAGTTTTACAGCCTCCAGCATCGAAGATAGCAGCTTTAAAGGAGGAACCATTGATAAAAACAGACAGCATCTGAGCACATTGTGGTAAAGGGGTTTCAAGGTGTGTTGAGTCTGTGTGAAGGGGCATGGAGTTAGATTATCTCTCATTGTTTTTCATCTGCACTTTTTTCTCTAAGATGTCAGTGGCAGATGAGTTAAGCGAAGACATTGTCTTGCTCCTGCATAATGTGTGTTATGAAAGTGAATTGCTAGAATGGTAGTGTGGTAATATTTCACTTATTGGTGGCAGCTTCACAGAGGAATGTGCTGAGGGTCCAAAATGGGCTGGAATAGAGATGGGATAGAATGACACACGAGCCCAGCTGCTGCACTCCCTCTGGCTGTTCTGCTTGGCCATATGCTGGGCTCTGTGTGTGATAGAGTCTGTCCGAGTGCTGGTTGTTTTTGTTCGAATTCACATTATCTGTTATAAAATGTAATGGAGAAATTATTTATTTATTTGGCAGGGGTGTTGTATGATAAAGTGAGAATTCACTCCTATTTGGTTTGAGTGAGGTCTTCGGTCAGTCAGGCCGTTATGTAGCTGCTTTTTTTTTCATCACGCACAGACATGCATGTAAGCACGCTTAACACAAACATACACACAAATACAGAACAGCATCGTCTTGGACCAGTGCTCCTCCAGTGGGAGTGAGTGGGGCCAACAGCCAATCACAGATGAAGCACTGCACCCCACCTCCTGTGTGGAGTTGCCGCCCACCGGCATTGGTTGATCTCATACAACACATTCTTACTGAGCGAGTGAAGCCAATCAGAGAGCAATATGGGCAGTAGTAAAAGAGGGACAGGGGGTACCACAGTAATTACTGTTCATCTGAGAATCAGCTCTGCTCTTGGATCGTTTTCAAGGTGTGCACAGCTGTTTGATGGCAGATATAGATTATTTTTGTTTGTTTTTTTTTTTTAAAACCTTGTAATATTGATATTTCTATACTGCCAAGATTCCACCTGATAATACCATGATCTGCATCTTAAGTAAAAAATTCAGATTTGGAAGTTAATAAAGTAAGAAATTACCCAGAGAAAACAAGCTAAAACTGTAAAAGCTTGTGAAAACACAACAGAACAAAACTGATAATAGAAATGCTTCAATTCTATCGACTGTCTGCATTATCTACTCCTTGTTGATAAGTAGTTTCTTATATAACAGGCTGCACACACTGATCACTTCACAATCTCCCAACCATGCAATAAAAGTTCATAACTGGCAAGATCCAACTTATTCTGCCTGCTCTGACCGCCATCCAGATGGAACTGGCTGGTAACCAGACGAACAAAGACAAGCTGCAGAGGTAAACTGTGTGTCCTTGAACCCGAGGAAAGACAAACAGCTGTTAACAGCCCCCGAGGCTGCCAGGGTTCATTTATCTCATCCTGTTCTGTCGAGTTTGAGTCTGACTGACTCAAAAACCCCAAAGTGACCCCAAAACCCTGACCCGGACTTCTTAGCCAAAACGCAATGGGGGCCAATATGACACACATTTCATGTAGCCAATCAGACAGAAGGAGGAGACACTGTCATGTGGGTGCATTTTGTCAAAATGGTTTGTGATTTGTTCCGCCACATTGTGGGGTTTTTTTTCTTTATAATGTGTAATGTCAGACACAATTATAATATTATAGTCAGAAGACACTGTTTTTTTGAGTTTAATTTTCCTTTTTAAGAGTGTGTTCATGAATGATGAAGTTAAAAGCCAGGCGACTTTCATGCCTTCTGATTTACTCATTGAATTGGCATTATCTGAGCTCCATCTAGTTGTTCAGCTATTAGGTCAATATTTGAAACAAACTGGAAACCCCCCTAACCCAACACCTCCCTGCAAAAACACAAAGGTCATTGGGCCTTTACCGTTTTACTCTTCATCTTAGGGTCCTAAGGTTCAGGGGGATTTGAGCTTTTAACTTTATCTAGAGTGATTCCTCAGTTGGTTTCATAAAGCCACCTCTTTACCCTGACCTACTGAACTCATATTGAGAAGACCTGTAGCGTAACAGCAATAACCATGCTTTTTGAATCTGAAATCTCCAAATCTTCTTTTCCTGTAGGATTAAGAAATTCCTTTGTTGCTGAATAATGTGGAGTGGTCACACAGCACTGTCTTGAGTTTCAACCTTGTCAATATACATCTTCAATACAAGTTGGTTTTCAGAAACATAAGGTCAGACAACATTAATTCACATTGATGATCCTCACCATGATAATGTCCTGATTAAATGGGATGGGCAGTCAAACGTGCATTATGTGTACATCACAAGTGTAAGACAACTGCAAACCAACGTGAACATCTGCACCACAGATGCTTCAGCTGTATTACGAATGAGTGCAGTGGGATCAAAATGTGGTCTGTTAAAATAGATTTCTTTCAAGGAGGGCTGGTGTTTCTTTTTATTGCTCAGAGTGGGAGGTCTCAAATGTAGAGCTTACACTGAACAGTTAATCTTCCATTTGGGCATTTGTCTCTCGAATAACAAATATGATTAGGGGTTTTTTTTTTTTCTTTCTTTTTGCAAAGTTGAATCCATGAAGAAAATTGATCTGGATCAAAAAGTTGTTTCAGAGACACAATTTGTGAACACGCTGTGCTGAATAAAAAATTCCCAGTGGTTTAGAAAAACTTTAATTACCTCCATGTCTGTTTATTTATCATCAGGATTACACTTAAAGTACTGAAACGATGTGCACTGAATTTAGTGGAGGGACGGGGTACTAAATTTTGGGGCAGATTCAGAATAATTTTTTTTTTCCTCTGAAGTCAGGTGTTTGTTGTTTGTCATTGCTGAGATCTGTGCTCCCTCAGTGCCGCCCCAGGATAATCCAGGTCTTCCATAACAAAAAGGAGATAGGAGAAACCGAGTGAAATAATCAAATCCAACTAAATTAGCACCCACAATCAGAATTAGCACAGCAATGTGGTAAAATACACAACAAAGGGGGACTGAGCCATAAAGAATAGTTGTTGGAAATATGACCTTACCTTGTTGCTCATGATTGCATTGTTTTTCGGTCTGAACTCGATGTGCATGATAACTCGAGGTAAGATGTTTCACCTCAATACCCTGGTTGTCTCCGTTACATTGTGTCAACCTCATGTAAATAGAAATCAACACTTAGAGGGTTACACTATTATTTTCCAATTAACCTTGTATTCATTGGAGACGGTCTGTGAGATCTAAGCCACTCCCAGCACAGGTTCACCCTCTTCATGTTTCATGTTTACATGTCAAAACTCTGATAGCGGTTATCTGTCAACATAACCAGAACCATCTTGTTAGTGTTGAGAAAAATTCCTTTTCCTGGTCAGTCATTGACAGATATTAGCGGTAAACGAGACAAACTCAGAGAGAAGTCTGTCTTTCTCTTTTTCAAATGATGTGTGGTGTTTTCTTGGTGTTCATCATGGCACTTAGACTCCTGTCAGGCCAAAATAAACAGAGGTGTATCATCCAGAGGTCACTGCCATTGGACTGGCTCTCTGCTCTCTTCGGCATCAGACAGGACATTCATGACATCTTTAGTTTAATCTGGTTCATGTTGGTTTCATTTAACTGTCTCTGCCCCCTTGTAGGCAGCAGCTGTGTCACGTTTCCAATACTGCAATATTTTGCACATACAACTGCTAAGATTTGATCATATTTTCATTCCTACCACTACGAGAACCTTTCACTATTACTTTTAGCAATTAATTGCAACCGTTACCTTTTAGCTAACCATTTCAACAATTTATCCATTACCTTTAGTAAACCATTTAAACCACAGCATTTAGCTACCCTGGAGCTGCAGTGATATCACATCATTGCTGTTCCCTGACTGAAAAAAAGCAGGATGCATCTACCAAAGACCCACAAAAGAAATGCAATTGCACAGACCTACCGGCCTATTGTGGTTTTATGAATACTCTGAAATACTGAAGGAAGTTGCTACTTCATCATTTCAGACTTTAAACATGGTTGTAAAATCGCTGCTTACTCTGGCTCTATGTTTAATGTAGAGTGTCCTTTTTGGTTTTCTGGTCAAGTCTGCTTTAAATGAGGCTTACAGCAGTCAGGA
Organism: Rachycentron canadum; assembly: GCA_038496675.1. Classification (NCBI taxonomy): domain Eukaryota; kingdom Metazoa; phylum Chordata; class Actinopteri; order Carangiformes; family Rachycentridae; genus Rachycentron; species Rachycentron canadum. Next base: position 10,887,303 of record CM076659.1, on the reverse strand, counting down.
AGAGTGGTATTTTATTCACTACAGATAGCTAGTTAAAATTCTCCCCTCATTTCACGAGGCCAACTCAACACCAAGTGAAATTAGAGCCAGATGAGAGAGAGATGAGGAGAAAGGGTTTGTCCCTCTGCACTGTTTATGCTACAATAAAGAGAGATTTGTTTATCTCTCGCTGTCTACAGAGCTTGTGTACCAAATGAAAAGGTAGAGTCAGTGTCTGTGTGGAGTTAACAGTCCCATTGTTACCCAGGTGTATGTGCATGCACACATAGTGTGTATCTGTGTGTCTGCCTGGCCTGTTGGCATCACTTGCTCAGTCCCTGGTTTTCTGCAAAAAGACATGCACAGTGAATCACCTGGAAGGCCACACGATATCTGAGAAATGCATCTTCATTATTTGATCTTCTCTCAGCAAATGGCTCAAGATTTTCTGCAGTTGTGTACAAAGACAACAGCCTGAGGCTTGGCCTTGGATGGAAAAGAGCATTTAGACAACTGGGGACTGTTTGCTCTAAACCTAATTACTAGCACTGATGGAAAGTAACTCATTACATAGTACTGTACTCAAGTAAAAACTGAAATACTTTTATTTGCTTTTTATGCTTCTTTAAACCTTTTCCTCCTCTAGATTTCAGAGAGAAGTATTGTATTTTATACTCTACTACGTGTATTTTAAAGTTATATTTGTCAGTTCTGTTGAATGTGAAGATTTCACATTCAAAACTCATTGGTTGAAAGTAACTTAAACAATTACCCCATTGATTAAAGAGTTTCTGTTTTTCTCTCAGTCAACAAGTCATTGAAGCTCTACATATTTCACATTCATTGTTTTGGTTCCTTTCTAGTGCATGTGTTTTGTGTACATATCACCACTATTAAACAAACTAACCACTCAGAACATGATGTAAACGAAGTAATTGCATCATTTTACCAATTTCAAAACAACTACCTTTTTTCTCTCCCTCTGTCCATAGGTTGCCCCAACATTGCCAAGTCCCAGCAGAAAGAGCTGTCCCACCAGTATGATGGGGAGAGGGGAACCCCCCCTACTTAAGATGCTCCTGCTCCTGCCTGAGACACATCATACCCTAAAGCAGAGCTGTCAGAGCAGAGTTAATGACTATAAACAGTATCTCTATAAACTATAAACTCAGCATCATTCTGTACATGAGGGGTTAACAAGCAGTTTCCATGAGCTGAAATGCCCTCCCATCACACACCCCCCTAGAATGGACTGTCCCATGGATTCACATGACATATGTGTGTGTGTGTGTCTGTGTATGTCTGTGTGACTGACAGTGTATGTGTGTATGTATGTGTGCGTGTGTGTGCGTGTTCTCTTAGCCATATATATTGAGCCATGTGGACACAAACGTGGAGTTTTGTAGGATAGACTTTGTATTGGCTGCTGGGCTCTTTGCCCCCCTTTTTTCATTTCTCTCTTAAAGAGAACCAGCAGGAATATAAAGCAGCTTTCAGATCTCTCTGGACTGCTTGTTGGTGGGAACTGAGGAACTTTTTCTTCCTGTGTGTGCTGAGTCTTGCCGAGTCTCTAATCCTATAGAAAAAATGAGTGATCTGCTGGATGATGGCTCTTTCATGTTCACGTCGGAGTCCGTAGGAGAGGGACATCCAGGTGAGTCTTCAATTAACTTTAGAAACCTGTGTGGTCACACTGTGAATGAGGTGTATTATGAGACTTTCCACATGTCAAAATCATATCCAAAACCAATACAGAATTTCAAAAACTTCTCTCTACTGTTTTCTCACCTGTTCACAGAAGAATAGCTTTAACACTTTATGTGATGTGCATATTACCAAATTCTATGCAAAATGGACTATATGTCCAAAATAACTCCACAGTGCTGCGTAATAACCATTTCAAGCATGGTTGGTATTCCATTCACAGCAACATGTGCTTACGGCCCCTCACTCTCACTCTCACTTATGGGCAGCAGGAGGTGTGTGTGTGTGTCTGTGTGGCAGGCTGGTGTTAGGTTGCATGTTGAGGAAAAAGTGACCAACAAAAAAGAGCAAAGAGAGAGACACCCAAGACTCCATGATGGTTTTGAGACACAAGTTTCATGTTGACATCACATGAAAATCTTGTTTACAACTTCAACCTAAACTAAAATGATCATTCACATTTTCTCTGTGGGTTGCCAGTTGTCTGAGAAGGGATTAGGGAATTTTAAATTCATGAGAAAGTTCAGACGAGATTAGCTGCTTTGAAGTGTTTGATATGGCTTGTTACTTAAATCCCAAAAAATTAATAATCTCATGCTGGCAACACTTTACTTTAAGCCCCCTTTTTTGCATTGATAATGAATATATAACATTTAATCAATGGTAACAAATTAATGTGTACAACCATGTTTTAGTGTGTTGTGAACTATGTAATTAATGTTTATATAGTGTTTATTAACGCTACACAGGTACTTAATTACTTTAAGTACCACTGCATTGCGTAGGGTACAGAGATACACAAATGTTCTACACAGAACTTCTCTAATTTAAACCCTGACATTAAGAGTTAAAACATACTCTGTCTTTTACACCACTGTCTTTAGACCCCTCCCCTCCCGTCCTCCTCACAACCACCCCACCCTCCTGTCAATATGTTGTAATCCTTTCACAAATATGTAACCTTACAAAGTCCTCTGTGCTTAATCACTAATCAGTAAATGCAGCAGAGTCAACCAGTTGTACACCTTGACCGATAATTACAGATTGTGACGCCCACAGTGTTATTTAAAAACCAGTGACAGAAAACAAATAACACTGTTTTGGAATCAGAGAAATATAGCAACTTTTTGTCGTCTTTTTTTTTTTCCCAGAAAAAATGTGATGCATGACAAAAGTACATGTTTTTGTAGATAGAGCTATAATTTATCATATCCCACGTCACAGCTCAAAGAGTGGACATTACATTACTTATGCTTTGCAGAAAGAACAGAAATTATATTCAAAGAGAGGAGGCAACATTCAAAAAATGAAAGACCTAGTTACCAGTGAAAAGAAATACAAACCCATCTGTCATAATCTAAAAAGGCTATTTTAATATGTATCCAAAAAACTTTATATGAGCATGCAACGTGTCATTTTCAGTGTATGTTATGATGTGAATAAAAGCAGGTTGCTAGATTTCCAAAAAATGGTCAACAGTAACAATAATGTTTTTATTTCTTTTAGTTTATTACTGCATACTCCACATGGGATTTCTTAAACTGGCTGAAGGCATGGTGTTAGTCCAGATGAAACTTGCCCACATGTGACTGTATGTGTGTGTTCATTCTGTATTTGCTTTCTATTAATTAACAGCACAGCCTATATGAAGCCAAATATTTCCATGATAAAATTACTACATTTCAGACTTTCTTTTGCTGTTTGTACATTCACATAGGTGTGTGGCCTTGACAGAAGGCTACAGCACACAGCTTTTGATTTGATAACGTAGTTTGAGGTCTGGCCTGTTCCCACAGATAGTGGATATTTTTTTGATAGTCAAGAGGATATGCAGTCCTCCACCTACACACTGTAAACCAAATATGAATATTTTACATCAATCATTCTCTCCTTTGTGTGTGATGTTGTTTCTGATGTAACACGTGTGTTGCATTGCTTCAGCAGGGTGACCAAAAGAGATGATGGAGTGTTTTGTGAGGCATTGTCCTGCTGCTGCACTCAAATCTAACTGATGCAACTGAAATTCAACCCTCTTCTTATTTGAAATATTAGCATGTAACACTTCAGAGAAATATTATTCAAAACCTACAGTAATGAAGCTACAATACCTACATTTTCTGTCCTTCAAACACAGGGATTCCTGCTTATATATCTCAAACAAACAATTACAAAATTTGATTCACACAAACTCTGTTCTGTATCTAAATGTCTTGCTTCATGTCTGCTGCCTCTCCACAGACAAAATCTGTGATCAGATCAGCGATGCTGTCCTGGATGCTCACCTGATGCAGGACCCAGATGCCAAAGTGGCCTGTGGTGAGTAAACTAGAATACGGAGAGTTAATATCATTGTTTGGACCTCAGAGAGACAAAGAGAGGTTTGCGCCCGTTTCATCTCATGTATTGTGCCTAGAAAGTCTAAAAAGTAATCTCAGTAGCTTCTTCTAAGTAAGGAAAAGGCCATCATAACATAGAGTATAAACAAACTGGCCTACTGGCCTGAATCTCACTGGAATTTAAGTCAACTTCATAGCACTGTGAAATGATGTATTATATTTCAATATTGACCTCTGAAGTCACAGGATGACTGCTTGCAACTGCAAACCTGTGAACATGCTGATAACAGCAGTCAAGCCAAAGATTTTGTGAGATCACAGGATATTGAAAATGTAATGTGTTGATCGTTTCAACAGAGACAGTGTGCAAGACTGGCATGGTGTTGCTCTGTGGAGAGATCACATCTCGGGCCAATGTGGACTATCAAAAGGTGGTCAGAGACACCATCAAACACATCGGCTACGACAACTCTGACAAAGGTGAGAAAACAACATGAAAAAGGACATAAATGTGGATAATGTGGGCTCTTTGTCAGCTTTTCTCTCATTCACCTTCCGTCTGTAGGTTTTGACTATAAGACATGTAATGTGCTGGTGGCTCTGGAGCAGCAGAGTCCAGACATTGCTCAGGGGGTCCACATTGACAGACAGGAGGAGGACATAGGAGCAGGAGACCAGGTACGACTGTTGCAACAGGTTAATGTGTCCTTGGGTTCTTTTGTCGTGGACGGTGGGTGACAAAATGAAATATGACACTTTGTTTGACTTACTGCCAAATGTCTGACAACATTTGGCGGAACAAATGCCAGTGTTTTCAGTTTTTATTTACAGAACCTCAATCATGCAAATAATAAGAAATGCACCCAAACAGTGTCTGGTATGTGTTCATTTCATTTCACTTCAGCAGTGTTATAAGAAGAGCTAAGATCTTTGAACTATCAAAAATAAAAGAACATTAGGTCGTTAATGCTGATGTGTCAATTTCCTTGTTGTAGGTGTTAAGGGTGGCGGTAGTTCTAAATATATTATATACAATTAGCAAGCTTAACTCCTTGGTTTTAAAAGAAAGGGAATTTAAATTCTACATTAACCTATTTTTACTTTTCTCTAATCTATGTATTTTTGAGAAATATCTCATTATTTTACTTTAAACAGTTAAAATGAAACCCAGGACTCACAAGACAGAAAGGTTGGAAACCACTGCTTCAAACTTACATAGCAAATCTACATCTGTAATTACTAGAGTACAATATTTCCCGCTGAAATGTGACAGAGTAGAAGTTAAAGTTGCATGAAGTAAAAATACAAGTACCTCAAAATCTCACTTACTTAAGAACAGTACTTTTTATATTTAGTTAGATTTCACCACTGACATTTAAGTTAATTGAAAATTAAAAAGTCAACAATTTAAGAAACCCAAGAAATATTTTTTGTAGTATCTATCATATCATATATATTTTTTTACTTTACCGTTTTAATTTTAATGTAATATGTATTTGTTTGTGCTTTGCTGTGGTTCTGTGTGAAGTACTTTGTTTTTAAAAAGAGCTCTTTTCATAATCTTGTCTCATGTAACAGTACTGGTACTAGTTTAGTACAGTGAATATATTTTGTCAGTCTGCCTTTTTGTTACTGATTCAGCTAAAACTGCTTTTTCCTGAGTGAACGTTGATCTGTGTCACTGTACTGCACAGATGGTGTCCTCTTATTTCTGCTTTGACTGTCTCTCTACCTCTCTCCCCCTCTCCCCTCTGCAGGGCCTGATGTTCGGCTACGCCACAGATGAGACAGAGGAGTGCATGCCTCTCACCATCGTCTTAGCCCACAAGCTCAACGCAAAGATGGCTGAACTCAGACGCAACAGCATCATCCCCTGGCTGCGTCCTGATTCTAAAACACAGGTGAGGCTACAGTATGTATTGCATTGTATTACAACACATGCAAGACTGAAACAGAAACACCACTGGAGTCATGCTGTGAATTAGTTTATTGTTTCTCAGCTGGGTGTCTTCCAAGAGATTTATATTGGTGCCAGCGGACAAAATCGGATCAACAGTGGCTACTGCAAGTATTTAAGATAAATCTGTCTGTATTGGAATAATAGACTTTTGACTGATTTTAGAGGTAGTTAGCCATTAACACAAAAACTTTATGTACCATTTCTAACATGTAACCTGCATGTACACAAGCACATAAATTAGAACATCAGGCAAGAGAGTAGTTCAGATTTCAAACCAGGTATTCAAACATAGAGCTTTAGATTTATCTAAAATTTTTTCTCACAAAATTTTAATCAGAGTTTTGCGTGAGGGGCTGCTCAAGAAAACAGAAACTGTAATCACATTTTGGGGAACAGCAGCAGGAAATTGGATAAATGAGAGTAAAAGTGAGATAACTGGAGATTAAGCGAGGAATTCTAAATTCTAAATCTGTGTACCAACTTTTGACTTCTGGTCAATCCCACAGGTGACGGTACATTATGACCAGAGGGATGGAGCTGTGGTCCCCAAGAGAGTTCACACCATCGTGATCTCCGTCCAGCATGATGACTGTATCTCTCTGGAGGAACAGAAGAAGGTCCTAAAGGATAAGGTAGAGCCTCACAAACATGCCTACCTGTGTCTGGCTGATAAATTGGTGTTATGGTGTTAATTTGCATTGATTCTACCAGGTGATCAACACTGTGGTTCCTGCTAAATATTTGGACGACAAGACCATCTATCACCTCCAGCCAAGTGGTCGCTTTGTCATCGGAGGACCTCAGGTGATCCTCACACTCACAAGCTGTTCATTTCATTTGGAAACAAATTGTTAAAAAAGGAATAAAAGTCACCACTGATCTTTTTTTTTTTTTTTTGCCCACCAGGGTGACGCTGGTGTGACAGGCAGGAAGATCATTGTCGACACATATGGAGGTTGGGGGGCTCATGGTGGTGGAGCTTTCTCTGGCAAAGACTTCTCCAAGGTTGACCGCTCAGCTGCATATGCTGCTCGCTGGGTGGCCAAGTCTCTGGTCAAAGCCAAACTGTGCAGGAGAGTTCTGGTTCAGGTGAGTGAATGGCCTCTGTCATTCAGCCACACAAACATGTCTAAGAGTTGAGGTTCTGAAACAATGAGCATTTGAAGCATCAGTATGTGCAGATAAGACATTTCTATCTACCTTTCTGGGTGTGCTCCAGGTGTCTTATGCTATTGGAGTGGCCCAGCCTTTGTCTATCTCCCTGTTCACCTACGGTTCCTCTGAGAAAACGGAGTCAGAGCTGCTCCACATTGTCAACAAGAACTTTGATCTGCGGCCAGGAGTCATTGTCAGGTAAACACATGAACATGAGCTTTGTATTCATATACGTTCATATGCAAAACAAGACAAGATGGCTTAGATTTGTTAAAACAAAGCTGACTTAATTCATCCAATAGTCAATGGAAAGAAAATGAATTTTAATAATTTCTTAAGCAAAAATGCCAAACATTTTCATCTTCCAGTTTCTAAAATATAAGGACTTACTGCTTATTTGCAAATATGACGGTAAATGAAATATTCCTTTGTTTTGTTGGCTAGAAAATTGGGCTCTAGGAAGTAATGCTGTCTCCTTTTCACAGCTTACATAGACTAAATGGTTAATTGAGTAAACAATCAGATTACTTGATAAAGAAAATAATCATGAATGTAGCCCGTTGAAACCTGGTGCTCTCCCTGTGCTGCTGTCTTTTTTGATAGTACCACCAGGAGGCTCCAGAGTTGGGCATTTTGAAATGGTACACAAAGGAGCCAGACAATAGCCCATTAATTGTCTGTTTACATTTCCCTCAGCTATTTTGCAATGAAGGCTGCATGTAATTACTGATGTAAAAATCAGATACACATTTGACTGACTTTTATTAAAAATCATTTAATTAATTTATTTCAGGTTTATTTGTATTGGGACAAACATACAGAGCCACAGGGCCACATAACTCAGCATTTATAACTTAAGCTGGATGCATCTTAGGCTGTAAATCAAATAAACAGAGAATAAAATATACAACAGTGCAAAACAATACTACTGTAAGATTAGCATGAAACTCAGAAAACACCAGGTCAGTTCGAGCTACACGAGTGATCCCTGAGTTTAAAATGATCCCAGACATGATCCATTTTGAGTTACACATATTGATCCTCTGAACAGAAAATGCTCTCAGCCTAAACAAGGATTTACAAGCTGATCTCTTAGAAAAGATTAATTTCCTAATATACACACCAGGTTATATGAAATCACTGATAGAAACAAAGTAACACATCAAATTTAGAGGTTTCAGTTTTTAAACAGCACTTGCTTTTATCTTGTGATGTACTTACTGCCTGTCTTCACCTCTGATGATACATTTCTTCTGTATCCTCCCCCAGGGAACTGAATCTGAAGAGGCCAATATACCAGAAAACAGCCTCGTATGGCCACTTTGGCCGACCAGAGTTTAGTTGGGAGGTTCCCAAAAAGCTTGTCTTCTAAATACTCCACCTGCTTGTCCTGATCAACTGTTCGTGGGCTACAACTGCCAACTCCAGACACTGATAGGAAATGTTTTAATAGGAAGAACTAAAGCCAAAGTTAGAAATAAGTCAGCTTTAAAGAGGCAAGAAGATAATTATAAGAGTGGTTGTAGCAAATGGACATATAATGAGACATTCTCCCAATGAGAAGAGAGGCACTACAGAGAACATCCCAGTAACCAATCCTTTTCTAGCCTACAAAGCATCTCATCATTGGTGCTTTAGAAATTTAGGAATTATGACGAGTCAAAGCTCTTTTCTGGTAGTGTAAAGGAACATGACAGCAAAAAACTACTCTTAAGATATTTACTTTTACACCTCTAGTAGCAGTGTGTTTTATCTCAAAGCTGTGAATGTTCCTTTATGTTGTACAGAAACAACCTCAGTGCTTGATTTTCAAAAAGGTGCTATTGGCAGCAGCAAGTATTTCATTGCTGACCACGTCAGAAGTGTAATTTCTGCTCAACCAAAGGCTTGGCATTAGAAGAAAATTTCATCTTTGTCACAACTGCACAATGCTCTTAAGCCTTCTTCTGTAACTTGTGCTACAGAAAGCTGTTTGCACTGTTACAATCACCACTGCACAAGCAGACAGGTCACGTGGGGGTGAGCATTTATATGTTAACCATGAGATATTACAATGAATCAAATGTAAAATGGACATGCAGTCTTAAGTTTCCCTATTTCTTTTCTCATCCTTTCGGCACTGCTTTGTTTTAATATCAACTTGCTTTCATTGCTGCTCAGCTCACCTGCTGGCTGATTTGTATCTTCATGTGTCTGTTTTATATTTTTACCTGCAGGCCTGATGCTGTGACCGAGTCTGTAAATGTGATTTATTTAGCAGATAGCTAGAAGTCTGAACCCTGACTCACTCTTAGCATTGAGCCTCTGATATCTTAAAAATTGTTGCATTTTGTTCTAAACTTGTGCAGTATCTAAGTTCATATCTGACACAGTATCTTACTGCAAATACAGATTTCCTCTCAATTCCCTTCATATCACGGAGATGTTTTGCTAATTTCTTCCTCAATGTGAAGTTTGCTCTTCCCAAAAACAGCTCGGACTGTTGTCTAGTTACACTGCAATCTCTATGGATCTAGAGGGAAAAAGGAGCATTTATTAATACATTTCCCACAGGGCATTATGAAATTTTCATTTTAAGTCAGCTTTCATCATTTCTTATACACAGTATTAGTAAGTATTCAGTCTAATTCTTTCCCTCTGACATACTTCAGATGGGACTGAGGACGTGTTAACAGTGTTCCCCTTAAAACACTGTCTGTTTAGGTCAGGACTTTAGTGGTGACCACCCGCGCTCTTCCTCTACAGCCAACATCGTTTTTGTAAGAGATGTCTTCCTCTATTTAATGTGTTGATCTGTGTCATCTTCTGTCAAATTTGTAGGCAGAGAAAGTGAACAATGTAAATAATTAAACAATGAAAGAAAATTAAAGATATAAACTCTTGTCTGACCCATTCTGTTTTGCCATTTGGATGCAACTTAAATGAAGAACAAAGTTGAAACTGTTTCCTTTATTTTTATTTTTTTGAACATTAAGGCATATATACAATCATATGACTTTTCATCAAAATAGAATTTACAACCTAAACCTCTTTGGTTTTTATTATCAAAATTATACATAAGGCACATAGGGAGCATTTTGCATTTTAACAGGGATATGGAGTAAAAGATTTTTATGAGGTTTACAGATGCTAGTTTGTCAGAATGCTCTCACCAATCATCTACTGACTGCATGAGGAAGCCAGTGTTTTCTTGCAGATATTTAACCACGTTTACGTGAGCAGCATGGGCATTCTCACAAGCTAACTACACGGGAATGTTTATTTTTAAGCTTTACAGAATCTTGATTAACAAAAATAATCTATTATATCAAGGCTAACCATCAGTACAGCAACTGTGAAAAAGCAGTTGCTCCTACGCTACACAAAACAAATATACATGACAAATCCTCATGAACATAAAAGGGACTCCGTTGAAACAAAGACAACAGAAGGTATAAGCAAACATCTTATTCTACTTTGAATCAAACAATGCAGCTGGTGTCGTAACATTTTCCTGAGTGCAAAGATCGGTCAGATCAGTAAACGAGGAAAAAGAGGACAGAAACGAAATGCAGGGGAGGCTGAGCAGGCAACGCAAAATATGGGTTTAAAATTGTGGTTTGCAGAGTTCAACAGGAAGATTATGCATAGATTCTTAAAATGCATAAGCTGTAATGAAACGGCAACACTTTTAATAAATGTGTAATGACAAAATGTTTGTCGCTAGAGCAGCATGAGCAGCACCATCATTTGGCTTAACAAATAAAGTGCATTGAATCCTAACCTGTGATTTGTTAGTGTAAGAATGCATATTATAAAACTACTGTATGGTTGCACGGCCAGGTCTTCCTACCAGGTGTTGCTAAACTAAAGCCAGAACCACAAGTGCTCTTCATTACTTGCTGCTACAGCAGTCCCACATTCTTAGTAAATGAAGAAGGTAAAAAATAGCCGGCTGAATTTATTCTCTTCTGATTTTTATGCCAGGGAGAGAGTGTAAAAAATGTAGATTTTTTTTCAAGTAAGAACAAAACCTGAACTACAACATTACAGCTCTGATCCCAACACAAAGTCACATGCACTGAGTGGTTTGACCAGCAGAGAGAAGCAGGTGATCAGTGGTGCAGCTGGTGCTGTTTCAACCTTCCAGCTCATTCCACACAGCAGCGTGCACCAGCTTTTCCAGTTCAGTCTTGTTGGGAGTGATCGTACATTCAGTCTTAGCGTAAATTACCACATTTCAGTCCTTCTGTAACAGATTGTGAAACTGTGTGTGAAGACCTTTGAGTGCTTGCACTCAAAATACTGGCACTAACAAAATCTCTGCACATGTGGCCAGTTGTGTTATGAAAGGGTAATATTTCCTTTGTGTGAGGACCAACAAACAAGACTACTACAGCTGTAATCCATCTGCATTCACTGGTTTTTCACCATAAATTTAAAAAAATAGATCTGTCAATATTAGACTTAGCTGTTGTAAATTAAAAACACAAACGGTAACTGTGTTACAGCACAGCACAGAATGTCAGGGAAGGAGGAAGTCAGAGAGAGTGAAACCAGGAGGCCACATTGCTCTGACAGACGTCAAAATATCAAGTCAGTTTAGGTTTTAGCAAGAAGCTCAAAGAATCAGTAGCACCAGGTATCTACTTTGGTATTCCTGGCACTCACAGATGTGCATGCAACCTTCTGTCCCTGCTCCTCCACAAACTGACCTTGTGTTTCTATCTCATTTCTTTCATTTATCATAATCACAGCAAAACTGGGGGGAAAAATGACAAGTTAAGGCCATCTGTATTTTAGCATTGATGCCACAGGCAGACAGAGACTTGGCACTTACTGCTGTACAGTAACATAGGGGCAAGACAGGTCTTCTCAACTATATCTTACATTACAAATCATTCCTTTTCCCTTTGTCCCACCACACCAGCTGAACATGCTGTGGAGAATACTGAGATTCAAAGAAAAAGTAAGAAGGTAAAGCAACAAGCCCCTCCTTGTTGGGGAATAATGAGATGCAGACCTCTGACGATAAGACCTGAAAACACGTGTGATGCATCGTCACAAAACTCAATAAACCCAGCGCTCTGGGTTGAATTAGCTCAGTACACATTTGGCCTCTGGACACTGTGTCATCTCTCTTTCATATTCTTTGGCAGAACTCTACAGAGAGGAAGATGAATCAAATACTATATGAGGTTTAAGGTTGATATAATGTATTGATCCTAATAATAAGATTCAGTGATATGAAGCTTTGCATTTATGAGGCACCAGGTTCGTTATATGATCTGTGTGCAGTTAAAATAATGATATGGCAAATATTCCAAAGCATCCAGACACAAAACGACAATGTGTTCTGAATGTAGGTGCCATGGATGCTTTAAAATGCACCTAAAATGGTTTGCATAAGTGGTGTTGATGTAGCATATTTTAAAGCTGTGTTAAGTGATTTTTGACCACAAAATAAATTGACAGAAGTTATGTTTAACTTCTGTAACCACATACACATCCAGCAGAAACCAAGCAATATTATCATCATATGAGTTGATGATTCACTTTTCTTTTAGCCTTTGTTAACCAGCTCCTGGTATCTGGGTCTTCTGCTTGCCAAATGGTCGACTTTCTGTCAGCTAAAAAACAACTCACAAATATATCTGGAGCAGGGTGTTAATTCAAAGGAATTTTTGACATTACAGTTGTATGATGTGTTGATATCAAAAATATTGCTTAATGCAGGTTCAAATGATTGCAAAATGCCATTTCTATCTTAAGTACTGACTGAACCGTTTCCTCTTCTCACTCTTTGAATTTATTGCATGCATATATTCTCTCATGAGAAAACAAGCTGCAAGTCTGACATTCCACTGTAACACCCATGCACCATCTTGTCTCTCTCTCCATCTGTCTCACTACTGTAATACTGTAAGCCAGGCCGTCCAGCAGCCTTCACTGCTTCATAATGAAAGCGTCACGGCAGTCACCTGATGTGGAAATGGTCCAAGGCCACTTATTGAGACAGGTTGCAGGATCTCAGAGGGGATCTGATTAACAAAATACTCTGTCCCCTGCAGGACAGGACTGCGTTGGGAAAAAATTTAGTTTCACACTTTGCGCAATGTGCAAAATGCAAACAAGTTCTTTAGAGATGCAACGCTCAATGCAAGCTGAGCTCTCCACTGTGGCAGCAGATCTACGCCCCTGGGGCTCAAACAGTGGAATCCACTCTGCCAACGGCTGCTGCACTGGCCTGGTTCATTTCAAAGCTTCAGAGGAGTGTGGCTGGAAATGAATAATTAAACTCATTCTACAACCGGAGTTTCAAAGGAATAAAAAAGCCACCTGTGTGGCATCAGGATGTGCCGATGGGTTACAGTATGGACATGTTTTCAGGCTGGTGTGGGTGTGGCTGCGAGTGTGATCCCAGTGCGTCCACCTTGTGTTCTCTCCCAGCAGGTCCCAGGGACCCTCCTCTAGCCAGCACCACCATGGTATCGCCTGACATGCTGGCAAACTCAAAGGCAAATGTCCCGTAAAACAGCATGATGATGACGCAGAACACCCATTCAAAGATGGCTGACGCATGTTGCAGGACAAAGCTCTCCTGACAGAAAAACACACCACCTGTGAACATGGTTAAGGACAGTAAAAGCAAACACTTTTACTGGAACTAAGCATTTTCAGATTATGAAATTTGTGCAATAAGAACTGGGCACATATTTTTTTGGTCAGGACAGGGATGATACTGTATTGTGTTCTTCAGCTAACTTCAATTTCAGTTTTTGAACAAACAAGATATATTGTGTTAATTATTCAGACATAATATTAGGATCAATGTTTTCATATAAGCCTCATCAAAAAAAAAAATCCAAACATGCTCTTTATGAAGAGTTTAATTTAAATGTATAGCTGCAAGAATGTTGCATAGCATAAATTTGACAGTGAACACTGTGGTGATATAATCTAGAGGGAGTGTGGCCATCCTTTATCAGGCTGGCAGCACTATGCTCTACTCTATAGCACTTGACAGCCTCGAAGGCTGCCATCTGTCAGACACTGGTCAGGATACTGAGCACCAAGGCTACAAAGGCCAGCAGGGTCATGCAGAGCCGGAGGTGGGCCACGTTGTACTCCCCCTGGGTCTTAGCCAGGCGGTAAGTCAACGCTGACTGCAGGCACACAAACAGCATACTAGTGGGGAAGGCGATGCCCGCTCCGACATAGTGGAGAACTTTGGCATTATCCACCTGAGATATGAGGAAAGATGGGGAGAGAGGGTGAGTTAGAAGGTGAGGTTGCATTTAAATGAGCAAGACAAAGATAATACACAAAATCAACAGCTTAGCAGCTGACAGAAAAATAAAAAAACACCACATGGGAAAGATCAGAAGGGGGCAACATCAGACAGCTTCTGCACCAAGCTGTTGGCTCAGATTACTCATTGTTGTGTAACACATTGTTCTAAGCCTCTTACACTTCTTTTAGTAAGGCGCCAAGGAAGAATAAGTGAAAAGCAGAGGGTGATATGTAAGAAATTATAGCAACAAGCAACACAACAGAATGCCTCCTTTTCCCTGCTGGTCACATGAACTACAAGAAACAATGCACAAAAGAGCTGCTCAGGAGCATGTGACTGCAGCTCCCACTGCAGGAGACACACACACAAACACACACACTCACAGACACACAGAGCTCAAATGCACTGATCAGAACAGATAAGAGACTCGATGGAGCACTAACCAACCACTAACCAGATACACCTCTGTGGACTTGACTAATTTAGTCAAATGATGAAAAAATAGATTTTCTTGGCAAATACTAAATAGTCAAAGTCTTGTGTTTGGAAAACAATGTTCCTCTGCTCCACATAATTCTTAGGGATCATTAGAGCAACAGCCTAGAAGTTATTTAGTTTTGGCTTCTAAGCCATTTGTCCATTGACCCGGCTAATACATACTGAACATTCTTGTATAGTAGGCTAATCCTTGAAGTGACAAAGTAAGATTTCCAGACAGTTCATTATGAAAAGCATACGCAGCACTATGAAATCTGTCTCTGACACCTCTGGAGCTGTGAGTGAAGATCGGAAAGATCACAGTGAGACCTTACACATTCTCCTACAGGTTTTTGTTCACAGTGGTAATTCTCATTTAGTCATTTTGCCAACAAGTAAAATGGCCACTACCAAGAACCATGTCTTCTACTGCACCACCTCTGGATCTAATGTAACTAAATCTGAGAGCTGTGGTACTGCCAACCTGTTACTCATGACATTCAGTAATGGAAGAAACCACACACACATATACACACACACAAAAATCTATTTTTGTTTTGTTCTCTTGATCAAAAAGAAATTGACAAAAAGTAGCATCAGGAAATTTGCGATCAGCTTTTTCTTCTCTATTATACTTTAAAGACCAAACAAATGGTTTATCGAGAATGAAAATACACTCTACATGACCTGTACTGCATGTATGCGATTTATTATGTGTGTGTCTCTCTGTGTGTGTGTTTGTGAGTGTGCGCTGTCTGGTGTCCTAGATTCTGTCACTAATTGCAAACCTGGATTAATGATGTATTAAGCCATCAAGCAAACCTTTGCTCATATACTTTATGCAGCCTATGTTTTCGCACCTTGTATAGTGCACCTGGACGGTGTGCTGTCACGACACTGTGGGTAAGACGCTACAGTAAGTAGGGGAGTAAGGGGAGGGTGGGGGTGTTAAGACATTGGCAGCGTAAGCAGCATGAAACAGCAAAGCAACAGTGGAAACATCAGACGGAGAATGAGGATGAAGACTGAGTTGCTATCATATTGTAGTTACATGTGTTCATCAGAAACTACATCTCTCTGAGCATCTACCTTCATGGAAGTTTTCTACAGCTAAAAGTTACCAGAGAATCTGCCTCCACCTGTCACATCCTTCTACAATTGAATATAGATACAGACCCACAATTCATTTTTAGTTTTTAATAATAAAACTCAGTTCAATAACTGTTTCTATCTATTCTGGGGAGAACTTTAGATTACCTAAATATAATATGGTGAGAGAATAGATCTGCAGATATCTGCATTTAAAATTAGGTGCAGTCTATCACCAAGTCAGATAGTGCAAAGGTGGAGGCTCTGTGGTGCAAAGAATGTTACAGTCAGTGTTATTTATTGCCAACTAACTCTATTAATCAAAGATTTGATGTCCAGGTTGCTTGTCTAGGTCGCTTTACCTGATGAGGGTAAACTCTAAAAACATTTTAGGACATTTTAATATGAATGTCTTTAAAAATAAATTATATATCCTTGCTGGGGATTTCCCCAATATTCTTTATTGTAATTACCTTTTTCCTCTTACTCATAAACCTAATTGCTCCATTTCACTACTCTTTAAACAAGGTTAATGGAGCTATACCAAGATAATAATGCACATTATTATGCATATAGAAATGTTCTGAAAGCTATTACCTTAATGTTATTGAATGTTTTCTAATTGACAACTCTATCAGAAATGGGATCATAACTTGTTTTATTGTTGCATTCATGTACCCTGTGCATATATCCCACTGCTAAGTACCAATCGTCCCACCCATCAATAAGCCTTTACTTACAGTTGATTTGCAGAAACTTTGGTGGAAAAAGAATAAAAAACCCAAATCCTACTTCTCTTATCTGAGATATTTACGAACCTTATAGAAACAACACATTAAATGCATTAGATCTGCAAAAATATATATATTTCAGTAAAAATAAAAGATGTTTCTAAAGACTTGTTCATTTTGACTTGTGTTCTCTAACTAAGCCCATTGGGTTCTCTGCTCTCCCTGCACTTTAAGTTGTTTATCTTTGTCATTTTCTGTAAAATTTGTTTAAATTGTGCATATAAATGAATTTTAAAAAACAATTGCTGCCAAAAATCAATATCCAGTTCGCCTTCAGTTTCATTGTTAAAGGTCTCAGACATGCTCTTCTGCAGTAAAGGTCCTCATGTAAAATGCAGTTTGATGACTAAGCAAGATCAGCCAGATAAATCAGTTCCCGAAGGCCGACACTGACCAGCAGCTCCCCTGCATAAATGAATAGTAATGGTGTCCACACAGTTGATGTTGGAATCAGCAGAGCTCACACTCCCTTGAGAAGAAAGCTGGTCACAGAAGTAAATGTGTGTGCAGTAAGGGGATTTTGGATGTGTGTCATCCTTGTTGATAAACCATCTACAGTAAATACCTAATATGTCTATGTTAAATGGTCTGCATATAAAGGGGTGTGGATGTACATGCAGGAACAAGTCCAACTGACATCCAGCTTTCTTTCAGCTTCAGTTTTCATTTTCTGGAAATACCAAATGACTTTGAAATGAAACTTTCCAATACATCTGCTGAACCAAGCACCTACCAAACTTTGTAACTGGAGGTGTCACAACCACCACCTATTGTAAAAGCACTTAAAGCAGACCTTTTAACTTGGCCTTTATATGTATCATTAGTTATGGGCAAGAATGAAAAAAGCCATCACTCTATATGTGTTATACATTTTCAGCTTTTTCCCATGACAAATTAAAGGTTTGTACAATGCAAGACATAGTATCTTTACCAAAATATACATTATTCAAAGAAAGTAAAGATTTCTCACCAACTAAAGAGCACCTGTTCTTTTTTACCAAGAACCTCAAACAAACGACTAACTTCAACCTTCATACAAACTACAAGCTACCACCAAAAAATGTAATCTTAGGGCATTTGTACATTTTATCCGTCACATATGTTTGTCATAATTTACAGATTTATACCAGAAATGTAAAAAGAATAGTCTTTAGTATATCTAAGAAAATGTCTGGGACATAACTCATAAAACCACAACCTTATCACTTTTGCACTTCGCTGCATATCATTTTAAAGAGAGATCTTTAGGTGCTCCAGTCTAGTGGTTTCCCCCTATCTATCTTTTTCATTTTAAGCTAACTGCCTGCTGGCTGTAGCTTTGTATACCAAGAACAGATATGAAAATTGCATCAATCATCTTATCTATCTCCAAGCAAAAAAGAAAAGCATATTTTAAAATGTATCTCACACAAAACAAACAAATAAATATAGAAACCAAGTTCAATGAGGGAGAAAGGTACAGGTAGAGAGAGAAGGAGCATAATGGAGAGAAGGAGCAAGGAAAATATCAAAACTACACAGAATCTGAAACTTGAATATTTGATCAAAATCTCAGCATCAGTGTCCAGAGTGACATAACCAACACAGCATCAATGAGGAAACAACGCCCTGTTGAAGGTGTCTGCCAGTGGGCCTCGTCTGGAAATGTGTGTTTGGTTTTAGCTTTTCTAACCCTCTGTCTTCCACTCCTCTTCCTGGAGGCAGCATTCAACCCCACTCTGACATACGCACGGGCCTCTGTGTGGCAATGAACATCTATTTATGTGCTTCTCTGCCCAAACTATCAAACCACCTGACAGGAAAAACCCCAGTGGCCACACCACAGCTGTGCTGCCAAAGCCTTATGTAACACACATCTACAAACTGAAGCACTTGGCAGAGTATGTTTCCATATGTTGTGTTTTTGATTCACCCTCTTTGATCTGTCGGGTTCCTTGCTTGTTTGCCTGCGGATGCTGTGTCCACATGTTTGTGCTTCATTTTGCAGCAGGATTTTTATTCTGTCATTTGGTTTCAATAGCTTATTCACTATCAATGACATCTCTATTTCCATCCCACTGGAATGTCCCTGGCTGTATGTGATTTGACTCTGTGAGCAAGAGGCTGGGATCAGGCCTGCGATTGGTTATAGATGGGGCCTCTGCTACATGCACCCTGTCTGCCCTGCTCTGCTCCATGCATGGCCGGACTTGATGACTCACTTCCCCCTGGCTCTTCCCATAAAATTCCTGGAAGATCTGCAGAGCAGAGCCGCCGGAAGAGGATCAGAAAATAGGTGAAGACGACATTCATGGTCTGCACATCTGTTCCACAGACTCCTGTAGGAATCTTCTTCTTCATCATCACACAGTGAAAATCAGAAATAGATTAAGATGTCGAGTTAAGATATCTTTCTCATCTCTACACACTTGATGGACATAATCAGCACCATTGCATATGAAGGAGAACTGGTTGTTCAGTCAGTGTCTTACTGCGTATGTTTCCTCAAGAGACAACATGGTAAATTATACATGATAATGCCACAGGATGAAAAACAGATGAAAATGAAAATCTCTGTAGTCACTCCTAAATAACCAGGCCCTGTCAAACCAATGAATCCTAAAGCTAGTGTTATACTTTCAGCATCCGCAGGCATACAAGAGTCCATTATGGTCAGCTGGGGTCTGTGTGACATCATCAGAGGGTATATATAAGGCTCTGTGCTGACGTCTGTGTACCCTCCAATTAACAAGAGCACCAACTGCACATTGGCTCCAAGCAGACTAGAAAGAAGTATAATAAGAACAAATTCAAGTTCATAGTCTGCAGCTGTCTATGTGCATGTCACCAAGGAGGCTTAAACAAATAAAAGGAAGACTATTCAAGCGGAGTGGCCATAGAGTCAAGTATTTACTGTATCAAAGCATCATATTTACCCAAGGGCATGGAAAGCTTTAAACTGTTGGTTTCTTACATGGCTACATAATGTTTTCGAGTGAAAGAATTACAACAGATACACACACATAAATTAATATTTTTTTCTAGGCTCTGTAGCACCACAATGCTTCAGTTACAGTATATTGGGACACATTTTACCGCATTTCAAAACTGCAGTTTCAGTGATTTGGATATTGCAGTTGGCCAGATTACCATTTTGATAATATTTCAATTAATTGTTCAGCCCTAGATGTAAGTCACTTGCCTTCTCCATCTCTAGCTTTTGCAATATTGCCTGGCAGCAGTCAAGCATTAAACAATGTTGTAAAAGCTGAAGAACAAAACCACAATGGTAATAAAACATCACAAGTACACAGACTTTGATCAAAAATTAAACAGTGTCTTCATCAATCAAACACAGATAGAGTGAAGAAAGTCGAGAATCTCACATATGTCACAGTATTGGACATATTAGATCAGAAGTGAACAGTAACTCATTGTAGTCAACATGTTGAATGTGGGAGAAGTGGACAGGTGTAGAAACCTCAATGAAAATACCAAGGATGTCGAAGGATGATGAAGAAAGAAAAAATATCTAAAGGGCAGGAATTCAGATTGCGTTTCTTCACTTCACAAGTTTTAGGACTTGACAGCACAGTGGTGTATTTTTTAAGACACATGTAGACACATTTACTGTGTGTGTTATCCAATGTCTTGTTTTAGCTGATCAGCAGTTAAAATCCAAAACCCTTCAACTTAAAATGACATAAGACCACAAAAAGCAATAGATCTTCACACTGAGAAATAATAAGAACTGAACAAACTGAAACCACCTTTTTCCCAAATAATATGTTTTACTTCCACTTCTTGCTACAGCTATCTTAGATTTTTTTTTTTTTCATAATTAAATGTGAATTTTGTTATTTCACCACCGTTTACTTTACTTGGTGATAAACTGGGTCACCATACCTGGAAGTTGCCCACCATGATGAGTCCAGCAGCACAGATCCAGCCTGTGGAGAGACTCGCCGTGTTGAGAACACAGTTTTGGTGCTTCTCAATCACATGGGCATATCGGAGCAGCACAATGACCATGACTACAGAAAGAGAGAGACACCAAGAGACACAAAGTCAAAAATCACTGCACCAGTGGAACAGTTAAATGCTAAGAAAGGGAGAAATGGCAGCATTAGGATTTTCGCAGTGCCTGGGTTCAATTTCATCTAAACACTTGTTCACCTCATTTAGCTCAGAAACACAAGAATTTCTTGGAAGTTGATAGAGAATTACAGGAAGTCAAATTGCTCTGCCTAACAACTGGGAATATAAGAGGTAAGAAATTGTGGGAAAATGTGTGCCAAAGCATGAGTGGGGGTTGGTTAGTAGTCTTGCATAAGATTAAAAGGCAAAGAGAAACGGAATACAGTACATGGGACAGATGACTGCTGATGTGCTAATGGGCTGTGACTGGGGGTATTGTTGTTGCACTGAGGAGCTGACCCCCGCTTGGTTACTCTTTGTTAGCTCCTCACGGCTGGTGCTTGTCAAAGGTTGACTGGGCTTGGTGAAAGCGGGGCAGAGGGGGTGAGTGGAAATGCGGAAGCTGAGAGAATAAGAGGGGGCAACACGCCCCTCCTGTGTTGACCTGACACTCATACAATGTCCTAGGGAACAAACTGTTGTTTTAACTCTGTGACAGAGGACAGGCCGAAGAGATAAAAATTAATGTAAAAGTTTGCACTAGTGAGGGTTTGGATAAGTTATAGTCTGTCTTTCTCTTAACCACTGTCCCAATGACCAAGCACACGTTATAACCTGGCCGAAATATTAGCCATTAACAATTATTTATTCTGGTAGTGTTATGTCTGAAGTTTCAAGTTAGTGCATTAAGTCATTTGTAATTTTTAAAATTTTAGTGTGTTTATATAATTATTTTAGTCACACTGGAAAAAATTACCATAGGTATAACAGAAATGCCAGCATGCACACTGAGGTGACTGAATTTGTTAGGTGGACATTACTGAGTAAAAGGTCTTAATTGCGCCATTACAGTACAGTGTTTATACTTAATATTATCAGCATGCGCTAAACTTTACTCTATTAAGTTTTTAAGTCTTTCTTTTTAAGTCTTAAGGCATTCTCCTGAATGTTATTTCATGCCTTAGCCCTCAAGGGATAGGTAGTACAGCATGGATTTTGGGACTATAGGATTAACCATTTTGTTCATGTAAACATAGTAACTGTATTTTACACAAAGCAAACCATCTAAATAAACCACTGAAATGTTGCAAATAATTACAATTAAAAACGACAAACTTACATTTAATGTGGACTACGATCTATTATATAAATAAATATCTATTTGTTTGGTCATTTAACAGGAAAATACAGATAAACGTTGCTACGACAGATGTTGCATGTACAGGGTGGCTTGTTGAAGCTAATGTGATTTAAAGTAATACTCTTGTTTGAGTGTGTGTTTTTGATTGTGTGTGCTCCCCTCTGTTCCCTCAGCACTAAAATCTTGGCAAAGTGATTACAGTTACAATCATGGAAAAATAAATAGTGTCTCCAGGCTTGGAAACAATCTTTTCTTTTTTGAAATGGAAAACATACTGTGTTACTAAAGGAACAAGAAAGTCAACTGCAGTTTAATTAGATCACAGTATCTCAGTCTCTGCTGCAGACTGGCAGGCTGTGGATCTTTCCAACAGTGTTCCAGCGAAACAACGTTTTTTTTATCATAACAAATGAGCATGTTTGAACATGCTGGGATTTACCTAAGATGATGAAAGCTTGGCTTGAAAGTTCAAGACAAAGATTTTCCCCATTACTCTCCAGGAGTGAATCCATGTTTCTACCACATTTATCTTTTTATGTTGTGCACTCAGGCACAGTTGTGTGGGCTGTTTTCTGGCATATTTTTTTGAGGATGCATGCCATGCTGAGCTCACTGGATCTTACAGCATAAGGGTTACATGTTTGATGAGTAAGCGCCATAGCTGACCTACAGCTAGCCTCAGAAGGTCAGGACAAGCAGTTGTCTGACAGATCAACAGGAATAAGTTTACATAAAGAGAGTGTGCTTGTGTCCCAGCCTTGGAAGCCTGAGTTGCTCTCTCAGGATCTTACTCCTTTTCTCTGAACTCAGGAAGCCCAGTAGAGGAAGTAGAGTGGTGGCTCAAACACTAACTCACACATTTACACATACACACACGTGTTACTCTACCATTGAAATCACAGTGCAACAACGTGGGTATAAAGTAATACATACACAAGCCTTCTGTCATAAATACAGACTTGCTTTTGCTTTTGTAGACATGGCTGACCATTAAAACTAGCCCACGTACACTCACAAGTGCATATTCCCACAAAAGTCACATCAGCCACACCACACCTCTGTTAAATAAACCCTGCTGTCACCACTAGGGGATATATTTCAACCCAAACACCCGACTGCATTCTCTCCCACAGCAGGTATGCAGAGAAAGAATACATGCATTGTCTTTGAAACATTGTGTGTGTACACTGGCAAAAAGGGATAAAAACGAGAAGAATAATTCTGATGCAATAAACAGTTCATTGAGTCCATGTTATCCCAGACACGAGTGAACCCCTGCGCCAACTGTAGCAGGCACAATCTACAAAGTAAGACATAAATCAATAGGCTAAGAAGCTAAGTACTGATTTCTTACAATAGCCTGTTGTACAGCTACATGCCAGATCAACTTAGCCTACTTTTGTAGAGCCATAATAACTTGCTTTACCACTGGTATTAACATACAACTTACACTACTCTATTGGACGGCGAAGAAAAAATAGACACTGACGAGGCAGTTGTTCATGCAGCCAATAGGACCTCAAGATTGAAGCACTCAAACCAGTTCAGACAGCTATGATTTTAACATGCCTGCCATAATACTGATGGATTGGAAATGAGTCTTAAGTATTTATGTTTTATCTTTATGATTTTTTTTTATGTCAACAATTGAAATAGTTTTAGGTCAAATTTTATGTGATAAATTTTAGGTCAACAAATCAGCCAGACCAGTATATAAGCATACAATAGCTTATTGTAGCTGTACTGGCATTTATAGTTAAATAACAAATCGCAGAACAGACATGGACAATAATTTAGAGACAGTGATCTCTACCTTACACCAGGCACATTTTCCCATCCAGCACATACGTTGTTAAAATAGCAAATACGTTTGTGCCAATGCGCATACTGATCTTAAAAAGAGTTGTGGTTAGATGCATTGTTGGCACATTATAATCATGGGGCAGCAGATTGTGCGATTGTCCAATAAAAACTTGGTCTGAAATCAGTATTTCACTGTTATCAAGATGGCAATATGCACCTACATAGGCAGGTGCGCAACACACATGCACTCTGCCTGGTACCTACAAGGGGAGCATCCTGAAAATGTGCTTTAGATGTTTGTAGAAGTCAGGAGGAACATTACAATACTGCCCTCAGAAGGTTGGAGCACCATTAACATAGCCATTTCCCTCCCACCAAAAACTGCCTTCATTAACTCCTGCACACCATTTCCATCTGTGCATATTCTGTATTGTTACCCGTTTTCTTGTCTGTATACAACATCTATTGCACGTCTGCCCGTCCTGGGTGAGGGATCCCTCCTCTGTTGCTCACCATGAGGTTTCTCTTTTTTTTCCCTGTTAAAAGGGTTTTTGTTTTGAGTTTTTCCTCAGTCGATGTGAGGGTCTAAGGGCAGAGGATGTTGTTATGATGCTATGTAAAGCCCTTTGAGACAAACTGTTTGTAAAAATGGGCTATACAAATAAAATTGCCTTGCCTTGCCTTGCCTTGCCATGCATCTCGACTGTCTCTTGGACATTAATGAACAAAGCAATCTGCCAAGTGGAAGCGTACAACTACGTACAACCCTTTTGATCTATGCAAAAGTAGACACATTGAATGCACTTGGGTAAAAAGAGGGTCTGAGGCAATATATGGTTATCTGATTAAACTCCCACACATCAATATCAGTATAAGCCTTAAAAATCTTATCTACATTTTGGAGGCTGCATTGATGACAAAAAGAGAAAAGATTTTTGAGTTGATATTAACACTGTTGTCATAAGGGTTCATCCAGGCAAACAGTTAAACTGCAGACACATTGTGTGAGGAGTACTGGGCCAGGATAGCTGTGCACATAAACATAGGTTACTGGAAAGTTACAACAGATCTAAATTGAGTCGGACATGAACTGTCATCATGGGTGAGCAATCGAATCAACAGAAGAGAAAGGAAATCTGCAATACTATTGGAGATGCCACATTGTTTGGTTGTTACATTGTGTGGTTGCATAATATTAACAGTTTTGTCTGCATTTTTATACAGTCTACTGCTCATTCTTTTCAACTGTTCATGTACACAATTTCAACAGACTACTGTGATTCAGGGTCGTCTAACAGAGCTAGTAAAACATGCTTGACTTCCACTGCTGCCTGAGCTGAATCCACAATGAGCTGAAACAGGTCTGGTCCCTACCATGATTTCTCAAGCTCAGTTTGACTTTGTGTTGTCTCTTTCCTAATACATATAAACAAAGACCAATCTCAACAACATACAGCATAGCATTTTTAATGTTCTAAGTTATTTTTGAATCTACAAGCATAGTTATTTTATCATGCATTTGTCTCTGCCTGCCTCTCAGATGTGCCGGCCAATAAGACAGACAGATAGATAGACCTTAAATAGCTGCTAGAAGCATGGAGAGTCCTTAAAAGAATAACAAAGCAAAGCAACCTCTCCCTTGCTTTACATAAAAGCACACACACACACACACATACACACACACACACACACACACACACACACACACAGAACATGTCTAAGGCACAGATGGGAAACATTAACTACATCAGGGTAGTCACAGCCACAAGGAACAGCATGTGTAGACTCACAAAAAATACACAGATCAGCACATGGGAGCTCATTCCTTTTTTTATACTGTACTTGTTCTCTTGCTTCAACCTGTCCTCACATTCAGTTTTCACTAGCTCTTAGTTTGTCCTGTTGTCAAATTTAGCTGGTTCCATATTTGAAATGTGAGAATTTTGTTTTGCTTGATAGATTATGACCTGAATATCTTTTGGACTCAAAAAATTAAACAAATGTAAATTCTGAAGACGTCATCTTGGTCTCTGGGGAAATGCATACATTTTTAACTGTTTGTGAAATTTTCCAAGACGATCATGAGATTAATGGATAATTATATTTTGATATTTGAAGCGGTGATACTGTGAGTTCTTAAGAGGAAGCAATCAGTGAAAATGATGAGAGCAAAGTTGGTCAATTACCGTGCGACATTGTGTGTGTACTGAATGTGTGTGCACTTGATGCCTTACCCATGAATGAGCCTGTACTACAGATAAGGCTGAAGAAGCAGCTCTCAGGGGGGAGAGTCCCACATTTACTGCAAGAGAGAGTACACAGAAATAAATCAGAGAAATCCTGTGAATCAAGCTACACAGACTTCACAGCAACACTTCATCTACATCCCCTCCCACGTTGTGCAATGTGAAATATAGCATGTCGTTGGAGATGCATTTGTGCTCATGCAATGATCTGGGTGGTGGGCTGGCGTGAGGAGGGGCACAGTTCCCTCGTATCCTATCATGAAGCCTGTGACTTTTCACCTACTACATACTGCGTCTCTTCTAGGAATGGGAAACACTTGTAGGAGGGGAAGCCTGGAGACAGTCAACAACACAGGCTGTCTGTAGAGAGCTCCAGCTGCCTACAAAGTCTTCTAGGCTGACTGCAGTCACACACATTCTTCAGTACACAGTCGAAAACCTAAAATTCAGCAGACTAATACTTGCCAATCCCATATTCACCACTTCAACAGCAGCTCTGCATTAGAAAAGAGTGCCTCTGCAACATTTAGACATATCTACCTAAATGTAGTTGCCCATACAGTTTGGAGGCCACTCGATACATCTGGTCACATGTTCATGCTTATTAAATGTCATCTGCATTTAAACAGAAACCCATGCTGTGATTTATTTACTTTTATTTTTTAAGATTTGTCATAGAAACAACAGTATTTACTCTACAACTGGCCTTTGATGTGGGCCAAAAAGCTAAACAAGATGACGGGAGTGTCTTTCCTCCAAACTGAGCCAACTCCTCCGTGTGTGTGTGTGTGTGTGTGTGTGTGTGTGTGTGTGTGTGTGTGTGTGTGTTTACAAGGTCAAAAGCAGACCCATGCTTTCTCTCTTAACTGCCACGGTGGCAGCAGGATATTTCAGCCCCAAGTTATTTTCAGAATGCACGCACACACACACACACACACAAAATCACACATTCGAGAGAACTGTCTCCTTGAAGCTCACTCAGTTTTTAACAACAATGTGTCGACAGGGGTCACATAAAACAATGGGGCAGTGTTCCTGTTTGGAATTGCCAGTCAGAAACTACAAACAAAGAGACAGAGGGACAGACAGAGGAGAGGAAGGGTCGGGTTCAGGGCGGGACTCTCACTGACCTGATGAGAGGTACATTGTCTAGCGTGCAGCACAAGGTTGGCCCACTCTGCAAATAAAGCTCCTCCTCACATGACTGGTTGTACAACCTGGAGCACCAAACATGCATGAACACACAACACACAAAAACAAGGCAGTGAAAAGTTCAGTGTTAAAAGATAAACACACAGAGCAAAAATCACATTTATTTTTAAGTTGTGGAAAATAAAATGATCACCAAATTAGGTTCAAAACCAAAACAAATGTACAATATTTGTGTCTGAAGTAAATATTTAACTCATTATATACTTTTTTCAGTGTTTCAGAGAAACACGGAAATAATAATTGCAATTTTTTGAGTGCCACGGTGTGGAGGCTTTCTTTTGTTTTTAGGGATGGTGAGTCAAAGTAGCAGAGAACCACTGTGTCATCACATAGTAGCTCTGCTGGTAGAGATTAACCAGAGCTTGCCCCAAACAAGCCCGTGGTCAGTCACTCACTGACAGAAAACAAATGTTTAGATGTGTGTTCATTAGGTCCAGTTTCTTCTTTGGGTTTGGGAGTTGATTGAGGCGTGTCTGAGGTTACAATTAACATGCCAACAGACATAATTGCTTCCCGTAGCGATTTGGAAACATGCTGACAATGACTGTGAGCCTACAAGGTATGATTTTGTAATAACGTTCAGCGGAGGTGTGATGAGGCACACAATATATGAAGCAACATACCAGTTATCCACAGGGCAGACATGCTGGTTGTACAGGGCCATGGCATACCTAAAAGAAAGAAAATATGATTAGCCAGATTACAAAGCAACTCTAAAATGTGCTAGTGTGAAAAACTATTTAATGACCTGCCTTGCTGTTAAACTGTGTATTTTTAGCATTTGGTAAACAATATTATCCAAAGGGACTAAGTACAAAATAATTGAGAACAACAACTGAAGTTTAAATGTCAACATTACGAGTTATAAAGTTAGATGAGACCGTGGTAGGTTACACTTCTCAGTATGAAGAACAAAGGAAAATATACTCAGTAGTCTTTGGAATCTATATATATATAATATAATAATATATAATATAATTGTAAAATCAATAGATACATTTACACATTATTATTTTTTTGATTGTGTTTCTGCATGGACATCTTTGAAATGGAAATAGGAAGCTCTGGAAGAAAAAGCAATGGCCGCAGTTTTTTCTTATTACTCATACAGACACAAAAACACACACACAGATGAAAGCAGAAAATGACGGAGGGCCAGACAGACACAAAGAGACGCAGGGAGTCAGACACAGACACTGTCTGTCCTCCTGAAAGCAGTTGTAGTTCAGCAGGAGGTTAAGCACCAATTAACAATGATTCCAGGCCTGATAGCGTCATATTCACAAACCAGCCTTTGAAGAACAGACATGTATCATTAAGAAATACATACACATATACACACATGCCGGCTAATAACAAGCACAGGTATATATGTGTAATTGACATGAACATGTCATGGCAAGACTACCTGGAAGCAAAGGGTATTTATGCATGACAAAAAAGGTGGTGTCAAATTGGGTGCAAAATATGATAACAGCTACCAAACAACTTAATTGGTTTAGAAAAACATATAATACAAATAATCCATTAAACACGTAGATGCTTAACATTAATTAAAGCTTATGTTTTAACTGAGCTATGTGGTATGATACAATTTCATCTGTTTAATTGTGTTGTACATTTACACAAATCCTCCAAACAAAAGATGAAATTAAACAGCAATCATTGTGACAGCCAGTCTCGCCATTTGATTCTCGTTATAGACAATAAAAAAAAAATACTACTTACTGTTAGAAAACCATTACGGTCTCTATTTGTGATTTATCTTTTTCATATATGTGAAAATTATATAAGCCAGGCATGTTGCAAAGTGCACTGCTCTTGCATAATTCACTGAGGAAACGCACCAGCGTGAGTGGAATATGGCCATCAGGTAGAAGGCTGCCAGAGCTCCACCTCAGAGTCCGTTAATTGCAGTGCATTGACACCAACTTGACAAAAACAAATGCACAGATTTACCAAGGGACTTCATTAGGCAGAATATAGGAAAAGAAACTACAGCCAGCTGAAGTCATTACATTTTACATGTTAAGGTGTATTTTTATATATTTGGTCAATCTCCAGAGCTAAAATAGAAGCACTGCAGCTCTGGGAAATGTCTAAATAAGATGTACATGAAACTACACTAGTGCATTCTGTGCATAGAGGAGGCTAAGTAATAATAGGCTTGTTTATATAATTAGACCTTTATCAAAGCTCAGCAGTGGTTGCAAACTGTAATTGTGTGCCTTTGGGCAATATATAGGTGGAAAAGACCACGTTTTCTTTATTTAGGATTCAACAAAGAACATTTAGGAGAGTCTTTCATGGAAAAAAAACTGGTATAGACAGTGAAATTTCAGCAGTGCAAAAATAACATAGGAAACCACAGGAAAGGGTGTGATTCACACACTGTAAGTAGATTTTACCAGTGTACTGGCTGGTTGCTGTAGAACCTATTACATTGATATATATTTTAAAACAAAAGCAAAATGTTAAAACTATTTCCAATCTAAACAGCTAGAAATGCTGCTTACAGGTACAGTGGATCCACAATGAAACTCATTCCTCAGACATTCCTTAACTCATAGAAGATCAGCTAAAGAATCTAAGCCAAGACTCTTGGGTGGGCACAAACCTGAGCCCTTCCTCTGGCTCCACACAGACCTTTCGCACTCCGAGTATGGCCACCAGATGCTGAGTCAAAATTCTGCTTACAGTCTTGAATAACCCCCTTCCACTATTTACCTTACTCCCACCCAGTCACCCACAGTGAAAGAGAGAGTTGCGCAACATATCACATCCTCTGACATTCCACCAGTCCGGAAAAAGACCCTCGACTGCTCTTAGAAACAAGGCACCCTTGTCAAGGTAACGGGAAGTAAATGGGTAAGGGACTCAAAGTCAGCAGCATCTTGCGTCTTAATTCAGATCAACTTTCTAC
Source organism: Rachycentron canadum (assembly GCA_038496675.1). NCBI lineage: Eukaryota > Metazoa > Chordata > Actinopteri > Carangiformes > Rachycentridae > Rachycentron > Rachycentron canadum. Next base: position 10,857,098 of record CM076659.1, on the reverse strand, counting down.
CTCAGAAACAAATTCCAAAACAAGAAAGAAATATGCAAAGCTGGCACCAATTTAACCTTCATGTTTTACAACATTAACTCTAAATTAAAACCTCAAAACTGATTGGACTGTGATGCAGTCCTGTTCACAAATACTAAATGGTGTTTAAGGTGTCAGCTCTGGCATCTGATTAGACTGCTTTCTCCCCACGCAGCTCATCATAGATGTAGCACATAGCCTAAATACAGGACTACGACAGTCTGGAATTGGGCCATCTGTCTCTCTTCCCCTTGGGGTTTACATTCCTCCTCCCAAAGTAATAACAGAGCAGAGAGGAGAGCTGTCAGCCCAGACACAACCAGGAGGTGCTCAGTCTTTTCTCTGCCATTCATCTGCTCAGATACTGTACTGCAGATAATTAAGATACACTGCGAACCCACACGTCTCACTTTTAAGAGAGGGGTGATAATCCCAGATCCTTCCTGGAGAGAATTAATCCACGTGCAATTGCCATGGCTCCCAGGAATTCAGGGTAAATATGCAGTGTTACTCTCCTGGAAGCAAGGGAGGCTGAGGTATCAAAAGGTTTGTGTGTGATTATAGACAACAGCGTATGTTCTATTTTGTTGTGATTATATCTTATATATTTTTTGCGATGTGCACTGTGAGATATTTAATAAAAAAAAAAATCAGATGTAAAAATCCAGTCAATACATTATTTTTCCATCATATTCGTAACAAATGACGACCTGAAAATGACTATGAATGGTCAGTGTTTATGGTTCTATTAAGCTGTAAAGTGGTTTGTATAGATTGCTATAGTGGAGCAAACTGGCTTTATTACACTATTGCACATATGTCATTTTGAGCTTTTAAATATAAAAGTTTAACACTTACACAACCCATATCCCAGTGATGGTCAGAGCTGGGAGGCTAACAGGCAGTATCATCCAGAGAGACATCTTCCAGCACCTTGAACAGTCTCTTTCTTCTTTTTTCTCTTTGACCAGCCAAGCGATATCTGCTCAAGTAGCACTAACATTTAACTGAGTGTGACTGACATCTGCATTGATTCATGGTCTTGATGGAAGGTGGTAGATGGGACACCGTCGGGACAGATGTGTCCTTTTGGCTGGTGAATGAGAGGAGAAGGGAAGTGGGTAAAGTCAGGATTAATCGCCTACTAATCAGAGAGGAGTCATCAGAGTAAGCGTCTAATAATGCCTATTGCAATTTGTCCATGACATCTTCAAATAGCTTGTTTTGTCCAACAACTAGTCCAAAAATATTCAGTTAATTATCAAATATGACAAACAAACATAAAACTTTCACATTTGAAAGGCTGTTGACAGTTTTTTGCTTGCAAAATTACTAAAACTAATTGATTATCGAAGTAGTTGCAGATCAGGGTTTGACTTAGGGTTGCAGCTCTACTCTGAAGAGTTTACTTTACAGGCAAAAACACCTGCAATCTAACACAACATTGCTTCAGTACAGCTGGTCTGTTTCTCTTGCTTCAAGATTTTGCTGGCCTGGACTGATTAACATAACTAGTTGTTACATTTATTAGAGGTTGTGACAAAACATCGTTGTAAGAGACTTAACTCCGCCAAACATCCGTTGATTTAACAAGTATGATGGGTTTCCTCGATGATGACATCACAGGCATCATAGGTTTACTCGTCAGCTGAGCTGTATCCCCTCTCACGGCAACAGCTGCTCACTGTCTTGTTTGCGGCGACCAGCATCAAGGGTAATATGATACAGCGGCTACTCACCTTGTGTCTCTGTGTTCGCTTCCAAGTTTTGGCTGTTTTTAATGGAAATTTGGAGCACGCCGACCCGTCTCGCGCTCCTCTGGTGCCCCCAAAAACTACTCCACACTGGACTCCCGGGACACGGAGCAGCCTTTACTGTGGTATCAGTCCCTTTCCTCCGTGGTCCCGGTGTCCGTTGTCTCCTTCAGTCGGTGTCTGTGTGCGTGTGTGTGTGTGTGTGTGTGTGTTTGGGGGGGGGGGGGTCTCGTATCAGCAACGCCACGAGACATTCAGGAGAATGGGCTCCGCCCACCCAAAAACCTGTAGGGAAGTGTGCGCTGCATTTATGTCTGGACGCGCACCGGATGGGAGGGTCGGTGGGTATTTCTAGGAGTCTGGAGAAATAACGAAACTACTACTACTACTACAACTACTACTACTAACATGCACAGCGGAGTTTAATCATAGCTGTTGGAAAACACAACAAAGTAAAGGAGAAGGGAATCCAATGGCTGCGTTTTGGTCTTCCGGTGTGGTCGGTACAAATAAACAAGCGCTTCATCGTCGGCTTCTTCTCCCAGTTGGATAACAGCTCCTCGTTTTCTACTCTCCCTGTACTCTCTCCGTCTGGTGACTCAACCCACGACTACAACCATATGGGAATTTGATACCACCTCTATTAAGAAGGGAAAACTGAATGAGAGTATGAATCATACCCCTCTCTCTCTCTCTCTCTGTCTCTCTCTCTCTCTTTCTCTTTCTTTCTGAGTGTGATGTAAAATTAAAGCCAATGGGTTTCTGCTGCCCCCTGGAGTTTTATCCGTGTCTCCCAATAAGGACCTGGGATACACCTACACAATTTGAATGTATTAAAACAGTCAGTGTCATTGATGCAGCACCAAATTGTGAGCTCCATACTTATACAGCCCCTGTGGTCTTTCTTTATGTATTGTTACACCTTTACATGCAACTAAGTTGACAATTAACACATCTGTTGTGGTTATTATAGTAGCCTAATCAGTTGTGAAGTGTATATAAGGCATTTAGGAGCACCTGTGCAAATCTCAGCATATTTCAGCCTTTTCTGAACCTTTTTTTCTGCCATCTTTCTCTGGCATGTATACAAACATGTAAATAATGTCATCAACTAAATACCAATTAAGTTATCCCTTGCTGTACTCTTTTTTTATTATTATTATTTATCAAGCCAAGGGTAATTATTTAGCCCTCTTAAAATGTTAAAAACATAAAATTTTACTTTTTCAGGGGTCTCCTCCTGGATGCTTACTGTAGTTTGCGATTTCCCTTACTACTGCTCCTCTCGTCAGTATTAGTTTTTAGTTAGTTAGTTAGGCCTAGTTTTTATAATATGAACTCCTTATGCACAAGTGCCAAAAAATCTGTGACAACATTGGGATTTTAAAACAGATTTAATTTCACAGATAGCATCTAACATACCAATAATGAAAATATACCATACTTTAGCATATGTTCCCTACTTACAACTGGCACATTTTGTTGTCATCTCTTCACTACTACAGACATCTAAACCAATAACCAATAATACAGAACAAAAACATGCCAACAGGGCTGAGAACTCATAGATTAGTCAATGCATGAGGGAAAAAGGTACTTTGAGCAAAAGATGAAACTAACAAGGAATTAATCAAACACACAGTTTCAAATGTCAAAGCCATATGGGGAATATTGTGTAAAATGAAAGGAATTTGGTTGTGTTATAGAAACTCTCCTACAGTCTTATACTGGTACCGAAGCCCCACACACTGAAAGCAGGGTAGAGGGGCTCTGTAAATGTGGTCTGGACTCTGTAAAGAAGCTGCATGCTATTAGAGACACTGTAAAATGCAAGTGTCCCTGCTGTATGGTCCAGGTAGATGCCAATACGAGATGATGCTGGAGCTGGAATGTCTTTGCTCTTATTATTGTGCACAAAGGAGAATTTAGAGTCTGAGCAGTACAGACTCCAGGACTTGTCGTTCCACCCCAGGCTGCATTCATTTCCATTTCCCTTACGTCGGATTCCCCTGTAGGTAACGGCCACATCGATTTCTGTTCCCTTCCAGTCCACCTCCCAGTAACAACGAGTCCCACTCACACTGTCTGTGCACAACACCTGAGGTGGAATGGATAAAATGAGCCAAGTTTACATGAGGAATCACTTATTATAACTGTGAGACAATAACAACAAGTAATACAAATCTAATTTATATGATTTTCGATAAATACAAATGGAAAGAACTAAACTAAAACTATATGGAACATGATTCCATAGTATAACTTGTAAATAAGTATTTCTTCCAGTCAGATTTCATCATACTACATCTGGTTCTATACCATTAACAACAGACAACAACTTAACAACTTAAATTCTCACCTGCTGCCAGTGGTCGAATCGATCTGGGTGGTCAGGGTAGTTCTTGGGCTCACTCTTCATTGTAGCAGTTCGATTACCCTCGGAGAGATGAAGGTTTGGGTGGATACTGTTGACATCCAGAACCAACTGGCAGGAGTCTAAACAGTGCAAGGCAATTTAATTATCATCTCTATTTTCCAATTCAATGGTATCACATTTTGGTGATACTGTTTTGAGATTAGATGAAAACTGCAGTATCACAGATCATCATGCCTTGTTATCATCCTGTTTACACATAAATTGCCTAAATAAATATTTGTGTTTCTCATATGTTTAGGAATAACAAAGTCATCCCACTAAAACATTTGGTGTGTAACTCCCATGGAACATCTGTGTTTGTTTAAGCAATACTGAACTGTAGATTTGCTTTTGTACAGTTCACCAAACCTGTTCTGCAAGCAGCATACCTTGGTGACATGAGTTTCAGTCCTTTCACCACATAATGTGGTCACTGGATTGTTGGGGATGGAGATGTTACTGTGCATGACACAGCTCTTTGCAAGTCTGAAACTACAAAATCCATTTGCTGGAATAGGAGTGGGGCATGAAATGACTGCAAAGTAGCTATAGCAAGTGTTAAAAGCTAAATCAACAGGTTAAAAGCATGCTTCTCCATACTATGACTCACATTTCATGAAGTCTTCTCTTATCTTTGGTTCTTCTCTTGTCTTTGGTTCTTCCCTGAAAATTGATTCTTTTCTTGTCTTTGTCTCAACATCTTGTGTGATGTATACGTCCTTCACTATGAAGAGACAGATGAAAAACACATGATAAGCTTCTTGAAAGTAATAGCAGACATAAAAACAACCACTTCTACAGAGAGACAGCAATGCTACATTAAATAAAGAAGACAAGATTTCTCCACCTGCTCCTGAGATTTTGCTCATTTCAGTCTTGCTGACTTCTTCTACTTGTAATTTCAGTGCAGCAATGGCTCTCTTGGTAGCATCAAAGGAGTAATATGGAGCGACATTGATGTTGTTAAGGTCCTCATATCCTGAGGGTCCTGACAGAGACTGCCAGCTCTGGTAAAAAAATAAAAATAAAACAATGGAAGATATAGATAAGAGAGGAGATACAGCTAATGAATTGACTAAACTCTCTGAAGGCCTCTGATTTGTGCATGACATGTAGTTTTGTTTGGGTTCCTTAGCACATGTCAGCCTCACCTGTAGAAAGTGTATGTGATCATCAGTGTGTGAAAGCTTCTCCAGGTCAGTGTGCCTTTTCCTCAGCAGAGTGATCTCCTCCTCTAAGCGGTCGAGCAGTATCTCAGCCCGTGTCACAGTGGTCTTTTCATGGGAGCGGATCATCTCCTTGACCTCATTGTACTTCCTCTCTATAGAAAGCAGCAGCTCAGTGAAGATTCGCTCGTTCTCTTCTAGGACTGTTTGAGCAGAATGCTGATGAGAAAGAGGGAGGAAACATTGTTAAAATATGAATGGAAAACTGTTTTTTTCTGCAAACCAACAAACTTAAATGACTTGTCTTTAACATTGTATTTTGTTTAGTGTGACAAGAGTGAGGCTATTTTTTTTTTTTTATACTTACTTTAACTGATTCCACAGCCTGCCTGAGATCCTGCCACTTTTTAATTCTCTGGTCAATCCTGTGTTGAGATTTGTACAGCGTGGCACCAAGTTGTTTCTGCAGAGGGAATGACATTAAAGTTGCTATCATTAGTGGATGATAACAGTGCAGATGAACAGTTTTGTCAGCCTTGTATGATAAACAACTTTTCAAATAACTTAGTACCTTCAACAAATGTAGAGATGGACAGATTGTTTTTATCACTCACTTGTTTCTCAGTCCTCTCAGTTCCAGCCGGGACAATGTCGTGGTGTTTGTGCTCATCCATCATGCACAGAACACACACTGATGTCTGATCAGTGCGACAAAAAGCCTCCAGCAACTTGTCATGCTGTGCACAGATCTTCTCTCTCATCTGACCTGTGGCTTTGACTAGTTTATGCTTCATCAGGGCAGGATAGTCGTAGTGAGACTGGACGTGAGTCTCACAGTAGGATGCCAGGCACACCAAGCAGGACTTCTCAGCCTTCTGCTTCCTCGTTGTGCAGAAGTCACACAGGACTTCTCCATACTTAGCCTGGGTCCTGGACTGGCTACGACTGGTAGAGCGACGAGATGTTTCCAAGTTGCTGTATCTGTCCAAATCCAGTGTGCTAGGGTGAGACATTTTTTTATAAACAGGAATTTTAAAAAAATCCAAGAGATATGAAAACAAATTTAAAAATCTACAGGTAATTACTCAGCAACAATAGCTTAGGCTCTTAAAATGTCTTGAGGTGGAGAAAAGACATAAGAGAAAATGAGTTTATGAAGTTAACAGCGTCAGTGAAACTGTGTGACTGACGCTGTGTGGGACAGAATGTTAGCTATGTGCTCGACTCTCATGGTAAAACCAGTATTCCTGGTTGGGCGTTTGATATTCAGGGAATGGGTGTTACTACAGATGACTACTGACTGAAACAAAGAGGACTGAGACAATGACTGAGGAAAAGTTTAAACCACCAAAATAAAAAGGAGCCCTTGTTTTTGTGCAACACTCCATGTGAAAATCTGGAGGCAGTGATAAAGTCAGAGAAAATATGAAAACATTTGTAATTCTTATTTGAACAAAGGGATAGCATGGACACTAGCTGAAAAACCATGAACAGTCTTGACAGCCTTATTCAACCATACACTGTTAAAACATGACCTTGACTTTGTTTTGTTTTTCATATTATATTTGTGTTAGACTTTAGCATATGATATATGCTGTCGATACAGTCACAGCATTCACCAACAACAGCAAACAGCATCATCTTGTGGGACTAATTCATTACTACACAAAATATATTTCTGAGAAGTCTCTATTTCTCAAATCTATACACTATGGAACTCCGATTTGACTGGTAATTTCTACAAATTTTCTACACATATAATGTTATAATATTGTTCCTCTCTCAAACAGAGTTTCAGAAAATAGGAGAAGGGGTGAACGAGATCAACCAAAATGTCCCCACACTACTGTCTAGATCAGTATGCATGTTAACTCAATCATGATTGGACCAAAATACGTACATGGCACATACAGTTGGAGGACAGTGAAATAGGTGTAATGTGTATTTACAAAACATACTGCTTATTCTAAGTTCAAATAGGAGAGCAAATATTTTTTTCTACCTCTTTCAAATACTAACAATTAGCCAGTCTGTACTTTGTGGTTCTGTGGTCCCACACATCCATTTTCAAGCACATAGTGAATTTCTTTATTAGATTTCTTTCATGCTCTTCAACTTAAAGTTGATTTTATTCCTGTGGTGAAATGCCTAGTAACCCTATATCTCTACACAGTTTTGCTTGGGGGTTTTCCTGACAGCGACTGCCAACTCTGGTAAAAAAATAAAAAGATGGAAGATAGAGACAAGAGAGGAGATACATGTAGTGAATTGCCTAAACTCTCAGAAGGCCCCTGCTTTGTGCAATACATGTAGTTTTGTTTGGCATCCTTAGCACGTCAGCCCTAACCCTAACCTTTTTCCCCACAGTAGGTTAGTTTAGCATTTGTCACTGTGGCAATTTTCACATGTACTCTGGTAGATTACCTTAATTTGTCTTGAGCAAACTCTTCTGGGGATCAACTAATAAACACACAAATAAAAATGTCAATGTTTTAGGAAATGGTCAGCAATAATAATAGTAGGCAGCAGTAGAAGACATACTCAGAATCTTCATATACGTCAAAGTCATAATAGCACAATGTAAAGGTCCTGCGTTAAAATTTTAGTTAAAATCACAGAGGTATTATCAATAAAATATACTTAGCTTAGTAGCCTTAGTAAGGATTATTATTACTGATGATATGAAGACACTTGCACTTCACGTGAGGATTTCTATTTTGCGTTTCTTTATACTTCTACTCCACTACATTTATGTAAAGTTATTCATTACTTTTCAGATTCAGATAGTTGGTACAAAACATAATTAACCAACGAATCATAGATTTACTATGATGAAATACACAACCTATCCCCATCTTTACTGGCCACATTTTCACATTTGATGCTAAGTATATTTTGATGGTACTCTCATTGTATTTTTACTTGCAAACTAATGTTTGAATGCAAGTCTTTCACGAGTAACGAGGGTTTCTAGACTGTGGTATTAAAATAAAAAATAAAAATAAAAAAATCTAGTAGAAATATTAAGTCAGACAAGATAGACATCACTTTTGTCTGGAACGGACGTCTCCCAGGCTGCAGGGGGCGCTACTGGTTTCATTGCGGCATTGAAATGACAATGATTGCTTTCGCTAAAGTACGTCGGTTGTCCAACGTTGGCGCCAGATGAGCTGTGGCGCCAGCTACACACACAGGCAGAGGGAGAGAAAGAGAGAGAGGAAGACACACAGCAGTTTGACGAGGCTCACAACAGCTTGCAAAGCCCTTCTCAACCCGGAGTTTGAGACATATTTACTATTCTCCTTTTTTCCTCCCCTCATCGCTCAGACAGTAAAAACACTGAAAGGTGGGTGTGTGCATGCGATGATTTATAGATTTTAAACCGGCAGGGTCAGTACTCCTGGTGATCATTTCACCGTTTAAATTCAACTTACTCTAACATGAAGAGTGGCAGCGCTGAGGCAGATGGACTCTAGGCTCAAATGGATGTAAGCTTAGTAATTATTTATTATGGTAGTCAGCGTATGCATTGTGTAGTCTGCGTCTCCAGTTGTGATAGTAGCGAACTTTGTAATGGAAAAATACAGGCCTTGACTCGCACTGGTAGTAACATTATGTCCTGTTGGAAAAAGCAGACAGGCACAGCGACATAACGTTACTGACACAAGGAACTATTTCAGCTCTGAATCTCATCCAAGTTATTTTTGTAGGATCGACCCATCTGCCTCTCCGGGATCCACGTTCAGTTTGTCTCTGCAAACGAAACCTGACTTAACATGGTCGGATGGGCGGTTAATAGCAAAGCTTCCGCCACTGTGTTTTACATTCTACAGGCTGGTACTAAAGTGGGCAGTGGGCTTTAGCCAGTGCTAGCAGACTGGATTAGCTGGCTCGTTAGCTTGGCATCATTGCTATGTAGCCTGCACGCTAATATTGTCTCGGCTGGATAGCTGCTAACCTCAGCAAGGCCGCCATTGCAGTCGTGTGTGCGGTCTGTCGGTGCTGCCGCAGTGAGGGGGAGCTTTAGCCCGGACTGTAGCCAAGATTCGCCGTGCCCTCTCCATCTGCAAGTGGCTTGTTTAAATGTTAGTTTTACGACCAGTTGAACTGTTTCATCTTGCACCCGCAGTGCGATTTGTGTCTTAACATCGGTTATCTGGTAAGAAAGGGGCACCATTTCCCGGGCTTTTCGGCGCAGCATTCATCAACCTCACGGTTAGCCATCTTTGTTTCAGCTAGCCCATTCCTCTTTGGAATTACGGTGTGGCTCTTAGCTTGCTAACCTACTTACCATTAGCTTATCGACGTCGTCTATGTTCATTCTGCGTGTTAAATTAGCGTTTAAGATTGCCCCCAACAAACCCAGCCACACGCTTGTGTAGCCACGCTGTGTATGCTGCTGGCGCACTCCGCGATGGCTTAGGGGGAAGCTCTAAATCAGTATGTTTTGAAGGGCGGAAGCTAACCTTGGCTAACGTTAGCTAGCGGCAGCCATCTTAGGCGAGCATGTAATCTTGGCTAGCTGGAAGTGCTGGTGTGGCAGAACAAGATGGCCTGTTAATACTCGCACAAGGAGAATTTCCGCGTCGCTACATGTGTCATAAATTGCACCAAATTGCTTAACTCACCCATCCGCTTAAATGTAAGTATTTAGTTGTTCTCTGAGTACTGACTAATTACTTGCGCGTTGCTTTTGCTACGAAGCTAGTTAGCTGGCTAAATCGTGAACACATTAGCAGCTAACACAATGCTGTTTTGTCGTTAACCAGTCCCCCCATCCACCATAGCCAGCTAACTAGCGGCTATGGAGGCTATTTGTAGCAGATATGTGAGGCTAGCGACCAATAGTTCAACATTTAATAACAAAACCTCATCGTTTAAATGTCCCCACCGTACAAGTTGTGTTTTATCATAAGGCAAAGCGTACTGCGCAGATAAGCTTTAAGAGTTTATTAGGTCAGTCTGGCTTTGGCGTGCGGATTAAGTTTGAATTAGGTGTTTGATCGAGATGTGGTCCACTTTGATTTTATCAATTGTTAGCTAGTGAAGTGAAGCTCATCTTGGGCGCTAATGAAGCTAACGGATTCATCACTCGCAAGTGGTAGTATTGCAAGTTTGATGTTGATGAGGCATGTAGAGAAAATGCTTTTTTTTCTTTTTTCTTTTTTTTTAAATCACGAATGTCCCACAACTTTATTTGGTGTGAATGCATGCCTCACTTGAACCCAAACATTAAATTATCTAAGCAAAATGTAGCACTTTAAGTTGAATTTAATCAAATGAGTTCACCCCAATTAACATTCACTAATTATAAGTAGATCTATCTACTAAAATCTTTTGAAACATATGGTGTGACACTAACGTACCATAAACCATGGTGCTTGTTAGAGTACCAATAATCAAATGCTACCTTATTTTGGCTGAAGTTGATCGTGTCTCTCCAGGGCAATGTGTGGCAAACTTCCTGCAAACAAGACTTTTTTTATGACTTCAGTTACTGTCTAATCAGATTTGAGGCATTAAGTTATTAAAATGGTCTACATAATGATAATGGTTTCTTCTTAAATACGTTTCCAGAGAGGATGATGGTTCAGTAAATGACACTTGTCTCTTGAGTCACTTGCTGTGATGTCACTCTTAACGCATTGTCTAAATTTTTAATTTAAATGTAGATTACACTTAGATGTAATTTACTACAATGCCAAAGCATCTTTTGTTTTCACTATCACCATGTGAAATCAACAGGAAGATTTTATATAACGTGTATATATAAATGCACATGCAAATCTTATTATTCAGAGCCACGCAACAACAAAAAAAGACATATTAGAAAAAAAGATTTAGCATTTTCACAAATGGGAGATTATACCAATAAAGGGATAACTGGCCCTAGGTCTCCACATCCAGTTTCAACAGTTAAGGATAACAAGAGTGCGGTGTAGTCAACTTAGGATAGTTTGTTTTATCAGTTAACATTATCCACACAGATTAACTTATATACGTATACATACATAGCCCACTGAAGATGTTGTAGTTAATTTTTTTCTCTCTTGATTTCTCTCTTTTGCAGGACTGCTCACTGACAAGGGCACAAGCGCTGCGCCGAACAAAACGATCTATACCCCCGATTCTTTCTTAAGTCATCGCCCGGCAGGAAAACGGAGGTCGTGGGGCTGGAGTGTGTTCTCATGGCCGAGTCAGAGACTGAATGTGACACACCCGGCCTTGACACACTTGGGTCGGAGTGTGTCATAGCCCACAGCCACGTCGACCTTCACTATGGAGCAGAAACTGAGATCATGACAGAAGAAAAGCGTGGATTAGAGCTTGAAATCCACGGCTCAGATTTGAAGATCCAGGGACTGGGGACGGACCTCGGAGCTGTAGCCTGCGTGGATGCAATTGTAGCCGAAACAGACCATGATTACATTAAGGTGGAACATGGTGAGATGCACTGTTTCACAGGGGCAGAAATCAAGACAACAGGAAACGAGGCTCTGCTGGGAGAGGTGCTGCTTAAAACAGAAAGCGAGCATGTTGTCAAAGTGGAGTCTGACCATGGTGGGGAGTTGACAGTGGAGTCTGAGAATGGTGTAATCATACATGAAGCCCATGGCCTGCAATGCAACGAGTGTGGGGAGATTTTTGGCAGCATAGCCGATCTTCACCAACACTTTGAGATCCACAAGGATCTCAATCCATACATTTGCGTCCACTGTGGTGAGAGCTTTGCTGTGGAGGCCAGTCTCAAGCAGCACATGAAGATTCACATGAAAGAAAAGCCCTATGTTCCCCCAGGAGTTGAAATTATGGGCAAGGATGTTATTGATGCCTTCAGCCTCAAGTCTCACCAGATGATTCATTTGCCAGACAAGCCTCACAGATGCTCAGAGTGTGGCAAGAGTTTTGCTGCTGCCATCACGCTGAGAGAACACATGAAGATGCATTCAGAGGACAAGCCCTACAAGTGTACCCAATGTAGGAAGAGCTTTGTCCGCAGAAGGCATCTGAAAAAGCACCAGGAGGTCCATGCACGTGAGAAGCCATATACTTGCGGTCAGTGTGGCAAAGGCTTTGCCACAACTTCCAACCTGAAGCAACACCAGAAGACCCACACTGCAGTCGTGCTTGGAGACAAACCGCACCGCTGCGCACAGTGTGGAAAGTGTTTTGCGGCTGCTGCCACTCTGAGAGAGCACCAGAGGATCCACTCGGGCGAGAAGCCGTACAAATGCAACATGTGTAGAAAGAGCTTTGTCCGCAAACGCCACCTGAAGAAGCACCAGCAAGTCCATGCCGGAGGGAAGCCATACACTTGCAGACATTGCAACAAGGGCTTCAATCACTCATCTTCTCTCTCTCGCCACCACAAGACCCACCTGCAAAATCCTGTGTTTTCGCCACCTCAGCCTGGGAAACCTATGTCATATGGCACTCCTCCAAAGCAGCGGGTGCACCAGCAGGGAGACAAGCCCTACATGTGCCACCACTGTGATAAGGGCTTCAATCATTCCTCTTCCCTGTCCCGGCACCAAAGAGTCCACTCAGAGGGAAAGAGTTACACCTGCGCTCACTGTGGCAAAAGATTCAATCACTCGTCCTCTCTTGCTAGGCATCAGAGAGTTCACTTGGAGAACAAACAGCAACCACAGCAGCAGCAACCACCGCAGCCGCAACCGCAGCAGTACACCACGATCCCCACAGGGAAGGGATTCCCTAACAATGCCTTCCCAAAACAGCGCATCCTGTCTGTTGAAAAACCATACAGGTGCACTCAGTGTGGAAAAGGCTTTAACCATTCATCTTCCCTCTCCAGACATCACAGGATCCATGTAGATCAGTGAGCTCCCTTTACAACCCTCACACGCTGACCCATGCAGGCGCATATATCCACCACCGTTTCTGTTGTACCAACGGTCCCATTATTGATATCATCACACCATGGGAAACATCAGGCCAACTTCTATAGACAAAAGTGGTCATGTGAGCACATTGATATGGTGAAACGGAGCAGTTGAAAATAAATGGACAGTAACACATAAGTCACGAGTCTCAAAATGAATCGGCTTGTGCCGAAGGACCATGAAACCTATAATTCAGAGCTGAACCTGGGACTTTGTGCTCAATTTGAGGGTATAATAGATTGTGAAGGAGCCTCTATTCTTGTTTGTGATTGTGCTTCACTTGCTACAGGACCTCTTTTGAACACTTTTAAAGAAAAAAAGAAAACGTGATTTGAAGATCTACATGATAAAATTGTTACCTGGGGAAAATATACTTCACCCTATGGCTGGTCTTTTTGATAAAAGTATTCAGTTTATGTACCTTCAGGTGGGCACACATGCTTTTCAGCTGCAACTTTATTCAAGGCTACCAACACAATTGGTGAACAAGAACTGTTGTCTCAATTGAAATTGTTATTTTTCATCCACATAACCCATGTGAAACAAACATCAAAAATCCAATGTAAATACTTATTGATTTTCTTTTATATATATATATGTATAGGTGACTAGTGTGCTGTTCCAAAAGATAACATTTTTGATAGTAAGATCTACTTTGTCTCCACTTTTTTTTTCCTTTTATGACTTTAATTTGTTCTAAGTGTCGGAGATAAACATGTTGCAGGTGTTCTCATGCAGCTTGTTCTCGAATTTGGGCTCCATCAGACACGAGCCATCTTGTATATTTATGAGGTTGTTTTCTTGTATGTCTACTATGGTTTAGCATCGCTGCATAGACTGTACAGAGAGCAATACTGGCTGACACCCTGATTCTATTATGACATGCAATTTAGCCATAAGAAAATGCATAATAGAAATAAAAACCTACTGGGTAGCATATTACAACATGACCTGTGTCCTAATTATTTACTGTGCTGTTTCCTCTGTACCTGAGCACCAAATGTACATGAAATGCAACATCACACTTTCATTTCTTTGGAGACTAATTCAACGACCTGTGTATAGAATATAGGTAACGCTCAAGTTGATCTGCAGTCAAGATTTGATCTCAAAAAGGTTGTGTATAATAGACTACACGAGAATCTCACTTTTACAAGTTTTTTCGAAATTCCAATGGATTGCGCTCTATTTACTGTTCTGTGTAAAATATCTTTTACAAACATGTATTTTTTTAGATATGGCTTGGGTTATATGAAAGGGAATGAGAGATATACAGTTTTTATGGGAGTGAACATTATGGTGAGCAATATTTTCATTTGTTTTCATTTGGATAACAATTGTGCTTCAAACTGTAGCATAGGTTTCTTCCTTGTGTTAGATAGGTGCCTTATTGCATGCTATGTAGAAATGTATGCTGAGCTGTTATTTGAGAAAAAAAGTTAGGGTTTCAGGAGTCTTTTGTTCTTATTCATACTAACTTACCCTACATTTTAATTTGATGTCACTGATAACTATTGCTTTTTTGCTTTCATGTATATTACCATGTGTTTACACTGTTACAACCATATTGTCTTTGTTCCCCCCTTTTCATTTTTTGTCAATGGCCTCATTGTAGAGAGAAAAATTGTAAATGATCCATATAGGCTTCTCTTAAGGGCAAATCCTGTAACACCTCTTCCCAATTTCTGAGTGGCACATATATGGATAAATAAAGGTTGTTGACTCTTGTGGTGGTGTTCAATCAATGGGGTACATTTATGAAATGAAAGGCCTTCAACCATGGGGCTATATCACAAGCTAATCTGACACTCATCACTACAACCCTTAATGTTCAAGATGCTGTGAAATAAAAAGAGCATAGGGTGTGTGATTGTGACACTAAGGGAGATATGTCCTGGTTTACCTCCAGCTGTTAAGTGAATATTCAACTAAGCGACACAGTAAAAGCTACTGATTCTTGCATTTCCACAGTTTATCCACACGGTGTCACTCTCAACCCTTGAATGTTGCGAAGATGAATTTTTGATAAAAGACAAGCTGGAACATCTGAATCTGGAAAATCACCAAAACTGCTGGCAGTTGGAGTAGCCGAGTTTAACGGCAAGTTTCTGATAAATTGTAAAAACATCAACATAATGTCAAAAGTGCACTTACTCCTGAATTATATGAATTTACATTCCTTTACAGCTGGAGGCCAGACTTAAGTTGTCTGTTGAGGTAGACACTCAAGGTTGGGATCAACTGGCATAATAACCTTCAGAGATAATGAGGTTATATATCAGGCCTCTTGGCACAGAGTCTGCTTTACATTTGGGGTGGGAATTAAACATGTATTTAGCATGTTCCATAAACAGGTATAGCAAATACATTAACAATTTATTATCATGTTCTCATTAGGCACAAAAACACTTGGCTGTACTAATGTAGTTTTTAATAAAATCTGGTTGTTGTATTAAGTGATCTTGCCCAATGAGTCAGAGCGCTATCTCAGGTACTCGTGTTGAGGTTGTGTTCTCTGACATGTAGCAATATAATGAGAAGAAAGACATCTTGGCTGATATATGCAATTTTATTTGTGGTTAATATTACGTGACAAAAGGAAATAGGAAATGTTAGACATGTGTTTGCTGTTAGAAACATATTGAGCAATGAGACGTGTAGAGAAAGAAAACTGTACATTTGTATGCTGCTGATACACACAATCCATGAGTGGATAAATCATGTCATATTACCTTTAAAATTATTTACAAAAAGAAGAAATATATACTGTACATCTGTACACAGACCCCTGTTGTGATAGTTATCTTTATGTGGGGGTTTGCAACGATGTGCCAACCCTTCATATTGGATATGTTTCTGACTGTAGCCATTACATAGAACTGGGGATTCAAGCACAAAGCTTCAACAGGGGGCAGACCTGCTATACATTCATTACAGGAGTTAGCTGCAGCAGTGAGCTCTGTGGTCGGATGGTACTGCTCTTTGAATGCAGTTTCTCCAGGTTTTGTAAGAAGCCTCTTCTCTTGAGACCCTCCAGAATGACAGTGTTGCTGGAGGCCAGACTGACACGGGTCCTAAAGAGGACAAAAGAAGGCACAGGGGTGATATATTTTGGAAATATGCCATTTGAACAAGGTGATGTGTTCATGCACTGCATCTGTCCACCTGCAAACTATGGTTCAAGTTCAGTGTCAAAATATAAGTCTTTCTTCCTCTTATAATAACACGAGAATTTAAGTGCCGCACAGTAATTACACATAATTATCGAAATGACTCCCTTCTGTCCAAATACTGCATACTATAATTGGTCAAAAGGTGTTTGTTCAGCTTTATTGCAATGTACTTTTAAGAGAAAAAAAACACAAATTGGGAGTAAGCCACAGACATGTAACCTAGAGGTTAACTAACCTCAGTAGTGTTTGTTTTGCCTGACTCTAAAGTGCTTCCAGAGTGGGAAAGAGTCTGGTGTGGAGGTCACAGCACAGGAAAGATAAGAAATTAGCCTAAGGTGTGAAAACTAGTAAAAACATTTGCCTAAAGAATGTGCATCTGGGATAAGAGATTAGAAGCATTTCTTTAACCATTTCATCCAACCGTGTTAACTGTCCAATGAAAATCCCATGGCTTTGACAACAAAACACTGAGCTTATGAGAAAATATCACAGGATTTTATTACAGCTAATATGAACAACTATAAAGAGAGGAACTCACCGAGGAGAATCTATACCACTGTCTCCTGTGATGCTCTGGTTCTCTCCGATTTCAACTCCAATCTCTGTCCCTCTGGCTCCGTTGGGAATAACAGCTCCGTGAGTCTGAGAAACACCCGTCTCATCAAACTCATCCTTTTGCACTTCTTCCACCTCAGCTGCCCAGTGAGCAGATTCGCCGTCTCCCTCGTCAGCCGACTTACGGACAGTTTCCGTGTCTGATTCTATCTCGCTAGTCTGGCAGTAGTCAAAGATGCTACTGTCTGCAACTTCAGATGTTTCAGGACGATCAAGATCAAGGTTTACCTCATGGTGTTTTTCCCCCTGGATCAACGTGCCTTGTCTGGGGCTGGATTCACTTTGAGCCCCTGATGATCTATTACTCTGATGGTGATGATGGAGCCTCCAGCTGCTCTCTCCATGTCTGGTGGGGCTGAGGGAAGGGTCCCTCTGGGTTTCTGGAGGAATGAAATCTTTCAAAGTGCCATCCCTTAAATCTTGGGTTTGGTGAAAGTTGGAATTATAGTAGTGACTGTGAGGTCCCTGATATTGCAAATCTGATTCATGACTATGGTAAACCAACTGGTGACCATGGTAGTCTGCTACACCTGTTCGGTACACATTGGCAGCATCAATAATCTCGTCCTCATTTAGACACAAGGAGCTGCAGGCATCCTCTTCCTCATGCTCATCTGCTCTCTGATAGAGTCTGTATTCAACTTCTATTAACCCGTCAGTCTTTGTTATTGAGGGAGCGCTGTCAACTATCAGCTCTGGCTTTTCTCCCTGGCTCATGGCCCTTTGCAGTCTATTATTGATAGTGATGGGTCTAATCTCCTGTTGTTCTTGGGTGGCTGTAGTATCACAGGCCTGCTGGTGTGAAAAGATCTCGTCAGGCCTGGATATGTCATCTCTTGGTGGGTTGGAAAGTCTTAGGGAGTGTTTTCGTTGTAAAGAGGGCTTCGGCCAGGGCAAAGTGGGGTCATATGGATGATGAATGACAGGCTCATAGGGAAGTATAGGGATGGTATTAGTATTGGAGTACTGTTGAATGCTAGTCAGGCCATTATCTATAGTTTGGCTGTGGTCTGGCACACTGTTGTATTCTTCTTCCCGAAAAGGGGGATTTTTTCCCTCTTTATCCCAGCTCTCCTTGCTGTTAACCTCCCTCTGATGTCGGACCTTGTCTTCTATCCGCAGTGTGCTGCTCTGTGGATAAACTGAGCTGTAGTCCAGTGGCAGCTCTCTGCTGAACTTTATGTCTGCTTGGAGCAGATGATCGGCAGTGAAGTCCCTCTCACGGACAGAGTCATACCTGTCCTCAGATGTAGGGGATTTCCCTGCATGCTCTCCATCTGGTGTAATCACCTTGGCCCGATGTGGGTCCCACGATTTCGAGCGATGACTCGTTCCTTCCTTTCTGCCTGACCTTGAAGCCTTGCCCTCTTTCACCTCTCGTCTTCTATGCTCTCTGCTGATGGTGACAGGAATTACAGCATCAGCTGAGTCTTTGATTCGATGAGGCTGGAAGGGGTTTTCAATACGTTTCTTATAAAGAGATTTTCCCTCAACAGCTCCACCTTCTTCCACTTGATCTGGTTCATCAACAGGGATTTCCACTCTGAGCCGAGTAGGGATCAAATCGTCCCCCTCTGGATAATCGTCTGCACATATGGGAGCCTTACTCTTAACCCTCTCCTTCTCCCTTTCCCTTTGCTTCTCTCTGGATGAGTGGCCCCTCCTCTTGCTGCGAGAGGCCTTAAGAGCAGATCTTTTCCCTGCCCCTGCCTTATGATGATGCCTAGGTTTTGACATTGTTAGGATCTCAGTAGACATTCCCTTGTCTACTCCCTTATCATCTTTATCCAGACCCCTGTCCAACACTCTGTCTATTGCCCTCTCTCTCCTCTCCTCCAGCTTCTTCATTAGGACTGTGTGGCGTGTCAAGTTGTCCACAGTCAGTTCAGGGTTGATGCGTTTGATGATGGCATGCTCCAGGTCACGAGGTAAATTGTTTAGGTCGTCCTCATCTCTTACTGGCCATTCCTCTGGAGGAAACTGGCCTGAAAAAGATGCATACTCTTTCTTTGGCTTCTCTTTTTTCCCTCCATTCCTTCGGAACAAACTGAGACCAAACTTTCTCCCTGGTTTATTGTCTTTTTCTTTGCGGCTAGCAGCATTAGTAGTTGCTGTAGTTTTGCTGATTTCACTTGCTTGACAGTCAGCTGCCGTGGAGGTGGACTGATGCTGCACAGTGGGTTTGTGATCTAATGGTCGTGGCCACTTTAAGCTTTTGCCTGTGCATTCACTTATGGAAACAGAGACAGAATGCTGGTCTGGAACGGTGGATGGAGAGACGGTTGCTGTTACAGTAGTTGAGGCAATATTAGTGGATGTTTTAAGAGGGCTGAAGCAGCTGCAAGATTTGCAGTGTGCAACTGGGAGAGACTGGGGGCTCTCAACACAGGCATCGTTACTCAGTAGGTAAGTAATGGGAGGAGGAGAAGGAGGTTCATCTGCTGACCCAGAAGTCCACCAATTCTTTTCTCTGACAATGTTGTTGGTGATGAAATAGGTCTGAGGGGTGACGACAAAGTAGCCCTCACCTGTATGGTAAATCTTGCGCTCCTTGATCAGTATGCCTAGAGCATTATAGAGGATGTCCTGAGTGGGGATAGTTATCCCTGAGATATAGAGAGAGAAAGGTGTGTTAAGAACAAAAGGCAAGCAAGATGAATATTTGTGTCTGGTTTAAGTGCAATAAGTCTAATAATACCAATTACCTAAAGCAAAAGTTTGTTTTCCCCCATGTCTATTTATTACATATGAAGTTACAGCCAGTAGCCGTTTAACTTAGAACAATGATTGAATATAGGGAAACAGCTGGACTGGCTCTGTCCAATAATAACAAAATCTGAATACCTCTAAGATTTTTTGCATGTTTAATTCAAGCAAAAACCAACAGGGGGTTATGTGTAATACTATTTTTCATAAGTTACTGTCTGGCCAAGAAATTGTCAAGCACATAAAAAAACAGACAGAGTCAGGCCAGCTGTTTCACCCTGTTTCCTGTCTTTTTGCTAGACTAAGATCAGATGTTATAGAAAGTGAATTACCCCTATTTAGTGTTGAACTATTCCTTTGACAAACAAGATGAGGCAATATTTTATGGATTACCTGGGTGGGCTTTACTCATGTGATTGACAAGTGCTTCTTGGTTGACAGTGATTTGGGAGGAGTTCATATCTGAGATGACTGAGCACAACACTTCAGCCAAGGGAATAAACTGAGACTGGGGAACGGGGGACATCTGCACTGGGGACAGGTCACCTGAAACACACACACACACACACCAACAGATTATTGAGTGAAACAGGTGGTCCTGCTGCAGTACACATAAACACACCTGGGGTAGGGAGCTCTCTGACATGTGCAGCCAGCGAAAACAACTCGAAGTACTGAAGTTGACATTCCTCTCCTAACCACCTTTTAAATCATGACCGAGGTGGTCTATTTATGTGAGCTATATGAGCCATGCCTGACTGCTTTTGAAATTCCATCAGTACTGGGACAGACCACAGAATTCCATTACTCCCACAGAAATGACCGCAGGTCTGCCTGCTGGGCAGATCAGATATCCTGCCCCCCATATCACACGGCCCTTCATGTCTAGAAGGTGCTCTTAAACAAACATGCTACCAAAAGTAATGGGGGACTAAGACAGAGACAGTCTTGGAAATATTTGCCTTTGTAAAAGTGTATGGAACTTATTCTGAATATGTATTAATATCAAAATGCCAACAATCTACATGTCTCCATATGCTGACAATGTGCCACTGACATAAAAACAAACTGTGGGAGCCCATTAGCCAGAAGCCACAAGGCTTTCAAATCATAAAACTAAGCTTCTTTTAAAGCTAACCACACATTTTGGAAAATTTCAGTATCAGAAACAATCATAGATGGAGAAACATCAGTGTTTAAGTTCCTTCAGGCAAATATCTTTATGTGCAAAGCCTTTAGTGTAGAGGGTGGGATATGTTCGATTGTGCTGCTGTACACACACCCTTACACACCCTGTTAATAGGACATGGAAACTGTATGTGGACTTGTTTCTCATTGTCATCTCTTATTGAGAAAGAATAGTCAGCTCACAGTTCCATTCCATGTAGGGATATATCATAATTTTTGGGTCATAATACATTGTTGAAGAGTATGAAAGACATGCACAAAATGACAATAGGGATGAGGTTATTATATGTAAGTAACTAGTTACACACACACACACACACACACATGCAAACACACACACACACACACACACACACACACACACACATATATATAAAAGGGCAACAATCTCAGTTCCAATCATTACATGAACAAAATTTTGGATACCACCAGTATTATGTCCTGCCAAACTATGAACTGTGTTTATGCATAATATTAGAAATGTGGATATAAGCCTTGAGGTTGTTAGTTTTAGGTATACACTAGAGGTAAAATGTTTAGGTTAAGATTAGAGTTGGTTGGGGTTAGACCTAGTTTGATGTGGTAATGCCTAGGATAATAATGTGGATGTGTGTTTTGTTGCTGTGCATAGCTACAGTGTAATATCCCTTAGAATACACTGTGAACCTGTGAGCAATAATATAAAAGGAAAACTGGAAAATGTTTGCTTAGCTCCTGCAGCCTTTATGAAACTGTTTTTCATAATGCTGACATCATTGTCTGCAAACTCTCCAAAAAATATAGACAAAGCACAAAGAGAAATGTTTACGCATAAGAAGCGAGCTCAGTAAAGGCACCAAAACAAATTAGATCCCACTGTTGATCAATGATTAGCATCTGGGCTGGGATAACACAAAGTCCCCTCATATGAATGGCAGACACAAGGGCAAGGACATTACCTTATCCACAGGACTGGAAAATTGGTTTTAGTTAATCAGCTACATTGCATTAATGTTAGGTGTATATTGGGTGAAAGCAGGGCTAAGTAAGTAAAGTAAAGTAAAAAAATGGCAATGATACAAAAGAGTCTTATTCTCTTATTTATTCACAGTATCCAATGCAGCTTGAGTCCAAACTTGAGTGTAAAAGATGCCACACACAAATAATTAATTCCAGCTTCAACTTGTTTGTGTTGTTGACAAACACATTTTCCCAAATAAATTTCAAGTTTCCAGTTGTGTTGACAACACTTTGTGAAACACTGTGTGAATTCTGTCGTGAGCTTCAACATGTGGCATGTGTGGCTGTGACTGATTCTCCCAACAACCCCTGGGCATTCAGTGAAAACACTGCCAAGCTCACACTTGATATAAACCAAACATTTATAACCCTCACACTTGAACCACTTATGTCCAAGGCAGGGAAAATATACAACTAATCATGGTGAAGCGAGACAGAACGCATGCGTACCACACTTAAACTTACTGATAGATCCAAGCAAGTCTGCTAATAACCTTTGTTTGACAAGAAATATGTGTGTGTTTGTGTATGCCAGATTTGACTTACAAAATGTAGCCCAAGTAGACTAGAACTATTGTATCCCATTTACCTTTAATATTTTCATTTATAAGAGCAGATCTAAACATTAAGGCGTTTTATCTTAGAGCTAAAACTGTGCCAAAAAGGTTCAATCCAGTTGTAATAAACTAAACTTTGGTTTTGACTAATCAGAGAAGAGGAAGGGCCAATATTTTTGAAAATATCCATAAATCCTCTGGGTGGAAACCACCTAATTCATACAAAAAATAGCTCAAATTATCACAACTCATCCAAAACAATATTACCGAACTAAAAAGCAACACAACTGAGTGTAAAGCAGCCAATCTGACAATACAGAGCAGTTTTTTGCCAGCTAAAATGTATTGATTGAACTTGTTCTCAGTTTGTGCTTCAGTTAAATTGAAAATACTTTATTATTATTATTTTATTTTCAGAAAGGAATATGACAAGCAAAGGCAGTAAAAAACAATTATCAGCACAGAGAGACTTATGAGCCTTAGGTGAGCTCTGTTTAAAGCTCATAAGTCTCTCAGACTGGGCTCTTTCTTTGTAAAACTGATCTTACGACACACAGAGGGATCATAAAAAAACATCTGCCTTCTCCCAGCTTCGACAGGAGACGTTAATCTGACTAAACCTCAGAGCGGATATCTCAATAGCCGTCTCCCTGGGCAATGAATTAGTGCTGCTGACTTAGCTCCTCATTGTTGTTAACTTCCTATAGGAACGACAGTCTGTCCACATAGCAACCACTTACAACAGTAAAAAGGTCAGCAAGGATATGATATGGTCAGAGGAGGGGAAGGCAAATGATATGTCTTGATCATGGGGAATTAATAACCTACTGGAAAACTTCCCAAATCTCTTCTCACAGAGGCAGCTTTGGTAGATTTAGCACTCTGGCCATGTCCTGGCTCAGAGCAGGATATCCTGTCGGACACCTGCTAACATAATCTCTACTCCTAAAACAGAAATAGGTTCACGTAAGAACATGTTTCCCACATTCAAGTAAATAAATTACAGTTGGATAACAGCACTGACTAAAAAAATTCAACAGACAATGAGCCTGACAATGTAGGTGTGTGACCGAAGACAGGAATACACCTATAGATGTTCATTTGTGGGAAAATGTTAGTGTAATATAAGGATGGGCCAGGCAGAGGATTAGTGTTTATTGAGTCTAACATTAGCAGGCGTGACCGTCTGGGAGGTTCACTGTTGTAACCATCTTCACTCCAGGGGGAACGGACCTCTGTGTTCCTGTAATCTAAGACCAGGAGGACAGACTTTACACCCTTTGTCAAACACAGCATGAATACCCAGCTGGATGCTATGGCAACCGAGCCCTGTGCCACAAGGAAGAGGGAGGGAAACAGCAGCTCGGGAATCAAACAGGAGACAAGATTTGTATCTGGGAAGGTTAGGGCAACCAACTGTCCAGTATAGCCCTCTTAAGAGGGAATTTACCAATTTTGTAAGACAGTTGTGGTTTATTAGCACTGCTTTGAAAACAACTTGTTGGTTTTCATGTCAACAACCAAATGCAATACTATGAATGCCTTCCCGGAACATTGGTCTGAAAATGCGCAAAATGTTATCTCAATATTTTAAAAATATCAGGTCTCCTGCTCTCTATGACAGGAAACTTTTTACTTCACTCCACTGTAGCCATTCAACTTCCATAGTGGTTGGAACAAACGGGTTCATTTGGAGCGTAACCCAGCTGTAATGACAGATACTACTGAGTTGCATTACGGGAAGTGTAGGATCCAGTGCTTTTGGATCTAGACCCATACCAGGGACTAAAAGTCAGGATATCTCAGCATTTGCTGCAGCAGAGATTGTTCATTGTATGTCCTGGAATATATGCAATTAAACTGCTGGAGTAAAGCAATGAGGTGTGATCCACCATCACAGACATAAATCACAGAGCCAAACAGTTTAGTATCATTATTCATTTTTCATTCCCAGGTTATTTAATTTGATTTATTAAAGGAGTATATGTTGGACTGAGAGAGAGCTCTTGCTGAGAGTGTCTCAGTGAGTAATGCTCTGGTGATGCATACTTCATATGGCAAATTGAATTAACTTTGTATAACATATAAGTCTAAAGTTTTGCTTAAATAATATTGACCACAACATTAAAATAAAGTGACAAAGCCAACACAATTCTTCTGCTCCACACAGAGCTAAAAACATGGATTTCATCACATATCATAAACTTTCCATGTCAGAGTAAACTGCTGCCTGGGGGATAAGAAACGAAAAATGCCTGAAGCTGACTGCTCAGATTGTGGAGATGATTGACAGAGACCTTCTCTCCTCTATCCCCACGAAGACAGTTTTGCCTGCTGACACTGATCAATGCCACATGTATTCACATGGCTGTGCTGTTAGCTGGCCTCGAAGCCGCATGAGTCCCATTTCTTACGTGATTGCATTACCTCCAGCCTCTTGGAAGAAAACACACAGCACACTAAATAGTACATACTCCAAATTATCTTTACTGAACATGAGTGCAGCCATGTGATGGTCAAAATTATACAAATTAAGGAACATATGAAGTCTTGCAGCAACACAAACCCCAACATCATTTTGTGACCTCTAAATCAGTGGTTAGATGGAAGGGGCATGTCTTCCTAACATTTGGCATGTGAAGCATGAAAGTACCTGTTAGTCTTTAAAATACACATTGGTAATACTTTGCAACACACAGACACAGAAGTACATAACAGAGATATAGCCTTTAAAAGCCTAAATACAATTTACATTTCAACTATTTAATTTTTTTAACATTTGTGACATTTAACTTGAGACTGACAGTAACAGTAACCCTCTGTTTCACCTGCATTGCCAGCCTTTGATAACAGGAAAGATGTCATGTGTTGTAAAGTCCAAAGTAAAAACTAGTCTCAAGCGGTACTGTAAAGTCTATTGAGGTTCCTGTAAATTTTAGCACATTTTAATGTGAACCATGGCGTGTGTGCTTATTAGCCATGGTATCGGCATGGTTCAAGGGTGTCAATGACATTGCCACTTTGAAACATAAGGTTTGGCGCCGCAATCCCTCCACTTCATGGCCTCTCTGGAAACACAAACTCACAAACACAAACCACTTTATCTCCTGCTATCGTCTAATCTTTTAGGCTCCAGTAAGCAAACAGGCTAATCTTCTCTCTCCCTCATTAAGGACACACTGCGTAGCATTCAACGTGAACTTGAGGCCTATCCAAAATCCCTCCCTGTCTCCCATCGACTGAAACCTTGCGAAGGACATGCTTCAGTGAATCTACAGGCTGTGAGCGAAAGATCTGAGTTAAGTCAAGGGTGAGACAATGTCAAACATTTATACAGTCAGATTCATCTAAGGAGAAGAAATACTAACTGTAATTTATGTTGTGACTCCCTCCAAGTCCCACCACCCTTTGTTTTGGGTTTCTTTGGTCCAACAGGCCTCCATGACCCCGCCCTTCGTGTGTGTGTGTGTGTGTGTGTGTGTGTGTGTGTGTGTGTGTGTGTGTGTGTGTGTGCGCGCGCATCACGTTTTTAAACATGCTTTACGAGTTTGTGTCTTTTCACTCCCATAGAACACAGATGTGGGCACTGCAGTTAAATGGCCCAATTAACTGAGTGAAAAGATCTCTTCAGAGAGCTATCACAGCCCCAATGTCCCAACAACCAAACCTCGCCCATTCTAACAGCACTGCCCTTTCCTGTCCATCCACTCTGAAAGAAATATGGCCATTAACATCACATCAAAATGTTTACATCAAACATCTATTCTTGAATGTACTTTATTATTACTATGGAAACGCTTCCTGTATATAGCTGGCTGCCACTTATAAATATATTAGCAAGCAATAAAATGGAAAGACTGAGCCACATCTAATAGCTTTATTGATTGATTCACAGCAGTAAAACCAGCATTTGTGCCCAAACTTGAAAGGACTCGGTAAATATTTAATCTGTCCCACTGATGGTCAAGTATGTCAGAACGCTTGTGTTTAAATATTAAGTGAAGAGTAAAGTCTGGACTGTGCCCTCTTTGCAATCAGTGTTTGAGAAGATGTGTTTTGTTGGGAGGTAAGCATGGCAATGCTAATTCAGATTAATTTAGATTAAATCTGGAGTGCTTTCTGTATTATTTAATCTGATTTAAATCTATTGTCAGGACATGAACTTCTACTTCTACTGCATCTAAAAAGTAAACTGTACTCATTAAACTTTCTTTTGTAAGACAAAAGAAAAAAGTTAAAACACCATAATTTAAGATTTGTGAACTAAAACTTTAAGCAATGAAGGTAAACACAGGCAGGCTTTGTGTTGACCCAAATCACCATAGAAACCTTCACTGTGGCAGCGACCTGCTGCATGTAATACAAGCAGCAGACATGTAGTATGGATATCTACAATCCAGCTATGGCCTCAAGACTCACTTTGCCAAACCAACTCTTTGACATTTAACATATGTTGGCAAGAAAGCATAAACAGGCTGTGACTAAGCTTCTCAAACAAACTTTTACAGACCCTAAAACATCTTCACTCACATAGCTGGTTACCACAGATCTTGGCTGCAAATCCCTGCATCTTTAATACCATTAAATAATTCTTTTACCATCTGATTCACAACTATTTGAACAACAACACAGCTCATGCCATTACAAATAAATGACCAGCTGCTGAACTAGTATGCAAAAACTCATGTTATCATGTTCTTGTGAAACAGCAATCACACCAGGTGCTTAACAGAAAACCAGCAACAAGGTGGAGGTACACAACCTGTATCTTATAGCATAGCACAAATTGCACTGTGTAACCTTATACCTATACTTGGTAGTGCCAATAGAGAGGATTTAGCACAGAAATCCCTGGACTCTATTTTCCCATCTTTTTACTTCATACCTCCTCAGACTTGGGCCACACCCCAGCATATCTGGCTCTTGTCTGCTTTCATGAACATGAACATTACCCCACAGTCTGCCACTAACTTTTCTGCCAGGCGACTGGTAAGTCCGACCCAATTAAATGTGGGCCACAGTACCTTTCCTTTGTTCTATAACAGCAAGTTCAAGATTTTACTATTGCAGTTAGAATCACTACAATGTGCAGTCCTTAAGTGACTTGCAGAAAGATTGAGAGAACAGTCTATAATTTCCAGAGAGTGAGATATCCTGAATTTTAGTAACTGTATAAATAACCCTGCATGAAATCAGCAGGGTCTTTTTTTCAGATACCGGAAAGCTCATTTAGTTTCAACATTTATTTACAGGTTCCTGTTAAAATTTGATATAACTATAAATATACTTTTAATACAAGTTTGGCTTAAAAGCTCAATATTCATACTGGCTTTTTCTTGCCTCTTTCAGAACTGAATTCTTGGTTCTTAGTCTTGATTAGTTTTCAATTACTACAGACTGTTTTACCAAAATACACACCAATTCTGATTTTCTACGGCTGATAATGGAGCTAAGTCGGCTTAAACCTACACTAAACATTCCTATAAGACCACGCTTAGACTTTAAATAGATAATTACCCTAAAGCCTACATTATACCAAATTAAGTCCACAGTGGGACTGTTGACAAAAATCACTGTATAAGCATTTCTGCAAAATGTAATAGACCGGATGCATGAATGGGCAAACATTAAATAAAAGACATTAAATCACTTTGTAATTACTTTTAACTCTGTGGTTGAAAAAGATGATTAAGGTAAAAGATCCATTGTATAAATTGGTTCACCACAGATCTGTTTTACTCTATTGACTTCAATCCTGATTGGCTCATAATTGCAATTTCTCAATGAGACACAAATTATACAAAAAACAAAATCATGAGTATTACATTCTACACTGAAGCAGAATTTCATTGCCTAATCTGTACAACTTTATAATGTACAAAAACACAATGCTGCTCTGTCTGTTGATCCCTTTCTAGCGATTGATTTAGTTTTGGCTCTGATTCAGTTGTGTGGGTCTGGTTTCACAACTAGTTTGCATCAGTGTGAAAAAAGTCTTCAGTCTTTTTTGTGTGTGCAACAAAAGGTGTTCCACAAGGTTCCATTTTAGGCCCTATCTTATTCCATATTTATTTATTTATCCCTATTTTTTACTGTTGGTAACCAAGTTTTTAACACCTGCACATGTATTTCCGCATATTTATGATGCTTTTGTACTGTTGGATTGATGATGAAACTAAACTGTGCTGGGACATTTCATTTTAATATTAACCACTGAGAGAATGAGGTATATATATATATATATATATATATATATATATATATA
>CM076659.1:10789173-10823359 GCA_038496675.1 Rachycentron canadum | reverse complement strand
CACCCCCCCCACCCCCACCCCTCCTTGTGTGGACTTTTCCTCCTGTTCACATTCCTCCCTTTACTTGTCCATGCACCACTCAGTCCGATGGAGCTGACTGACTGACACCAAGTCAGCAGGTAGGCAGCAACAAGGCCAAATCCAGACACAATAACATTCAAAGAGAGACACATTGTTGGAAGGGCAGACCACGAAAGAAAGGCAAGGAGGCAGGAACAAATGGCAACTCAGAGTCAGTGTGTCGGTTGCTGGGACACTGTATCAACAACCAAAAGGAACCTGCTGCATCTCAGCTACCCCTCCAACATTTGGATACCTCCAACACTCTTTTTGAATTTTATTGGAGAGGAAGGTGGTGCTTTGTGGCAGAGACACAAAGTCAGTCCCCACACGTGTATTTTCTATAACAATATAATAAGAGTTTAGCACCCTTCTCCTTAAGTAAGAAAAAATGTGAATAACCTGCTGTATCTCTTAAGAATACTGTCATTAGATGTAAAACCCACACAGGGTTGTCATTTTCTCCAGCAGCTGGTGCCGTCATGCATTTACAGCCCATGAGATCATGATATAGGAGGCTGCATAAAGGTTTCCATTCATTGTTTCTGTGCAGCTATATGCTGCCTTAACACACATCCCAGTGAGGAGAGCCAGAGGATGGAGAGCAATTAGAGAAGTAATTACATGGCACACGGAGCTTTGTTAACAAGCTTTGTTAAACATGTCACTGTGTCAACAACAAAGGGAAGCTGATTTGCAAAGGCAATCCACTCAAACTGACCACACAATATTTAAGGGAATGAAGTCATGAGGAAAATCATATCTCCATATGATGGAGCAGCTTTAACTGGCGAACTGATTGGAACTGGTTTGAAACTGGTGACATTTCACTTTAGCCAAAATAAGCAGAGATTACAGGGGAAATTATGAAAAGATATCAACTTTCTATTCTTTGTTGTTGTGAGGGGATTTGCAACATCCAAGAAGTGAGAGACAAAATAATTGTCCAAACCTGCTGTTTGAGATGTGAAAATAAATCACTACTGATGGCACCAACACTACAACTTTGGGTAAAGGTAAGGAGGACTTTTGCCAGATCAGTAGAATAAAAAGGGGGAGGAGGAGTGATGAATCCTGCCAGCTCTGTGTTGTTCAAAGTTTATGGCTTTCACACATCTCTCTCAGTGTGGTAAACAAATGTTGTGTGGCTCTACTAAAAAAAAAGTGTCCTGTTTTTTTGCGTTTGTTTGCTTTGCGACTTTCTCATCTCTGTCACGGGATTTCTGGCAGCTTTCAGGTGCAAGTTCAAAGTAATACTTTATGATATATGATCATTCACAGTATTGATGTTACATACCGACAGCTTTAATGATGAATCCCTTTGGTGACCTTAGAGCCCTGCGCATCCACGCTTCTCTCAGCACCTCCAGGTTGTTTGCGTTCCCTTGAATGAAAAGCACTAAATTTTCCATCCATCCTTGAAAGTACACTTCTGCTATGGCCTTAACGAGTCTTTTATTCCAGAAACTGCGTAAGTTTTGCTCTTTGAAGTCCGCAAATATCTCCTGACCACTCGTAGTGTTGGTGTTGAGTTTCCCTCCGCCGGCGCGCAAACTCTCCTCGTCCGGGCCGAAGACCACAGCGAGCGAAGCGGCGGAGAGTTGGACGACCCGCTGCTGGTGAGACATTTCTAACGCCTGAATCGGCCCCAGAAAGGAGCTATCATGCCAGTAATGAAAGTGCACTTGTTAAAAGACTGGCCTGCCCTCTGAAAAGCCAAATAAACGCCGGATTTTGACGCGCATTCCTCCACGGTGCGTCTCAAAGCTACACGGAGTGAACCGGAGGCGCAGAGGGCGTCCGACTGGTTTCTCTCGGCTTCTGGGGAAACCAGTGACGGTGGCAGAGGAGGAGGGATCAGCCTGCTGCTGGGACACACAGGTAGACCTCCCACTGACTGTCCACAGGTGTGTGTGTGTTGTTTGTCTTCTGCACAAACCTGGTGAAGGGGGAAGCTTTTCATTTCACCCTGTAAGAAGAGATAATAATGCAAGCTGCTCAGTGTTCAACTGAAGTGGTATTTTCTACTCACCTGACCTCCAGCTACAACAGATCCGAGCTCGGACCAGCTACTGCACAGGATCCCTGGGGTGGCAGGAAGCCAGTGTTTTCCTCAAGGACACTTCAGCGATATCCTACATGGGCTACTTCAGATAGAGATCATCATCAGACCTCCCTGGCTCCAAACATGTCTGTGGCATGCTTTCAATGCTCAATGCTCTCATTTTGTTTTCTGTTCCTCTTTTTGTTTGGAGAATCCTTCATCATAAAACTGTCATATATTATCACAGGAAAGACTGTGTGTCTAAAAAGATGATAAATTAACTTTTTTGTAATAACAGCAAAGTAGCTGACATGTTGCAACACAGCACAAATCTTATCCATATGTAACAAAAGGTCTGAATTAAGACAAAATGGCAACATGGAGGCCTCATAAAACACTTCCTGCACAGAAAATTGTGTTTACAGGAATCACCATCAAAGGACACCAACAAAGCTTAAAAGTAGCTTTTGCTGATGGATTTTAAATTAATGCATGTACAATTTGTTTATTTCCAGCGCTCCTCATGAGAATTTGGCTGTGAAATTATTCAACATTTAACTTTCTAGAGCCAACTGGTTTGTGAGGTAAACAGGGATCTTATGAGATAAAATGATTTATTTCTATTGCATTTACATAACAGACTTGAATAACATAACAAACTTGAATTATTGCATTTCACAACAATGATTTAAGGAAGAGATTAAGGAGAAAATGCTGATTCAATAAAAGTGTATGAGCTGCTGCCACAGGGCAGATATTTGCCACTAAAATGAGAACCATATCCTCCTGTGCTCCAAAAAGTGGGACCCCATTAGACCCTGTTTTTACTGAGGCTAGAACAGGCAGAGTCTGAAGTATGGACAGACAGACACCTCATATATCACAGTCTCAGAAAGCCTGTGGCTTTAGTTTCAGGAGCACTAAGTCCCCTTAGAGGCCAGGGACCAGTCTGCCTCAGTGTGGTATTAGAGCCTGTGCGGGAACAGGATATTGTGCTTCCTCTGTACATGAAAAGAATACATCACCTCAGCCTACACTGGATGAATTATGTGCAGTCTGTCCTGGGGAAACAGAGCTGAATGAACTTAGGGGGGCAAAAGAGAAAACTTGCAAAGATTGTGTGGGATTAAAGATTTGATTTGTTTGCATGAGACAGGAGTTGAAGAGATTCTTTGTGGCGTATGGTTTTTGAAGCTTTTGATAATAAATTTAAACATTAGTTCAGACCAACTTGTCATTACAAACTCCTGCTGTGCAGCCAAACTTTGTTCAAACCCACAAAATATCATTGAAATTCTAGAGGAGATCCCAAAGTTTCCAAAGATATCAAAATGGAGAAATATTTATAAAATAATGCACAAGACATCTGGAATATTTTCATGTAATGGAATAGTGCCATCGTAAAACAGCAGTCTTTGAGGCCCTTTCAACTTTGTTTTGTTTCACTTGTTGCAAACATCATGTATGATGAATTCAATGAAGGATCTAAACAGTGGATACAGACTATACAGTATAAAATACAGTCAGACACTGTGGAGTTTTGACTGCTGGCAGCTCCATGGAGCAGTTTATTCATCCTCCTTTAGTTTGCATGGTTTCCACAAGAATCTTCCAGGTTTGATTCTGCTAACTTTCTGGATGTCAGGAGTTTTCCAGTCTTTGTGGTATTAACTAAGCTAGGAGGCTGCTAGCTTTATCAATTTCTTGCTTAACTCTCACCAAATAAATTAATAAGTGTAATTCCCTTAATGTCAATCTATTCATTTAATAACTGTTGTTTTGCATCCATCATTTATCAGTTTACGTAGCTTTTGTAGCCTCACATTCATATAACTGCAGCTCTGATATGAGGTTAGAAGCCCTTTGGCTCTAAATTATTCTGGCTTAGTGTTAATATAACTGCTCATGTCTTCACACATGTGCTGGTGGAGAGGCAGATCAGACATGAGCAAGAGATGTCATTTTTCTTGGTATCATATTCTTATATTAGAGACAGAAAACAGTAGCGAGCTGACAGGAAATGAAGGAAAAGAGATGTGGAGTACAACAAAGGTCCCCAGACATGCTTGAAAAGGTGGTTGCAAGGTATAAGCTTTAAACACCAAAGACAGCAGAGATATTGGTCTTAGAAAATAAAATGAGAAATTGCTTGTTAAAGGGTTAAACTTACAACAAAGTTTCTTTTACTAAAAATATAGTGAATACAGTGAACGACTACTCCCCCAACACAATACATCTGTGATATTACACATATGTCCCAGCCACTAAAACATTTTTAGCACTATTTGCATTACATGGATGTTTGAAGAAATGTTCATTGTTTGGTACCAGTAACTTCCCCCAGATAAAAATATTGGCACACACTTTGTTTTATTTGAACATGTACAATAGGGCCTGACCTGCCGGCCTGACCTCTATCTAAAGTCTGAGGGCTCTTTCTTCCAAATGTTTAGTCTGCTGGTTGGACTGATTATCAAGAAGCAAAGTTCTCCAAGTTACCATAATTACATGAAATCCTGCACTCTGGCCCCCAATTTTCAATTAGCATATGTATCTCTCCCTGTTGCTGTGCATTGAAGCAATTTTGAAGTATCAGGTGGCCAACGACCTTGATGTGATCAGTGTATATTTTGAACATGATAATTTCAATGAACCACAGTCCTGAACCTATACTTTGAGTCTCTACATACAAACTAAAACATCTGGTCCCACTATAAGCTCTTAGCTCTTGGGACATTTTCTGACTAAAACACCCGTTGAAGGATTCCTGTTTAACTCCAAGAAGAAAATAGCCTATGACGCAAAGTGTCCCTAAATCTCAGAATAATTCCTTCTCATGAACCAATTTATGTGCAGTATAATTTCTTCATGAGGTTTTGCATGTTTTTAGAGGGTGTATCACCTCTTTGTTAGGGTTAGAATAGGACTGAGGAATTTAAATATGAGTTGTAACATAGAGGAAACCGAAAGGGTCAGTGCTGCCTTATGTGGTGGAGGTCAGAGGTCATTGGGGGGTCAGGTGTAGGCCATTTATTCGGTAACCTGTCAAAATGGTATTCCAGAGAGGATATGAGGATTTAGACATTTAAGAGATATGAGGCTGCATGGCTATGATTGATTGCTAGTGTGTTTAGGTAGACATTTGTCATCAGCACACACATTTGCTTGCTTATGCCCCTCTAAGAGACATTTAAAGGGTTAGTTTGACACTTTAGGAAATATGTGCTGTCTTGCTAAATATATGTATGGCTACAGCTAGCAGCTGGTTATCTTATGTTAGCTTAGCACAAAGACTAGAAATAGGAGGAAACAGCTTGCCTGGCTCTGTTCACATGATAAATCCACTTACCAGAATATCTACAGCTGGATTATTATATACAATAAAGAATTTAACCAAAGAAGCAAACAAATGTTGCAGAATTTTGGGAGTCAAGTGCGAGCCATGCTGTTTCCCCCATGTTTCCAGTCATTATGTTAAGATAAGCTATCAGTCTTTTAGCTCCAGCTCAACATTGAGAGTAGTTTTCATCTCTCTAATCTTCAAGTGAGCAAAAATCATATTCCCCAAAATGACAAGCTACTTGAAGAAGCTGAAGATGGGTTTAACTCAGGCAAGGAAAAGATGTTTAATCTCTGATCTTGGATCAAACATGCAATTCCTTCATCAATTCTGCTTGTTAAGAGTTTCTAGAGTTTTAATCTTTATACCTGAATGAACATGTCCCAACATCAGTCTCTGTACTCTGTTATTACAATTTCATTATCTCAGCACTCTGCCATTGCAGCCGACATCAAAGGGAGCTCAGGCTGGTTTGGGTTCAGTCTCTGCAGTGTGTATTAACATGTAAGACAATATAGTATTCACACATAAGTGCTTCAGAGCACAAATCAGTGCGTGTCTTAAGGGAAACCTGCAGGAGCAAATCACTTGACAGAGTGAGCAGACAGTAAGTCAAACATGATGATAGTGGTTTTTCCATAAAACATGATTACTCAAGTCGGGACTATAATTAACTCATGTCGTTTTAATAAGTCTAGTATAGAGAAGGTCTCCAGCAAAGCACTTAGTCTGCAGAGGAGGAGGATTGATTTTATACTCTGAACTTTTTAGAGGACATTTTTAACAGAGCAAAAAAGGAGAAAAGAAAGATTGAGAGTTACTTTGAGTTCTAAGTTTGAGTTCTAGAAAGTGGTGAGTGATGGTTTACACCCACATCCTTATGAACCACACACATGCACACAGAAGACCCTGTGGACATGCCAAAGATCACAGCCATGTGAGAGATGTCTACAGCTGCACTTTGAGGTTGGGTGAGAGTGCAGGATGGTCGGTTGGTTTAGTCTCGTCTTTTTTCCACACTTTGTGCAGTGTTTGTGCACTATCCTTGTCCACACCACTGAGTTCACAGGTGCAACCAGCTCTCATCAAACACTGACCCCCATAAAGCCATAACAGTCTTGTTACCAAGTAGCTCTCTCTGTTCCCGTGTGACAGATTCTTTTGTGCAGCTTAAAGTTGTGGGTAAATAGACAAAATAGTAGAGAGATAGAAGGTCAGTTTATTCTTCTGGATGAAATGGATGAAAAGTTAAGGGATCAAAAGTATCAAGGTACATTGTCCGACATTTCATGCCAGACCCCTTGTGGACTTGTGAACTTGTATTACCAGCCCTGGTTTCAGCTTCTTAAATGTTTGTTCTCATATCGTTAACTGGAAATCTTAGGGCTCTACAACACAAGCTAGTTTTCACCATTTCCTAACATTTTATGGACTAAAAAATTGTTAAATTGATCAAGATGTTTCTGGTAAAAAGACCATGCCAGAGGGGTTTAACTGAAAGCTCCTGAACAGCTACTAGATGGTCCAGGTCAACTATCAAACTCATTACATACTTTTTTCAAATAGTTTAAGCACTTCTCTATCGTTGTTGATGCGGTTTTTATGAGGAACATCAGTACAAGATGTTGGACAAGACATTTTTTCCTTGGATTCATTTCATTTTTGTACCTAATAAAAACACCAGCTGTCTGCATTTTTTTTTCAGCTTATGCGCACCAGGTTCTTGGCTTTAAACCTAGTCTCTAAATGCAGCTTAAATCAGTCAGCATCAAATGATTGGCAGACTTCACCATCATCAAGGCTTATTCTGGTCTGTGATGTGTCACCTGCCACCAAATTAAAACCCAGACAGAAACTAACTTGGATATATTAAACCAGGATCTAAATGACCATAGCTTTGAACTGAAGAAACAGAGCCTGAAAGCCTTTATGGTAATGTGACATCAAAGACGTGTGCAGCATATGAGCTTCATTACTGGAGCACACTGCCAGCAGAGGAGAAAAATTCATACTGTCAGTGAGCCAGAGGAGGATACATGAAGTAACACATGTTCTGATTATAACACTGATACACAAATACGTGCAAGTTCTGTTAGCATGCTTCCACTGTTCTCAGCGACCCCTGCTTTAAGGTGATGTAAAGTATGCAGGAAATGCCTCTTGGTGACTTCCTGGTCTGTTTTACAGCTTTGAGAGAGGAAGAAGTGCAGGAAGGAGAGCTGGACTTAGGAGAGGGAACTGTCACTTTGGGTGCAATATTTAGGACGTTTTTCAATCTTTAAGTCGCTTATAATGAATGTTTTTATTTCAACAATTCTAATTTTGACACACCACTACATGTATGTGAAATGTGTTGGTCATCGTGACAAACCCACAGAGAAGCATGTACCAACTTTACTGTTGCCCACAGATCACGCCAACACACTCTCATCACTCATCAGCACCATTTCTAGACGCAGCACGCAACTGTGCTGAACACTACCTGGTCAGCACCAAACAGCAGACAGATAAAGTCAATAACTAACTGGTCAAAATGAATGCTAATGTTGTCACAGGATGTTTCCACTCCCTCCATGTGGCCAAAAAATGCAGATTTGACTAAATATACCAAAGGTTTCTAAAATGATGGAAATATGGTCTGTTGGTGACCTCAGTAAAACTGCCTCCTATTAAAAAGAGTCAAAATGAAGTACATCAATATATTAAGACATTAGCATTTAATGTGTTTTGGTTTTTATTGTATTGCTCATTTCTGTTACCAATTTATAATTTATACATTATAAAGTAAGTTATGAAATTAACAAATGAGGTGATAATTTTCAAGCCAATAATTATCTCTTCTTAAAGGTTTAGTGAGCATAAATGGACTAAACTAGGATGAGGCTTTTATTCAGATCAGAATATGTTGTCATGGGGTAAATTTACATTTATTATAGAAAGAGGAAAATAAATGAAATACAAATAAAATGGGGAGATTTACTTTTGATTTAAATTGGTTTGAATTCTTGGCCTGCTGACTCTGCACACCTGCAGCTTTTTGACTGACTGGTAGTTATTGCACCAGCTGGCTTCCTGTGTTTACCCCACACACACAGACACACATTGTTGCTCTGTAGATGTTATGATCCATGTTTGCATGCACCGTGTCAAAGCCAGCTTTGCAATTTTACAATGGAAGTGTTTGTTTTTCCAAATTGCAAGCTGGTACTAGTACCAGCAATCTTGGGTTCCCACTGTATGATTATCTTATTGAATGACGTACATACCTTCAGGGCAGCATGCAGTGTCAATTAGGGAATATCTGCTTTTCCCCAAGTGTAGAAAAGCAGATATGTGATGTTCAGTCTGGATCAAAGCTGTGCTTTGTGTTACTATTGTTGACTGGTGAAATGTGAAACTTGTTTCAAATTATGGAAAATTGTGTACAATTACATTAAAGGGCTACCTGATTTTCCAATCCTGTAAGTGTCATATTATTCATATCAGCATCTAAGGAAGAAACTCTAAGAGTGGACTGCAAATGCACTGCTAATCCTTGTGCTATTATGGTGGTCATCCACACTGCGCAGAGTGGAGGCGTTCCTGTGTTCCCAATGTGAGATGCCCCAGAGACATGCTGGTAAAATCAACCATGGAACTTTCTCACACTGTAACCCAGTATTCCCAGGGAAAGGCCTTTGAGAGGGGGGATCGTTTCCTCAACAATTGCGCCACTTTGCTGTGCACCTCCTGAGGAAGCTGGGTTCCTGCAGCCCTAGCTGAAAACCGGCCCCTCTCTCTCTCTCTCTCTCTCTCTCTCTCTCTCTTTTTCTTACAGGTGGGGCCTGTGCAGGCTGCTGTGGGGACAAACAGAGCTGCTCAATGGAGCCTGTCATGTATCAATTACCTGAAATATCAAACAGCTCATAAGAGGGCGGTTGACTTGTTTGTATGACTTTGGTGGTCAGAAAGATTTCTGGAAAAACTCAGAGATGTCTAGATGGTGAGCAAAAGTGTTTTCTGCCCCAGAGGATGTGTAA
Source organism: Rachycentron canadum (assembly GCA_038496675.1). NCBI lineage: Eukaryota > Metazoa > Chordata > Actinopteri > Carangiformes > Rachycentridae > Rachycentron > Rachycentron canadum. The sequence continues at coordinate 10,813,896 of CM076659.1, read as the reverse complement.
GGGAAGCTGGATCAGTTGTCGTCTGAATGACTTATCTCTATCACAATTCACTACTCAGGAAATTCAATTCTGTGCTGCACAATGAAGCCAGACTATAATAAGCAAAGAATAAATCGTGTACAGTTTTTAAGGTGAAGAAAAGCTCAGCAAAACAGAGCTTGGTTTCTACTGTGAAGATAAAGGTAACAATTGGTTGAGTTACTTCTGATCATTAGGCCTCTGAGGTTAAAATGGGCCTTTTTGGGGCCCAAAAAAACACTCCCATGGTTCTTAATACATTATTTTGTTTGACTACATTTAGACTGGGACCTGCATTTGTGTCTTATCGTGTCACCAACATAGGCAGGATTGTCCAGAAACAATGCAGGGAGCTAACAAACAGTGACTCCTGACAGGGTTTGAAAAGCTGACCCATTGGGACTCTAGGCTGTGTGTGAGGCGAGGGGGCGGGGCACTTTTGTCATGATAACTACAACTCTGAACTTTTGACATGCACGTAGGATGGAGGCTGTTAATGGAAAAGAGTGATTCCCCAAAGTGCTGATGAGGGAGCTTAAACAAATCTGTAATCTTATGGAAAAGTAAGAATTAGTTAAACTAACAATGAGACCAGTGTAACGTTGGTCTGCAAGAGGTCTGATTTACATGAAAAGTGAGGACCACAAGAGGGTGAACGGCAACGTGATCGGTTACTAAACCAAACTGCCTTTTTACTAACCCTGTCAACCCCTGGAAACTCTGACCCGGCACAGAAACAGCCTGATTGTCAGCAGACCAGCCTGTGAGTGCAGAAGCTCTTTGATACCAGGGTGGGGGTGCCGGGTTAAAGAGGAGGGGCAGGGACGTGGCCACAAAAGCCTTCTGTCGTAGCGTTGGAGTGGGGTTACCTGCCCTGCTCTTTGCGTTGGAGTCTAATTTCACACATCACATGTGTGCATGCATAAATATAAGCGTGCACATCTAAGTGCCAAACTTCACACACACACACAGCTGCTGTTGTGATTTTGAAGGGTGAGGCGTGTGAATGTGGTTCCTCAGGGGACAAATGAGGTTTGTTTGTCAAGTATTCAGAGCACGATACCAGGACAAAAGCAGCTACATAACCAAAGTACTGGGTGACAGTAGTCATTGTTCTCTAGGAAATGACATAGACAAGCTGGTGGAAACAGAGAGATATGTTTCCTGATATGCAGCATTTTTTTTTTTAAAATGTGAAGTAGGTCCCAGTCTCTGTGGCAAATGTGATAAATTTAGCTGTCACTTTCACAGCTGCATCATCTCTCAAAAGCACTGTGTGACATTAGACCAGTTGGATTAAATGAAAACGTGATAAACTTATATCTAATATATAATTTATCTAATAAATTATACCATAGTTTGTGAACAGTCTCTATGATATAAATTAAGACATAAATGTTTCACAAGTTTACAAGTTGGCAGTGACTTGACATGTGGACAGTGTCTGACTGCTTCCACAAAGATACGGGTAGAAGTCTATGAGAGAAAAATTGATTATCAAATATCACTGGTCACTGATAGCACCTCAATTAAAGTGCCACCTTGCAATGGCATGGCAGTGTGTTAGAGGACAGTCTGAAGGAAAGTGTTTGCTTGGAAAGGGAGTGGTGGGAGAGGAAATGAACCCAGCATTACAGTGACAGGAGGTAAGAGAAATCCAGCAGCTTGAAGACATGAAAGGACATCTCAGGAAACAAAAGCTTCAAAGGTAAATGATCTACAGGAGGCTAAGAGGGAGGAACCTCCCTGTTCCTCAGACAAACTCAATGACAATATGCTACATAATTAATATTCTTTGTCTGAATTGTGTCTGGTCACACCCATAATATTGTTTTTCCTCCACTGCGGATCCTGTTTCTGATGAACGGCGTGAAGTCACTTTTGCTCTCTGATCTTGGCTTCATCATATCTTCCCCTCTGTTAGTGCTTGGATCTCTGCTTCTGTCGGCTTCACTAATTTTTCAAATGATCCATTTCATGCTTTACGTTAGAAAGGTTTAGAGCTCTTCTCACCAGTCACAGTCCTGCACCTGATAGTGCTGTCACAGACTGAGAAGAAACAAGAATGATCTTGCCTCAGGTCTGTTTCTTTTACACATGTTGCCATGTTTGCCACTGCAGGGAAAGAGTGAGCAGTGTAATAGCATACATGAGGATGTCATACTTAATATCAGAGATACAGATTTAAGAAATACTGAGATCAAGACCAGCTGCAGTTTTTCAATATAAACCCCAAATGGTGCTCAAAGTCAAAGTTTGTTAATTGGCCAAAAAGTAGTAAAAGTCTTAAGGCACATTTTCTTACATGAATGCATATGTAACGTAATTAAATAATAATACTATCTGGCCTCCTAAAAATGTTATGATCTCAGTATATTGTGCTCAGAGGCATTTTTCCTATTATGCAAATGTCAAGTAGATCTAATATTTTATTAACAATTAAATCAGCTTATTTTCATGGTGCCACAGACTCATTTTTTTCCACCTCATTGTTATGCCTGTTCCACAATAGACACTCAAGAAAAGCACAGGTGTTGCTTATTATTGTGGCTCCCTGGTCTGCCTCACTGGGGCACTGAAATGTAACATAATTTATGTTGTTCTTTTCTCACTATGACAGGTCAAAATGTCTGCTGTAACTCTCCAGGGAAAAAATAAAAGTGCAAACAGGGGAAAGTTTCTGACAGTGTGAGTGAGGATAATGTTGTGTAATGGTTATCTTCTGCCTGTGGCCAAAAAAGCTATAGACTCTTCTGCCACCTGCTGGTGAACATGGCTGCCTTATGACCAAAAAAATACTACAATGAAATAATAATATGACTCCTGGGGACATGCCTTTTCACTGGGTCAGCTGAAAATCACATTACTTAGTTTTTAACAACAAACAACAGGTCTTGTTCCACAAACTCGTGTAAGTGTGTAGTTGTTTCACTACTGCTTCGCTGTCTTGAATTAATTTTGTTAGTGCATTTAACAAAACACATGTAATTTGAACCTGCATTTGAACTATATATTTTATGTTGCCTGAACTCATCTGTTTTCTTTGACTGAACTGATGCAGAATGCAGCAGTGGTTCAGGAGTGGAGGGATCCTCATGGGTGGGATGGGGGAGTAGACAGGTGATCTTCCTCCTGTGCTCTAGAGCAGTTTGGTGGATATTTGTGAGGGGGAACCTTAAAATGTGTAATGTCACCCTTTTATAGCAATGAATGGGGTGTGAATGCTGTGAGGAGATACATTTCCTACACCTAAATGAGTGTTTCAAATTTGAAACTTTATCTCCAGTTCAAAATCTGGATGAGACATGTGAGGGTGTACATAAACAGCTACTACAGAGGAGAGCAGGATCATTTATTTCTCCCAGTGACTCAGAAGAATTTCAAATACTGCAGAAGCTTGACTCATGCCTCGAGCCTTTATCCTTTTTAGGCTATGACATAAACAAGTCTACACTTCTGACCTATCTGAACCAGTGGCTTGGCGTTGTTCCTTTGTTGCTTTAATGCCTCTTTCATGTAGAGATTTGTCACAATAACAGATACAGCTGAGGTTTTGCTCTAAATAATAGATTTTTCCAGTTCACATCTGGATTAGGTTATGGCTGGTTCTGTTGTGAAAGGTGTTGTCTAAGCAGGCGATACCTTCCGGTCTCCACTGCTTCTGTATTTGGTGTTCATGTAAACAAGTTGTGTGCAGGCCGCCTCCAGTAAACTTTCAAGTTGAGTGATCAAATTGCACTTTAGTGTTTATCATGCACCTAAATTTCTCTGTGCACGTCAACTCACTGCTACAGTACGGCTCCCATCTGAGCGTCTTTCAATACAGTTGGCATTTCTTATCCCTTTTTCCATCTCTTCATCTGCTTCTTCAAATTCAAGGCAGCCATCCTGTCTAGCTTCAGTTGGTGCAGAAGCCAGCAATCCCACCACAATTTCTGAAGAAATTGCAGTCTCTAGTTAACATTAAATTATACAACTATGAAGAAAAAAAACGCAGACACACAATATTGTTAAAATGGACCACTTTACTCTTGCACAAGACATCCAAAGTACATTTTCAATAGAAAAATAAAATTGCCTGCTTTGGAGCACATTTGAATATAATTGTGGCTCTTTTCTAGAACAACCCAAACCAACACACAATTCAGAGATGGATTTCAAAATGTTCATGTCTCTGCAACATAGATTCCTTCAACAGAACACACATTCATAGAGCTTATTTTTTGGCTCATGTATAGTTTCCTTTTTCAGAAAATAAGACAGATGCTCATCACAGTAAAACATGAAGCACAGTTACTGGCAGCGAAGCAGTTGGTGGATACAGCCAGGAGGTGCTGACAGCAAAAAGGTCCAAGAGAGGCAGGAACCATGCATAGCCATGTGTTTGAAGAAAAAGAACCAAAAAAACCCCAAAACAAAACCAAAAAAAAAAAAAAAAAAAAAACAGCAGAAACCAGTTAAATTAACCATGTAGAAGAAAGTGAATGGGTTTATTGAACAAAGTTGAGGTTAAACAGTGGATGAAGACAATTTATAAAGAATTTCTGTTTGAACCACAAAGAACCCCTTCCCACCCCTTTCTTTCCAAAATTAGTTTCTTTTAAATATAGTTTTTTTTTTGACTGAATTCTCTTGCACATAAATAGCATTATTGCTCATTAGAAAAACAAAAATCTTTGAAAAGTACAACTCACACATACTGGCATTGAAATCTACATTTTATTGGCCATGACAAAAACTAGAGCAATTTTTGCAACTGAATTTAATTTAGTTAACTATGAAAAAAAGTGTTTGACAAAGCTTTAACGATTAATATTATGTAAGGTAAGAAAAGCAACTCCTCAGAAAATGATCCTATTGTACACAGAAACTGAGGTCAAATTAACACAAGGGAACTAATTCATTATTTTATACAGGTACTTGGGAGACATTAGGTTGAAATAAAAGAAATGTTATGTTTGTTTAGTGAATATTTACATTTTTAAGATAATCAGTGTCACAGATTTGTTTGATTTATTTTAAATGTGTTACTCATTCATCAGCACCATTCGTTTGAGAAATCCGAGTGTGATCACCAGTGACTTTGTCACCAGACTCATCCATTTCCTGATCCTGAGAGAGAAAGAAAAAGCAATCAGTGACTGTGAGCTCACTTCCTGCCTAAAGACAAAAATGAAACAGATTGACCGATGTGTTTTTTTAGATAAATGGAGCACCTTATTCAGCACTGCCAACAGGCCTTTGACAGTAGACATCAGGGTGTTGGACGTCTTGTTCATGTGGTCGTGGTAGATTGTTTTCTGCTCCTCCACAGCCTTCAGGGTCTGTTCAGTTTGGACCAGAGTGCTTTTCACCTCTTCCAGCTCCCTGGACAAGCTTTTATTAGATTGCTCCAACTGTGTTTTAACCTTTGCATCTTCATCTGGAATGGAACACAACAAAGTTAGAGGAAGGGCTAAACTGGAGTAGTAGAAAAGCATCATTTGATTTAACCTTGTATCTTGTCAACTATGCAGAATTGTTTACAAAAGGATTATGAAAATAAACGTGAGAAAAAGGGATTTTCAAGTTGCATGATATTGGAAATACTAATCTAACAATTAATAGTCTGTTTCTTCATCTTTTGTCTGCCAAAACAACATATTGATTACATTCGTTTGATAAACAATGTATGTCCAATATCATATAATTTCATTATGCATTGTCAATGGCAGCAAACCGTTTTAATTATCTGAACATACATTTATTACATTGAATTTCAGACAATGGCATGTGTACAAAACCCTGTCAGTAATAATAGTTAAGAAACCAAGGGATTTGAACTAAGAACTGTTTGTCAGTCTAACATCTACATCTAACCATCTGTGTTTAACATCATTAAACTGGTAGAGCAGCCTGAATACACAAGACAGCTGATGAGCTTCATCTAATTCAGACATAAATATTATAGGCGACCAACAGAGAGCACTGCATAACACTGCTGAGCACAGAAATCCACTGTCTTATTAACAATGTTTAAAAACCCCGCTATTCTGAAGAGATCTAAATTACATTGATTGTATTATTGTGTATTGGGGAGACATAAGACACATTTACAGTCCTGGTGGGTCAATGAAGTTTAGTATCTTTTCTATTCTACACAAGATACTGTGTTGCTGGACAGAACATTTTATTGCCACTCTTTCACAATCAAAAACAATATTGCTGAATCCTGAGTCATACTTTGCATCTGGCAGTTTGTAGCAATGTTTCAGTCCACATCTCAACAGAAATCACAGAAGGAAGAAAGCTGAATGATGTGAGACTGAGCTTCTTTGTAGCAAAGCCCAAATTGAGCCAGATCATTGTCCTGATGGACTACTGACACAGAGTGTGGCTTGCAATTCATGACACAATGAAAATCATTTTCAGAGACAACATATGCAGTGTAATACAGTAAGGATCATACCCATTTTGGCATCCTGCACCATGAGTTTCTGTTCTATCTCCTCTCTTGCCTTCTCACTCTTCTCCAATTTCTGCATCATACTGCCAACGTCAACCATTGCTCCATTATAGACGATCAGATTACCAGACTCACTGGCCTCTGACTGAGCACGAGCTTTTGGTGCAGGGAGTAGTCCACGGTTACCTGACAGATTAAGAGACAATTTCATAAAGGAAGGAGTTTGCCATATGGTTGCTATTTATTTTATGATGCTTCCAATGTCATGATAGATTTAAAGCTGGGGTAGGCGGTAATTTATGCCATAATTGACCAAAAAATCTATTTCCTTCTTTCAGCATATTGTAATTCAAGTGATCTTAAAGCAAACAAGGAGCTTGCACCTACTTTCGGCTTAGTTTTCAGACTGTAACAAGAGACTTTGTTCAATCACAGGTTTTTTTTAGAGCAAAGGCTGTGGTTGCACACACACATTGACATACGTGCCTGAAGTATGTGGTGGGATGGGCTAGAAGAAGCAGAAGAAGGGCCGTTTTTTTTGCCTTTTCTATATTTCTGCCTACCCCAACTTCAAAAATTGTGCCTATAGCAACATAGTAACATTGTGTTACCTAAGAGATTTTCTATCTGGGCTTCATTAAAGGAGGGAACGGGTTCATCCTTTCCTCTGTCTGTCAGTTTTCGGTAGTAACAAGACTCTCTGACCACCGGTTTGTTCAACAGCTTCTTTATCTGGAAAAAAACAAGAAGACAGTTTATTTGAGTTGATGTACACACCCCCTGAGAAAAAAAATGCAAAAGCCCCAGCAGGCAGTTGTTGGATGAGCTAGTCAAAAAAGTGGATAAGACATTCTGGAGGACTAAAGCCTCTATTCCACTGGTCAAAATACACACTAAGACCCACTAAGATCTGGCTTATGTCTCCAATGCTACAAACAGCACTCAAACCTGGATCAAATGACTCTGCAGCAGGAGCAGGTATTTATCAGCTCAGATCTGCATTGATGTAAACACATCTGTCACCTGTCCAGCATGGTGCTGTTACACCAGACACTACAGCTACACTGTGCTTGGGAATGAAAGAGTGAGCTGCAACCCCCCCCCCCCCCCCTCCCCCCCAAAAAAAAAACAAAAAAAACAAAAAAACACACAGCAGCACCAACCTGGGGATGGGATGGATGAGACAAATCTGTTTTACCAATCTGCACACTAGCAGCTCACTCTGTCTCCTGTGTCTGTCTGTGTGTGCAACTGCAGTTGCACTTTTAATTGGTTTACCTGTTTAAAAACTCAAACTCACAATTTTTGTATAAAAATAGTATAAGGGATACACAGATCCAGAAACAGACCATGGACATGATTTGGTTGGTTTTTGTGCGTGTGTTTTCACCTGAGCACGAGAGAGGTGTAGTCCCAGTGTATACAAAATCTCCTCCAAGTCTCTCTCCAGCAAATAGCCACAGTGGCTCTGGTCAAAGTAGACAAATGCCATCAGCAGCTCCTTGTTGTGTGTGACCATCTGCTTCTTCTCCTGGGGTAAAAACAACAACCACGTTTATACCAACAACCATGCCGACACCACACCGGTGTCTCAGTAATAGGCCTACATCTGTAACTAACCAACCTTGTCTTTAGAGGACCTCTCCTTTGATGACTTGCGGTCGTCCTTTCGGTCTTTCCTGTCTCTGTCGTTAGAGTCATCATCATCCTTGTCTAAGAAATAGTGAGAGTGGGGGCCAAGCAGCATGTTAGTCAAATATCTCACTGGAATTAAAAAGTTGTTGACATGGTTGGTGTTAGTAAAAACTTTTTAAAACCCTATCATTACTCTTAGTAATAGAGTTTTTAGCAGTGAAAATATGAAATATCAAAAACAGAAAGCAATGTATTTCCCAACATAAGGTCTCAGAAACTGTGGAAATGTTATCCATCATGGATTCAGCGTGGTGCATGGTTTCTCATCATTGACCAACTTATATTGTAGAAAATTCAAAAATAATCAGTATTTCATTTATTTTTTTTTTTTAAAAGAGTGTAGTACCATCATCATCGTCATCATCTGCATCTTCAGCCTCCATGGGGTCGTATTCTTCAGCGTTGGCTGCACTGCCATCATCTTCGTTGTCCTCCTCATCACGAGACTCCTCCTTTTTTACAGTCTTTTCATCGTACTGGTTAAAAACACAAGTCACAAAACTACGTGAAAACATCCTTTGTCAAGCAAATGACAAGGCAATACTTCAGATCGGCGTGAATAGCTTACCTTCCTCCTATCCTCCTCATCCTCTTTGGTCTTCTTCACTGCTGGTTCTTCATTTTCCTCTTCTTTATCCTTCTTTATTTCACGCTTCTCAACCTCCTTCTTCTCTGCCTCTTTTTTGGCTTTCTTCTCCTTCTCCTTCTTCTCATCCTTGGCAGGAAGTGCAGCCAGGGCTTTATATATGCGATAGCCAAAGTCTCTCTGTAGCATCTCATTAAACAGCTCAGCAAACAGGGAGACCTAGACAGAAAAAGACAATGCTGTATTACCAGCCTGGAAGACTGACACTACTGGCTTTACACGCCACTAAAGAACATTCACACTATAATTTCTTGTATTTTTGTTGGCAAAGCCAAATTAAATAAATGTAAAGTGACAATAAGTCTCACCTCAAAAGAGTGCTCCTTGTTGTCTTCCAGTCTGTAGTCCAGAAGGACACTCAGGGACATGACACTGCAGTCAAATTTTCCATTCTTGGCTGCCCAGTTGGGGTGTACGATGATGGTGGGCTCGTCAGGGAGGATGTAGCGTCTTTCTCTCCGCTGGCGTTCAAGCTCCTCCAGCCTTTTCCTTTCCTCCTCCTAACAGTGAATATCACTCCAGTTAGGGGAACATTTCAGATTAAAAAAAATGATGAAATTTAAGATAAATCATAATATGAAACTATGGAACTTGTGTTTTGTACAATATACAACAGAATATGATGGAGACGGTCCACAGTAGCTCTGCCACAATAACCAAATTGTTACTACTTCTACAATATTCTTATCTTACCAAATCCTTTCCACAGAAACATTTGGTTAATAAATTTCTCTCTACCTCTCTGTCTTCCTCTGTGCGAGATGGCTCCTCTTCCTCAGCAGCTTTGGTCTCTGGTTTCTCAGGCTCCTTGGACTCTTCCACTTGCTCCTCCACTTTCAGCTGCTTCGTAAGGCGAGCAATCAGCTGCGACTTTAACCCCTTAGAGCTTAGAGAGCGACAATCAAGTTCTTTCCGCAGGTCATTTACCTACAAGGAGAAGACAGAAAAACATTCAACCTCGACAAGAGAAGAGTAAAAACTTTTTGAATGGCAGCCCGCATGAAGCTGATTCCATCTGATGTGAACTAATTTCTACACTTAAAATATGAAGGGGAAAGAGAAAAAAAAAAAAAAAAAAAAATCAATATTAGTAAGATGTTAATTCAAAGTTATCTCCTTCAAGTGCACTTCTAACTCCATCAGTGCTAGGATCCTTAAATCTCACCTTCATTGATTTCGGGTCAAGTTTAGCCCAGTGAGTGGGAGTACTAACGTCCTTCGATTCATCATCATCCTTCTCCTCTTCCTCCTTGACAGGAAATCATTAAGACAGAGATAGGCAGAGAGAGAAAGAGGAAGGATAGAAAACAGTCAGAACCAACACTCATGGCCTTAGTGAGCTTTATAGTTGATCCGTGCAAGAAGCAAGGTCACATCTGTCTCATTGTCTCGTCCTAGTGAGCTCTCGACTGTGTTTAAGTCCACTGCTACTGAAGCGTACACAGGGAAGCTCTCTAGCTCTTATGAAAACCAACAGAAATGCCCCCCAGCTGCCAATCAATCAATCTGTGGAACACAAAAAAGGTAAAAATCAATGAGAGGTGTGTCCAAAAGGTGTGTAGGTACATCAGGTGAACTGAAGCTGGGCTCCAAACGGAGTGAGGATAGGGTGGCCCTACCATGGTCTATGGCTGGGGTATTGGGTATTGCCATTTATGGGTTTTATACACCTACATCACATAGGAGCCTTCTGTCCAACCAACTGCCCTGGAAAAACCAAATTCTACATATAGTCCAAATGAGAATGTAGAATCCAACAAGAAGAACAGACAAGAAACAGGACTTAGGGGAAGTTCTCTTTTCGAAGTCAGGTGATATCAAATTGATGTGAAAAATCATAAAAATACACATTTCTACAACAAACACATTATTTACATGCAACTGACTCCACAGATTCCAGTTTTAAGAAAATTGAGGGATTCCAGTGTTAAAAAAAAAAAATCACCACTGGTTAAAATTTGAGAAACTATTTGGAGATCATTGTTAAACTAATTTGCACCAAAGATGCACCCAAAATCTTTTTTTTTTTTGGTAATGCTCAATATAATGCCAGTATTAACATGAATGATTACACCCAGATTTGCACCCAATTATAAGTTGTTTGAGGACCTGGAAGCTGTTTTATCAGTTGCAACCGGGGCCTACACAACACAACCTAGTCTCACTGCTTCCACTGTATGTGTCTGCTGGATGTGAGGGAAGGTGGTGGTGGAGTGCTGATGGAGGAATGGAGGAGTTGGAGCAGAGGAGGGATAAGGTGGCAGAGTAAACAGAAGAAGTCTAGGTGAAGTTTGGTGGAACAATAATCTGTCTGTGTCGTGTCTGTGTGAGTAAATGGTGGGGTGTGCCTTGTGTCTGATGTGTATCTGGGGTTTGTTTTTTGTAATTCCTGTGCCTTCCTGTGAGAAGCGGAAATGAGAAGAGAGGGATTAGCGGTTCAGTGCCTGTTCTCCATCCGCCTCCTTTCGCTCGGCCGACAGCTTCTCAGCCAGCTGCTCCCGGAGTCGCCGTGACAGCACCTCCCACTCTGAGCGGGTAGGAAGACAATGCCAAACATCCGGAAGAAACAAAACCACTGTCTCCACATGAGCAGGGACTGTCCGCCCCTTGTGTGTCTCCTCCGGCCGATGATAGCGAATCTCTGCAAAACGATACCTGTCGCAAAGGAAGAGGGTGCATTGGAAAGAAACATTCTGGTCAGGGCACAGTATAAAAGGCAAGCCTTGCTAAGGCGAGCCTTCTACAGCTACTCCCTCCCTTTAGGTCACTGAATGATCGTACTCATCATTACAGTGACCCTTCTCCCATTCAACACACAGCATAGACAAATGGATCAAGTCTGCAGCTCTCCAACTGTTGTCACAGGTTACGCCAGCCATTTTGAGAAAGTTGACAGACAATCACATAAAATAAATCACATCCCCAAATTCATCCCCATTATAGCTTCAGCCAATTATGGATGAGTGCTCTGCATTTAACCTAGGATACACTTAATACACTACATTAGGGTTGTGCAAGGAGAGACAGAATCAACAGTGAAAGCCAGTTAAATATGTAAGATATTTAACAGAAAGAACAGAAAAATAAATGAAAAAGTAATGGCAGTGTCTTCTGGTCCAGGCTACTGCTTCCAGCCACAAAGTCCATGCGTTTGGTTTTTCATCACAATGAAATATGCATATATAAGTATAGTGTGACAGAAAGAGAGAGCCAAGACGACAACACACAAAGGCCAAAAGAACATTGCACAATACAATAAATAATAGGTAGCAAATTAACAACACAATAATCATTGATATAAAAAGAAAACAAAATATCACCCAACATGTTCAAAATGAGATTTAGTATAGAGGTAGTGAAATAAACAGCATATTATAGATGCTCAATTTGGAATTTTAGTATCAGCAGAGTTAATAGGTTTAAAAAACAAAAAATAAATAATCAAAAAACAAAAAAAACAAACACAAAAGCAAAAAGACATTATACTGATGAGATTAGCAGCTCTTACCACTGAGTGCACAGACTAAGGTCTATGCCCGTGAGTGCCTTGCAACAGCGTATGGCTGTCTTTATGAGGACTGAGGGATCCTTCTCAGGGTCAGCTCCATCCAGAGAGGGAGACCAGTGACCGCCAATGGCCATGGCCTCATCTTTACCTCTCATTCCCACCAAAAACTGAAGGAGAAAGACAGACGGGTACAAAGGAGAGCCAAAGAGTAAAGGTTAGATGGAAATGAGAAATATGGACAAAATGATGTGGAGGGTGAAAACGCAAAGAGGATAGAGAGAGAAACAAACAGGTCAGCAGCATATCCAAATAAACATACCTCTGAGGAACCAAAACCAAAAGAGATAAAAATCACAAGGTTTATACATCACAGCCAACATCAGTCAGGAATTTTCCACATTGCAATTGCTCAGCAATGGAATAGGATCATTACTACATCACTGTCAGCTCATATGCATGTTAGCAGGGAAAGGACGTGATGTACCTTAATGAGTCTAGCAGGATGTTGGAAGTTGTCTCTCACTTCCTGGGGGTCTTCTGCCAGAGCACAGGACTTGTGGTAGAGCTCCTCTATACTGGGGTTAGCCAATAGCATCACCTGAACAATTGAGACACCACATTAGTGGTTTAGTTTATTTTATTCTTATTTAAAAATGGTTGATATTTTATTTTCATTTCTGAATTTCTCTTTTTATTTTGTCTAAAAAGTACTACACATTTCTAGTATTTTTTTTATATGTAGTGTTAAATGTCATATGTTTGGTCCTGTTCTTGGATCACCACCAGTTGCATCTGCAGTTAAATGAGTCTTAAAACTTCATTTGTAAGAAATTTTTAAAAATGGGATAAGGAATGATAGTGTGGTGCATTTATCAATGACAATCATACCTTAGCACTGTAAGTGTGGTTGGCATCAGGAGGGTCCAGCACAGCCGTGTTCTTGACTAGAGGATCCACCTCTTTGTGCAAGATGTGGAAGTTACAGGCATTACTAAACTGGAAGGGTCGTATCAGAGGGAAGGCATCCACCCAGGTGAAAACAGCATCAAAGAAGTCACTGGGAATGTAGAGGCTCTGATAGCGCCTTCTCAGCTCCATCATATCACAGCTGGAGCTGGAGAATACACAGAGGACAGTCAGAGAACATATTACACCACTATGATGTACTTCCAGCTATACCACATGAATCATTGAAAAGATTGTACTCACCCATCTAAGCTGAACTTGGAAAACTGGACAGTATAGCGAGGCACCACCCTGCGAGGCCTTCTCGGTGAGCGGTCACGTCTCGGCGAGCGGTCTCTGGACCGTTTGCGCGCAGGCGAGCGCTCTCTAGATCGCCTGCGTTCACGGTCTCTATCTCGGCTAATGAATGTAGATGTAGATAAAAGTAAAAACAATAAAATGACTACTAACCAGTTGCAGATATAATTTAATAAGAAGAACAAGAAGCACCTACATAAATGCAATAGTTAGAAGCAAGCAAATTGACTTCGACAATGTCTATCAGCATCTCACCTGCGTTCTTCTTTGGTCCTAAGGATAAGCTCAGGGCCTCGATCATTGCGACTGGGGAAACGTGGTGGAGGTTCGATCCGTCGGACAGGCTGCGGCTGTGGCATCATCCTCACTGGAGGCTGAAGCAGACCCCCCGGAAACACATCTAGAGACAAAAGATATTAAATGAAGCACATGCTTGTTTAAATTTAAAATACCACACAGCTTTGATTTTGTGGTTAGTATTGTACCAAAACAGCTAAAAAAGATCATTGTGGTCATAATAAATTGTCTTGATTGCTTTATATCCAGTACAAGATTAATGCAATTGCATTCAAGTTTTTAACCTTTGGGCGGAGGCTGAGGCAGCAGAGGCTGAGGAGGGTTTTGCAGGAGAGGGGCCAGAGAGGCAGCAGACAGCTGGGCCTGCAGAAGGGAAGGAGGTGGGGCCTGGGCTGGAACACTGAATGTGGTTGGGGGAGGTAGAGACTGCAGCATGGTGGGAGCCGCTTTCATCATGTTAGGAGCTTGAGGTTGGGTCTAAAAAAAAAAAAAGGAGAATAAAAATAAAAAATTAGGTTAGCACAGGTTCAAATGCAGACCTGAAACAAATTTTAGTTAACATGCCAATGACACATAAGGCTCAACAGATGATGAATTGTACATAATCTTGGTCAGTGGCTGCTTGAAAGAAAGAGGCTGGGAGAAGGTCTGAATGTCTGCTTGAATAAAACAATTGTAGAAATCATATCAAAGATGCCCTGTTGGTTGTCCTATTCAAAGAACCTGGTGTGAAACAAACTCTCAACCCAAAGCGCATCTGGCTTAGTTTAGTTTTGCTATGGAACACAGCCCTATTGAATCTGCCAAAAATAATATCAAGGTTAAAACAAATCTTTGCACTTGTTTATCAAGATTTTTGCATGAACAAAATAAGAAGCACCAAGAAAGGGAAATTAATAAAGACACATTCTCAAAGATAAACCTGGGAACCACAGATAAGTAGTTTTAGTTTCTTATGTACAATTACTCAATATTCTCTTTATACTTATGTTAAATTATTTTATCTAGAGCAAGATACAAGCTGCACCTAATCTGTATATGTATGTGATCTTCCTTACATAATGCATGTCTTGTCATTTTAATATTTGTTAGCTGTCATATATATATATATATATATANAAGGCCAAAAGAACATTGCACAATACAATAAATAATAGGTAGCAAATTAACAACACAATAATCATTGATATAAAAAGAAAACAAAATATCACCCAACATGTTCAAAATGAGATTTAGTATAGAGGTAGTGAAATAAACAGCATATTATAGATGCTCAATTTGGAATTTTAGTATCAGCAGAGTTAATAGGTTTAAAAAACAAAAAATAAATAATCAAAAAACAAAAAAAACAAACACAAAAGCAAAAAGACATTATACTGATGAGATTAGCAGCTCTTACCACTGAGTGCACAGACTAAGGTCTATGCCCGTGAGTGCCTTGCAACAGCGTATGGCTGTCTTTATGAGGACTGAGGGATCCTTCTCAGGGTCAGCTCCATCCAGAGAGGGAGACCAGTGACCGCCAATGGCCATGGCCTCATCTTTACCTCTCATTCCCACCAAAAACTGAAGGAGAAAGACAGACGGGTACAAAGGAGAGCCAAAGAGTAAAGGTTAGATGGAAATGAGAAATATGGACAAAATGATGTGGAGGGTGAAAACGCAAAGAGGATAGAGAGAGAAACAAACAGGTCAGCAGCATATCCAAATAAACATACCTCTGAGGAACCAAAACCAAAAGAGATAAAAATCACAAGGTTTATACATCACAGCCAACATCAGTCAGGAATTTTCCACATTGCAATTGCTCAGCAATGGAATAGGATCATTACTACATCACTGTCAGCTCATATGCATGTTAGCAGGGAAAGGACGTGATGTACCTTAATGAGTCTAGCAGGATGTTGGAAGTTGTCTCTCACTTCCTGGGGGTCTTCTGCCAGAGCACAGGACTTGTGGTAGAGCTCCTCTATACTGGGGTTAGCCAATAGCATCACCTGAACAATTGAGACACCACATTAGTGGTTTAGTTTATTTTATTCTTATTTAAAAATGGTTGATATTTTATTTTCATTTCTGAATTTCTCTTTTTATTTTGTCTAAAAAGTACTACACATTTCTAGTATTTTTTTTATATGTAGTGTTAAATGTCATATGTTTGGTCCTGTTCTTGGATCACCACCAGTTGCATCTGCAGTTAAATGAGTCTTAAAACTTCATTTGTAAGAAATTTTTAAAAATGGGATAAGGAATGATAGTGTGGTGCATTTATCAATGACAATCATACCTTAGCACTGTAAGTGTGGTTGGCATCAGGAGGGTCCAGCACAGCCGTGTTCTTGACTAGAGGATCCACCTCTTTGTGCAAGATGTGGAAGTTACAGGCATTACTAAACTGGAAGGGTCGTATCAGAGGGAAGGCATCCACCCAGGTGAAAACAGCATCAAAGAAGTCACTGGGAATGTAGAGGCTCTGATAGCGCCTTCTCAGCTCCATCATATCACAGCTGGAGCTGGAGAATACACAGAGGACAGTCAGAGAACATATTACACCACTATGATGTACTTCCAGCTATACCACATGAATCATTGAAAAGATTGTACTCACCCATCTAAGCTGAACTTGGAAAACTGGACAGTATAGCGAGGCACCACCCTGCGAGGCCTTCTCGGTGAGCGGTCACGTCTCGGCGAGCGGTCTCTGGACCGTTTGCGCGCAGGCGAGCGCTCTCTAGATCGCCTGCGTTCACGGTCTCTATCTCGGCTAATGAATGTAGATGTAGATAAAAGTAAAAACAATAAAATGACTACTAACCAGTTGCAGATATAATTTAATAAGAAGAACAAGAAGCACCTACATAAATGCAATAGTTAGAAGCAAGCAAATTGACTTCGACAATGTCTATCAGCATCTCACCTGCGTTCTTCTTTGGTCCTAAGGATAAGCTCAGGGCCTCGATCATTGCGACTGGGGAAACGTGGTGGAGGTTCGATCCGTCGGACAGGCTGCGGCTGTGGCATCATCCTCACTGGAGGCTGAAGCAGACCCCCCGGAAACACATCTAGAGACAAAAGATATTAAATGAAGCACATGCTTGTTTAAATTTAAAATACCACACAGCTTTGATTTTGTGGTTAGTATTGTACCAAAACAGCTAAAAAAGATCATTGTGGTCATAATAAATTGTCTTGATTGCTTTATATCCAGTACAAGATTAATGCAATTGCATTCAAGTTTTTAACCTTTGGGCGGAGGCTGAGGCAGCAGAGGCTGAGGAGGGTTTTGCAGGAGAGGGGCCAGAGAGGCAGCAGACAGCTGGGCCTGCAGAAGGGAAGGAGGTGGGGCCTGGGCTGGAACACTGAATGTGGTTGGGGGAGGTAGAGACTGCAGCATGGTGGGAGCCGCTTTCATCATGTTAGGAGCTTGAGGTTGGGTCTAAAAAAAAAAAAAGGAGAATAAAAATAAAAAATTAGGTTAGCACAGGTTCAAATGCAGACCTGAAACAAATTTTAGTTAACATGCCAATGACACATAAGGCTCAACAGATGATGAATTGTACATAATCTTGGTCAGTGGCTGCTTGAAAGAAAGAGGCTGGGAGAAGGTCTGAATGTCTGCTTGAATAAAACAATTGTAGAAATCATATCAAAGATGCCCTGTTGGTTGTCCTATTCAAAGAACCTGGTGTGAAACAAACTCTCAACCCAAAGCGCATCTGGCTTAGTTTAGTTTTGCTATGGAACACAGCCCTATTGAATCTGCCAAAAATAATATCAAGGTTAAAACAAATCTTTGCACTTGTTTATCAAGATTTTTGCATGAACAAAATAAGAAGCACCAAGAAAGGGAAATTAATAAAGACACATTCTCAAAGATAAACCTGGGAACCACAGATAAGTAGTTTTAGTTTCTTATGTACAATTACTCAATATTCTCTTTATACTTATGTTAAATTATTTTATCTAGAGCAAGATACAAGCTGCACCTAATCTGTATATGTATGTGATCTTCCTTACATAATGCATGTCTTGTCATTTTAATATTTGTTAGCTGTCATATATATATATATATATATACATATACACACACACACACACACACACACACACACACACACACACACACACACACACACACACACACACACACACACACACACACACACTGCTTAGTAAGGCACTGATTCAGTTGGTAAAGTATTGATTTGTTGAGAACAGTAATGCATTAACACTGCACTACACTACACTTATAACACTGCACTGCAAAGTGCAGTGTTATAAGACTGTTCCACAATTGTTATTTTCTCATTGCAAATTGTTTCTGGCATTACTTAAAATATTGTGAAAATGTATTCATATTCATAGCAGCTTTTCCTGTGGTCCCTTCCATCTGTAATGTCCCCTGTAGAGAAATTTACTGATTTTAGAATCAAGACATCCCAAAATACAAAAATACCTCTGAAACAAAATAGCTCAAGCAACATTAGTTTGTTTTTCAAACAACATAAAAATATAATCTGGGTGAAAGTCTCATCTACCACAAAAAGTACATTCAAATATATATATTGAAGTAAGAGTATAAAAATAGTTTCTCTGTAAGATTCATTGATGTACCTTAAAATAAAGAAATTAGTTTTTAAACCACAAAAAAATCTGGTTCTATCCATTTGGAAACAGCAGACTAAAATAACAAGCAAAAATCGTAGTTAAGGATAGATGTAACTATGCATAAATTTCATCATGAATAGGTTAAGCAAAAAAGCCAGGCAGCAAAGAAACCAACTGAGTGGAGAGAAAGACCAAAACAGTGTGTGATTCAGGGCTTGGGGGTTACATTTTGTCTGTTGTCCGCAGTGGAGTGCATGTCTGAGTAGCGCAGCTGCATCCCTGGCTCATTGTAAAGGCTGCCGAGCTGTGGGGAAGCTTGAGGTAAAGGCTGAGGCTGCTGCTGATGCTAGGAGGGATTGAGAACACAACAGTCAATAAAAGACAGAGAGGTACAGGGATAAGAGCAAATCTGAAAAAAATAAATACTTAATGTATTAGGACTGTACTCAGACTAAGATAGATGAGTTGTCCAGGGTTTAAAATGAACCTGTGAATTCCACTTTTGAACTCTAAAATAGATATGTCATTTTCATCATGTAGCCTTTGTCACAGAGGAAAGCCAAGAAATGTCCCAGTATTTACTTAAATCAATAAGGCCAAAGACTAAAATTAATTCACACAAGTACAGCATAATCAGACCAGAGTTTCCAATGATTGGAAGATAGTTCCTGTCTTTTGCAGTACAAGACTGGGGGAAATACTTTAGTCACACAAATTGGCACATTTTGTGTGACCTAGTATTAGTGGGACTAGTTGCATTTATGTATTAGAAAGTGTTACTCTTGAGCAAATCTGTCAAACCTCTGAATGTTCTCACCGACTGGTTTGCTAGCTGAGGTAAGGTCTGGATGCGTTGGGCGTTCCACTTGAAGGGCATATTCGGGTTGTACACAGCCTCCACTAGGACCCTATCACCCACCTGGGGGGTCTTCCCCTTCACAGCACTGAAAAGAGGTATATATATATATTTTAAAAAAGCATTTAGACACCACTGAACATCTCGATATGGCCTGGGAAATTATGTGAGCTGGGGGGACAATGGCATTGAAAAAAAGACAGCATAACAGTAATGCATACTTTGAAAATCTATAGCCGATGAAATAGAGTGACATTTAACTTGTCATTGCCTACACAACCACAAGATATACACTCTGAGAGATACCAAGGGCCATAATCTATTTCACCTTAACTGAAAGAAGACATCTTCATCTACAAAGCCAAACGTGTCATGTAACTTGTTGACGACACCAGTGAACACGCGCTGCTTTTGTGGCTGCGTCTGCTGTTGGTGGCTTGAACGTGGTGTTGGATAGGACACAGTAATCTGGGCTGTCTGCTGGGGATTGGACAGACTCAAGCTGGTGGGCAGGGCGACAGGGGGCTGAGGGTAAGGAATAAAAAGAAGGATTAAAAAAAAAAAAACAAAACTATGAACTCACTTTGGCTGCATGTCTAAACCCAATCACCAAACACCACAGTCATTCTGCAAATCCAAATCTTGACCCTTTCTTCCAAAAATAAACTAAATACAGGGAAATTAAGAAAACTGGTGTAACCCTCATTCTTGCTCAATGCATGGTGGGATAGACTTCATACCATTGTGACCCCAAATATGGTACACTAAATGGATATGCGCAGTGCAAAAAAATATGAGTAACTTAATGCAATTCAGTTTCACCCCAACTACAAGCCTGAGTTGATAGTGGGGGAGTTTATGTGTATTTTCGCACATTACCTGAGAAATCAGTGCCTGTTGGGGCTGTGGGAGCTGTGAAGAAAATAAGAACATACCAAAAGTAAATACAGTTCCCTAGAGACCATTGTTGTGTGTTCACTAGAACAAGATCTATTTAATGCTGTACATAAAACATACTGTCACTTGAGTAGTCGTATCAAATAACATTTATAGCACATTCACATTATCTGCCTCTGGAAAAAACTGTTAAGTTATTGGAAAATATGTAGCGTACAGGTTGGGGAAAATGGAAAATAATTTCACCAGTGAATTAAATCTCAATTTAAAAGCATACAAAGGGATATTAACTCCAGGCAAACCAATGCTTGGAAATATTTTTATTTTGTGCTGTATTACCTGGCCTGTGCTCATTTCTAGCCAACAACATTGTTATTGGGGCATACCAACAGCATTTATTTGGGAAACAACAACATTTTCCAAATAAATTAGGACTATTCAAAATAAAGTGTGGCACAAATCAAAATGAGCCTATGTTTCACCTGATGAGGTACATTGTACAGTTGCTGTTGCGGGGGTTGCTGGGGAGGTTGCTGCTGCTGCTGTTGTTGCTGCTGTTGTTGTTGTTGTTGCTGCTGCTGATACTGCTGGAGAGCTGTATTGATCTGAGACTATAGACATTTAAAAGAATGTGGAAGAGATCATAGTTGAACAGTGTTAGATCTGGCACAATGCATAGATTGCTGACTGCTTTGGTCTACCTTACTGTGACTGACCTGCTGTAGAGCTGCTGCAGCAGCTGCTGCAGCTTGCTGTTGCAAGGCAGCAGTTTGCTGAGACAGCTGATAGTTTGCAGCAGATTGGTTGCTTAGAGATGCTGCAGCCAAGGCTGACTGCTGAGAGTAAACAGAGGGAGATGCTCCCAGAATAGATGGCTGCTGTACACCCAAAGCTGCAGAGAAGGAAAATAAGGCACCAAATTCAGAGAACTGCAGACAAATGGGAACATTTGAGTGGAATAGATGCGAGTGATGATGTTATGCCAGGTGTAAGAGTCAGTGAAATTCAGTCCTATTAAACAAAAGAGTACAGCATCTTTGTGAGTGATATGAGCAACTACTAAAAAGGATATGAAATAGCCCAGACCCTCTGTTTTGGTATACTTACAGTGCAGGCTGTTGAGGTCAAGAGACTGTCCTGAGTGACCTGGCTGGGACACTGCAGTGGCGGCAAACTGAGTCGCCCAGGGCGGATTCTTCTGTCCCCCAAACTGGGCCATGACTCATTCAAGTGAAGGGCAGTCTCTGCTCACCAGACCAATGTTTGTCACTAAGAACAAACCACAGCATAAATGTATATCAGAAAGAAATCCAGCAGATGTCAGGGGTTAGAGAATTTGGATAATGTGTGCATGTAAATTAACATGCAAAAAACATTTTCAAACATTATGCTATATAATAGGTTAAAACTTGCTGTGAGGGATTTACGATTTAGGGATTTATGAAGTTTGATACCTCAAAACTTCATAAATCCCTAACAGCAAGTTTTACTGACCATGCCATATCAGTGTTTGCTTTGCAACACAATAAGTTGCACAGAGACATATATGCCTTTGCAGGCAAAGATAGCCATCACTGAATAAACAAAGACATCTAGGTCAGCATTAAAACTACAGGACTGGCTGTACCAAGGGGGAAGAACATTAGATTATGTTCTGAATAAAGCAACTTCTCTTTGATTTGAAATTTGAAGAAATATGTTGTGCTTTTACACGGCTAGCATGTTATTCACACTGACTGAACAAGGCACACGTACCTTTAAATTATAGCTAGTTTTTACTGTTATCTTACAATAACTTAACGACATCAATGTCTGCAATAGTGGAGTCATTTGAGGGTGCGAGTACGTACTTGGAAATAACTAAGTCTTCATTTGTAGACCAGAAGTATTGGGCTGTTACCCTTCATTTCTGCAGCGCACCGTCCATTAGTAAAATAACCGCTGACACAGCAGGCTGGCTAACGTTAGCCACTTCAATTGACAGTAGGCTAGTGCGAGCTAATGCTGTTATTGTTGTGGTTAGCAGCAGCTGACTAACACACTTTGGAGCTAAGTTATCGTAACTTGGTCAACACGGTTAAAACATGTCTACTTTAGCTGCAGCCACGTTTAAACGCGCCATGGCTGCTGAAGCACACAGATGCTGGATACACAGCTAGCTAACAGTTAGCATCTGCACGTCGTTAGCTTTGTTGCCAGATTAGCCTCGTGCTGGATTTGTTATCGAGAGTGAGGCCCAAATTAACGTTGGCTGGCAGCTAGCTCTCAATGTTTAAAACGCATAAAAACACACTGACACAGAAGGAAGCAGCCCTCATGCAAGCGAATAACAGCTGGACTTCAAATGTACATTAAATGTTCACATTAACTAACGTAGTAAGGTTTTGAGCAAAATATTATCAACACATCTTACCGCTGTCCCTTGCACCGGCCGTTGTACATACAATCTGCGCATGCGCAGGCTGCAACGACGGACACATGCTCCAGGGGTCGATGATCATTAGAATATAATGGTTTCTGTCTAACCTGTCTGCTAAACTGTCCCTGTGTGCCTGTACCTCCAGAGTAGGAGCAATCCTTTATGCATGCATATTCTGTATATTAACCACCTCCAGATGCACAATCAGTTAGTATAACATACAATATTTATTCCAGCCTAACTAAAACTAATTCAGGCCATTACAGTAATACATTAGTCATCCCTTAATACAGTGGGGGGTTTTTTAAACTGCATCACAGAGGTACTGATTATGATCATTTTGGAGGATGAAATTTGTGGTGCTGTTGAACTGTATCACTTTGAATGGGATGGACAAAACAATAGGAGCACTGGTCAACAAAATGCAATCCAGTTCAACAGCACCAGACTAAATCCACCAAAATTATCATGCAGTTGAATCAATACTACTACTACAATACTACAACATTGACACCTTAAAAAAGGAAAATGTGTAGCAATTTATGTATATATTTACAAGAGAACAGGTGTCAAATATCTTCTATGCTTAGCATACTTGGACTTGGAAAACAAATCTTCTGAATCTTCCCACAATTATGAGTACTAAATTCGTTTTTTTCCTCACCCACATCGAGTACATCATGAGTTTACTTACAATGAAAAAAATATACCAATAATGATATACAAAGGGAATCATAAGCAGTAATGCATTAACACTGCACTACACTACACTTATAACACTGCACTGCAAAGTGCAGTGTTATAAGACTGTTCCACAATTGTTATTTTCTCATTGCAAATTGTTTCTGGCATTACTTAAAATATTGTGAAAATGTATTCATATTCATAGCAGCTTTTCCTGTGGTCCCTTTCATCTGTAATGTCCCCTGTAGAGAAATTTACTGATTTTAGAATCAAGACATCCCAAAATACAAAAATACCTCTGAAACAAAATAGCTCAAGCAACATTAGTTTGTTTTTCAAACAACATAAAAATATAATCTGGGTGAAAGTCTCATCTACCACAAAAAGTACATTCAAATATATATATTGAAGTAAGAGTATAAAAATAGGGAATCATAAGCATATATTTTCCTTTATATTGTGAACTTTGTTTAATTTGATATAGTAAATGTTATGATTGGAGCACAAAGCACATAAATAGCGTACAGATATTTTAGGATGCAAAATGCAATTCTTTATGAATAACTGTAGCCTTGATAACAGTTTTTTTAATTTATAAGTGATATATTAACAAGAAAAAACTATTTAGTTCCATTTCATTTGGAATATGGAGAAAATAACCGTAACACCTTTTCAATCATCTCTTCATTCTAAACAATCATAACCAAAAACTCTCCATCCTATGAAAATATTATTTAAAAATATAAAATATTTTTAAGAAATAAATACAACACAACATTTACAGCATTCACAGCAGACCATTTTTGTTTAGAAAAATGCCTGCATCCTCTCTAGAGAGGTATACAGTATATCTTCTTTGCTTGGTAACAGGCTTACAGTATGTACTGTACACACAAACTGCAGCTTGAACTCTAAACAGTATATGCACACAAAATAGCAGGAAATGATTTTCTCTTTTCATTCTCTCTTATAACAGTAATTTGTGAAAGTAATGCATGGATGTGTTTTTACACAGTGAAACATGTTTTTCTTCTAACAAAGTTCATGAGTGTGTTGGTCCAGGAAGTTTCTATTCTTGTAATTTGCGCTCCAGCTCCGAGAAAACCTTTGCATTGACTTCATCCACTTCATCTTCCACCTGGGTAAACAAAGAGATATTTGAAAAATGTATATATCACACAAAAGAATTTTACCATACATGACAAAAACTAAACTCAATATAGTGGCAGTAAATTATTATTAAAATGATCATTTCTTTCATCATTTTATTCAACTCTAGTCAATTAAGATGGAAAACTGGCACCACAGATTGAAAAAAATTTTGTTTGATTCAATTGCTCAGCTATGATGGAAAAAAAAAAATCCTGTATATATATATATATATATA
>CM076659.1:10731552-10786173 GCA_038496675.1 Rachycentron canadum | reverse complement strand
AATATAATATAATATAATATAATACTCAAGCAAAAAAACAAGGTATTCTTCTTTCTCAACACATCCAAAGCATTTCTTTTATGACCATGATTACAGAACTAACAGAACTGTTTTGTCTATAAAAAAAAAACAACAACAACAACAAAAAAAAACTTCTCATATACTCTCATATGTGAGCGTAAACACACAAATCTTTAGGAAGACTTCATATTTAAAATGCAGAGCTACCCAGTGGTGTATAAAAGAACAGTCCAGTAGCTTTGAAATGAAACAAACAATATGGCTTAACTTTAAGAAGACCAACCCCATGTTTCCCAACATCTGTTCTGACAGAGCAAGGTGGTGCTTCAAAGGAGTGGCAGAGTAAGAGTGACTCTACCATAAAAGGGCTGTACTCTGAATGTAGGAAGGCTACTAACAACAGAAGCACAGTTGTCTGCTTGAAGAACCTGAACTACATTTACGTCATATCATATCATATAGGGTTAAGACTTTATTTTTTTTATGTTCTAGTACTGATCTTGCTATGTGGGTTTGAGGTTGACTTTGAAAGGACTCTATAAACACCTGAAGAGATATACTGCTGAGTGTGTGAAGAGGCATCAGGACTTTATAAATCTCCATTTTCATTTAATACTTGTCTTCCTTCCAAGACATGGTACTCTGGATTTTCTTCCCCATCTCCCTCTCCTTGGTCTCCTTCATTGGAACATGGGCTGTGTAAGTTGACCAGAAATTCACATTTTCTCAATTGACTTCATAACATATTGAAACTATTACAACTTTTGTTTTTACTACTAAGTTCTAACTTTTATTCTGTGTCTCCTGTGTGTAAACTACTGCCAAGTTTACATTAGTTTTAAACCTATTTAATATCCTAAATCTGCCAGTAAACACATCTGTTCATGAGTATTATTCATGTCTTAAAACTTATTGTTTAATGGTGTTGGTAGGTTTTCATGAATTCGTGACCTCTTTCAGACACCGTTCACAGCATTGCATCTGAACTACTCCATGATTTATTATCAAGATTTATATTTTGTTTTTCACGTGATTTTATTATAATATTTTAGCTCTATGTATGTGTTGTCTGTGTAAAGTGTGGGTAAGTCCACTTCAGAGAATGTATGAGAAAACCTGTCAACATTTGACATTTATTGTAACTGCAACATTTGAAGTATGTAATCTGACCTGTTTTGTCAGCTGCAAGGAGTGCTCACCAGTCAAGAAATGCCAAAACACAATATTGCTAAACAAATCAGTCCTCCGATCGAGACATGCATTCCTGTGAATCAAATTGTTTTTCACATGGATAATCATTAAGCTCTACCAGTGACTATCCGTGCAGTTTTTTCTTTTTGCTAAATATTTGCTTTGTCATTCACTTCCATGTTATTTTTGTTTTATTATACTGTATAGATCAATTCATATTGGAGGACCAAATGCAGGGGCTCATTCTTCATACTGTCATTAAGTGTTCCCCCTTTTTAACGTCAAACATATTTATAATATTTATATTTACAAAAAATGTTTTTAAAAATTGTCAGGGGTACAATAAAGTAATTGGAACCTAGTGAGAAGTCATCCTGTCTTCTAACAATTACAATTTATTGCTTCCATAGATTTTATAGAGTTGGAAAATATTTATTTAACATCCCAACGATTATAAATCTGAAATGATGCAGTTATTGCTGAATGTAGTTAATGATCTTCTTTTATTCTGAATTTTGATGCTATATTACATTATATCAATAATACAAAAAATCCAATACTGTAGTTTGAATGTTATTTCCTACCTAATAAATTATGTCACTAATTTAATATTATTGAAATTGTGTTTTTGTTTTGTTTTATATCCAGGTATGGCTTAGCCTTCTCCAACAATCATGTGTGCTCCCTCAGTGATTGGTAAGTTGTTGGTCATTATTGTAAAAATGTAACCACCATCCATCATTTGGATGTGACAGATTCTCCATAACTTCATTATTTTATTCTCAGGTCAGGAGAGAACTACTGCAAAAGGAATAATTCCATTGACTGTTGCTTTGTTCCCACCATAAGGTAAAAATACAGTTCATTAAAGGTCATCTTTTGCTTATTGTTTTTGGGAATCAAATTGTGCAATTAATTGAGTAAATTGTTAGTTAATTGAACAAATTATGTGATTCCAGCTCCAGTGGAACTAATGCGCCAGAAAATTCTCTTTTTACTGCAACAATCAATGCTGGGTCCTTTCTGTGTGAGTTTATCTACTAATGACCTAACAACTGTAACTCAACATATATTGTACTTGATAAGTGAAATATGATATACCAACTATGATCTCCTCTTCAGTTCTGCTGTTCTGTCTATTCCACCATGGCCATGTTATGGAGAGACATGCATGTCATTCAATGCTGAGCAAGTTTGCACTGGTCTTTGGTGTGGTGGCAGCCCTTGGGGCTTTCGCAGCAGGAAACTGCAATGTAAGTACTGCACTTCCTGCTAAGTATGTTTGAAAAAGTTAACCTTGCAGCATTAACCTGCTACTTCAGCTTCACAATGCAGTGGACACATACTGTATAACTGAGAAAAAAATGAATCTGAGAGAAACAGTAAGCTTTGTCTTCATCGTGTAATGCAAACAATAAAGCAGAACTGATTTGATTTGCACTTATGCAGAGAGAGCATACAAAGATAAAAATAACTATTTGTTTAAAGTTGTCTGTAGTGGTTTGGGGCACAAGCAAAGTTGGCAAAGAATGGATACCTCTTCCATAGTTTTTAATACTCGGTTAATATATATACATATATAAAATAAATTGTGCCATACAAAAATAGTTATAAAGGTCCAACATCCATATCAGGACTCTAATCTCTAATCTACTCTAATCTTTGATTTCCTGATGAAAAAATTAGTGGAAACCAGTTTCTACACAGTTGAAATAAAGCAGGTATAAAATAGAGATAATTCAGGTGAATATCTTCAGCTATATTAGGGGAAAAACAAATAAAACAAATAAAAAATGCCAGTTTGTCAGGTTACTTTGTTTTACTCCAACTCTGAGACATCATTACGACTTTGATTGGTTAATAGTTCAGTAGAACAGAAAATGAGTATACACGTCCACACATAACAATCTTTATAACAATCACTGCTTTGATTTCTATCATCTCTTCGTGTTTTGACCCAAACAATGCTGACTCTCCTCCACAGCCATACCACCTGTCACTCCTGCACTACCTTGGAGCTGCCATCAGCTTTATGTGCATCTGCTTTTACACTGTTCTGCTCACTGCACTGACCAGGAGGTGTGTGCTGACGGGTTATGAAAGGATTCTCTACCCATTTCGCATTACTTCTACTGTGATTCAAGCCATTGTCACCATCTGCTGTATCCTTTTATAAAATATATATAAATATATGGTACATTTAGTGTGACTTGAAACAGGTCACGTTGACTTCAGCAGTGACACTTAGGAAACAATCTCCAGCTGCAATACCGCTACACAGTACCTTTGTGCTTTACTAAGATCCGGACTCCTGCTCTGTTTACGAAGTGGGATCGGCCACTACAGTCCATCTGACAGAAGCAGATATGTAACAACGGTATTTTAGCCATCAATCTTTAACCACTGTTTTCCTGTAACACCCACCTTACACCTCACACATCTTGAAGCTGTACAGTGACAACATAATTTTAATCAATCTCTAGCTTCCCCACACACCCACTTCTAGGTTCTATATTACAGGATAAGAGCTGGCACCCTAGTACAAATGACTACAAATAATACTACATATTGACTGCAGTGGGCTAAAAGTATGTATGTGAAGACTTACCCAGCTACTACTATATCTAGAAATGCTAAAACAAAGGCAGACTTGCATTAAAATCCGGATGATATTCACCCTGCACAAAACACCTGATTGAAAATGTTGCATACATCCTTAACTTGAAAACATTCAGACACTATTTTGTTTGCCCAAGAGGAGTACTTCTACGTTCACCTGTCTGCTATATTTGAGTGGATGCTCAGTGTCAACTTGGAGTTGTTTGAGCTCAGCTATGTCGTGGAGTTTTACTTCTTCTCATCCTTCATGATTTCAAATCTTTTGACCAAACGAGAGGAAGAAAAGCCTTTGATAATGTCCTGATATAAGGCTGCCACGGTTCAGCTGAAGCACAGAGGCAGTGAGGATGGACAAAGTGAGACATCTGTAAGGACAGTGGCTGGACCATGGCTGGAGGACCAATAATTTCCCCCCATTACTCAGCAGAGATGGAATTTAATCATTATGAACATTTATCCTCCTTCTCAATACTGTTTCCCAAAATCCCAACATTTCTGTTCTTTTAGTAAAATGTCTCGTATTTATTTAAAAGAAGAGCTTGAAGTACAGCAAATGAACAAAACATCAGCCATATTGTACTTTCCTACAAGTGATGCTGATACTCTGCCACGGAACAATACCCTGAGGTGTCATACTCCGGTACACCTCATTTTCAGTATGTTGATCAATTTCTAGTGCAATAACTTCCTGTTGGATATCGACATATTTAGGAATGAACTTAGAATTCCTCATCAGGTACACTTGTAAGGACCAAAAGTCATGAAAATCTCACTTCTCTTTTCTTAACATTATTATCTCTAGCATTTAGCATTAAAGCACTTACATACCTTTGGCACTTTGGCATCATAAAATCATTGCATAAATTGACAAGTCCTGTTATTCTTCTGATGCAAAGATTTGACTGTGAAACTGTCAGGACAATGGTTGTATTACACCTCAGATATTTTAAGTTCGTGCGACATCACGAGATCCTGTTTGACTGGATGAGTGACAGAAAAAATTGCTTGACACTTGTCACGGTACGTACTAAGAGCAAGGAGGGTTACACCTCAAAAGCTTAAGAGACAAATGTATGTAAAGCTCTACATTTGTTAGGTACAAAACAGTGGGTGTAGTTTGTATCCTTTCTTTAGGTGTGGTCTAATAATCCACACCTAAAGAAAATAAAATGTGCATTTGAGCGTCAAACTAAAGTGGCGATATCTGAATGTCATTACCTCTGCCAAGTAGGTTATGTTTTAACTTGTACCTTGTTGTTTGTTTGTAACCATGATAACACAAAAAAGTACTGATTTGCACTGAACTTGGTGGAGGGACAGGACATGGAAGAACATTAAATTTTGATGCAAAAATTATATCTGATTTTGAAATTCTCCTAATCTGTTGTGTGTTTAATGTTGGCCTTGACAGAGGTCTGTGCTCTGCTGAGCACATTTTAATGTTGCCTTTTGTAAAGAGCGTCAGTGTCCTATATGAATCATTTTGAGCCCAATTTAGAACAGGTTTGGTTATTTCGCTTTTTTGTACTCGTGGTCTTGTCCTCGACTTTTTCACCACCAAAATTAGGACAAAGTGAATATTGGGCTTGAACTCACTAGACAGACAAAAATATGACCCCAGGTGAGTAATAATGGATAAAAACAGACCATTTGCCAACAAGTTCAGTTAGTTCATGTTATTTCCACTGCCCCCACGTGGTCAAAGGAAAAAAAACAAAAACCTTTTTCCATGATTCAGTGCATCCACAACTGGTACACAAACCATGAATTCTCACAAAACAAGGCAGCATGATTCTGGTTTTAATGCAAAGCACTTAACCTTTACTTGAAAGAAGGTAATATACATCCTGGAATTACAGATAATAAAGATACATTATGACCAAAGTCATTTCACAATGAATATCATCTTTCCTTCGCATCAACCAAGAGAGGAGTGCGACATTATCTACAGTTTTTGTTAGGAAGAAAACAGTGAAAAGCACACCTAAGTCTTTCAGCATCTTTACTGTATGGTACACTGTAAAAAATGTCATCTATATGCAGTAGTCCACATTATTAACCTTAACAAAAAATGAAGAAAAAAAAATAAATCAATTTGAAAAAACACGAATTTCATGGTTGTGTTTCAACTAAGTAGTTCAACTGCAATGCATACATTATAAATAAATGTAAGGGGAAGAGAAAAAAAAAGTTCAAAAAGTACTACAAGAAATATTTCATAATTCCAGCATGGCTGAAATAATTAGTGGCCTTACATCCAAACCCTACACTTTGGAGTGTGACCACCGCTTTTACAAACCTTTAAGATACTGTAGATTCTTCAAACTGCTGCGTCTGAAATTCCAACTCTTGCTTAACACTTCTGGATAAATCAAGTTAAAATTGCCCTTAAAATTTGTTCTATGAAAGGATAAGTTGCCTACCATCTTCTCCTGTGAGGTGAAAAACACTTTTTGAAAGGAGTGAGAATTCAGCATGAGAAAAACACAAGGCCTTATTGTTAATAAATTTTTTTTTTTTTGCAACTCAAAGCTGTTACGTACTGACAAGCTTGTTCTCAGCTAAGCTAGTGGGAGGTCACTTGTATTATCCACAGAAGTCTTCAACTCTAAAAAGGAAAACATTTGTGTTCTCTTTCTCACATATGACATTTCATCCTTATGCTCTTTTCCATTGTGGCCTCCTCCTATTTATAACTATAGCTCCACTGATTTCTCATGTTGGGGGGGAAACTCCAACTGTACACACTATGAACAATTGTCTTCTCAGTAAAAGGAAAGGACACTACAGTAGTTGACAACTCAAAAAATTATTAATGTGATGATGCGGGTTGGTAATTGTTTAAATCTACAGCAATTTGAAACGGTGGGGGGAGTTCAAACGGAGTACATGTTCTTGGTAGTGGATCCACTCTTGCTGGATGTGTCGTCATGTGACTGGTAGCCAATGATGGCTTTGATGGGGAGGTTCAGACGCTCTTTATAAAGTTGCCTGTGAAAACAAGATGTATGAGGACTAATGCTAATGTAGTGTTGCCATCTAGTGGCAGTGGTAGTTTTATCTGTTTTTCCTTGTAAACAAGGTGACTTTACTTCTTACCCTATCGTCATGATGGATTCCCTGTTTTGGCAGTTGCTCGTCCAGATTGCTATTTTGTCACCTTTGGGTCTGACGTTGACCACTGCTCCACACACATCTTCACTTGCTTCATCGAATGACTCACCGACTAAACACAAGAGCTGGAAAACACAAAATGTCACACACTACGAATGATCATGTTCTTTTTAAAGCTATGATTCTCAACCAGCGTTTGGTTACAGAAGCACATGACTACGACAATTAATTTGGGTTTCAATGAAAACTAATGTTACCGTCTCCATCCAGTAACGGTCAAGGTCATTGTGCCTCTGTTGTTTATTGAGAGTCATCAGCCATCGGCCACCCAGCTTGTTCCTGTCGTCCTCCCACATTGGCTTAATCCCATCCTTGTGAAACAGTTATTAAATATTTTACTAACATTCCCAATACATAAGGTGTTTTCCTTTTAAAACATAAAAGAAAGCCTTACCTTAAATAAGCAATAATCACAGCCAAAGCCAAGTTTGCTTGGTTGCTGTATGTGGTTGTATAATCTGCAAAACACACAATATGATCAAAATTATGACTTAAGTATCTGCACAAGCTTCTTATGGTATGGTTCAGGTTAATCATTCAGTGACACCAACAAATTGCTATATAGTGAGCCTGTTTCACACAAGCACTTAAATCTGAATGCTGTAGCATTTTACATGTCTTATGTGAAAACATGCTACTTGCTTCCCGTACAAATTGGCTTATATTGACCTGACTAACATTAAGATCATCTGAATCTAGATGTCTAATGAGAAAAACACCATATACTCCAAATACATATACAAAAGGAGCAGAGGAACACAAATGCATAAACAAAACAGTTGCCCCAATGTTATCTTAGTGTTCAGTAAATTGATCTAAATTTGCATAATACTGCAATCCCTTCTTGTCTTCATGTGTCACTGAGGGAAAGAATTTTTTTGACAAATGCCATTCCTCAAAAACACATATGTCCATGAAGTGAGAAATTCATAATTAGACTGCTGATTATTTGAGAAAACTTACGCCCAAAAGTCTTCCACTGTGTCAAACTTGGAAATGAGACGCAAGTTCTCTGTCCAGGTTTTGCTCTTGTCGTTTTTGAAATACCACAGGGCCCATCTGAGAGGGAAAGGTAAGAATCAAAACAATCAGTACTCATAACACTGTTGGAAAATGACTTGTGCAATAGTTGAAATACAATAATTTATTTTATTTTACAGAGATTGTGTCATTATCTTAGAGTGAAAAACAAATCAGGACAATTTCAGGACAAAGTCTCAGTATTTGCTGGAATACATTCATACAAAAGCATGAAAAACAAATAACCTTGAACCAGAGTCCTGATAAGACTAATGCTAACCCTATACACAACCAATTTCACACCAAAACACAACAGCTAGTCACAAAAGCATGCATATTAATGCAAAAGAACAGAGAAAGCCGGCCATCAGAAGCACTACAAATGCAGCCTTTGTTTATGATGGGTGCTATTATTCTTTCATCTATTCCCAGGAGAGGTGGGGCTGGCAGGGGAGGGATGAGGGCAATGAGAGGACATTAGCTGAACCCCGTGCTCCCGCCACCACAACAGTGACTGAACAAAGCCATATCAGGAGGATAAGACTGTAATTGTGCCATATAGAAACTTCACTGACACACATTACACAACACAGGAGAAAAGACATCCCTCCTCTGGTGAATCCAACCAAGGATGCAGTTTGTATACATATCCTGTCATAGTATGTAGACAACATGGCAAACAGATCAAGTCATTATACCTATGTTGCTAAATTCTGACAGAATAAGTCTGCCAAACTCTTAGATGGTGAATAGTTTTAAATTCTAATCCATCTAACCCCTTTCCTTAGGCGAGGGCGGTGAACTGGCTTGCCAAACTCAGGCCTAGCCATTTCAGCAAAATGTACACTTGAAATAAAGGCAACATAAGCAGAGAAACTAAACAAGGATCAACATAGTGGCTTAAAGAGGCAGTGAAGATTCACTTCAGACTACTACTTTTCAAAAATTTAGGAGTAAGGAGAAGTCTAAATAAATGGGTTTAAATCTGGACAATGTGCAAATCTGAGGACATAGTAAACTACTATGGAGCAGCTGTAAACAACTACTCTCAATTAAAAGTAGCTACATCTGTTTAAAAAAGGTGCTAGATGACATCCAGGCAAAAACATACTGCATGACACTGAATTCTAAACTATATAGAATAAATTGTGTATCATGACTTAAATTGAAAAATAAACACTAAACTTCATTCATTCAACATCAACATCCCATGAGCAATTGAATGGACAAAAGTCTAACTCAAGTGAACACTGGATCCTACATTTCCCATAATGCAACTCAGACATGACTTCTGTTGTAACCGTAATGACCGAATTATTTTCTCAGATTTTTCCATATACTGCCACTCTTCCAACATAACGGCCATGTCTAAAAATGGGCTCAGGGTGGCATAAGCATTAAGAATACTGTTTTTTATCATTTTAGCCCATTGACTAGTCTGTATATTAATACAGAAAATATCTAATGTCTACAAAGATTCAAAAACATGAAAAAAAAAAGTTTATTTATCAGCAGCTGTTGGTTTCTCGATTTCATAAAGAAGTGAAAATCATGTTTCATGACTTGAAACTTGAAAGTGATCTTCCCATCTACTTATGTTATAGCAAGGCAGTCGAGCTGAGTGAGATCCAAAAATATATTACAAAAATAAGAGGGAGTATAATATTAATAATGCTCCATTAACCTTTTAAAGCAAATGTCCACTAATTCAGTTTCAAATGTGGTCAGTTCCTTCAGTTGTCCAGATAACTCTGACTAAACCTATTTTTTCCATTGGTTTGAGTTTAACGCAGTTTAGGCTAAACTTCAACTTGCCATGATGAACAAAAGCTGTTAGTGCAAACAGACGCTACAATTAACTGATTAACTCAGTCATTCGTTGAGCAATAGGACCAGCCTACTAACTGCTGGAGCAGGGATTTGAGACATAAGTTAAATGTAAACATGCTTGTAAATAGCATTTCATAACGCACTACAAATAATTTAACAAGAATTCTTTGTGGTTAAAAACAGTAAGTGAAGCAACACAGAAGTGATAACCTTGCTGTCTAACTGAGACATCCATTAAAAAGGGTGTTACAGTGGAGGCATCAAAATGCAATAACCTGACCACAGTATGTTCAAATAAAGAGCAGCAGAGGTGTACAAACTTGACCTCTGAGGCTGGGCTCAACAAGCAGAATGGCCTAGAAAGTGACTTGCTAAGTTAACTATTCAGCAATTCCCAAACCGATTGTACAATGCTTCTGAATGGGTCATCACCACCACAGAACTATTATAACATTTCTAAAAGGACAATAGTGAATAACAACTGCAACAATAACATGCAGAGTAGAAAGCAGAATTCTTCATTCTATGCCTCCGATTTAAATGTAACCCTCCCTGTAAATGACTTACACCAATGAGTTTTTGTGACTCACTTCCAACAAATACAAATATCCATTAGGAAACTATTATCTTGTGGACTCTTTCGGCTTACTACAGTGCTTCAAATCATTTCACTAAAAGTATAATTGTTAAAACATTAATATAGAACACAGGTTTA
Organism: Rachycentron canadum; assembly: GCA_038496675.1. Lineage (NCBI taxonomy): Eukaryota > Metazoa > Chordata > Actinopteri > Carangiformes > Rachycentridae > Rachycentron > Rachycentron canadum. The sequence continues at coordinate 10,775,603 of CM076659.1, read as the reverse complement.
CAATGCATCAGTTAAACACAAATCCTAAGTGTCCTTAGAAGCAATCAAATCTAGACTCTGTAAGTCGAAGCACTTGAAGTTAAAATTCCACAGCACTGACTAATATTCAAGGATTACAAAATCAGTATATGACCTTTGAGTGTGTGATCAAAGAACAAGTACCAGAGTAAGGACCTTTTCCCAAACAATAGATAGATGAAATGTGTTCTTCTTTGCAAGGGGGATGCAATGTCTGTTTAATTTGCCAACTGTTAAATAAATGGCAACATGAACCTGAATAAGTAGATTGACCTTATTCTGAAGGGCCCTGGACATTAACGTTTTTTCTCTTGAAACAGAAAAATTATATTTTACTGCCTTTGACATGATTCATAGCATAGCATGTCTAATGCTGAAAGTCTCTCCACCATGTGACATTAGTCAAAAGATCATGCAAGAGATGCTATTTTCTTCAATAATGTAATTTTGATACACAGAAAATGTTGTTTACATGGTACATTCTGTACTGCAGCTTGTGTAGTCTTAAACCCCATGAATATCAGAGAGCTACAGTCACTGCAGGTATAAACATCTTTTGGTTACAACATTCAAACAAACACCACAGCTGTTTAATTCTCACCTGTTTTGCAAGGGGTGTTTGATATACTGCTCGGGATTTGCAACGACTGGGCTGTCAGTCTGTTGATCTTCAGTTTCAGTTGCTTTCTGAGGAGAGAAATGCACAAACCCATCATATAGCTACTTTGAAAATGAAAGGAATTCCAATAAAAACTGGTCCTGTGTCAGTCTCGCCCCCATTTGTCCACTGATCACCATGATGAAAGTGTGGAGTTAGCACGAACTGTGGGACGTGTATAAATCTATTCCCAGTCTTGTAATATCAGGCTAGATGAGATGTTTAGGTTAGTTATATTTGGGGCCACAACTACAGATTGGTCTCTTTATCAATATACCTCCAATTAAATTTTGATTGATAATTTTGCCTGTTTTGTGACAATATCCCCCTAAAATTTTTGTAGATTTCTGTGATATACGACGAAGAATAGCAGCAAATGCCCTATTTTCAAAAATTGAAGTGTGTCTGACGTTTGCCCCCCAAAAATGAACGACTAATCTATTATTAAAATAATTGTCATCTATTAAGCGCATCAGCTCTAATTATATCACAATATAGCTTCACCTAGTCTTGTGCTAATATTAAAGTTATTATCACTGGTTAGTGACCGAGTGGCTCAGCTAAACAAAATGAACTACTAGTAGGTCATCATGTCCAGTTACTGATTTTTACCTGGTGCTCTATGAAACATCATTTCACACTGTCACGCCATCGATAAGTATTCATCTTAAAGTGGGCTATTAACTTAAATATCTGACAATCGTTTCCATTGTCAACCTTTATAACCACTATACGTTACAGTCCACAGAAAACAGCTAGCTTTAGGTTGGTTGACGAAATTTAAAAAAAAAAAAAAAAAAAAAAGGCGAGTAAAATCTAAGCTAACATTGCAGTTAGGTAAGTTAACGTTTGCCTAGCATTAGTTTTAACGTACAGCTATGCTAGCTACGAGCACACGTGTCCAGATTCTCATAAATTGAATCAATAATGTCAAAGTATGAACCTTTGAATGTACTGACGACTGATTAAAACCCATCAGAGACTATTGACTATGACATCGAAGCGAATAAAAGCACATCGTTGACTGGAGTTTGAATGAACGGCGTTCAGTCAGCCAGCCAGTCCCTCCCTGCCAACAAAGTCTCATGCATCACATTGCTGTGCATGCTAACGCTAACTGTGACCCACGCCAACCGACGCATCTGTCGACCGAAACTCCGTTACTTTACAAAAAAATGCCGGCCGCCCTTTCATGGAACCGAGATTGCGTACTCGACTCGCACGATACGGTGAGGATGGGGCTGATCTTTCCGTGCACATAGGCCGATTTTTTTTTCCGGCTCTCTCTTGTCTCTCTTACCGGCTCCGATGTCGCCATCTTGACAGTAGAAATGTTCTGCCCGTTCAGCGCTCTGCGTCACTCCCCAACCACTCACACTCCTACGGAAGCCGCCTCAGTCCATATTAGGGTGGGTGACATGAACCCAAGAAGGGCATTGAGAGGCGAGGTAAGAGTTCCCGTGTCCGAAATACCTGATAATAAAATATTTTATATAATATTTTAAATAATTTAAAAGTGTCAACGGGGAGTAACTGTGACATGGCCCCTAAGTTTCAGGCTGGCTGGGAAAATAATGAAAGCGCCGTGTGTGTGTGTGTGTGTGTGTGTGTGTGTGTGAGATGGGGGTCAGCAGGGGCCCAACAACAAAGACCCATCTGGTCTGTCCACTTTTGTCACTGGTGGAAAGTAGCCACTAAAATACTATATAAGTACTTTGCCATTGATATAGTTTTACGTCTACTCCACTACATTCCAGGGGAAAATGTTAGGCTTTTTATGTGATACTTTCACCTCCAAAAAATATCTATCTATCTATCTATCTATTTTACATTGTAGTATTGTTATTTTACTTCAGTAAAGAATCCGTACAGGTATACAGATTTGTGCCATTGCCAGTTCAATGACTTGGAGGACTTTTGACAACTTTTACCTCTTACCTGAGAAGGACACATACAGTGTATTTATTTCCCCTGCTCTCCTGTGGGCCTACATCATTTCCACTGGCTGTTAAAGTCATACTAAATGTAGAAAGCTGGCACTGCTGCTGGCAGATGTCATTTCAAAAGCTGTGCCCTTAGGATGCTTGGCTCTGATGTGCTCTTCGTCCAGTGATGCTATGACACATACTTGTGGTTATGACACAGAGTCCTTGTTTATTCTGATGACACCTCTACACAAGTACTCTGGGTGACGTAGGGTGAAGGTGTTCACTCATATTTTACTAGCAGACATCTGAATAATAGAAATGATAGTTATACACATCAACTGTTATCCAGCCTTTAGAGCAATTGTAGAATTAACTCATTGCTCTTTTTATTAAGAACACCATATAATACTGGGTATGGCCTAACAGGGTGGGGTAACATTCCTTTGTATACAATTTGGGTTTGGTTGCAATAACTGCTTAAATATGGCCAAGGTGATTTTTCCTCAGGCTGAAATTCAGGAAGCTTATCCCTGATGATGTTGTCACTGTTTGAGCAACGCCCTTAGCTTTTGCACAGGCAATGCAGAAAATGTGTGGTCTGAACTGCCATACAAATACATTGCCTGAACATGCCTCCACAGTGGTTAGGATGAAACAGAGAGAAGCAAGGTTTGAGTAAAAACAAATACACACCAGTCCTTTGTTTTTATTTCCAAAATTTGTTTGAAGTTTTAGCTCTTAAAAATCTGCAAACTATTTTTGAATCACTATGCGCATATGCATGTGATTAAACTACAAATGCAAATGTAGTTAATCTACTAGCCAATTTTAATGAAATGTTCACTATTCACCAACACTGGCAGGTGGATGTAAACAAGAGAAAAGTCTGGGGACATCTGGTGGGCAAATGGATTATGACAGATGAAAATACTTGAGGGAACAAGGGAACAAATTGTAATGATTGATTGATTGGATAATTGCATTCATAAACTGGTGTACAGTTCCTAATGCAGCGCTTGGTGTATGTATGAACAGCTTGTTGTTGGTAGATGCCATGAGCTGATGCATCAGAATTGGCATCAATGGAGAAATGTTGTATGGTGTAACTTTCTTTCTTTAAAAAATCTTGTCCAACTACAAGTGGGTGAATAATTTTTATCTAAAAACTGGATTATGTGGTCATGACAATAATTATAGTCCAGATTTTCTTAAGATTAGAAACTGTTGCTAGAGTGGGATATTCAAAAAGAAGAACAGAAAAAGAGGCTTTCTGAATAAAAAATAACCATTTTGTTCCACTTACAAACAGATCACCCTACTACACGTCATATGTAATTATACGCTGAAAGCTGTCAGAGAATAATAGTTTAAAATGCCCACACATGTAATTGAACCGAAGAGTTAACTGACTCATCTTTATGACACACATACTATATATAAACATTGACAACAAATCAGAGGAGGAAATCATGGTCAGGTCCAAAATATAAATATGACTTTATTTCACAATCCCGAAAGAGATCAGCCATCCATAAAAGGAATGCTAAATTTAGTCTCTTCTCAAGTCTAAACTGTATATACTTTCAGCAACGTACAGTAATTCAGTTTCAAAATAAGCAAGATCATCCATTGTCTAAACAACATTAACAATACAGTAAAAACAATATGGTTCACTAACATATTTACACATGTTCTACTAATAAAAGTTTTTTTTTTTTTTCAGATTTCTGAATGCTGGTGCTAGTTGTTAGTTCCTTGTTGATACAAAGACGTTCACTGTGGACTGAGAATGTCCCCCTCAGTAAATCAAAAGAAACATTTAAAGGAGTAACTGTCATATGATGTTCAAAAATCTTCCTTCTATTTATAAAAACTGTATACATTCATTTAATTTTGTGTGTACGTTTTGAGAGTTGCTGGAGAGTTGGGTTATCTGTGGAAGACATTTGAGCACAATAATATGCTTTTTTTACTGATACTTTTTTAGTTTTTTTTTACTGATACTTGAAAGACATCACGATGCTGCCCAGTCTGTTGTCAGGTAGTAATAATGCAGAGAAATGATAAAACTACCTTTGTATTAAGTCATATATCAGATCAGTGTATGCAGAGTTTTGAAAAAGCACCATGCCATCACTGTTCAGCATATAACCATGTTAAGTCAATGCATGTACCTTGACATCTTGTCCTGTTAGCACCAAAAGGAAGTCAAAGTGTGTAAAAGACCAAAAAATGTTTCAGTCATAGTCAATATTATACCACCAGTGTTAGTGTGAATATCAGCGAAAATTATTTGTCGGTTTGCTGACATTTCATTGATGAAAAGCTTCTCTTTCATGGGTAAAAAAACGAACATCCTGATTCACCAGGAGTTGACACCAACCCCCTTATTCAGACCCTGTAAAAAGCTATCTGTAAACAAAGTGTTCACAAGGGTCGAGCACCCGAAATCATCTTAGGCTATTATCTGAGTGGGATCTGAGTTGTTTGAGTGGTTTTCCAACAAAAGCAGAGAGGCGGCAAAAAGAGAAATTGTTTGATTATTTAGCACTGATTAGCACACTTTTGTATTCAACTCCACAGAATGGACATAAAAAAAAAAAAACTGGCAATAATTTGTTAACATGTTTGACTCATTCCGATTTCTGAAAAAAATAGAGGTCTCCTTAGCACCATAAAAATGTACAGTAGGTTTATGAAGATATAATCACACTCCAGAAGGTGAATACAAGTTAAGTGCCAGTAATGATAAGCACCTCATTGTTGCAGCATTTTATGATTCCTCATTATGTTAAGTTTTGAACTTTGTTAGATATGTATGCCATTTTCAATGAAATGAATGAAAATCAAATAAATGCAAACAACTGTAAAAATAAAGCAGGGTTCATGCTAGACTGTTATATATATCTCTATCTGTACATACATATTCAGGCCTATGGGTTGGGACCTTTTTCAAGTTAAGTTTAGGAAAATAAAAAAAGTGCTTCTTTATATGCCATACATATCTGTGAATAAAAGACAAACCATCCAGACGCAGAGAAATTAAACAAAACAACAAACCAAAGAAGTACATTTCTTTCATCAACTGCCAACAGATGTCAGAGGCAGCAGAAGGAAAAGCACAATGCTACATGTGACAATCTGTAGTAAATATATGCACAATATTAGTCTTGTTTTCTACATAATGTGATGCAATGAGTTGCTTAACAAAGGTTACAGTGAGAATGGCACCAATGTAAAAGCCAATAAGATACATCTTATGAAAAGAGAACTATTGGCAGAAATAAAGAGCATAGTCCGACTGTACAACATAAATTCTGAGCGTCAACACATAATGCAGGTTATCATAGAAATCTTGCAGTAAACAGGCTTACACCAGGAATTAAATAGAAATCGTTATGATCACAATAAATAATCACATCTTTTTTGTTCTTAATCATGTATATAAAACCAGTTTAAAAACGTCTTTTGAATGCTTCAAAGCACCATCTCGTTACAATAAAAACCAACACGAAACTCACAGTTAAAAAGCCAACAAACTTTGGTCTTCCTCATCACTTTGAAGACAGAGATGAAGAAGAACAAAGTGAACAAATGGATATTAGAAAAGCACAATGAAAATGACATAAAAATAAGAGTAGCAGTTTGAAGTTGGTTGAGGTAAGGCAGAAGCACAGGATGTAGGAGTTTTCTGTGTGTGTGTGTGTGTGTGTGTGTGTGTGTGTGTGTGTGTGTGTGTGTGATCATGTCGACTAAGTCCAGCGATTGTAAGGGCCCGTTACTTGGGTAAGAGCATAAGGGGACACGGTGATGACACCATCCCTTGGGAGGGTCCATGCCTGGCGTGTGGGGACATTCATTACCCTCCCTGTCTCCTCTGTTGCCCCTGTTTGCTCCTCTTCTAGCTCTCCACCTCCAGCTCCTTCCTTCCCCACACTGTCTTTCATCCTTAATCTCTCAGCCTCCTCCTCCCTGTCCCTCTCCCTCTTGGCCATTTTGGCATCCCACATAGCCATCCCATGACCAGGCTCATTTAGAGACTTGTGCTGGTAGAAGACCAGGGAGATGCGGGTGGGGTGGCTGCGGTTTGGCCTGAGGATAGGGGTGGTGGCATGGAGCTCCCGCCGTGCACACTCTATGAGGATGGAACCGTGCGACGGTGCCACAGCAACTCCGCCGATATCGTGGTCCAGGAAGTTGTGCTCACTGTCTGACCACACCTCTTCCTGTTTAACTTCCTCTGGTTCAAGAGGAGTTTGTGAGGGAAAGGGAAGAGATGAGAGCAGTGGGAGGCCATGACCCCTGACCTCTGCCGCAACATCTCCTGCAGCCCTGTGGAGTCCATTGAGCCTGCTGAAGAGGCCCTCAGAGGTAGGTCTTGGGGTGAACGAGGAGGGAGGAGGAGCACTCCCACTGGGGGAGGGTCTACGCAGTGGAGAGCAGTGCTCCTCATTGGGCTCAGTTTTAAAAGTACAGGGGTAGTCACTAAGGGCATTATGTGGAGGTATACGTTCTGAATGAACACTCTGGTCACCAGATACTGGAGAATAACCATTCAGGCTGTCACTCATTGTCTTATAACTGAGAGCTGAGCCACTCTGTCCAAACTGGAGGCCAGGCAGACTATGGTGGTTGGGGGAAACAATCCCCTGTGGGGTGACTCCTGCACCCGGAGTAGGGTAGCTGCTGGTGCTCTGGCTGTAAGTGCTGTGTTGGTTCCTCTCTGGTGGATACCTTCCAATGCTAGCAGGACTGGGTGGTAGTCTGCATGAGCTGTAGAAGCCCTGTGGCTCTGTGGACAGGGAAATACACATATTTCTAAAATACTGATGTGACTGTGTGTACTGACCTTAGTATATTACTTATTAAAACATATCAACAGCATGACCAGAGATGTGGATTAACTACCTTTGTTGGGGGTTTCATTTTTCACTTTCCCAGGAGTGAGAGGAGTCAGCCCAAGCTTCTTCTCCAGTTTCTCTGCCTGAGCCCTCTGACGAGCTTCTTGCCTTATCTTACGGGCTGATTTCACTGGCTCAGCCAGTAGACGCACCTGATAAATACAAAAGCAATCAGTGATTTAAGGCATGGACTCTTTCAAAGGACTCAAATCACTGATACTGCCATTAGAAATAAAAGAAAAACAACATAGTAACTAAAAGCAAAAGCTGCTCCTCTGTCACTCACTTCTCGGGGAAAGGATGACAGAACTTGCAGAGCGCCACTTTGGATTTTGGCCCACTGGCCCTCAACATGACCAAACTCATCCCTGTCCGAGATCTTGTAAAGTGGCAGAACGTGGAGCTGCTCATCTTCTGGTATGTTACGCACTGCACGGTTATCTTCCTTGGTTAAAGTGCAAACCTGAACAAGGACACAGACAAAAGGCAAGTTGTTCAGCCAAACAGTTGGCCATTTCTAATCAATAACTCAAGAGACTGAACCAAAACTAGAAGTGACCTTTGAAATAGGTTGGGGGTACATTTACACATGATATAGAAGCAGACTGCATGATGTCACAGTTATTGCTTACTTACCACAGTGCTGCCATTGTTCATGTTGTGAGTGTCCTTGTGAGCGTGAGCACAGAAATCCACACAGGCTGTGACTCCAGAAAATGGACGCCCTACTCTCTTTCCAAGCCGGCACCCCTCCCCTGTCTCCTCATGTTCTACCTATGAGAGATGAAAGGACGAGACATGAGAAGAATCTGGTTTGTGGTAAAATGGTAAAAGGCCTGAGGTAAATTTTCTTGTAAAAGTCTATGGAGGGGCGACTGTATGTATGAGTATGTGTGAATATGATCTAAATGATGCTAAACTTAACAATTAAGGTAAGAGTCAGTGGAACCTCTATTTGAATTATTTTAATACTAGCCTAAGAAAACTAGGTATTATCAGAGGAAGCGTGGCTGTTTAATAAATTCATACCTGGTTTTGGAAGGCTTCAGGAGCCAGCTTTTTGTAGAGTGGTGCAAGGTCAGTGGCGAGACACTGAAGGTTGTTCTCTATTTTCTCCTCCTAAAAGTAATAGATTTGGGGGTGAATAATGGCTGACTTTTAAAAAATATCTTTTGTTTAAACCATTTTGCCTATAGTTGTGATTATATCCAACATAACACACTTGGCTCATATCACTAAAACATCACAAATAGGACCGATTGCAATAGATGAATTCCTCCAGGATTTTTGCAAGCTGACCACTCCCTCACCTCCTCCCGGTAGTCTCCAAGCAGGCGAAACTTGCGGGGCACTTTGCTGCGGGCAAACTTACAGCCATTGAAGTACATACTCCAGGAACAGCCAAAGGAAAACGAAGCTCCACATGTGTCTGGATCCAGACCCTGGCATGCACATGTACGACTGTGGAGATGGAGAGGAGGGGGGGGTTCGATAAAGAAGCAAACAAAGCTGGGAAGAGGTAGTGTCACTGCAAAACAAAACATGAGGCACTCACTCTTCATTGAGGGCACAGCGACGGCTGGTGGGCGAGCCGTATTTAAAAAGTGTCTCTGTGAGCTCCTGGTAGAGATGGTCTGCCACTGGCCGAGCGATTCCCTCCCAAGCCAGAATGAGGATCACCAACACAGCAGTGTCACAAAAGTGTCCTGGCCTCTGGCGGACCAAACACAGCAGCTTCTCCTCTTCACTGCCACGCCGGATCACCTGTCCGATAATTGTGCACACACACAAAACAAGCAGGTTACAACAGACGAATGACAGCACTGTAAGAAATAAAAGCATTTTAAAAACTATATCACAATCTGCAAAAAATAGAGCCATATTGAAGAAATATAGGACAGAAGCATGAGCAGCAGCCACATACCCATTTAGCTATTGGACATCCTTGGGAGCTCTTTCCTTCTTTCCCAGTATAAACAACAACTTCCACCCTTACTGCATTTCCCTTGGCACCATACCTGTGACATATACACAACACAAATAAGACCATACATTTGTGCCAATGATCACAGAGAAGATATCACTGACAAAACATATAATACAACATTTCATTGATACCCATAACTGACAGCAATGACAAGATACATTAAATCAGCAACACTTTTCCTACTAATAAATACTAACTCCTCCACTCTTCACTCATAAGTAGAGGCTGGCATATAAACAGAAAATGAATAACTGTATTAAAACACATTTGTGATAATATAAAGCCTGTCTTTACAGGAGACGTAATTGGTGAAACAATTTACTAATACTATATAAACACTGTAGTGTGGAATAACCATTTAATAAATGTTAATCTAATGCTGAAAAATGCTAAACAGACAAACTTAAAATATAGTTACAGTTACAGTTACAACTGCACACAATGATATACTAAAATAAAAAATGCATTTGTGCGTGAAAAGATGAAGGATTTAGTTTTTCAGTTAAGTGTGGTTGTCAGATGGACTGTCATGGTACTCAAGTTGTTTTAAACAGGCAGTCGTCTTGGTTTACGGGCCCCTCGTCTCAGCTCTGAGGGGTTTCCTGTTTCAACATGCTGTGTGTGTTGTGTGTAGTCGAGACAGAGTGCACGCATGTTGAGCTAGATCAGCAATGCTTCCTTTTGATGACAGATACTTTGGTTGTGACACTGCCCCCTTCCACCAAGCCTGCAGTTGACTAGCAGGCTCACATGTTTGATAGTAAATGCATGCATTTATACTCACACAGTGTAAGCACACAGTGTCAACACAGAGGTAGTAGTAAGTTACTCTACCGGTTTTCCATCAGTTCCCTCACTGCAGCAACACTTGGTCCTGCCCCAAGGTGAGTATAATAAGGACCTTCCTCCTTTTCAATGATTTGGTCTGTGGAAAAAAAAGAAACATTAACATCTAATTGAATCTGTGATGCTGGTATAAAAACTCATATATACTTATACATATATTTATACATATACTTTACGAGGCAGTCAAATTTAATGTTAATTTTGTATTCAAAATAAATGTAGCTGGAATCAGTTAAGAGTCTAGCACCTTGGAAGTTGATATTTCAAGACCAAATACATCATAAGGGGTCAAAAAGGCTTCACAAAGCATCCCAAAGCTTCTTCCAAATATGGCAGAGAAATGTGGCCTTCTTTTGCTTGAATTGGTCCTTGAATTAGGACACAGTCAGTATGTGTGTGTGAAAAAGCTACAGAGTGAGGACATTGTGACCAGGCCTCACTTTTTTCACATCTTTAAATGCCAGTTTGAGGGTTAAAAATCTGGTTTTAGGGTTAAGGTTAGAATTAGGCATAGGTTAGTGTTTGAGTTAGGGTTAGGCAGTTGTGCTGGTTAAGGTAAAGAGCTCTGGAATACATTATAAGTGTCCTCACAAAGGTAGAAGTACAATTGTATGTGTATGTGTATGTGCAACAGAGGAAGTGAGAAAATGAAAGTCAGTCTGAGGTCAAAGGACTGCAGATTTCCTCACTAAGTGAAGTCCATCCAACAATGTATGTGTAACAGACTTGTATTCATCAGAAAAAGCAGTAACTCACCCATGCACTGACAGGATGGAAGATCCGCCACTTTTTTGGAAGGTGTATTGAGCAAGTTCTTGGTAGGGGTGTCCAGAAAACTCAATGGAGACTCTAGAAAGCTGTTGATGCTGTTCTTGGATGGAGTTGACTCTGCAGAGTTGCCCAGATCCCCATCAGTCGCTGTGGATAGGACAGTGACAGGTCCTGTCTGCTCCAGCTTGTAGTAGCCCTGCTGACTTGGAGGAGGGGACTGTCGAGCCCCTGCAAAGCCATTAGCGAGACCCTGGTGGCCAGTGATGTGGCTGAAGATAGTCGCATTGGCTGGGCCGGTGTTTGGATCAGCACCATGTTGCAGCCCACCACAGGGCTGCGCTACCTGAGATAACAAGTGCCTTTCGCACTCCTGCTCCAGTCCCGCAGCATGACCATTGCATGCATTATGTTGGTGGAGTGGACCATTTGCAAGGGACCAGGGCTGGTTTTCTTGACCACAAGTGTGGTTGAATCTTGTGAGAGTGTTGTAATTCTGTCTCTGTGGCCCTACAAGGGCCGTATTGTGTGTGTAACTGTGATGGATGAGTTGCCTCCTTTCCTCCTCAGCCTCAGCCAAGTATCTCTTCAGGTCAATTTGAGCCTGAGGCAGAAACAGGTTCCTCTTGTGGTGAAGGCCTGATTTCCCCTGTGGGAGAATCTTCTGGCCTCTGTTCTTGTGAGACATCTCTCCATTTGGCATGCGTTTTGAGAGGGGGGTCCTGCGACTGATTCCTTCGTGTAGTCCATCACTTATCTTCTTCTTTCTGGGTTTGGATGGTGTAGCTTTTGTTTTTTTAACGAGGGCCTTTTTCTGACTGAGGGGTAGCTGGGAGTTGTAGGTGTATTTGATGGCTGACACAGGTGTTCCTTTTGGAGGGTTGTTCTCTGACTGCTGGCTGTGTCGAGACTGGATGATGAAGGCAAGGTCTGCCAGCTGAGCTGCCACCTCCTCCTCATCCCTGTTTCTCCTTGCTTTACCAACCCTGTCTCTGTCCTCACCAAACAATCGCTCATGATCTTTACTGAACTTCATGTCATTAGGAACTTTATAGTTGAATTCTGACTTGATGACATGAGAACCAAAGCCCTGTTCAGTCCTCCTGTATGGTGCTTTATCACTGTCAGAACTGGCCTCTAAGAGATCCTGCAAAGATGGTTTTGTGTTTGACCCCCGGGAGCACTGGATGACATTCCCTTGTCTGGCCACAGGAGGGCGTATGACTGATGTCTGGTGTAGTGGTGAGCTTATAACTGAGACTTTGTTGTAGAAGATAGCAGATGTGGGTTTGGCTTCTTGTTTGGTTGTATTTATATTGGCGGTTGAAAATGGGACAGCAGTAGAAATGGGATGTTCACACTTACTTTCAGCTTTAATGGACCCTGGGGTGCTTTCAGGTGTAGCTGCCAGCTGAGTCAAGGCCTCAATAGCAATAGCCTGATCAACACTAAGATTTCTCCTCTCTGCCAAAGATTGCACACTTGGTAGCAAGGTACTTGGAGGTGATTCACTTTTCAGATGCTGGGCAGTCCTTAGTAGGCTAACAGGAGTGCTTTTCTGACACAAGTCAGTCTTTAAGTCCTCTGGCTCTTTTTTGACGCAGTGCAAATCTGTAGGCTCTGTTTTGATGAAGCGAAGAATGGAAGATCTTGAGCAGAAAAGTTCCTCCTCTAATCCCTTCCTCTCTCTGACAGAAAGACACACCACAGCGGCCAGCGTAGACAGCGGGTCTTCACAGACCTCATCTTCATCACTGTGCTGTGTGGTGGTCTGTTCGGTGATCCACGTCCATGGCTCCTTCAGCTTGATCTTCTTTAGTGGAACTGACATGTCATCCGGAGAAGTCTTAGGTCCATTCGCAGAGCAGTCCTTAGGGACTGCAGCTATTATAGTCCTTTGAGGTTCTGATGTCATCATGGTTCTTTTAAATGCAGACTTCAGATCAGAGTGTGACCCAGTGGTCATATTAGCACCGTTAGGTTTTGTCAGGTTCTCAGCAGAACCATTCTGTAAAGTCACAGAAGGGCATACGCGTTGAAGTGCAATGCTGGTCAGCTCCAGCCCGGGCTCTCTTTTAATAAGTGCTGGCCGTCCAACTTGGTCCATGACCGTATTATGGGTGAGCGAGTCATCGATGGGGGGAGATTGTGTATAAAGTATGTGGCCTTCCTCCCCCTCATCCTCCTCTGCTGCCGTGTGGGTGTCATCCATCTGTGCCTTGCCTTTGCCATTTACCGACCCACTTTCTGGAACCACCTGAGACAGAGAGACAGAGAGGGAAACAAGAGGAGAGAGGTGACTCAACAAGCTCTGGCAGTATACAGTGATTCAGCTTGTTCTAAACAGTCACGGCACACAGCACAACAGATTGCCTCCCTGCATGGCATGAGCATCTGCTGCAGCCACTGTCAAGGCGGTGGAAAATATTATGACATGTGAAAACAAAGAATCTGCTTTTCGTAAATCTTTCAGAAACTGATCTTTAGACAGAGTTAATAAAAAGCTAAACTGTGTTCGTTCAGTCGAGGCTTCAATCAGGACTACATTCCTGCCTGGGCTGTGGAGTGTTGAGAGCCACAGACCCACAGGTAGCAGAGAGCCAACAAGTAAACATTTGGAGTCACGCACAGTTCAAGATTGCATCACTACTGATGGGTCACTGAGGGCATCTGTGCAACGTGCATGTACATGTTTTGTTTGTGCTGAGTTTGTAGGTGTGTTCCTGGGCATGCATGCATGCGCATGCAAGCACATGTGATTATTCACAGCTGTCTCAGTGATTTACCCACCAGGGTTCCTATCCACATAGAGATTCACAACAGCACTGCTTGACCCCTGAGCTGCAAGGGATTCGGACTGACAGAGCTACAACCATGCAAAGGTCCACAGTGCTGACATATTGATTGCCCCCAAAAGCCAAGCTGAATGCACAATATTTATCTCACTATTTTAAGTGTAGACAATCATAGGCATTAATCTATAAGATGGAACAAAATCAATTCGGGAGAGACAGAGATTAAGGCATTTTTTCAAGGCAAAGTTTGTTTTTTTACTGCAGTATGTCAGAGTAGCAATAGTTTACATGCTATCTTGTAAATTAGAGAAAACAAAGAAACAATGAATTAATTAACCAATACAGTATTTCTGCATATGCTACTGAATATTTGAAAGTCCTCATTATTTTACATCATCTTGTTTGATCATAAGTTAAGTCAAGCTGCCTATTATTTTAGGATTTATCCCCCCATCACATTTACAACTAAAGCTTTCCGCAGTAAAAGACTGATTAAAAATTTTGCAGCGTGACAAAGATAAACTAGAATTACCTCCTTGTGGTTGCACTTTACAGCCATAGCTGTCCACACTCATATATTTTATGTAGTGAAGACTTTAGTAAAAAGTACTGAGTGTATTTTGTAATTTGTGATATAGGGATATATAAAGAAAATCAATTTCATCTGACTTTGTTAAGATTTGTTATTCTTGTTCTGTTGTATGTCTGGTGTGTAAATTGAAGTCCTTGTATGTGTTCACATGGTTCTGGTAGAACACAACAAACACAGAGATGCTACAAATTCTAAAAATTGTACGTTTCACACAGCACACAGAAGATTTATGCAAACACTACAGTGGGCACAGAAGAATAGTTTCACCAGTTGAACCAATTGTGAAATATGGTCACAATCTCCCCTTCTGTCTGTTCTGAGTTAAAGTGTTGAATAATGATCCAAAAGTTGTTTTTGCAGAACAATACAATGTCACAATGAAGTTGACCCCTGTAAATATCACCACTTCATCATTTTAGACTATTAGACCTTTGTGTGAAATTTTGTGATAATCTGAACAAAGTCCCTCAACAAGTTCCTGAAATGTTGTGTTCATGAGATCAGGACATTCGGACAAACAGATGGAAAATCCAAAACATAATGGCTTTGGCCATGGCAAGAAGGCATAACAAAACTGCATCATGGGCCAAGACACAGCTGACAAAAGGATCACTCATATGCAGGACATGCAGAGTATGTGTGCCTTACTGTGTGCACTGCATGTTTATGCATCACGCGTGTGTGTGTGTGTGTGTGTGTGTGTGACAGGCATCCCCTTTTTCCTCTAATGAACAAGTGCAACTGCAGGGGAGCTGGAGATACTTTCTTTATCACCGTTTACCTGACATAAACACTCATTAAACTCCAACACTGCCACTGTTTTAATGTATTTTACAGCAGGAGACATGCAGTCCAAGCTCCCAGATCAAGAGCAGCAACAGTACTTCAATATAAACCAGACTCCTAAGCCACCGACCAGAAAACACTTGAGTTTATTAGTTACATGTGCTGTTTGTTCTCTCTGTTTCCATCATGAAACATGAACTAGGTTATAATGATATACTAACACTATACATTTTGACTGCATTTAACTAAAAGGAATAGTACATCTATGAGAAATTGTAATTACTGACAGATCTGCTCTACCTCCTGAGCCACATGTGTCCATGTATTTTTATATACAGATACAAAAAAAATCTCAAGCTGTCATTTGTGAGGAAGAAGGCAATGAAAAATAAGAGATGTGGTAGTTAGATATAAAAAAGCTAAAAGAACAATCAATTGAAGACAGAAAATAAAAAGTGTAGAAGGCAGCACTGAGTGCTAAGAAGATTAATACAGAGAAATCTCCTGGCATCTCCATATTTGAGATTTGACACCCAAGAAGCTACTGTGTGATTTTTATTGCATTAAAGAGTTAGATTACAAATATATTTTTTTATTTAGTTTATATGTAAATATAATAAAAAAACATGGTGTTTACTGGTGTTTACCACTGAAGGCTGAATGTGATAGCTGTAAATGTTTCCCATATTTTTCTACAGTATAGCTGTGCTGGAAATATTTCAACATGGCACCACTTTGTGTATGTTCCTTGCCAGTTGTCCACAGGACTTCAAGGCACACTGCCAAAAGCTGTTTATTAAAACAGTGTTGAGAGCTGACATTGAACTGTTGCTTGTCAATGCAAGCAAGAGTCGCTGTTACTACAGAGTGTTTTATGATATATAATAAAATGTTGAGCTCAGACGTAACTAATATGGTTGAGCTGATTTATTACCAAGTCTTTTCACTGATGTGAGCCCTTTCTGATCCTTTCTCCTGAGCCCACTGCACTCAGGAGTCAGGATTGTGGCTCACTACTAGAAACACACTGCTGATGCAACAGCTAGCTGCAGCTCAGAGTGAGGCAATACTGAAGCTGCCAATGTAACAGGATGAGATACCTGCCCCGCACAACACGTGGAAATGGTCCACCGCGGCGTTTAAACGAGACAGTGAGAAAAAGAGGGAAAAGGATGGGGAGCAGGGAGAGAGAGAGGGGGGAAAAGGCAGTGTGTCTGCCACAATACACTGCTTTCAATGACAAAGCAGCGCTGGCTGGTTTCCAGCACTGCACCAGACACACGCGTGTCTCTATATATGTGTATGTGTGTGCCTGACTGTACATCCATTTGTGTTGCATCCAAGTGTTCATGATTTGAAGCTGACATCAAAGTACAGCCCCTGTTTTTAATTATTTTGCATTTAGCCTTGTGATAACAAAAAGCCTAATTCAGGATGTAAATGCAGAGTCATGTGCTCTCATTTAGCCACTGGGTCTCTGGAGAGAGCTGGATCTGTGATGTGTTAGGGCTGTGTCTTTGTGTTGTGCATGTTGTGTCTGCCTCAGGGGAGGGGGGGGGTTCAAGTCACTTGCACAGTACTGTGCTGTTTTAAATGCAAACACGGTTTTCTTCTTTTGTGTTAGACAAACACTTAACCAACTGCTGCTCATGACAAAGCCTTGTAAATCAACAAAACTTGCTAGAAAGTGTAGCTAAACTTTCAGAGACAGATCCTAGCAACAGAAGTGTGACTGCCGCTTGAATCCAAACAACCCTGTCTCAAGAGATGAGTCTCCAGGGAGGTTGGAGTGGTGTGTATCCATTCTTTATCAACACAAACACACTGACATAGTCAGTGGTACATACAAACATGTTCACAATTGTGCAAACACTTCAACTGAGTCCCAATTTTGTGGGCAACTTTTAGCTGTGTTTCTTTTGTTCACTTTTTGCACAACTCATACGTCTCCTCCTCACAACACTCTTCACAATGAAACACTGAAAAAGCATGCTTCCTTCCTGGCTCAGCGCTTAAGTAGTGGTTTATATGGGTTTCTCTTGTCACGTGAAAATTTTCTTCATTCATTGAGAGAGCGTTGTGTGCGCTCAGCCCAATGTCAAGTAGTCAACCAAGAAAACACGGTACATAAAATCAGAGTGACAAAGAAGGCCTTGTAGGTGGCAATAAACCTAATAAAACTTAAAGAACTGGCTCCATAATACAGCGTGAATCAGATCTTAATCAAATATAAAATTATACAAGTTATGTTGGCATCAGTAACAGAGTGACCTCCTCAACAAACCACACCATAATAATACCATTGCTACTGCAGCTAAACAGGTAAAACCTGCCAAATTACAAGTTACGACCCAGGGCTTACAAGCACCCCGCTTCTCTGCTAAACATTTAGAGACAGCAGGTGTAGAAATATGGCTGTCCAAAACACTGCAAAAAAGAAAAGGGGAAGCAATGGGGCTTTTTCATACAACGCAACAGCTAAAAGAGACATGCAACGGGGAAAGAGAAGAAGTGTGTCTGTTACCGTGGAAACTAACCTCTTTGTTGCTGACTTTGTAGTCACATCCTTTAAACCCACCTGGAAAAGACAAGCCAAACACACAGAAGCCCAGATCCTCAGTGATTCAGTAGGAACAATAACAACACCAGCTTCCAAATAAAGCGCTCCAATCAGCTAAATCCAGGGTGGTAGAGAGCGAGAGAGACAACAGATGATAACCTCTAGAGCTCCACTGTAGTTGACCCATCTGCAGCGAGACAATAGACCCCAGGGTGAGCACTCCGGCTGCCTTTACCTTGTCTGTCCTCGGAGGAAGCCCCTCCAGTTTAGGCAGCATATCCCTAAAAGGTATTGGTGGCCATCTTGCTTTGCCTTCCTTCAGCCTCAAAAGAAAACGCTGGCTACAGTAGCCGTGTGCAGGGCAAGCTCCTGGGTGTCATGACTAGGGTGACTGTGAGCCACTGTAGCAAAGTGCTGCTACAGCAGACACACACATTCACTGCACACACAGACATATAGACACACACACACATACGGGATGCCTTTCGCAGACGCAGACAGAGCCTCATCAGCCAATGGCGTGAGGACCTTAGCGGCTTGTAAATTATCTTCCATGCCTAGACTCTCCTAAACAAAGGATCCCCTATGTGGGCTTTTTACTCCAGCCGTACGCACATGGATTGGACGCAAGCTGTGGAACGGATACTGCACACATGCTGGATCTGGATCAGAGGAAAACAAATCCATCACTGCTTTGACATTAACCCCTGAAGCAGCACCAACAGTCCTTCTGTGCTTTTGGTGATCCACATTGAATTCCTTCTCCCAATGATGAAATGACCAGTCCATTAAACGATTACTATATATATCTACAATAGAATATATATAATAATACATAATTTACATATCTTTGGATTTTAGACTCCCAGTCAGACAAACAAATGAAAAACAAAGACATCAACTTGAGATCTAGAAATGTTTGATTTTTAGCATTTTCTAACATTTTATACACATGACAGTCAACAAATGATTATCAGCAAATCAGAAAAGTCTGATTAATCAACGATGGATATAAAATGTAAAACTATGAAGAAATACTTATTCTGTTAAGCAGAGGCTGACATCACATGACAATGACCCTGGCCAGTTTGCAGATGGTTTGAGGCATGTGATCTATTATATTATAAGGAAGTGGTGCAGTCTGTTGCATTAGACACAGTATTAAGTGTGTTACATCATTCCATGGCTTTAAACAGTTACAAACAGTGTCATCCACATGGCAGACTAATTTTCTACAGCATCTCAGATTCCCACATGATCTAGCAGGAAAGAGGATGTTCATGGTATCCATACTCTTCTTTCCCTCAGTGTCTCAACAATCTTTACTCTCATTCACTCTTCCACCCCAAACTTGTTTTCTCTTTCTGAATGATTCCCTTAGGAAAAGCCATGGTTAGAAAAAAAATGAGGAGACAGAAAGCAAATAGACAAAGAGAGAAAAATGTTATGTGAGAGTAAAGTACTCTCCCCCTTTTAAAGGCAACCATGTGGCCAAGAGACTGAGGTCACTCCAGGACACAGAAACATGAAGGCAGCCTGAGCCAGAGCCTGTCGGTAACTCTCTAGTAATCAACCTCAGCCGTGTGTTTGATTGTGGCAGCAGAGAGCATGCAGCTACATAATATATCAATGTAGGGCCCAGCATTCAATAAACATTCAAACAAAGGATGGAACAAATGCACAAGCAGGTCACAGTGGAAGATGCAGTCACATTGATGGATTTAGCAGTAAGCCATGTCCAAATCTCACATAGCTATTCATGGTCACATTACACACAGTAGTTCAGTTAAAGTTATAGACAAATATGCAATGTGTGGACACCTGTGATAGCAATAACCTATTTCACAGCATTACCAATGCAATGCAATGATTTTAACATTATGGTACAGTTTAAAACATAATGAAAAGTATACTTGAGATTTGTGTTCCTAGTCCCATTGTTACAAGCCTGTTTTTATCATACTGCAAAGTTCAACAGTCAGTTAGTTAGGCAGTTAGAGGCCAAAACTTATCACTGTCAAACTCATGCATGGTGTGGCTTTGTGCATATGTGCCTTGGAATAATGGCTGACAGTCAATGTCAATGTCAAAATTTATAGTGGCTACGAAGTGTAATTGTTTTTCTCTCACTGTTTGGAATTATTTTTTATAAGCTTCAAATATATCATATCTTATTATTTTTATGAATGGATAGCTTCAAATATGTTATATCTTAAGCAGGTAGGTGACAAATCTATGAATGCAAAATCACCATCAAAAAAACAAGTCTTATTCATTTAAAAAAGTAATTTTTCCAAAGGGTTTTCCAGAACATTGTAAAACAAACACAGATGCAGATGAAACACTTGAAATGCATGTGTGGTGTGCTGGAGCAAACTTTATCCCACAAAGTAATATTTCTCTAACACTCCAGTAACAGAAGACCTCAGTCTACATTACAACAACTGTTATTCTCAGCTGTTTAATCACAATGTGGATTAGAGCCTGCATATTTAGAATTAACACTGCCTACCCATGAGGCCATATGGTAGCTTTTCAATGTTTAAGCCTGAAATGGACAAAATAAACCCTGCAAAATCAATGTGTATGTATGAAGGACATTTTCATAACTCAGTGTTTCACTGCAGTATAACTCAAAAAAAATGTCTTGACTGTCAGAAATTGATGCATAGGACCCATGGACAGGTTTACAGTGGTAACTAGTTTATTCCAGTTCCCATGTTTATCAAATAGCTGTGAGCCTTTTTCTAGTAATTCTAAATGTTTTCAGATTCATTGTGGCAGTTGTTGGTGATCTCTGGAAATGGAAATGTAGTCTGACAGGTTTGACATTTATGGACTACAAACTACAGTGAAACAGGTTACACCGACCTAAACAATAAAACAAGCCAGTGTAAGGGACACACCTACCAACTGCTGTAAAGTCAACAATTACCTGCCATGTGTAGCTGAAGCCTTTAAGCAGATGGACTTTACACTACATTTTACATTAACACATTGGGCAGAAGCTTTTCTCCAAAGCAACTTACAAGTGCTGAATTCTATACCATAAAATTCAACAACTAGATGAAATTAAGTGATATAGTGAAACTGTCACTTCACTCCCCTATGACAAACTGCATAAAAAATATATATTTGATAATAAATTGCAGTTTTGAATGCAATTACTTTAAACATGAAGCTCTTCTCTGATTTGCTCACAATACAACTGCAAACCAACCAAAAAAATCAGAAAACACCTGCAAACCAACAAACCAATCATAATAGAACTACAAATGAATCACAATACAATTCAACCAATCAGAGTACAGTTATACAAACAATCAGAATATGGCTACGCATCAACCAGTCAGAAAATATAATTATCATCTTATTCCAAAACTCTTTGTCATTTTTTTTTTTTAGAATTATGCCCATTATGGTAAATCTTAAAAGGCTTTAAACTGTAAGCATAAAGTGTATTGGTTGGTCACTGCATCTCAGCCTTCAAGCCATTCCTCCTCCTAGAGCCACTCCATTTCTTCATCCAAATATACTCCACAACTACTAATAATATTCCACTGCACCCTTAATTTGCAGCTCTATAAGTGGCCCATATGTTTTTCCCCTTTAACAAGCTGCCCAGCTCTTTAGGAACAAGTAGTCTGGACATCAATCACTCTAAGCTACACTACACAAGCATGCAAGCGAGGTAAAGAAAATTATTCTGCGCTACAGTCATAAACTGTCTCTGACACATCTGGAGGCTGACCCACTGGAGACCAGCCCAGTAATGGAGCCATGCCAAACACAAATGTTGCCCATAGTTGTCATTACTGTTGACACTAATGTAAACTTGTCTCTCATTTACATGGAAAAGCTACAGATCTCTGAAGGAAGGGGAGTTTACGGAAATTACTCCTTGTTGTACTACTCCTCTGGTAAAATTGTGACTTTCTATTGATCCCAGTTGTGTGTGTGTGTGTGTGTGTGTGTACGTGCACGTGTGTGAGTGCGTATGTGGGTGAGGACATGTATGAGTTGATTTAATCAGCTGATTTAAACAGTTTGCAGTATCAGATTTTTTTTTTTAAATATTCAAATAATTAGATCAAATATGTCCTTAAAAATCCTGTTAATGCTCAAGCTATAACCAGAGGTGCTGAAGTGAGTGGTAACAAACATGGGAAAATGGGAAAACATGACAGTACTTAAACCTGTCCCCATGCTGCATATGCAATTCTTACATGGGCAATCTCACACCTCTTTGCACAGGTCAAAGCACAAAAGGCCAACACATAAACGTTTAGAGATTATTAATAAGGAGTAATATGCATGTACATTTGCATTTATTTGATATTGTGAACACAAGGTTAAAACTATAAAGTCTGTTACCTCGGCAGCACTACGGCTCATATTCAGCAGATGCCATAGACAGCTAACATATTACCCTACTCACTTTTCTAAAAGAACATCTGTAGCCTCAAGACTTTGACTAAATGTCTACAAAACAGTTTTCTGCCTTCCTTTATAAATGCTCTCTGTTTCCTCAGCAAACACATACAAACACAAATGCAGGTTTGTGGCTTTCACATTTCCTGCATGGACAATTTGTAAACCATGGATGAGAATATTTTCATGTCACAATGGATTCACATTCAAAATTCCATTTCACACACATAAACAGAGAGTGTGTTATGTAACATACTACAGTCCCGCTTTTGGAAGGAAATGTGCACCATTCAACACCACACCCTAAACCCACATGGAATCAATTTTAGGCTGGCAGTGGTTGGTCAACATGAAGGGACAGTGGGTCACTACAACTCACACACCTCCAGGTTATCAATGAGAACAGGGATGGACTTGATCCTGAATTCACTGACAATATATCCTCTTTAATATTGTACCTCCTTTTTTCTTCTTGTGTTTATCTAGGTTTATACCTGTTAATGTTTTCAGATGTAAGATAAACACACAAAGGTATGAACACTGACAAACATGTACACAGACAGACCCAAATACACACACAAACACTATGCAGGCTGAGCAGCATGGGGGCCCCAGATCCTCTCACAATGAGACAGGAAAAGGCTTACTTAAGTTTGTGCTAGCGCGACATGCTGAGTAAGCATGTTGGCCATTTGACTGCACGTGGGCATGCACGCACACACATATGCACACATGTCTGCAGACGGATGCATGCAAAATGTGGTGCTTTGAAGAATGACAGAGAGCTTAGAGGATAATCAATGTTGAACAAAGGAAAAACACAGACAAGGCAAAAAAAATCAACAAGCCTGTGAATTCACTACATTCATTACTATTCAGTGGATAGTATTCTGGTGTAGAGGTTCTTTGGGAGGGCACAAGAAGATGAGAGTTTTTATCCTCTTCAGGTGTATAAGCTATATTCTAAACTAGGCAGGTCAGGTTGATGCATGAATACACTTTCTCCAGAAGGAGGCCATTGTGTGCCCTTGGTGGGATTTGAGTGGCATTTCTTTAGGGGGGCAAAGTGAGGATTTCCTTTCACCCAGAGAAACCAAGTGGCACGACTTCAAAGCTTATCCAGGGACTTAAAGCCTTACAACAGTCAGTACACGGCACAAATTCACAGATGAAAAGACCCCAGTAGAGCTCTGGAGTAGAGCACTGATGTTATCGCAGTGTAAAACTACAAATATCTGCAGAATTATAAATGTTATAGAGACTAAAACACATATAAACTGCTGTGTGTTTACATGACTCACTACATTAGGAATGATTGACAGGTGAATGTGCAAAAAAAGTCCCACATCATTAAGAGACTAGTTGGATGTAAGCTGGGCATGGCCTGGGCCATACATCTACTCTGATGATAAGTGTAGTGGGTCCAGGCCAAATAACTCACCCCAAATCAAATAAAACAGACATTTCCCCTCTTTCACAGATACTTTTTCCGGGCCACTATCCAAGCCCTGCAGCTATTACAGATAACTACCTCACAGGGTTGTTGTAAATCTAATTGGCTTGAACCAGGTTAACAGAAAATACAAAGCAGCCCTCATCAGATGTAAGTACATGTAATAAAATGTGTGTCTGTGCCAAAGATGAGGAGAAGTCCGAGAAGAGAGAGTAGGCTAAAGCACCACGCAACTCTGCTTGGTCATAATGAGTTGGCTCTGTTAAAATGTTGGCAGTATCTCTGACATTTCACGAATCTTCCTCGGCCCCCTTCTGTCCCACACATTTATGTAATGAAGAGGGGAATAAAAAAGTGTGGATGTGCAGCTGTCCTTCCGCTTATTGCCACAGTGCCCACATGCATGCGTATGTGGGGGAACCTGTACTCAATTTTTGTGAAAGGAGTTGATTTCTCTCTCAATGACAAACACAGAAAACAGCATGACACACCAAACTATCACTGAATAGAAAAAGAGTTCTATTTGTAAAAAGAGGCATCCCTGTCTTGTTGCGCGTTTTACATATTTGCTATAAATCATAAACCCTTCGCGTTACTGCTGATCATGTTCTACAAGGTTCCCAGCCTCCAGAGTAGCCAGCTGTTCCATTTCAGTGAAGTTTGGTGATCGTCTTAAAGAGACTTGAAACTTTGAGAAGAATAACGCACCACAGTAAACAGAGTTATTATATATATAAGAGTTGTGGGTTTCTATCGTCTCTGTTCAGTGAAAACAGGATCTCTATATACACAAAAGGCACGTAGGACATGAGTCACAATCCAAAAGGAAAGATGTTTCAAGTGTGTTTGTGCAGTTTGCCAAGCTTGACAAGAAGCAAGGGTAGTTTGTTTGTCGGTGAATTTAGTTTTTGACTTGAAAAGGAAAACCAAATGAATGATGACTGTTTGCAAAAATATTAAAAGATTTAATTGTATTTAGGATAACATTAGGGAGATGGCAGCGCAAGTGACTTTTTGTCAATTTGACAAGTGTTCCTACATTCTCAGGGTTTTGGTCTTACATTATGCATACTTTGATGGTTAAATACATTGTATGTGATTCACCCTATATGTTCTTGCTGATAAAAAAGTTTAACTAACTATTTATTAATCAATGAAATTTAATTAAAAAAACTCCACTCGCAGTGCGATGTTTGGGATAAAACACATTTAGTGATGTAACTGTGTTATGATTTTTATAAATAGTGCATAAAGAATATCAAAAGCAGAAAAAGCCTATGACTTTTACGTTTCTGTTTTAAACACACATAAAAGCTTCTAATCACAATAATACATTAAGTAAGTAAGTAATACAGTAATAGTAATAATATAAAAGCAATAGTGACACAAGGATATTAACAACATTCAGGGGTGCATTTACCTCACTGAATGGGTTGATTTAGAGAGATAGAGCAGGTAACGTTGCTTTGTTTGAAGTGTTTATCCCTTGGCGATAGTCCTTGCTTGTTGCTGACCCACTATGAACAGGACAACCTGCATAGTTTAACCTAATTACCTGGATGTAGGTTACCGAGTTCAAAGTCTTAAACCCGTAGTAGTGCGCGTCCGCTGGTTATCTCCACTAATCCTCATTACAACCCTGAGAACACTCCGACAGACAACCGAGGCAGGTCAAAGGTCAGTACCGGACAATAAGGTCACCATGGCAACTGTCTGTGCTGAAGACCTTCACAGATGCATATGAGAGGGGGAAGAGGAGTTCAGACCTGACAGGTCCATCTGCAGGAACAAATCACTATCACTTTATATCTTTACATTAAGATGGATGAATTTCAGAATAGTGGCAAAAAAAGTCTTCATTCAAACACACATACAACCATATGCATGAACACCCCCCTCTGATAGAACCATGTAGGTAAGATTCAATCACATCCAGAAAGACACAGCTTTGAATACCTGCTGTAACGCCAAAGCAAACAGTCACTGCTGGGTGCTGCAGGCTGCGTGTCCTCCCTATCAGAATGCTGTCTGAGGGCTCTGCAAGTGTTTTCCTGATATCTTAGTCGTGCTACTCCCCTGGCAAATGCATTGCAGCGGAAGAGTGGAAGAAGTGTAGGAGAGTTTGCAGGAGGAGCTAGGCTTGAAGCTTGCAGGTTGCTATTGGTAAAAAAGTATAGTGTCCTCCTGGAGCTGTATTGTCCTGAAATGATTGCATCTTTTGCTATGTAATTATAGCACACCTCAAGCTCACCTCAAGTACACGACCAGGTGCATTTGGGGTGACTCATAGTTAACAATAATATCTGTGTGTGCTGTCCTTTTTGCATTTGTTTAATACACATATAAACAATGGTATATTTATGCCAACACACTTATATGCTTCTTTGCTTTAAAGTCGAAGTAAACTTCTCATCTCTCTCAGTGAATGCAGTAAATGAGTGTAGGTGTTTTTAGGAATCTCAATATATCGCAACTGTCATAAACAAGACACTCGGTGGTCTTACACAAAATACTATATCAGCCGATTACACGTGGAATGAACACAACAGTAAAAATGTCCATATCTTGCATCTTTAATGTATTGAAGTCAAATGTAGAAGCCAAAAAAGCTGCCTGCACTGACTGACTATGGGGCAACTGCTTACACAGGTCACTTCCTCCTTCTTCAAATGCTGATGATAGTTGTTGGTTATAATATGTTTGTTTGCACTATATTGCTCAGAGGTGAATGTTAATGACATTGTTCATGAGCGCTGACATTACTACTGGGAGTCCATAAAAAAAGCAACTCAGTTATGCAGCCTACAGCTCTAAACATGTCAGGACGTTCAGTTCATTTCACTCTACAAATACAGGAGCCTTTGCACTCCATGAACTGTACAATTTTATTTCTAGTGTGTATGCTCTAGCACGTGTGTGTGTGTGTTGTTTGGGGCCAGGTCCAACTGCCCAATACAAGGCGAGGCCATGAGGGGGCCATCAAGCCTGAGTGAAACCAGACATTTTTAAAGGGAGTGCTCCACTCTCAGTGTGTACAACACTCACTCTGGGTATTTTTGTGTTTTGTCTTTGCATATATAACCCCTACACTGCTGAATATGTGTAGTGTTGTGTGTGCATTTTTACAGTATGTGTATAACATTTAATGACCAAACCTCATCAGATGCAGCCACACCAACCACTAATAGCTCATTATGGAAAAACCAGGAACAAAATTCACATGCCCCTACATGAACTCCTCTGTGGCCTCTGCCCTTTTTTTCATTTTCTTCTTGAGTTAGAAACATTCATTGGGAGGGTGTGTGAGCTTGATCAGCAAGACTGGCCGGCAAAGTGTTTAATGTGTTACTCACGTTACTCACTGTGTGTTTTCTTTACATTTAAGACAGGAGCTCTACCTGTTCTGTGTCTAGAATTAACCTGCAGCTCATCACGATACATTTTACATTAAGTGTCATACTGTCTGCTGTCCACTTGCATCAGTGTACAGCATGGCCACACAAGCACATAATACTATCAAACACCAAAGTCACAACCACATATACTATAATAAATGTGAGACTGACACACATACAAATTGACCCTGCATTTCTTGGTATTCCAAATAATATGTTGTAAATCTCTGTCTGGACTTATCTGTCACTCATCGCCTTCTGTTATTTTCATAAACAGTGCACAAAGCTATTCAATACTAATACTGCAGGTGTTATATAATCAGCCTCAATCTGCTAACTGCCACTGCTACCACTCTGAGACCGCTGCCAGTGGATGCATGCATGCTTGGACACACAGCCACATGGACCCTCACTCACAGTTGTGCACAGACATACCTCCCGCAGCCACATGGACACCACTGAACTATGTACATGGTTATGTGGCTCTCACAGCCAGCAGCTGTGAGAGACTCTTATTCCCACCCACCAAAATGATTGAGAAGATGTCTATTGGCCTGCTGACCTTTCACAAGTATACTATAGATAAAGAAGCATAATTAGGCTTTGTGCAATTTAGCTAACCACTTGTCTGAATAATTTCAATACTATTTTATAAAGTTCCATGCATAATGAAATGTTGTTTAACACAATTAAACAAGCATGTATTAGTTTGGCCTCTGGAGGATTGAATATAAATCAGGCTGACAACCACACAACCACCCTGACAAAATATTTCCATACACATTTTTATCATTGGTAAAATGTAAGCAATTAGTTCCCTTGTTTAACATACACTCTGATATAGAAAGCAACATTATTATTGTCTTGTTACTGTGTTTCTGTGCAGTCAACCAAGTCCAATATTCACTGGCCCTTTAGCTCTGTTTTGGCCTTAACCATCTCCAGAGAAAATATATGGGTCAACAGCTACTTGCTAAACTTGTCAAGTTGATATGGTAAACTTGATGGCAAACAGTTGCTTATTTACACATTCAGAAGTTATGAAGAAGTGTTATTATAAAATATTCATTTGGAATTATTCATTTTTAGCTCTCCCAACTCCTGAGAAAAATATCTGGCTTTAGCTGCTAAATGTTCTGTTGCTCACCTGCTAACTTTGTCTGCTGTTTGGTGTTGAGCTGGTAATGTGAAGTGGGTTTGAAGATGTGATTCAGCAGCAGATCAGATTCAGGTGATAATTCTTTGAGGGTTTATCAAGTAAAACCTTTTACGCTTCCACACTGACATTTGATAGAAATATAACGAACGTAGCTGCTTAAAAGTTTGTCTCTAAACCAGTGTCATGGATGTTCATTGTCTTACAGTGCTCTGTTCTAAAATACAAGTTCAAAATGCCATTCATTGCCACTGTGCACAAATTTCCAATTCATATTTGCTTTAATTACAAAACCACACACGCACAAGAATGCACATACATGCACTAACTATGTGTAACTGATAAAGTAGCTTATTCTTTTGCTGGCACCACGGATGTCGCACACTCATACATACACACACACAAAAACAGATGGATACTCCCACCATGTGATGAGCTGCTGTAACGTGACAGCGTCTTCCTGTTAGACACAGGTCATCTTCAATGCTTCAGTTGTGCATTCACACCTGATCTCTGTTCTCAGCACGTAGGCACACACACACACACACACACACACACACACACACACACACACACACAGAGTACTTCCCCTTTAATAACTCTACTCAATCCCCAACATACAACAGGAAGTCACCATGAAGTTAAGCGTACAGCTTCCAGCCGAGATAATTCACTATGCGAAAGTGAAACCTTCTGTTTCAACTGTCTGGCTGACTCAACTCTCGATCATTGCTGCTAACAGTGGACAGCTGTGGAACCTTGGAGATCAAAAGCAATGATGTCAGACAATAACAACTGCTCTTTTTTAAGTCGCTTAAACAAAGCTTCAGTATATTCACACTCAAAACTAAATATACCTCTTTGTATTATATCTGACTGCATCCAAACCCCCTGCAACATGTTGCTGTTGTACAGTTAACAGAAGCCTCACCTGTGCATCAGAGAGAGTGAGCGGAGATGAAGGTCTTCTCCTCTTCAGTTCCACACACTTCCTCAGCTTACAGATCTGGTGGCCAGTCCTGCGGTTGAGGCAGCAGCTGCACTGGCCACAGTTGATCTTCCTCAAGCATGGCTCGCACGCCCCACACCTGCTCCGCTTCTTCCTCTCCTTCTTTTGTGATTTTGGGGCAGTAAAGGAGGGAAAGCAGGCGCCCTCTGTGCCCCAGGATCTGTGTAGAATAGCAGGGCTGGCCTCTCCATACCCTGCCTCTGACTCAGTGTCAAAAGAAAACGAGGAGCGGGTGCTTTCTGAGCTGCAGGACAAGGTGGAGCTACTGTCCAGAGAAGGAGTCGAGATCTTTGGCACTGAGTCCGACTCTGTCACTGCTACCATAACACTGTCCTTGCTGAGGTTTGGTTCACACTCTGCTGTCACTGCATCTGTGCTTGACTGAGGAACTAATGACAATTTCTCTTTCTGGCTGTGGTGCTCCAATGCCTCTGGATTGGATTCACTATCTTTGGTCTGCATCTCTGCTGGTTTGCAAGCTTGTCTTTCTCCCTGAGGAGAAGGGCTCTCTGAGCTTTGCAGTTGTTGTGGTTCCCCCTGGCTAGACTCCTTCAAGCTTCTGGGTTTCAGGGAGTCACTATGGATGATAACTGGTGTTTTTCTTTCCACTATAAGAGTTTGCAACATCAGGGCAGTTTCAGAGACAGCCGAGGACTCTGGGAAGTGAGGTTTAGCACCAACAATGGTAGGTTGCAGGTCTGTCCTACCCTGGCTCAGAACCTCTAGTTCAAGTGCCTCTGAGGTGGAGGGGGCTTTGGTGGGGTTTGAGGTAGCTGTGTTGGAGACTGGTAGCACACTAACAGGTGCTTCTGACTGTGCTATCAGTTCACTGTTGGAATTAGGAGGATCTGGAGGTTGAGAGGCTGGAGTGTCAGGGTGGAGGTCAGTAGGACTGATGCATACATCATTCTCCTTTTCCTTTTTTTCTCGCTCTACTCCCTCACAGTTACCAAACCTCTCAAAAATCTCCTCCACCACTTCCTCAGTCTCATTTCGTCTCTCAACTGCTTTCTCCGCCTCTAAACTCTCTCTTCTCTCATGATTTATCCCCTCTTTTCTCTCAGTGACAACTGATCTTTCATCTGTCCTATTCTCTTTCAAGTCCAACAAG
Source organism: Rachycentron canadum (assembly GCA_038496675.1). NCBI lineage: Eukaryota > Metazoa > Chordata > Actinopteri > Carangiformes > Rachycentridae > Rachycentron > Rachycentron canadum. The sequence goes on along the minus strand of CM076659.1, from coordinate 10,745,209 downwards.
TTACCTTCTTGTTGAATGATAGTACACACATCATCTTGCTTATTATCGCTGACAAGATGATCAAGCTTATTTCCAAGGATAGATGAAGTGTCATTTCCCTCGCAGCAGCCCTGCACCCCTGGAGAGCTGCTACTCGTTAGCTCAGAGCACTCAGGAGGGCTGTCTTTGCTTTTGTCACTGCAGAGTTTTAGCTGTCGATCAACATCATCACCTACGGGGTCCTCAGTGACACACCTCAGGTCATCTTCCCTGTTATGACTGGCATTGTTTTTGTCCTGCTGAGTTGTAGTACTATCACAGCTGCAGTCTTCCAGTGTGTCATTACACGGTGCTAAATCTGCTTTAAGAGGGCTGCCCTCTTTAGCGGTATTGACTCCCTGACCCTGATCTTTGACACTCACGTGATCTTTAAAATCAGTTTTTAGAGACACTGGAAGGATTTCCTCAACATCACAGGTGTCCAGTTTCTCATTTTCCTCATCATTCTTGTCAGGAGCTGAAATGTTGATGCTGGTGCTTGAGGGCTGGTTTCTTGTGTTTCTGTGCTGTGATGCTGCGCCTCTACCTGTACTCCCCCTCCTGCCTCTCCCTCCTCTGCAAGGTTTAGGAGGCTGGCAGAGAGTAACAGACACCCGTGTGCCCCGCAGGGACGTCCTTCGCCCTAGGGGGGCTTGTAAGTCGCCACAGTGGTCAGGAAGATTGCTCGGCCGTCTAAGCCTTGCAGATCCTGTTACATTTATGGCATGGTTAACTCTGCCAGGGGCCCTCCCACGGCTATGACCAGCAGGCCCACCAACCCCTCTTCCACGGGGGCTTCGGCCTGACTGTGCCTGGGCTCTGGCTGTTGACCTTTTTGGTTCAGCAGGTGTTTTCTGGGGCCTCTCTGTGGCTCTTCCTTGGGGTTTATTTGAGTTACAGGTTTGCCTCTTGGTGCTGATCACTTTCTGGGCATTTTTTCTCTGAGCAGGTGTCTGTCTCCTGGCAGGTTTGGTAGTAGCAGGCATGGCTGAGGTTGTGCAGGAGAGGATTTCTGGCAGCCAGCATGGGAGCCAGGTGAATGTTTATTTTTTGCTCAGCACACAAATTATTATTTTCTCTTCCTCTTTAGTGTTTTACTCTTGCATTGTAAATTAGGATGCTTTTGTTGTTGTGTAAGTGCAACGCATGACCTATAATGACAGAGAGAAGAAGAAGAAAACAGTCTAAGCACCTTTAAAAGTGTTTCAGTGTAATAATAACGCAGTACAAACACAATCAAAAACACTAGATACGATTTGATGATTGACAACATGACAGCACAAGAGCCTCAAAGCTAAATCTACACCAGTTTTCTTTACTTTGTTTGCTGAAAATGAGACTTTTGCCCCGCCTGAAATATCTACTCGGACGACCAAGTATGGAATAAAGACTATCCAATATATCTATACATGGCAAAATATTTCGCCTAAAAATAATAATAACTGTATAAAAACAATAACTAGAGCTTCCTGAGTGTCTTCAGCGGTTTAAAGGGCAGGCAGGTTGAGGAGTGGGCTCTGGCTGGAGGTCGGATCCTGTTTTCGTCTTTCTGACTGGCGGAAGAGGGGGTTATTACCGTGTAAAAAAAAAAAAAAAAAAAAAAAAAACGCATTCAACGTCGCTGTTTATTATTATTTTTTGCACTTGACCGCTGTCATTTGAAGCGCCGCGTAGATAGAAACCTCAACGTGTCCGAAAAGCTCACTTTGGTACAGGTTGTTTTGTTGCTCGGGAGGTTTTATTTACTCGTTTACGGCTGAAATGCTTTACATACCAGAGAGAGACAGTTGCACTGTCTGAACTGCTAATAATACTCCGCTCCAGCGAGACAGCGAGACCTTGTATTGGTTTCCCTCCTCGGCAAATATAGACTGCTGGCAAGTTCAATCCTCTCACGACGATGACACATGGACATGGTACAAGCGCCGAGGTGAACGCACATCGAGTCGGTTTTTTTAAACGTGTACCATGTAGTCTTTGCGGAGCACGACACCCGTTAAAATGTAAATCCCTCTTATGTCAATCCATTCAGGGCAGCCCCGCTCACTCTCCCTCCACCAGACGCAACCCACGGTCTCCGCTGGCCAGAAACTCGTCGTCGGCTCTGGAGGGGGGAGCGCACCACAAAACCTGGGATGGATCGTAAACGTCATTTGCCCTCAGTGCTCCCGGCGGCGTGTGGACGCTGGAGTGTGCTAGAAAACAATTTAATCAAAGACGATTCATCTTTAATCACAGCTAATTAATCTAGGATTGTTATAGGCAGACTGGGGTGAATATTTTATATATTTTTGTAACATTTACCTCCTTCATTTATATGTTTAACTTGGATTAAATTCATGTAATAAGTCATATATTACAATGCTGTACTGGATATTACAGGGCTTTTTTAAATTATTGTCAACATTGTGACACACAGTAAGGGTGACATTCACATGGCAGCAAAAATCATTTCACAAACTCAAATAAATGTAAAAAGAAATTGGTAAATTTCAAAAACAGTTTATACAAAGGTCATGAGATACACCAGGACACAGAGGTTCTTATGAGAACTGATTGTAAAGTATAGACAAGAGAAAATTAAAAGAAATAAATAAAGGCATTAAAATAAAAAGAAAAAATTAACGATTGGAGCAGACTGAGTGCGTATATATTTATTATTACATACATTATTACATTTACATTTTGATCAATGTCATTTCTAAGTTCAACCTTGTGGACCTATAAGATTAATAAATTAAAAGTCTGTTGTAATTTTAGTTTTTGTTTTTCTGGTGTAGAATGATGTCTTTGGCTCGTTTGACTGGCAAATTATTCGTCTAATTTTCTCCTGGTCACTGGAAACCAGGAGACTGGATTTCGCACAATAAATATTTTATCGTGTCTTCTTCCTGTTTACAAAAACCCAAAACATGTCGATGAGATTTACTAATCTTGAGATGTAAGAGATTGATAGATGTATAAATACATTATGAACAGTTATGTATTAAAGTTATTTTAATTGTTGCGGTTAATGAAAGGTTTTTAGTTTTTGTGTTTTAATCCCCGCCCCCTTTTGCTCGCGTCAACACTGCGTCAGCAACATGCGACTGTTTTCAGCCACCAGCCTCCAGTTGTCCACGGGCGAAGGACACAAATGTATTACGAGAATATCGAATGTGCCGCGGATTCATTCATAACTACGGTTCTTATCAGAGTTCAATTTTAACCCGAAACAGTCAACGACGAGCTCCTCGTAGCCTAAGTCCATGGTAAAGTTACATGTTAGCAGCCAGGGCTCTTCCGAGGCAGGAGGGAAACGAGAGAAGCTGAACCTAAGCGAAGGAGAAGTAGATTTGTTGATCAGATTTCATCAGAGCCAGCTCCCACATTGCTCTCTTTGCTCCTCAGACAGCTTTCCTTATCTTGTGAGTATCACTTTTTAATAGATAGCCACGTTGTCTCGACTAAATCTACCTTCTAATAGTGGTGGAATACTAAATATATTCACACAACTGCTGCTGAAGCCAATTTGAGGTACTTTATTTTATTTTTATTTTTTTCAAGCGCCAATACAAATAGGGTTTTGCCTTTCTTAAATCACAGTGAGCTGAATAATTCTGAGGTTTGATCATCGGTCAGACCAGTCAAGACATTTGATGTTCCTCTTTGGCTCTTGTTAACTGTGGGTGACATTTTGCACTGCACTACAATTAAAGTTTTATAAACCAAACAGTCAAATCATTGCTAGACAGAATAGTCGCGAGATTAATCAATGTTGTCAGTAGTTGCAGTGCAAAATAAAATAGTCCAAAAATGAGCCGCCCCTCTGAAACTAGAGTAAATTGCTGATTCTTCCACCACTGGAATTTTAACATTGCAAGTCATGCTTCATAAACTAGAGTTAAATAGTTTAAATATAAATGGACAGTGATTTGCTCATAGACGTATAGTATTTGCCAGGATAATGAATGTGTTGTCTGTGTTGTCTCAAAGTAATATTGACATTCTCATAGTCACATATGCATTTGTATGATTTCACCCACATTGGACAGCCATGGAGGTGGCAGATTTCTGAGAAGAAAGGATGACATCGGAGGCTGCGGTCTCCACACCTGCTGCAATAAGCAGCACCCCCACCCAGAGGGACTATTACTGGCTTCGCTCCTTTGTAGCTGGAGGTAGGACCTGACCCATCAGTTTGTACCATCACTTTTAGGTCTGTGATGATTTACTGAAGGAGGTTCAAGTCTCTGTGTCTACACGACTGCATACATTTATCAAAGAGGCACTTTTTCCTTTGCTTCACTCCCTCCTGCTTTTGCAACCCAGAGACAGATGTCTGCAGAGCCCATCCTACTGACTGTAACCATACTGCAGATAATTGAATGGGTTCCTCCATGAAAAATGTTTTGATGATGTATAACTGTCTTTTTCATTATACATTTATATTTTTCCTGTATCATTCAGTACCCACAGCAACACCTTATTTAACCTAAAAATGATAGCAACAAGTTATACCCTAGATATTTAGTGATATATGTATTATTGCTGTGTTTCTCTGTTTTCATGTAGGTGTAGCAGGATGCTGTGCCAAGACTACCATCGCTCCTCTGGACAGAGTCAAGATTCTTCTTCAAGCCCAGAACCCCCATTACAAACATCTAGGTAAAACATCAGCATCAGGTCAAAATGGAAAGCTAATAGGTTTTCACACATCTATGCAGCATGAATTAAAACTTCTGATCTTTCTTTGCAGGAGTGCTTTCCACTCTCAGAGCTGTGCCAAAGAAAGAAGGCTTCCTTGGCTTGTACAAGGGTAATGGGGCAATGATGGTCAGGATATTCCCTTATGGAGCTATCCAGTTCATGGCCTTTGACAATTACAAAAAGGTACAGTATGTGCTAAACTGTTGAATAAGACTTTCACAGGTCAAAGCTATAAAAACTGGGTCCAAGCAAATCCAGTGGTAGCAGTTGTTAAAGGGAATGTGATATGCTTTTATGCTGTTACTGTGTGTGTTTTGTGGTATAGTGATATTTTGCCACAGTTGAGATGAAATATAATGAAATCTTTATTGGTGAATCCGTTAACCTTTGTTTCCTCCCTGCTGATTGTTTTATAGCTGCTAAGTAAACAGATTGGGATCTCTGGACACATCCACCGCCTCATGGCAGGATCTATGGCAGGTAATTCATCTTTCAGACTGATAAGACTTGCATTTGTCAGTCAATGCCAGCTAAATATCATATACTGTACTGGCATTTTTTTCTTCTCATGTATGTTTTTTTTTTTTGTTTTTGTTTTTTTTTTTGCTTGTTGGCTGATCACACCTTGATATTTGTTTCTCTTCATATCATGGATCATAGAATCATAGATATTTACATTTGTCACCTCAGTGCAGACTTTCTCATAATGTGACAAAGAATGCATCATCACCGTGCAAAAGTCATGCCTTTTATAGTGTTATTAGATCTCAAAGAAAGTTACATGTGCTTACATCAGCATAAAAGAGATTAAGAATGCAGGAGAGTTACAAGCCAAAATGTGTTTATTCTCAGTAAATAATGATGAAGCATGACCTTATTCACAACCCAACACCGCATTTGTATTACATTTGTTATTATGCTGTGTGTTCCCAGGGATGACAGCAGTGATATGCACCTACCCTCTGGATGTGATCCGAGCCAGACTGGCCTTCCAGGTGAAAGGAGAGCATCGCTACACTGGAATTGCCAACGCTTTCCATACCATCTACCTTAAGGTGATCTCCAAGTGTATAACGTCTTATACAAATAGCACTATCGTCATAAACATCGTAGCCTTTCATTAAAAATGCACGAAAACCAAATATTCTGTAAGACTTTCAATGCAAGTTTGCCTGCAATGCCTGTTTTTCCTTTTTCATAAAGGAGGGGGGTGTTTCAGGCTTCTACAGGGGACTTACCCCAACACTTATTGGAATGGCTCCTTATGCAGGTGACTGATACCAGTCTTATTTTAAGATCCAGAATTACTGTAAGCACTGTTTTTTGTGTTGCATTAGCTTGACCCCTTATCTTACACTCCTTTTTATACACCAGGTTTCTCATTCTTCACCTACGGCACCCTGAAGAGCCTCGGCTTAAAACATTTCCCAGAGCTGCTGGGACGCCCCTCTTCAGACAACCCTGATGTCCTCATTCTGAAAACCCACATGAACCTGCTCTGTGGAGGGGTGGCCGGTGCCATTGCTCAGACGATATCGTAAGTGCTATAGGCAGACAGCTGACAAGCTCCAAGCACGAGACTCATTGGTGGTTGAGGTGTCACATTGTGTTTCTTCTCACTAGGTACCCCCTGGATGTGGCTAGGAGAAGAATGCAGTTAGGAGCTGTGCTTCCTGACTCTGAGAAATGTGTGTAAGTAGCACTTATTTTCCTAATCTACACGTTCTATCATAGTACGTACAACATCACACCTATCAGTGTGTGCCATGAACTTCATAAAATAGTAAGTCAAAACATTTTTGGCATTGTTTTGTGTTTTGTGGTGTGTGATGAAAACAACTGACATAACACAACGCTGATGAAATACATTCTTTCTAAAGGTGAAGTGCATCTAGCTAAAGAATCAATTGTTGGCAACCTCTGCTCTGAAGAAGTCATTAGTGCTTCTAACTGGGAGAATTGTTTAAAAATGAACCTGTTTACAGCAGCTTCAGGCAAGTTGTTCTGAGCTCTCTGCAATTTGGGGTCCTTAATAAAAAATGTTTGGTCCCTGTTTCTCTCTGTTGCTAGGATCCAACAGAAAAGGCACAAGGAGCTCAGGAGGTTATAATGCAATTGTTTTGGACACAAAGTGGGGAGTTTCCACTTGAAATAGTTGATTCCACATTTGGCTTTGTAAGCAGAGTTTGATGGACTGTGGGCTTATAAGTAAAGAGAAAATTCCAGAGGTAGTTGGGCTGTTTACATTAGATAAAATGCTAAGAGGCAGAGTAGAAACTGAAATTTAAAACTACACCAACATACCAGTTATACCTGTACAATATCACATTAAGCCAGTGCAAACATTGCTTATAGTTCTCACATCATCTCCTTTCCCTTAATATTTAAGATTTTTAAAGAATACATTCAATCACTACATCAGTGCCATAGAAATTAATACGTCTCATATGTGAGATAGGTTTTTTGTTTTAATATGGCCACTGTTCATTGATACATTTTAGCTCCTCGTAGAAAAGGCTTACATCAATAAGAAACACATTTCATTTAACATGCTTGTAAGAATAAAAATTAAAAAATTTAATACTTTACTTTGAGCTCAATGTAGTTAATAAGAATTTACTTCAATGAGCTGATTGAAACAAACAAACCTCAGGAAATAACATAATCACATTAGATAAAAACATGTAAAAATTTAAGAGAAGCAGTTTTTTTTGAGTAATTTAAGCTTTTCTATCATTTTAAATAATGTATAATATCTTGTGTTGCACCTAAACAGATCACTGAGCAAGACGCTGAAGTATGTGTACACAGAGTATGGGATCAAGAAGGGATTGTACCGAGGCCTTTCTCTCAACTACATCCGCTGCGTCCCCTCCCAAGCCGTGGCCTTCACCACCTATGAGTTCATGAAGCAGGTCCTCCACCTGAACTAGCAGCTGTTTTTATTACATGTACCTTGTCCCGTATGCTCCGAGTCATTGAAGCAGCTCGACCTCCATGCTTCCTTCACAGAGTGATCCAAGACTCACTCGCTTCAACTTAAACTCTTCAATGTGGGAATGACGGTTCACTGAAGGCACCAGTGAAGTCAAGTTGATGCTAACAAAGGAAACTAGATATCAAAGAGTAAGATACTCCATGCCTGTACTATTTAATTCCTTCTTACTTCCTGCTTATGTGACTCGCAACCTGTTAAGTGACAATCTACTCAACCACACAACATGTGGCTTGAATTTGAACAAATCCCTCATCAGTGTCTCCATGGATACAGTGGCATCTTAGGTCTGGATCCATTGGTTCATCATATTCTCTTAATATCAAAAATGTTGTTGATAACACAACAATAACAATCTGATTGTGTAGCAGCATTCTAACTCACACCGCACACAGACTTGTCTCTTCCAGCTTAAAATGATCAAATTATCTTATTAACCATTATTGTATTTCAGCAGTTTTGCATTTATTTTAATAGTATATCACCCCTAAGCACTTCAATTCTACAGATACACACTTTCTTTATTGTTTATCGTGTCTTATTTTACCGACTCAGCCATTGTTGCAAAAGGTGGCTGAAGGGATAACATAATCAGATGAGTTGTAATATTTTGTTTATCCAAGAGTTTGCGTGTCGTTATATTTGGGGTGCAGTTATGTAAGGGATGATTCTGTTTGTGCGTCTTTGCCTTTGTCTTCTACACAAATCCAAGATTAATATAACACATTACACCTGCAGGGTTTTCAGTGTAAGGTAACATTTTATTACCAACCCTTAAACAGAGCAGTTACTGTATGTGTTTTCATTTGCTTTGTTTTTTATTTTGATTGTGTTCTCAGATGTTTAGTATGCAGCTTTGATGATATTGAATTATGTGCATCCACATGCAGCAGTAATCAGAAAGCTATTTGGAGATGTTTAAGATGTCACCATTATGACATTAAATAGATGCAAGTCTGACATTTGCCAGAAGGAACTCAGGTGAAAATTGCACTTCATGACTGTAGTATTTTCTTTGTGTATTTATTGATTTAGCAACCTGTTGCCACTGGGTGGCAGCATTGAATATAAATTGAATTGTTTACCATCAGAGCTGGATACATTACTCATACACAGCTCATTCATCTTTTATCAAATATGCATCACGTTTGACTCTTTATGATTTCCTTTTTGTTTTGCTTAACCAAGGCATGTTGTCAGATACTGAGATAAATGTATGCAGTGTTTTTAACCAAGCTCAGCCATAACACTGTTTGCATTTATTGACCTGGAAGCCAGAACATTGATCACTGAATGAAAGTGTTGTTTAATCACGCCCCATCAACTCATCACCAGTCTTTGCGTGAAGCATTCTTCCTTTTTTAGCCTCTTTTGCCTTTTCCATGTTCAGTGTCTTACTTCACCACAGTGATTGATGAGTTATAGTGGAGTTTCTCCACATGCTTGAGTTTTTGCCTCAGCTTTTAGATTTCTGTATACGAATTATGAGCAATTACAAAGAGCAGATACCACAGAACGGCAGTTTCCAATGTTTTGGGCACATGACTGCTGCAAAATATTTGTCCACTGACAAGGAGAAGATGCAATGTTTCACAAAAAGTATACATTTTGGCAGCTTTTCTCCTTTTCCAGAAAAAAAAATTCTGTTCAATTGACCCTAAAACAATTTCTGTGACATACTCATTCAAATACATGTTTTAGATTCATGAAGAGGGTGTGTTCAAGCTAAAGTTGTGGCGTAAATTGCTGTTTTATCAAATTGTGACCGCTTAGGATCATTGCATAACCCACTGGTGGGATCCAGATGCCCAGGTTGGGGAATCATTGCCTTAGAACACTGAAATATATTGAGATTAACACAGACTATTGAACACTGAGAGCCTTTACTGAAGAAGTAGGGAGTCAAAAAGGCTTCGGTCCCTTCTAGCACTAGTAGGTCCTGCCACTGATCAACCAGAACAAAAAAAAAACCCCAAAACTTCTTGTAATGAGAGACATCAAACAGTGAAAAGATCTATCGTTATGTTTTAACACGACTGGTACCATTGAAGATGACTGTAGACAGATATTGTACACTCTGCACACAAACTAAAATGTTCATTTCCATTTTCTGTGTTGAGCCTTGACGTGTTCTCATCTAATAAATGGAAATCACCAGGCTACTCTGAACAGCTGGATGCCTTGTGTGTGAAGGTGGTGAATAAATGTCTAAAACCCTCCAAACCCATAATTCTCCAAAATTACCTTGAAAATGACTGGTAAATGAGAGACTTCTATGTATCTATTGATTTTTCAAGTGTATGTAAGAATAAATGGACTGCAGTATCCAACTGTGCCCACCTGCCTGAGCTTAAGAGTATAATCATACACTCTCACTGGTGATAAGTGGCAGCTTCCATTTGGGAAACAAAATTTCTGCTTTGTTATGTTCATATACAGTGCTGCTGTTTACACAAGCTTTCACCTACTGCTCCTTTGATTTGTGTCCTATCAAAGTCTCCTATCAGATAAGCTCTGTTCATGCTGTTCACTGCAACAGAATATTATATAAGACAAGGATATTCAGATATTTGCAGATGTAAATGTATGTAATGGGTATACTGCTTTATCAGGCTCCGTTTGATGTGACTGAACAATGGAGATGCCTCTTTTTATGTTTGTCAGTTTTATTTTTTCTTTGTACATGTTCAGTTTTGCCTGCCATGCTTTTTATTGGCAGCATTACATGACATGTCACCTTCTTAGAAACAGTCCCAAGCTTTGTATCTTTATTTTGTCATTGAATGTGAGCAATGATCTTGTACTGCACTGTCACAGGTTTCATCCTCTTTATAAACTGATGGAGAAGGTGCACTGACTAATTTTGTCTGTTTTTTTTCTTTGTTTGTTCTTTTAATAATTAAAGAGATAAAAAGAAACATGAAGCAGAAATAAGTGTATTTCATGTTCCCACTTTGTGATTAACACACACACAGCCCTGTTGGTATTTGTCTTCCAGTTTTACCTTAACACAGAGGAACTCTTGATTCATTTGCATTTATTTCTATGTACTGACGTTGGAACACACTACCTGTTTTTGACCAATGTCACCCACTCATTTGACTGGTAAATGTGATGTGTAAAAGATAAGTACATTCACATGTTCTTTGATGTATTTTATTACCACATCATCAGTTAAAAACAGTTGGTCCAAATTAAAAATCTTGTTACAGGTATTTCATAAAATACCATCATGTTGTTTGGACATAAAGAAAACTAATTTGGTTTCAACTTATAGAATAAGATAACTCCTTCTGTTCCCATGTTTATGTCTCTGGACACACCTAGGAAGGATGGTCATAATATATTGTCACCTCATTTTCAGAGTAAGGGTGGATATCACCTATATCACTGAGTGGAAAAGCTTGTGTGTTTCCCGTGCCGCCTTTTTCTGCTTCTCTCATTTTGAAATTACATTTTGTAATACAGTTTTGAGAAACAAGAGGAAACTTACCACCACCAAACCTTTAATGTGACTTTTTCATGCTTGGGAATAGAATTGTTTTCCTGCAGATTTCTTCATCCTAAGAGGGCATTTGGACATTGTTGGATAAGATGTTTTCTTACACAGTAACTATTGCCACAGGGAACCAGTGGTTTGCAGGGACAGATGACTATATCTACATTACACTGGTTGGAACGGAAAATTGCAGTGAGAGAACACTGCTGGACAAACCACTGTACAATGACTTTGAGAGGGGTGCGGTAAGTAATGTTTCACTGCTGTAAAGACAAGTGTGTCATTTTTATCCTGGACAATAATCAAGTTTTGGTTGTTGTCCTGTATAATATGCACACTGTTTTTCAGTTCCTTCAGTTCCTTGTATTCTTGCCTAATTAAACTGCCATCAGTTTACTATCCAGAGACAGATACTACCACACGTTTCGCTTCAAATTACAAATATAAAGATATAAGTAAAGTAAGTAATGTTTGTTTGCATAGTCCTTTGCTAGATCATCCATTACATTGTGTTTTACAATAAAGTGAAAGTAATATATGAAATATTAAGATGAAATAACAAAAGTTGTAAAAATCTGTTGTTTAAATGTGAAAAAAATAAAACATAGCATCCACGTAACATCCTTATGGAATACACAATTAAAATTCAAGTCTATTTTTCCAATGCCAATTAAGAGTGTTGCTGCTTTTTCCATGCAAATCTGAAATGATAATGAGGAATGAAAAGGAAATAGCAGAAAAAACATCTTTGTTAAAGCCACATATATTTTAACTTCCTAATACTTTGCCTGTATTGCAGTCAAATTGCAGCTGCAGCTTTATCACTCTTAAGTTTAGGTCTGTTAACATTACGAAGAATTAACATTATCGAATATAAAATAAAAATATATAGATTTATATAAAATAATAATAATAATACTAATAATAATAATATAGTTCATGCCAGATGCTGTTTCATGTGTCTTTGAAAAAGCTAATTTGGTGTCAACCTAACCAGAAACTTATTGTTGGGATATAATTAATGTTACATAACCAGTTCTGTAAATGGCAATTTTTCCAGTGCATACTCCTTAATTTAGCTGCAGACTAAATTACAGGTGGACTCCTATGACGTGAGAGTTGAAGAGGACCTGGGGGAGATTGTGTTGGTGAAGATCGAGAAGAAGAAGTACTGGGTGCAGGATGACTGGTACTGCAAGTACATCACAGTTAAGAACCCATCTGGAGACTACGTGGAGTTCCCCTGCTTCCGCTGGCTGGTGGATGACAAAGAGGTGGTGCTGAGGGATGGACAAGGTAGTCATCAGCTCATTTACTTAGAGTCTGCAGCACAAAAGTACAAACAAGCTCTGTTCCATCTCTCACTTTGTCTTGTGTCTGTCATAGCACATTTGCCTCAGGATGATAAAACCAGTGTGGTCAAACAGCACAGACAAAAGGAGCTGGATTTTAGGAGAAAAACCTACAGGCAAGTTTACTCTAAACATACACTTTGTCATTCTAGTCAGTATTGTAGATGGCTGAGGCTGCTAACTAATAAAATCTGCTGTCCTTTATAGATGGAAGGAGTGGCAGCCAGGCTTTCCTATGAGCATAGATGCTAACAGACACAGGGATTTGCCTCGGGACATCCAGTTTGACAGTGAGAAAGGAGTGGACTTTGTCCTGAACTACACTAAGGCGTACGTGCTCCCTCTTAACAGCCTGCTTCAGTAAAGCTTCAACAGGTTTACATAGCTGTGAAGGCAGCTGATGTCCCTCAGGCGAGGGCAGAGTGAATCAGTGGAACTGTGCTCAACATCTGATTGTGATGCCATGATCAAATGTTGAGCTTCAGCCTTTTCTGTGCTCAGGGTGATATGGAAAAAGAGACATGTAAATGTTTGTTTATCACCGGGGACATTTGCATTGCTTTCAAGCATATGTGTGAGCTCCAAGTTAGACACAATAATGCAAAACAGGTGCAAAAAAACATATCTGTTTCAAACATACAGCAGTTCTTGTAAAAAATGACAAACCTCTGAAAATGATGTATGATAATGTTTAATTTGTGAATTGGAAAAGTGATTGAGATTAAAAATGATTCCTGCAATTTGCCATAGTGCGCCTCAAATGTGTCCGAATTGCTACATCTTTGTGGATGAAAATTGCTGAAGTAAATTTGCATTTAATGCTGCTTCTTGCTGCAAAAATTATAATAGATAGATATTAAATATGAAAATGCATTTTAATCACAAAATCTGATTTCACATACATTGACCTGTTTTTGAGATGATGATGATGATAATGATGATGGTAACCTTTCCAGAATAGAGAACCTGTGTGTGAACCAGTTTATGCACATGTTCCAGTCCTCCTGGAGTGACTTTGCTGACTTTGAGAGCATCTTTGTGAGAATCAAAAACACAATATCAGGTCATATTATATTATATTATATTATATTATATTATATTATA
>CM076659.1:10702851-10731163 GCA_038496675.1 Rachycentron canadum | reverse complement strand
ATATTATATTATATTATATTATATTATATTTCATTATCCAGAGTATGTGATGCAACACTGGAGGGAGGACTTCATGTTTGGATACCAATTTCTGAATGGCTGCAACCCCGTAGTGATCCAAAAATGCACCAAACTTCCTGACAAGTTTCCTGTCACTCATGAGATGGTCTCTATCTGCCTGGAGAGGGAGATGACTCTGGAGGAGGAGATAGAGGTAGACATGGTTTTGTCTGTCTTTTCATTTCCCATTTACAAAGTAAAAACTTTTTGACAGGGATAACTACTAATGGTGCCTCAGGTGCCATCTTTAAAACATCTTATGTCTTTCCTTAATTCCCCCACCAATACACAATGTAAAGCAATGTTCTCGTTCTAGGCAGGTAACATCTACATAGTAGACTATGAAATGTTAGATGGCATCAGTGCTAATTGCACAGACCCATGCACACTGCAGTTCCTGGCAGCTCCCATTTGTCTGCTCTACAAGAATGCTCAGAAGAAGATCCTGCCCATAGCCATACAGGTACAGTGAGTGATGCTGAGCAACAGCTGATATTTGAGTTCCTTCTGCAGTTGGCATTTCAGTATAACTCCTGTCTTTTCCAGCTTGGGCAGACTCCAGATAAAGACACCCCAATTTTCCTGCCCACTGATGGTCAGTATGACTGGCTGCTGGCTAAGATCTGGGTCCGCTCAGCTGATTTCCACCACCACCAGACCGTCACACACCTGCTCAGGACACATCTGATGGGAGAGGTGTTTGCGATCGCCATGTACAGACAGCTCCCTGCTGTTCACCCCGTGTATAAGGTAAAACTCCAACTGATTAACTGATAAATTAATTAAAAAAGATTAATTGATAAATTAATCAGTTGACTGGTTAATTATCTTACTGGCTGATGCCAACCCTTCTCCTTCCCCCAGCTGCTAATCCCACACATTCGTTTTACCATCGCCATCAACACCAAGGCCAGAGAACAGCTCATCTGTGAGTGTGGCATCTTTGACAAGGTGAGTTTGTGGATGTAGAGAATAGAAAGACAGAAGTGGAAGAAGAAAGGGTTTTACACTTTCTGTTAAGATCTAATGAAAGAGAAAACAGAAAGAAATAGGGTTAGAAGTGAGAAAGGAGAAAAAGAACAAACAAAACCTATTTATTTGTATTAAACTGTTCTGACTTACAGTTCATGTCAGCTTTACCTAAATCCATCCATCCATTATCTATACCTCTTATTTGTATGGGTGCTGGAGACAATCCCAGCTGACAATGGGTGAGGGTGGGGGGCACCAAGGACAGCTCTTCAGTCTATCACAGGGCCGACATATAGAGACAAACAACCATCCATGCTCACACTCACACCTACAGGCAATTTAGACTCACCAATTAACCTAACACCACCATGCTGCGCACTTTACTTAAATAATATTCAGAAATAGTTATCTGTGGTTTGTTTTCTTTAAATTAGAAATTGCACATTCAGTAATAGACATTCTTCTTCTTCATCCTCATCAAGGCAAACGCAACAGGTGGAGGTGGTCATGTCCAGCTGGTGCAGAAGGCCATGAAGTCTCTGACCTTCAGGTCTCTGTGCTTTCCTGATATGATCAAGTCCCGTGGTGTGGACAACAAGGAGGAGCTGCCCACCTATTTCTACAGAGATGATGGCTACATGGTTTGGGAAGCCACCAAGAGGTGATGAACTGGGAACTGTTTTTGGAGAAGCCAAAACTTGTTTATTTGAGAGAGAGAAGACAGTTGTGACAAAGCATAAATTGCCATGGGAATGTTTGTATATGTGAGAGGCACAACTTCAGAGAAAAGGAAGTTACAGAATTTTTATTTCCCCTAAATGTGACCACTGTCTTTTTCTTGCATTTTTCTTTCTGGCAGTTTTGTATCTGATGTGGTGCATATTTATTACACCAGTGATGAGAAAGTGCAGGGAGATGAGGAAATCCAGGCCTTCATTAAAGATGTGTGCAACTTTGGGATGCAGGACTTCAAGCACTGTGGTAGGTTCACCTTACAGACCTCCCTCTTTTTTTTTCCACGGAGAGAAGCGGCTCACTCCTCTTTAATAATGCATTAGGATTTTCTGGAGAAGACAGGTACAACAGTGAACAGACAGCAATCCAAATTCAAATCTGTTCTGTCACAGATGAATGGTTTGTAGGTGAAGACTGATGGTGTCACTCACTGAGCCCCATTGTTGCAATACACTTCCTGCCTTTCACCATCACCTGAGTACATGGTGCAAGAACAATTTCCAAAAAGTGGGGTTTTGCAAGGTTTTAAACTCATGTGAAGCATGTGAATTCAATGTTGACAGAGTTTCCTAAATCTGTGAAGTCACGTGAGGAGCTGACAGAGTATCTGACCGCCATCGTGTTCACTGTCTCAGCACAGCACGCAGCTGTCAACTTTGGACA
This sequence comes from Rachycentron canadum, assembly GCA_038496675.1. Lineage (NCBI taxonomy): Eukaryota > Metazoa > Chordata > Actinopteri > Carangiformes > Rachycentridae > Rachycentron > Rachycentron canadum. Next base: position 10,728,733 of record CM076659.1, on the reverse strand, counting down.
AGTGAGAAAATTTGGATTTTATAAGACTGATTTAAAATTATGTCAATCTTATAATTTACATCATATATATATATACATATTTTTTATTTATTTATTTTTAAATTGACAGTTGTTGATTCTTGTAGATTAGTTGATGTAAATTCTGCATTTGTGTGTGTTCTCTGTTGCACACAGTGGTGTAGGAAATCCTCTTTGACTGAAGTAAAAGTGCCACAACAAAAGACTCTGAATCCCACTTAAGTAAAAGTACAGACGTATTTTCAGAAAAATAAAATGTCAAAAGAAACATTACCGGTTCTCCAGAAAAATGATCCTGTGACTTATATGACATTATTAGATTCTTAATATTAATACATCAATGTGTGAGGAGCATTTACTTTTGTTGCTGATCTGGTTTTAACTACTTCATATACAGTTAGATTTAGTTGAGTGGCTGCAGTTAATGGACAGAAGAGAAGAAATAAACAAAGTGCAAAGACAGATAATCTTCAATGATGCATTGTAAGCTTATTATATGGTTTTCATGTAAAATCTTAATCTATAAAGTAGGTACAGCTGTGAGGTTTAGTGTTACCTCCACTGCATACGCATCCTGTTTTTGACTACTTTGTGTAGTATGACTGGTGTTCGTGGATCCCCAACGCCCCATCAACCATGCGGAGGCCCCCGCCCACCCAGAAGGGCGTGACAGATGTGAACTTCATCATTGAGAGTCTCCCTGACCGTGGTCGTTCCAGCTGGCACCTGGGGGCCGTCTGGGCCCTCAGCCAGTACCAGGAAAACGAGGTATGGAAAGGGCAGTTGGTGTCCACACACATACCTCGCATGACAGACTGGGTTGTTTTTGAGGACCAGCCAAAAGCATTTATGAGTTTGAAGTTTCCTTCTGTTTCAACATGTTTTTTTTTTACCCTGTCTCTCCTCTCTCTCCCTGCAGCTGTACCTGGGCATGTATCCTGATGAGCACTTCATCGAGAAGCCAGTAAAGGCAGCCATGAAGAAGTTCAGAAAGGAGCTGGCAGAAATAACCAGCTCCATCAAGAAGAGGAATGAGGGAAAGAAGCTGCCATACTACAACATGTCCCCTGACAAAATTCCCAACAGTGTCGCTGTTTGAGGAGTAAAACTCACTGTGTCTCTTCTTCTAGTCTGATGATGTTACTGAGCTGTCCAAATGTGCTGTTAGGAATCTCTTTGTCACCAGATTGTGTGATTTAAATGCATGTGTTGACCAAAAGCCCAATTTTCAAACCTCACCTTTGCTTCTAAATCCTTTTCTGTCACTTATTTGGGTGAAAATTGGTTAAAATATTATTCATGGCAGGTGCCAAAAAAAAAAACACACACACACACACACACACACACACACACACACACACAGTCTCATTTTATTTGCTTTCCTTTTTCAGAGTGCAAACTTTTTTTGTAACAGTATCATTGATTAACAAATCACCATTATATCACACCACATTATTTCCCATCTATATACTGAAAAAGACACAAGGCAATAAAAGCAACATAATTTTTATTTGGTTGTTCTTTTAAACTCTACATACTTTGTTCAAACATGGGAAATTAAACTGAAAACACGTCAATATTTTTTTAAAAACAAGTACTTTTACCAAATTCTTTACAATTACTATTCCAAAGTAAATTCACAGACAAACTTGTGGAATGATATAAGACAGGGGAACAGTCATATATGTTCAAGTCCAGTCAGTAGTAAACAAATGTAGCTTTATGCAAGTTACACTCTTCCCAGACATGGTAAAATTAGGCTAAAGACAGAAAAAGCTAGGCTGAGAAAGTTCTCAGTCAATATCCTTCTCAAAGGTGAAATGTCAAAATCTTTTCATGTGGACAGAGACGCTCAGAAAGAAAGTGAAAAATAAAATGCTGCTCTCATCACCCAGGAAACATGCCTGCTTAAATGTCCTTAAGTGGTCTCAATCTTCATCAGGACAATGTCAAAACGTTTGTCTTAGACTTCATGAAAGGAGCCAGCTCCTAGAAAGTAAAAACAAACAAACAAACAAAAAAAAAAATACAGAAAAAAACCAAATGCCTAAATATTCTACGTTGTCTGTATGTGAAAAATATGTAATATTCAAATGTGATGTTGTGATTAAATCTATATTCTGCACATTCAAAACTAAATTCAGCAAGCAATTTAAAAAAAAACAAAACAAAAAAAACAGGAAGTGCAGACAGTCACATTAACCATTTTACAACACTTAGCTCTAATTGCCAAACTTTGACAAAGTGCAAAACAAAGAATGAAAGTGATTTTTTCCGGTATTCATGCCTGGGAAAATAAATATCAGTAAAGTGTAAGTTGCATAAAATTACTAATGAAAGGGGTTCTTAAATGAACAAACTGTAGTCTGTTTTCTTTTAAAATAAATACAACACAAAGTTTTTTTATACCCAGAGGGGACCCTGGACATTAAACATCAGTACATAACTATAGAATAGAATAACAACAAAAGGGTAATTGCACTTTTTATCTGTCTAATTGCACTGAGCCTTGTGGGTTTTGAAGTTTTAGAGAAGCTTCTTACTAGGTCTTAATCCAACTTGACACACAACAAGTCCCTAGGCTCATATTATGTATTAAAATTGTATTAGACTCCAGATCTCAAGTCACCATGGGGCATATACACAAGTAACACAGGTACAGTATGCACTGTTGCAAAAAACAAAAGCGCTGATTTAATTTATTGCTGCTGCTAAGCAGTAATTCTTATGTAGTTTGTATGTAGCTGGACGTTTGTTCACAGACAGTACACTGGTATCAAAGACAGATTTTAAAAATGTGTGTGTTGCTGGAATGGCTGTGAGGCTCAACATGAGCCTGGCATCACTGTGCTCCCACATACACAAAAGCACTTACAATGACTGTAAGCCCCAAAATACATCGCCCCAGAAATCAGCTCCTGCCTACATCAGACTGCACCTTCAGCTTCACACCAGCAGGAGGCGCTCCAGTCAGCTCCTCAATGACTGCTGAGGCTTACTGTGTGTAACATATGGATGTATTGCATTGATTATATTGCAAAATAAATGATGTGTTTGTTGAATGAAGTGACCTGTAATGAAAATTACACTGATAAAAAGGAAGCTGGAATAATGCAATGACAATATTTAAGCTACGCTTTACTGTGCTTCTTTAAGAAATTAAGAAAATAAAAAAAGGTTGAGAAACAACTTGTCTTTTTAAACCACAGAAGGCCAGATGTGAGGAAAACACTCAATCAAATGAGCGGGAACATGCTGGCTGTCTTGTGATTAATACTAAAATAGAAAACCTCCACCATGTGAGAGACTCCAGCAAGAAGAAACAAGACGCTTTCACTGAAACAGATTTCAGCTCATCTGAAATGCTCACTAATGATCCTACATGTCATGTTGAAACATCACATCTGGCACCTGTGCTGCAGTGTGTTAACATGACTGTGGGAGATGGATTGCAAAATTCTGCCTATGTTTTAATCCAAACTATCTTTTTAGGATCAAATAATACGCTGCCTGCAAAGTGGGAGTGACAGTAGGACAGACTGGAAATAGGCAGCTGCAGATTTCCCAAGGCATATCCCATGACTAAGCAAACAAATCAACATATTAAAAACTGCACATATCACACTGTAAATACTGTGTCATTCGCATGATAGAAAAACACGAGCAACTTTGTTTATGCCCAAAGGCTCTTGTTATGGACATGGAAATTATCTTGTAATTTCCTGTGACCAGTAAAAAATGTTTGTTTTTTTTGGGTTTTTTTTTAAATATTTTATTCATTTTTTAATCAGTTTTTAAAAAGTTTACATTCTCAAAGCCTTCAGAAAGTTCATGTTGGGGTAAAGAAGTCATGTGGCTTGATTTTCCACTATCTGCATTACAGCTATAAGCCTGACACATCATAGTCAAAACCAATCAATCTAGTTTCTGTCAGCATGATTCCGTTCTTTAACCCCAGTTCCTTTTTTGTCATCCACGGCAGGGTTTATATATATGTATAAATGTATATGAAGAAATGCAATGTCAAATAAAACAGGAAACCAAAACTTCCAAGTTTGTTTGAATGTGCTTTCCCCCATGTACAACATATAAGACTTAATTAATTTTAGAGAAAAAAAGGGAGGAGCTAGAGACAGGGAACTAAAAAACAAAAGTGCTTCGATGCATGTCCAGTTCAAGGCCTGGTCGGATCCAGACCAGCGTGGACTTGTCAGACCACAGCAACAGAGATGGCAGTGGCTGGAATGTTCCAGAGATCTGATGCGTGGCGCTACATACTGATCCATGGAGGGTTAGCCCAAGACTCACAGGAGGTAAAAACAAACAAATCTAATAGAGCCACAAGCAACAAACCACGCATCAGAGATGTGTAAACCTCTAGGGCCGTTTATGAGTCCATCTGTCTCAGTCCTGCTCTCTCAGAGGTGAACATACAAGTGTGTGCATGTGTGTGTATAGAGTAGTATGCTCCAGGCCTCTTCAGACATTTACAGAAGTCAGTAAAAACAGTTCCAGTCCTTGGAGAGTAAAGAGGTGTGTGGGCTGAGGATGCAGGTGGATGAATCAGTAAGGTCTGATAGGAGGTACGTGGATAGAAGACGTAGTCGTGGTCTGTCTGTCTCTGTGGTGGAGTTTGGGAACATGAGGTGACCAGAAGAGGAAAATGTGCCAGTCTGTGATTACATGGAGGGGAGCGTCTGGTCAATCCTCAGTCACTGTGGGCCTGTGTATGTGTGTGTATGCGTGTGTGGTATGATTAGGAAAACCAATGGCATGGACTGAGTGGTCAGACATGGAGCACCTCCATACTGTAGTCCTCTGTCTCTGTGTACTGGGAGGAGTTTGTGTCTGACTGGGTGGGGGCCAGAGCCTCTTTGTTCTCCAGGCTCGGCTCCAAGAGAGGTGGCTTCTCCAGCGCCAGCTTTTTACATGTGTCTGGCCGGTTCTGGACGTATATGACCCGGTTGTAAGCCTTGAGTCTCCTCCATAGATGGATGTAGACTTTGCACTGGACATACATGAACACCAGTCCACCCGTGAAGCCGATGGCCACTACCACAAGCTTGGTCCAGAAAGGCCATTCCAGGATCCCTGGGGTACAGAGAACAGACACAAAAGAACGAAGGGCACAAGTTAAACTCACACCAGGCTGCAAAAATAAACAATAAAAAAAATACTGTAAATTAAAAGCATCTAGCTCATGAAGTCCAGGAGGTCACAAGGACAAAATTAAGTAGCACAAAAACAGGAGGGAAAGGTAAGGGTCAAAAAGCTGCTGCAAGCTTAAAAGATACTTCAGTCAATCATTCAACAGATCAACCCTGAACTACAATATACCTCCACAAGGACCATATACAACCAGGGAAACTATCATAAAATGCAGTACACATGTTGTATGGAGGACAAATGGACAGGGAAGCAGTTCAATGTGCTATATAATTTCAAAGAAGCAGACTACTGTTCAAGGATCACACTGATGTTTTTGTGAAGCACGTATCATATATTTTACATTACTGCAGACACTTTCTCAGCATTTGCACATTTCTGAGACTCAGATAGTGAAAATCCTGTTTGCATTCATTTACATTTTGGTTAACTAATTATTGTGTGGCAATGCAGCGCGGGCTGGGCCATAAGATAAGTCATATAGCATAATAAAATATGAATTAGTCTAGCACCAGATATTTTGCTGTATTGTTTACACTGTAGTAGCTGTCCATTTTGAATATTTATGCATATAGGAAATGTGTGGGAAATAACTGGACTGTGTATATATGTATAGATATAGAAGTTTACTGATTTGATATTTATTTTATTTATATATTTGCTAAGGCAGAGAATTACATATACTGCAAATTTCTAATGCAATGCAGACTTTTTAAATAAAACAAATAACAAAATTAATCAGTAAATCAAGTCAGATTTAGTGTTCATTTTGCATTCTCTCCACTCATTTCCTGTCATCTCTCCAATGTCACCGTCAAATCCAGTCACAAAATGCTCCCATAATGATATAACAAAAATAGACAAACTGCTTAAAAAATGGGAGCAACAGCACTAAAATAAACTAAAATGCCACAGATGCATTACAAAATGATTAGCAGAAATGTGTGCTATGAATTAAAGTTAATTTGCTTAACTGTGCAAAAACATTTCCATGGCCCCTGAGACAGTTGCAGCATTTCTGCAAAGTGCTAACCAGTGAAATATAAAGCTCCAAGCAAGGGGTAAGAAGTTAGCAGTTTTGGAAAGTGTTGATATTGTAACAAGCTGCAACATCATTCAAAATAAAAACTGAGAGGCAGATAGGGGATCATCAAAAACAAAATCAAAACAAAAAAAGTCTTTGAAAATACACAGCTGACTTGCAACCCATCAGTCTTTTCATATTGGCTATTATATGTCAGGTAGTTTGACTGGATGGAGGAAATGCCCACAATTTAGTTACTAAATCCTATTTTGATGATAAATGAATGGAATGAAATGTAAAAATGCCTGATAAAATGAGAGGAACCAATTCAAACCAAGGCAAACACAGTCATTTTGGTATTACCCTCATGTAGGACATTGATATCACTTGAGTATATCAGATATCGTGACATATCAAGTGATGCTTTTGTGCCGTCTTTCTTTGAGATGTGGTTCTGGGGGATATGAACGGTTTTTTTTAAGGCAGATCAGCCAACTGAACCAGTGCACCTGTTTCCTCATGTGAGCAGAATATTTTAGTAAGGTTTGTTCTAATCAAGCCACAAAGTATAACGCAGAAAAAAAATATTTAGTGTGTTCCTTGACTGTGTGTCTGTCTGCGGTCACTAGGTTGGAACATTCAGTGAGCTAATGGGAATATAACCAGCCAGGTGAAGAAGTATAATTTCTATCTTGAAATCAAGCAGAAAAGGAAAGACAAAGTGTGTAAAGTGCAGTTGTAAAAAAAACTGGATACAGCTGACAGGGAAAACACAATTTGAAAGTCAAAAGGTCAAATGTTTACCTGGGATTTTTCCGGCTGCATGAGTGAAGAGAGTGTAAATATTACCAAGGACACAAACAGATTGATAGAAAGCCAAAATTTAAAGTGATGTAAAATATTACACACTAGGATATAATTAATCATGCAATCATACACATCAAATCTGCTTCACAAATCACAGTAGACAATAAAATACATTTCAAGGTGTATTACATCTAATCTGCAAGCAAAGTTAGAGAAAAGACAACTGTGGTTCTGTGTGACTTGGCAGAGGACAGCCAGAACTGGTGAGGAACTATTTGGCATCATGATAGTGATTGAACCTGACAGGCCTCAGGGACTCTAACAAGTCTGAATCATCAGGTTGGGCTAAACAGGCACAGCCTGCTCCTCCATCTGTACACTGTCTGAGAAACACCAACTATGCCAGAGAGGAATGAGTGGCAGCAGATGACATGCCACCGGATGTTACAAAAGCTCATCATTAAAGATGCCTAAATTTTTAGCCCTGATGGTGAGAGCACAGTGCTCTGAGGATGGTGGTGTCAGTCTTTCCATAACTTAGTGATTCTGACCCCTTTGGTCAGGATGGATGTGGGGACAGCACAGACTCTACTAAAGGGCTCTTTAAACTCATTTTATTTTTTATTTCTATTTTGATTTTTAAAAGATCATAATGCCTTGTTTAGTGCCTGCTGGAATATTGCCTGCAGCTTTTACAGCCCACAGTTGGCAGCAGGGTCTAGGTTGGCGCATACATATAATATTGCAAAAAATTGGTGACAAAATCTGAAATCCTATCATGTGCCAAAATGGGCTTCTTCACCAGGAAATAGAACAAACACAGGCTGTGGGGTCAGAAAAAAGTTCCCACGCAAATTCTTTAAAGTAATAATTTGGCAGTTTTCAGAAAACATGCTCAAGACCATAGAAAGAAACTGAACCCAGCCTGGAAATAGCCCGGCAAATATTACCCCTTAGTAAACTACAACAAACTACATGCAATGTGTTATTAGTCAGCTTTAGTGGTGCTGGAGGGCAGGTTTGGATACATTTAAACAGAGGCAGTAGCCTAACTAGTAGTTTCTTTTATGCTAAGCTAAGCTAACCAGCTGCTGGCTTCATATTTAGTATGACGCAGTTCATCTGACTCTTTGGGAAAAAAACAAATATATGTTTGTGTGTGTATTTGGACATTTACCTACCTTCACTTGCTACTGTGTCCACTCTCAAAAGCAACAAACCTGCTAATTACTACTTTCACATGGCTGCCAGACCTTGTGCTTTGCTTTCTGTCACACACGTAAGAGCTAATAACCTATGCACATATGCACATACACAAACACAGCCATTAAAAATATTTTATCCTTTGAGGCCTGTTTGTTGACTACATTCTTTCCTTTAAAAACAACAACCTGACTGGCATTTTAATTCAGAGCACACACGCACAAAACCTGATCTAACCCCATCTAAACAGTAAGAATGAAAGTAACCTCAATGCAAAAATAACCTCTCTGAGAATTTCAATATATACCAGATCTGATACTGATAAAAGCAAACAGTATATCGTTTTTTTACATCTCCTCTCTTCTTTTATCTCTCTAACTTTCTCTTTTATGGACAAAGTGAACTGAATTGAACTCACAGACAAAACTCTTCTACACATTTGTTCGCTCTCAGCCGTGACTTTTATGCCCACTGAGCTTTAGCAAGTGAATTACGCCCACATATATTCCAATCATAGAGAACATTTCACACTATTCGCACTCACTATTCATGGCACTGAAATAACACTACATTTGTAGAGATTTGTCATTAAATACTGTGCATGAATGACTTGGAGACGGTGGTGGATTGTGGATGAATGGATGAACATAAAACTACATCTAACAACAGACAATGTTCTTATGTTATTCTTAGGTGTACATTTGTGAGACCTTGTCTGATTTCATCGGCTGTTCTGTCGATGAGAACGTAGAGCGACCACACCACACAGGTGATTGCGATGACATGGAAGGTGACCGAACACATGATCTTCCTTCTCTCGCTCGCCGTCATCTGTAACTTCTCCCACTGAAACAGAGAGTGCCAAGGAAAGACATTTGAAATGGTCAAAGGAGGCACAAACACTGTATTTCATTCAGAAAGTTAACACTTTAACTGTTGGCTGTCTTGACTGTTTTCTGGAGCAGCTCGGAGTGTGAGCTAAATATATTTAATGGTAAGCAGTCAGCTCCTGTGGTCAAGATCCAATGCTACACAAAGCGTCTTGGCAGGGTGATAGTAAAGAAAAGTGGCATGCAGCACCGAGCACACAAAGGCCAGCTACCCTGCTGTCTGCCAGCCGCCTCAGTTAACACACTGTAGCACCTTGTCCATCACTGGCTGCACAATACATCAGGAAATGAACACAGGGACACAAGGAAAACACAAAACACATCATTAGCAATAGCAAGCTGTGTAGGCCCTCCCAAAATTCAAATGCATTACTCATGTACTCATTGATGAAATGGCACGATTGCAGGGTCACTTTTGAGAGGAAGCGGGTATGAGATGAAACCAAGCCTCCTTTCATAAACACTTCACACCAACAGATCAACAACCTCATCTAATCTCGAATTTCTCTGCACGCTCACTCAAGAGCAACTTCAATGTTCACCAATGGGATTCAGAAGCTATTAACAGCGGAGCATTTGTTTAAGGCCTTTTGTGCAGCTAATGAAGGGTGGAGAAATTTTAATTAGAGTGTCCTGCTATCTCCAGGCCTCAGTGATTGATAAGAGCCTTTAACGGAAGTGTTCCGCCTCTAAAAAGTTCCTCTTATGAAAGCGGCTTCAAAGCTCAGTGTCACACTTATGTTATCTGCGTGACAAATTGGAGACAGTTTTTGGCATTTTCAGCCTCATCACAAAAGAGCCTGAATTTAATAACTGAGACTGAACTAACAAACATGACCATTAATTGACTTTATGTCCTACTTTGGACAGATGTGTACGCACACATACTGTGTCTTACCTTACGCAGCGGTTTCAGCTTGGTCTCCATGATGAACTCATATTTACAGAGCTCACAGCAGCGAGTGTCAGAGCTCTTGATCCACTGCTGTAGACAGGACTGGTGGACGAAGCGCAGGCTCCCCGTGCAGTGGCATGGTGTGATCAGAGGACTGTCGTCATCCCCTTCACAGTGACAAATCCTGCAGGAGCCAAAGAATACAGTCAACACTAATCTAAAGGCAAGATAGCTGTAACAGAATGAAGACAGGGGACAGGAAAGATCAAAAAGAGAAAAGTTGGCAGCAAAGCTGACAGATATTTCCCCAAAATTGAGAAAACCTGAATTTTAGAGGATATATGTCAGCCAACTCGTAGCATTCTCTAGTTGTACATATAATAAGACAAGGTGTTTAGAAATCGCTCACACATATATCCAGATATGCCACAGACAGACAGATAGAAAGCATGGCAAAGTGAAGAATAATTTCCCAAATATAAAAGCATATTAACACCCTGAACACAGAATAAATAGATGTCCCATGTGAATAAACCATATTCAGACAAACTAATTTGATTCATTTGCAAACCAAAATGAAATTTTCAGAAAATAATATTTTGTGTTTTTGTGATGTTGCAGAACAAAATTGAACACAGCAAATCTAATCTCAGATCTCCTGCAGTTGGGGCAGCAGCAATCTTAGTTTCAACGTTGGAATAGTGGACACAAGTTGTCTGTAATGACAACCATATTAGGTTGACACATACAGGAAGAACAGACAAATGTGTTCTCATGAATAAAATAATAAACTGGATGATGCTATTTAGTATATAAAATTGGATATCATGATTTTTTTTTCATAAACTCGATTGTCAGTGTTTAGGTCACCTTGGTAAACTACATGGCAGCTGCCAGTTGGAAATAATTGCAATAAACCACCACACATTTTTGAAGCCTCTCAAATCTGTTATTTGCTGCAATGCTACTGGAGGCACATTCAATTTAGTTTAGGTTTTCTAAGGTATTCTGAGCACAGATACCAACAACTGGAACATTTGATTAGGTATGTGCTACCTCTAAGGACTGCTGGACAGGATTTTCTCAGTGAGAAGAAGATTTTTTTAATATCAGAACCAGAGAGGCCCCCTCTTGTCCCTCAGATTACATATATTGGACACTATCTGAGGTTTGGGGATGGCCTGTTCAGTAAAAGTAAGAGTGTGTCTGTGCATTTGGTACTGAGACTTATTGTGTGAAAATCCAGCTCATGACCTTGTTGTGGCTGACCAGGACAGAGTCCTCAGTGAATGAACAATAAGCCCAAAAATCAGATGCTGCATGTTTCACCACAGCACAATTTTAATTAAAGGTCAGGCTTATGTCTCTGCTAGACTAACAGCAACTGTAAAGAGATAAAAATCTGTGGTGTAGGATTGTGTAGGAAGTGATTTCCCTGCAAAGACTTCATAGATGAATGAAGCACCTATACTTCAGATCCTTTCTTTCTACCAAACTTACCAGCAGCTGCTTTGCTGCATAAACTAGCAAATGTTTCTTCTATGTTTTTCCCAGAGTGAGATGCAGAGAGCAGTGGCTGTTCTCTCTGGGGAAGAAGAAACAAGTAAACAAAAGCATGGAAAGAAGGTAGAAAGAGGGAAGAGAGAAGGGTTTTCAAACTCTGTCTATTTATCCTGGTACAGGGGAGGATGAGACGCATGAAGACACACATGCACACCTTCATGTGCCCACACATTGGAAAGTGAGTGAGCAAGATAACGTCTATTTCCAGACTTTACTGATCTGGCCACAGCGTTACAAGATTAAAAGACAAAGTGAGCAAAGGAGGATAAAAATAGGTTATTTCTACGGATTTCTCAAACAGAGGAGGAGGAAGTGCAGTGAGGACTGAGGGATTAAAGGATAGACGAGGCATAATTAACATCTCTAGAAGAGGCTTTTTTCCTGTTGGTTATGGCCGCGCTGCTTTGTTTGTGTTTGTTTGCATGGATTGCAAGATGAACTGCAGATTTTCATCCCACACATACTGTACTGTATTCCTATTTCAATTAAAAAGAAAAGAAAAAAAAAAAATCAGCCTAAGGACCTGGATTCCCTTTTGGTGCTCATATCAAAAGCTGGTCAGATTTAACAAATTATTCTAATTTCTATGTGGATTCTTTATAAGCGTAGGAGGGGATAACTGTGGAAAAATCCATACACCTCCACATTGAGCCACAGTGGAAATAAAATCAGTAAACAACAAGAGTGGAAGAAAATGTTCCTCTGTCAAGAAATGTATCTTCCTCCATAGGCTGCTTTAAACAACCGGGATTGTACATTTAAATATAAAGATTGAAATCCCACAAACAGAGCACAGCAGACTAACTTTTGACATTTAAACATATGAACATAATAATCTTGCAGATTTACTATTATCTGAATCTGTGGCAGCAGCACATTCCAAGCAACGTTAGGCATGGGAGGGAAGTGAAAATTTAATTTGCATCACTTGAGCAGCCAAAACACTCCCTGTTTAACAGTAATTTTAAGATGGCAGATGCACTGTTAGAGTATGTCAACATTAAAATGTGAGAAGCAAAACAGAATTGGGAAATCACAAGCACCACAAGCTCAGAGAGAAACAAGCTTGGCAGCATTACAGCCCTCGGATTCGCTTTCTTCCTGTTCTCACTTGTCTGTTTCCTTGTACTTCTCTCCTGTGGCATTCAGATGATCTTTACACTCCACTCTCTCAGTGTGTCGCTTTAAAATCCCCTCCCTCCAGCTATTCCTTCTTCTGTCCTCATCCAGAAATGTTTATGTACTTATTTTCAAATGAATTTTTTAGCACTAGTCTGTTTTTTTTTTTCTTTCTTCTGCTAAATAGATTTCATAGGGGTGGTATGAGGTAGAGTATGACATCTGTGGTGTTTAGTTCTTCAGTCTGTTTTCAGTCTGAACAGTTTAAGCTCTACACTCTGCTAGAGAAACACTGATCATAGAAAAACACAATTGAATTAGCAGCACCACTAGGAGCCATCTACCTATTTCCTCCCTTCCCCTCTCTGCTCGTCTTAAGAGGTTACTTGTCTTTCTTTGTGTAGCCATGTTTGTCTTGAAAGAGAATATTAAGTTTCCTGAGAAGAAGCTTATCTTTTGGAGGAAGGTTAAGGAATTACACTGACTCTGGTTGATTTATATTGCATATGTAAAAACCTAAGGAGAAGAGGTTGTGTGGTTCTTGAAAAAGAGAGGTTATGCAAATATTCTGGTTGTGCAAGCAAAGATACAAATAAGAGAAGAGGTGAATCAAGAACAAGAGTTAAATGACATCTTATAGTAGCCCTGCTACTGATCAACAGATGCAGCAGTAATGTTTGGAGCATCATGTAAAAATCAGGTTAAAAGATAACTATGAGCTGATTTAAATAGTTACCTAAATGCTGCACGCTTTAGAAATAATCATAGAAATCATCTTTGGAAATGTTTTATGAGAAAGTTAATGCATTCAATGTGTTTGCCACAATGCATTTTGATGAGAAACATTGGATGCAAATTTAATGTTTTTTTTTTTTTTTTTTTTTTTACAAATTGTGACATTTTTGATTAGGAAATGGTCCAAGTCACCTCTGAGCAGACTACAAAGCATTTTTCCTTCTAAAATGTTGTCAGTAAAAGTGCTTGGCTAATAACATGCTATTCATCTGTGAAGAATAACCACACACACAAACGTGTTTTCATACGGGACGTCAGCCTCTGCCCTGAGCTCACGTTTTAAGCCACCTGACAGAAAGCTGGCACACTGCATGTGTTTGAGTGTGTGTGTGTGTGTGTGTGTGTGTGTGTGTGTGTGTTTGCAATCAGAGACTATGCAAACTATTTGAAGCCAATAATCTCCCTCCTGATCTCTGGCCCTCACCTTTCCAATTCTAAGCTCATGTTTCTCCATCAGCCCACAGCTGACGTATAAGACGTTTAATCTGGAACAAAGCACATGCACAGACCATGGCTGAGTCAAAGAGAGACCTTTTTCATTGACATTTTGTTGTGTCTAGACTTAACTCATCAATCTAGTGACCTGTTGTCAGAGTAGAGTATTTACACACAGATACTGTAACCCAAAAGGGCACAATGTTATCTATTAAGGGCCCAGAATTACTTTTCTTGGCAAGGCTCATATGCAGGGGCAACACTCAGTTTGTCCCTCCCAACATGGCCTGGCTCAATAAATGAGATGTACATAGACTGTCATGCGAAAAAGACTGATGAAGCACCCATTGCCCCTGTCCCCTTATTTATCAGACATGCACACACTCCTTTCTCTAATACTATAAAACTTTCTACCCTAACCTCTGCTCCTCTATATTTTTCTTAACATTGCCATTGACCCTGCCTTTACTACAAAGCTTGAAGCGTATGGGCAAAATCAATCACAAATTTGAGCTGCTCATGTAAGACACTTTAAGGCCTCATTGATCTGGTAACCATGAAATATTATTTAAAAAACTCAACTTGACAGCACAGTCAAAAACATGGCAGGGCACTGAGCTAACAGTAAAATGAAATGAAATGGTATGAAATTAAATGAAGCCACATTTTTACTACACACACACACACACACACACCACACACACACGGGGTTGTATCAGGACAGCTGAGGACGAGGCATATGGTGTTGCAGTGTGTGTAGACTGAAGCAACTATGTGTCAGGTTCTTCTGATTAACAGGTCCAGTCCGAGCGGGGATTTTGAGGACAAATACAGCAGATTGCTGGGTAGTTGCACTACAGGATGAGAAGCTCTCCACTACTCCACAGGGCTCTGGGGTTCACTGCCACGTTAACGGCACAGGGGTGATCTGGGCTCTATGAAGACAGACAGTCACCCACCTGCAGCAGTCCCCAGATAGCGAATAGGGTGATAGTGGCCCAGCTTTCTCTGACAAAGGGCATGGGCAGCAGTCCAAGTCACTGTCCTCATCCATATAGCACAGGGGGGCTAGAAGAGCGCCTGGCCCAACCATGGTGACTGTATCTGGGGTTGCCAGCTGGCCTGTTCCCTTTGGAGATGAACTGGACCTGTCCTCCTCAAACACGTCATCATCTCCCAGTAGATCCTCAGGGGGAAGCCCTGACTCGTTACCTTCCAGCAGGGCACTAGAGGACTTGGTAATGTGGAGGTGAGAAGCATAGCTGCCCAGCTCAGAGCACTGCAGACTGGCCGAAGTGGAGGATCGAGAGAAGGGGAGGAGGAGACGGAGAAAATTGCCGCTTGGAGATTGATGAGGGTGGAGGTGGGTGTTGGAAAGAGGAGGAGGAGGGCCAATGACGGCAGGGTCACATGGAAAACAATTGGTGGAAGGGATGCCCAACATGTATTTGTAGTTGTTGGTGAAGGAGGGGACGAGGTGGGGGTGGGTGCGTGTTGAGAAGGCTGGATTTGGGTGCTGTTGTGCGGGTGCTCCACTCAGCTTGCCATTGAGTGTGTGGGCCCTTCGATCCAAGCTGGGCAGCTGAGCAGGCTCAGGCTTCAGCTCCAGCTCTCCCTCAGAGCAGGTGCGATCTATAAAGTGCAGACCGCGACAGAGACTGTCCACACGCTGGCCCACGTCATTCAAAGACATAGAAAACCTGAGCGAGCCATTTGGCTGGATGTTGACAGAGGAGGGGCGGAACAGAGAGAGCCAGTCTCGTTGTTTAGTGTGTTTGGAGACTGGTAGGGCGTCTGCGCAGAGGGTGGTCACTGAAATACCTCCTGAACCTTGACAGCTTTTACCATTAGAATTCAAGAGGACCACTGCGGTCTGCTTTTGACAGTCCTGACCCTGAATGCTGGTGTTTGTGCATGTGTTTATGAGAGGAACATGTGATAAACGACAGTGGCCAGGGACAGCAGGAGAAAGAACGGGAAAGGGCAAAAAAGAAAAATGGAAAAGACATTGTGCATTTGAAAACAAAGGAATTTGAATAAAATGAGATAAAAGGTTTTGGAAGTTCTGCCTGAAAATACCAAAGACTGGATGACCAATGTTACAATCACATCTATTTTATAGCAGGTTACTACATTGCGCCACACAGTGATAGTGTTGCTCAAGTGTTAAATGAACATCACCCAGTGATAAGAACCTTTACTCATCGATGATACTAATGAATTGATAAAATATCTTGTCCATTAGTTTTACGTCACTCAGTGGCAATAAGAGTGAAATGAGGTTGAAGTGGTTTGTACCTGCAGATGTCCTGACTGGAGGGGGAAACTGACGTCCTTGAGAAACTGCATGGAGCATTGACGGATGTCGGGCTTCCCGCCTGAGAAAAAAAAAAAAAAAAAAAAAAAAAAAAAGCACAAAACAAGGCAGTTTAGGATAGACAATACAGTGATGAGATGTCTAAGTGAAACCTTCAGGGGAAATAACTACTGTATTGTTCAACAAACAGGATTAAATCCTATCACTGCCAGGAAAGATCCTGTGTGGTGAGAATTATCAGGCTGTCAGCACCTGAATCAGATCTTTATAAAAAGAGTAAAAACTTGTCAAACACTGATGCACATGATGATAAAATGGAAAACCACAATACTGGCAGTAAATCTATCTGATTAAAGTAGTGCCAGGCAAAATCTGTCTGAGTGTGTCACAGGAAAAGATGGGGCTGCCACGCAGTAAGGGATGCAGACTGCAAGACGGAGGAAGAGTTATGAAGAATGAGGTGCTGAGAAAAGCACAGCTGGGGCTGGAGGCTGTAGAGTGGTTCAACCTCCACAGAGAATTTTTGAACAGATGCACTTAAGGCTATTGTATAATAATAATAATAATAAAAAAAAAAGGTGGGATTACTTAAAATAGTCTCGAATTTCAAAGGAAACTTTTGGTTTATTACCATTTATTTAAGAAGTTTTGGCCATAATGTCTTCATTGTCACATCATCCTATATTGGTTACTTGTTTTGTGTTCCAAATTGGGAGTGATTCAAATTGCACAGCTCCTTTTAAATTAGCCGAATCAATTGTATTAGCGTTATTATTGGCTTTTAATTGGATGTAACTGCCAGAAACTGTGGCTTTTTGGTCTGTTTTCCCGCTGATTAGTTGTCATTTGTGTAGCTGTTTTACAAAGAGGAAGATAGATGCCAGAAAATCCTGAAGTCTCCAATTTGGAACAAGTCAGAGGCTGATATGAACATTTTTTCTCGACTCAGCCTGAGGCTCACAGAAACTGTGACTATGTCTGACTGTATGTCTGACTAACTTCTTTTTAGCAATGTTGTCCATATTTAGATCTCTGCAGTTAACATGGTTAGGTGCACTGGTATCATTACCCATGGGAATCGCCAAACCTACAAAAACTAAACTAAAGTTGCAATAAAGTTATTCTTTGTACAGAAGAGTTTGACCTTTTGGGACATTTGGAAAAGGCTATCACCAGCAGCAGGTTAACAGTGACTCCCTGGTTTTTAAAGTGAATCTATTATAGCCATTTTTGTTTTTAATTATTTTATTCATGGTGACTACTGAAATAAATTCACATTCTTCTGTGTTCCAAAAAGTAATTATTTTTTTCTGTACATTTTATACTGTGCTCTATTCACCCTTTGTCCATTTACATGCACAAAACCCATATAATGCATTATATGAAAGGGAAAACTGAGAAAAGCAGAATAGGTCTTCTTTAGCCTTTAGACAGAGCCAGGCTAGCCCTTTCCTAAGATAAGCTTTGCTAAGCTAATCACCTCTTACATAAGTGAGTGATACAAAGATACAAAGAAAGTGAAGAAGCATATTTCAGAATTGTCAGAATCTCCTCAACATCCTGGGGCTCTTACACAGTGACTGCTGCAGAGTGGACGGGGACCATAAAGAATAGGATCAGATAGTGTTTGGGTTGCTAACGTAAAGACACACGGGGCCTGGAAATTTCAACAAGAAACTAATTACCTATTGATTTAATTTCTAACTAAGGGGTAATTTATAGCTCACGGCCTGACACCGATCAATAGGAAATTCAATACCCTTTGTCCTTCAGCCTGTTTTTCTGACTGTACATGAGCAGCACAATTGCTCTTTAACTGCCTTTTTCAGACATACCCACGCTTTCTTTGTGAAGTTATTTAATAGATCATTGTAGATTGCTTTTTTCACTTCTCTGAAATATTACATTTAATTTTCTTTATGTAATATTTCATATTCAAGCATGCTGCCTTGGGCTCTTGCAGGTATCTGGAGTATAGGCCAAAAGCATGAACATGGCAGCATGACAGCTCTGAGAAGACCCCATCAAAGCAATAAAACATCTATATTTTACTATGTAGCTAGGTGCTGCTTCAGCTCTACATTTACGCAATAACTACACACAAGAAACTGATGACATATGCTAAGTTAAAGCCTTGTGTGACTGAAATCTGGATCATAATTTGCACCGATGACGCTGGGTGGTACCTTTATTCCTTATTTTATTCTAGCTGTTTATGTTCCTGTGGCGTCTTGCTTCTGTCAATCATTCATATTGCCATATGGTGCGAATTGGCCAACAAACACGATGAAGATAACATGGTAATAATTAACTTCCTAACAGTGCATATGACTCTTCAGATTTCTATTTAACAATTGCTTTCATAACCACCCTCTCATGTGACAAGGACCTTTGTAACAAGTAGCTGTGTTTGATGGATAACACTGCAACCAGTGCTATTTCAACAACTACTGATAAATTGCATTAGATAGATTCAATACACACAACCTTTTACTTTAGAAACTGAAACTAAATCTGTGAGCTATGTAAAGAAGCATATTGTGAGATGTTGATTAGATCAAATCCAGCCTCACATTATATTTGTATTGTAATGAACACCTGTTTATTGTGAGTGGTGAAACAACCTCCAATTTATTGTTATGACTACTCATTTAACCTCTCTCCTTGATGACTCCCATCCTCCACCCACATCTACATCCAAGCATAAATTTCCCAGTTGTTATACCTTCTCTTATTCATCTAACACCTTGTCTCATATCTGATATTACTTCTGCCTCCATTCTTCTTTTACCGTGTCTACCAAGAGATGAATGCAGCTCTTCTTCTAGTCACAGGGACCTTTCAAAGAGTAACCTTTACAATCTAACAAGAACAATGAATCACTGTCTACCACTGTGACACCTCTAACAAGCTGGACAACATGACTGGACAGACAATGTGAACAGGCCAGATGTTGACAAGCTGCTAACAGAAAAGCAACATGGAAAATAAGCACTACAGTTTATTTTTAACCTTAAAAAAGTACAAAACAATCCCAAGATGTCACATCATTTTAAATACAGGCTATATTTTGCAATTAAAAAATATGACAATCCTAATTTACAGTCTGCTTACTAGTTTTTTCCCCAGATTTTAACCATATCACATGGTCTTTATCAATGGACAGAGTTTGCTCAGTTGTGATGGAGGTGTAACCGATGACATGAATGAGTTAGGCCATGTGACAGAGTTGACAGAGTAAGAAGTTCTCGAGTTGTTTTTGGAAAACCACTGTTTCCTAAAATGTTTAGTAATAGTTTGGCAGCAAAGTGAATAAACCTTTTTTTTTTTTTTAAATGTCAAAGGTTAAATTTATCAACACCATCCAGCAGTCAGTTAGCCTAGCTTACCATAAAGAGTAGAAACAGGGGTAAAAACTAGTATTAGCTCACACAACCCCAGCCAAGCTTGTTTCTCTGTTTCCAGTCTTTATGATAATCTATGTATGCTATACATATTTAATAGCCAGATATGAGAGTAGTATCATCTCATAACTCCTCCCCAGTTATCACAAGGTCACACTTCAAGCAAAAGTGAGGACCCCAGTTACAACCAAGGGAAAAGCCACTCACAGGTTGTGCTGATAATGTATGTCTCTATAATCCCTATCACTCTACATTTTAGCAGCAAGCATCTCAATGAAACTGCATCATTGCTCAAAAGTATTCAAACTATCTCCAGTGGAAGTAGGTGGTTCAAGAGGAAAGGCCAGTTTCTATGATTATAGACAGATAAAGTATACAATCACTGATGAATGAGGCGATAGAAAATTGCTGCATAATTTAGTCACAGACTTCTCTTCTTCTGACACCAAGCAAGTGTGGAAAATCCACAGCTTAGATGCTATTTTTTTATAACTCTACTTGAAAAAAAGTCAAACACTTTCTTTATTGAGAAACTACATACTGGATGATTTAGAGGTAGCAGTCTGCGTAAACGGCTGAAGAAAAGGTGGTTGATTTGACTGACCAATCATTTCTCTAGCAATTTCCACTTTGATAAACCATGTCCATCAATGCATTTGAATAGGATCTCGGCAGTGAATACAACTGCACCAACTTTTAATGGACAGGCTTTGAAGAGAAAATACATTTTAAATATAACTTTACTTTTACTAAACATGTGTACAATGTGTTTTGTTGTAAAATATGTTATTTATTAAGATATTCAACATTTCAAGTAACTGTTCTCTACTTTCGCAAGGCAGTTGCTGTTTATCATCAGAGATACACAGAGACTGTAAACAATACTGTGAACATTTAATTGAAAAAGGACTGCTACGCTGAAGCAACTAGTGCCATGTTCATTTTATATCAGAAGCATAGTAGAGATGGAAAAGATCCCCATTCACTTCATGTGACAGCTGAATGATTACAGTTGATCGTGAGAGGGGTAAAAATACCGTAAATCTATTAAATAGCAAAATTGTATTACATAAAATAACATATTTTGACTGATGATATACATCCAAATCTGTTTTTTAGGCACCTCCATGTTTGAATCCTGTGCTGCTTCTGAGATATGGTGCATTTTAGTCAGTGTTTATTATTTTTGCCTACTTTTCATAGCTGTCATTTTACAACTTCATAAAAAAATAAACATTAATGGCACTTTCCACCTAAGGCATTTTATAATTAAATCATTTAAGTCTGATTTTTCCAAGGACTGGGGCCAGCTTCAGCAGAAAAGAATGAGCAATGCTGCCAGACTGAGAAATTCAGCAAAGAAAAACAAAAAAATGTGATGTGTTCCAAGAAATTAACAATAAACATCACTTTCTTCACAGAGGCATTTTGACTCAGTGCCTACTTTTAACATTAACTGAACAAACCAGTAGTGCTGGTCCCTCCGTGGTCTGGAGGAAAGACCCAGGTTGTGCTTGGTGGCAATGGAGCCTGAAACACAGAAAACTGCAGCAGTTTAAATTTTAGAGCACCACCAGATGTTTGGCTGACTATCAGCAGCCCACTGAGCGGTGGGTCGCTGCTTTGTGTCTTTATGAGGACTGTAATACTTTAATTCCTTCCCAAACAGTGTAGGAGGCATCGTGCAGCTCCCTGGCACTGTGCTAAAGAGAGAAACGGCTACAGCTAAGCCTCCTGACCTCACTGAGTGGAAACTCGACTCACGCCAAATCAACGGGTAATCCTCAGCCCACACTCTGTGCTCAGATAAACCTTTCACGGCTGCTTTTGTATGTTCAATGCTGACTTTTCTTTCATATTACAAACAAATGCTGAATATTTGCCCTCAACTCCACCTCTCCTTTACAATTCACCAGACACTTCCTTTCTAAACAGCTCGATAAAAGACACTTTTTGTATAAATGAATCAATGAACAAACAAATATAGTGCAGATGAGCGATAAAGAGTTTCTGGCTTTGGTATGTTTCTATCTAAGACCATACACCCTAATGCCCCACAGCAACAAGTTCACTGATGGAGGCAATATCATCTTTATGAAACATTTCACCCCCTGGCTAAATGCTGTAGCTTGTTTTCCTGTTATCATATAAACCTCACTCATGACAGATACACGTCTCATGACAGGGCAGAAGTGCCATCTTCACAACGGAGGACACTGTATGATTGAAGGACATAGCATCAGTTCAGATTGTCAGCATGAAAAACATCAGAAGTTATCGGTATAAAACTACTGCTTTGACAGAATTAACACATTTTTTTAATGTTTGGTCTTTCACATATCTAGATTGTATTGCAATGCCAAGCTGGAGATGTTATGAAATATTCCTCTCAGGCTGATACTGTGGTTATTTATGCAGAGAGGTCTTTTAAATAGGTCAACAATTGGATTCAAGCACATTCATTTTTGATCGGATCTGACATGAGCCGATGTGATTCAGCTTGAATCTGTGCCACGTGAAGCAATGTGGAGTTTGTTTTGGTGTCCTTATTTTGATTCTGGCTGCAGTTCCTGTAAAAATGAATGAAAACAACCAAGCCAAGAAGAGCCATTAAAACCTCTGCACACACGGACAAGGCACATGTATAAATTAAGTGAAGATCTTATCAGCTGTGTATTTTACTGTGATTCACAGAAGTGATTTTACATTTCATCTTCTGGATTTTTGTAGCATAAAAGAACTTGACCTACATTATATATTCTTTCAGAAAAACGGAATATTTGAGTCACTGTTGGAAACATGGAAAATCTTCCATCTCATCCTGCCAATATTGCAGAGTGCAGGGAAACTTGTAAATACACTGCATATATGCATAATATCATCTTCTGTAGTCTCACAGATCATATTCTGATTCAAGCAGCTTCCCAGGACGGGGGTTTCAGGAATACCATGTGTTGCTGAAAATATTACGCCTCTACCATAATCCACTGTTAAATCTTGGCGTTTTCAGTCTGAGTATTTTTAGTTTCTTAAGAGTTGTTCTTCTTGTACTATTTCCTCTCTCACTCAGTCCAAGGTGGTCTGGTGATTCAAACCTTTTTTGAACCACCAAGACTCTCAACAGACTTGTCTGTCCAGTGGACAATTAATACAGATTTAAAACCTGCCAGTTGGAGGCATTTCCCTTTAGGAAGGAGCAGGAAACACCAGCTGGCATGCAGACTGTGATTATTAATTAAAGCTGTCAAACTTAAGAGCCTTGTTCATACTTGTGTCTATCACTCCATTACACACACATTTGTCAGAGAAATGGAGGTCTAGGTAGGACATTCAATGACAATGAATGGTGCTTGGAAACCATAAACTAAATAAATCAATTTCTCCTACTACTGGCGATGTCCCAAGCCAATGTACATGATAGATTTTAATTGATCCGTTATCAGCTATTTAAAGCCCTGTCCAACTATCAAGACAAATTATCCAGCCACAGCATCTGAAAGGCTCTCCACAGACGCAACTAGAAAATGAAAGTAACAAAATACACCTACAAATACCTCAAAAGCATTTAACCATTTAACACATTCTGGTTTGTTAAATCTGTACAGAAATCAAAGTGTCTGCATGTTCTGGATCACTTCTTGGGCAGGAAAATGTTAAATTATTTGAATTTTGTTATGATATTTGACAGACTGAACAAGAAGAGTTGGTGAGTTCACTAATGAGGGTCTGTTGGGAGTCATTTTTTGTAACTGTTATACAGAGCCAAGCTCGTTGTTTCCTCCCATTTTTACAATACTTTACAATAAAGCTGGCTGCTGACTGTTGCCTTAAGTGTTACATTACATAAACGAGTCTTAGTTTCATGCCACATCTCATAATATTTAATCAGCTACCAAAGGTCAACGATCCAGTGATTACTTAAAAACAGATTACCCATGAACACAGGTTCACCTGTTAATATAAAATTATAAAATATTCAATCTGACTGTTTTTGTAAGCTGCACTTCCTGGTTTGACTTTGTACCCACTTGTAATGTTTTGTGATCTCTCAAATCTAACTGATGATGAAAATCACAAAACCTCCAAAGTAAAGATTTTGTGATTAAAGATTAAATATAACATTTTACATCTCAGGCCATGACCAGTTTCATAAAACTGAGAAGCTATACCACTTTTTCAACACACCCGTTATCCTCTGTCAAACTGAAATTGAGTTCTGTCTAACTGTGAATTCAATTCAATAAATGCCACAATCAATCACTGAGTCTGTTTTTATAGTGGTCAGTGATTGTTTCACAAAGCCATACAGTATAGTCCTTTCCGGTCTGGGGCTGGCATGTTGTCTTGGAAAACAATTTTTATGCTTAATCATAACTGTAACCCTAAAAAATTTGTGTTGGTCTATTGCAGTAACTCCCATTGTGCTCACATTTAAAGAGCAACTGGCTTGTGGATCAAACATTATTGTCGTAGCCGTCCCATGGTAATGGTGCAAACCCTGACATCTATTAGCACAACTAAAGGGTTTATCCTCTAAGAGGCTCAGGAGAACAAGGATTGAAATCCTGAAGCCAGATTCAGTTCAGGCCGTAGGCTTGCCTGACGGTGTGATGCAGAGAAGAGGAAGGAAAGGGGGGGGAAACAGAGAAAAACGGGAGTCACTGAGGACAGAGGTTTGTACGGTCGGTCTGACAGGGAGCCTCACCAATCTGAGGTGCTGCTTTATCTGTTCTGTCAATCTCACCGTCCACAGCTCACCTCACTGACCAGCCCCTGTCTTCATTGTCTCGTCTCTTTCTCTGTAATGGCCATAGTATCATTCATTCAAACTTTTCCATTTGTGTGTGTTTTGCTCACCTTTGATATATTGCTGGACCTGCTTGCTGAATGACCCAGAGGTTTCTCATTCTGCAACAGAATAAACAAGAAAGCTCTAGTTAGAGAAAACAAACACATTCAGACACAGAAAAGAAAATCTACCCATGCATCGTGAAAACTGAGATAGCATGTGCCATATAATTACTATCTGCATTTTGTAATAAATGGTGCTGTATAATGAGTTGCTTGTTCCTTACAGATTTAATCATCTAAAACACAGCAGATGCATAAGATCCACAGCATCCACCATGTGTATTCATACCATGAATGTCTGTACTGAATAGTCACTGTAGTTGACTTAAGATACTTGATATTTCAGCCTGGACCAAAGTGGTGAACAAACTGAACAACTGGTCAACACTGTCATTCTTAGGGCCCTGACAGTAGTGAATCTAAAAATGAGAATGCAAGTAGAAATAAATCAAAAGTTTTGATGGTGTAGATAAAATTAAGAAAATTTTGTTACACAGCAGAAATAGGCAAGACTGATTCATGGTTTGTCTCTGTCTAATGAGCACAGCAAAGCCACATTTCTCAGCAGCTCAGGGACCAATGATCCTGAGCTATTTGGCATCTAATGTTGGTGAATCATCATCTTCTGGCACGAGATGAAAGGAGGAGACGCTGATTACATAACGTGTCCATCCAAACTTCAAATCAAATGGTGTCACAATATTTGTATCACTATTCGGAGAGCGAAACAGGGCAAAACCAGCACTCAGCACAGTCAAGTTTTGTTTTGAGGCTGTAATGATCTTCAATTCCCCCTCAGTGTTTTCGGCTTGAATGAGAGACTCACAAACACTCAAATGCTTGTTGTGGTGCATTCAGTGCTGATATTAACGCCTTGCGTGATTCCTTAATGAGTAATCAATCATAGTTACATAATGCTGAGTTCACACTGTGTCTGACAGGGCTGTGGTGCTTTGGACATAAACAAATCTTTGCAAAGGGAAATTAGCTCTGTGGGGAGAGAAGGCATGACTGGATTAAATGGTTAGGGGGCACAGATTCACTGCTGGGGCATCTATTGACCCCCACCTTCTCCTCCTGCAAAGAGTGGACCACACAGCTTTATTGTATACCCAAAGAGTTAGAAATAAACCAGTAACCAGTAACCCAATACTTCAAATATGCAAGTTTCTGGCAACCATATGAACTATAGCACAAGAGAAAGTAATCAAACCGATACTGGTACAGAACAATGTATTACTATCCCTATCAAGTATCTTTGAGTCCTTTGAGATTTAAGTGCCTGGAAATTCAGTAATGCAGAGGACGCTATATATATATATATATATACATATATATATACATATATATACATATATATATACATATATATATATACATATATATATACATATA
>CM076659.1:10658560-10681655 GCA_038496675.1 Rachycentron canadum | reverse complement strand
AAGAGACAGCACACACACACACACACACACACACACACACACACACACACACACACACACACACACACACACACACACACACACACACACAAATTGACAGGGGACGGCTCTGTTCCAAGCTCAAAAACAAGAAACACATTATTCCCATTTCACAGTAAATCATGAAGTGGTGACATATTCATTCCTCTTAGATTAGCATGATTTGGAGTTGAGTAGGATCTTAGGAATAAAAGACATTGGCCAGTGACAAAGACGTCTCAGTAAAAGATAAGTGAAAAATGTTTTATTGAAACAGTATCTTTTACATTCTCCTAAACCATACAAAGTACCCATTTATTTTTTTTTAGGCTCGACTTTGTTTGTTCAGTGTTGTGCAGCGTGCTGGGAGATCAGTCTATGTTTTATGTTCAGTGCTTCCAGTGGTCAGTAGGTAGCATCAAATCCTCTTCCACCACCCAATAATAAGCCACTGTCCCGGGTCAGTTTTGTGTCATCACACCTTTGTTTATCATTGTGTAATCATTTCAGCTTTCAGTCATGTGGCTGGATTTCTTTCATACACAAACACTGTGTGCACGCAGGTTTGCTGCCTATCCGAGCAAAAAGCCTTTCTTGCTTGCCCAAATCCGCACACTTCCTGGTGTCAGCCTGAAACAAAGCAGACTCTGTGTCTGTGCGTCAGCACCTCATGATGACTGTCATCTCTGTCAAATCACACAAATATACAATTTCAAATGAGCAAATACAACAAAAAACACAGCCAACTCTTGAGTGTGCCCTCGTCAGGTAGCAGTTCTCCCACACTCTTGGTCGTCACACCCAGCTGCATATGTGCTTTAAAGATGGTGCTCAATATGCGCTTACTTTAGCATTTTATAATGTGACAGTGACCTCAGAGCGAAGAGGCAAATACGTTCTCTCACATAAACATAAACACTTGTTTTTCCCCCCAACTGTATTTCCACAATACTGATTACTTGTTTGGTAGGCAACACTGAAACAAACAATGGCCACACATATGCAAGTGTGTACAAAGCATTCCTGAACATTAGTGTTAATATAAGCAGTGTGTGCACTTCTCTGTGCATGAGCCAAAGCAGTTTGTTCACCTTAAACTGGATAATGGTGGTTTAGAGAGATGGTCTGGTCTTAAAAGCTTATAAAGGGGTCCTTATGGTGCAAAGGGAAAAGATAAAAACAAAGCTGGTTTGGGATACAGCTCAACATGGTTGAGGTGATGGTTTCCATGGTGATAAGTGCCCGATTGTCCCCCATGCTAATCTTGTATCAGTGGTTTGAGATTTTCACATATAGCACCATCATAATCTATTCACAAGCCTGAGGGAGGCCACAGCCCTGAAAGCGATAGGAGGAGATGAAAAAGAAGTGTGTTCACACAGACGAGCATTCAGGAGAAGCAGCCTGATTGCTGTCATCCCTGGCAGCCTGACCTGAGGCAATGGATGATGGAGCAGCCGCCAACGTCCTTAGGCTCATGTGTCAGGTGCCTTGGGTTCAAATAAACACATCAATCAAAACAACGCAGGGCTGACTGCGAGTATCCACACCCCCTGCTCTTACAAATAGACTTTGCCTCGATATCACAGACATTTTTGTGATTGAGGTTGCCTTTGCGAAGGGTATGAGATCTGCAACACTTGGCAATGGTGTAGATGGAGGATGGTGTCTGTCCTCAGAGAGCCCACTACCTGAAGACTCAGTGAAGTAGCAAAGTGGGAAACCACAGCATTCCTGCCGCATACATTTGACAGCTTTGATGGCGGCAAATCTGAAGCATGACTGTGATGAACAGCAGACAGTGCTTCTCCACATTCTGCCTCTGCTACTTCACTCCTGCCATTAGCACCAGTTTTTTCTCCGTTTCTACGGCAACAACATGCTCCTCTGTCGCTTCCTTCAGGTGTTTACAACAGGCCGTAATTGTGCTCTCTTTCACCTTATCTTTTTTATTCTCACACCTGGGCCCTCTCTCTGTGTGCTTACTCAGTGTACTCTACCTGCACTCAATTTCTCCTCTTGGTAAAAGGAGGTGAATGTCAATGCGAGGCAGCAAGTCCTCTGCTCTCACTGTTCAGTGAAAGCCTCATCAGGGGACCAGCTACTAGTGCATTCATGTAGCTGTTCCATCCACAGGCCAAGGAGGGATAAGAACAAGCACTGTGAACACAATTTCACAGGTTCAAGAGTGGCTCATGACCCGTGTTACATGTCATCATGCCTCTCACTTCCTATTATCTGTGTCAGTTACTCTCATGTCTTGAAGCAGCCCAGTAGTCCACAAATGGACCAATTAGTATAAATATCTAGTAGCCACTGATTTATATAAAAACATGTGCTAGACGTGACCTGGAGATACAGTGGATGTTATTTCTCTAAATAAGCCTCTGCTGAGACACTTGTCTGCTGAAGATGGACAGCAAGATTTTAAAATGCTCTAGGTTTCAAGCTGCAGACATTCACAATCTTCCTCTGCCTATGGGAGCTCTTAGAGAATGCTGTCTTTCTTTTCAACATAACAAGAACAGACTCTCCCCCAGTAGTAAAGCACAATTGGGAAAATGTAGCAGATTTGCCCATTAGTTAAATTTTCATGGTATACAGTGAGCTTTCACTTTTGATTTAGAAACAAAGCTGAAGGATTTGCAAAGATTGTTTGATTCAAAGAAGCATTATTGAAAGAAACATGATGTGGAATTAAAGCTAATTTGGCCCTTTACAAGCTCTCCTGTGACAATGTTACACAACTGATCTCTAATGGTAATATTATTTTGCTGCTGTGACACAGATGACGATCAACACAGCACAGGTGGGCAACAAATATCCCTGAGGATCATAATTTGGAGAATTAATAGACAATTTTCATAACTGATTAGTGTTGTTAATTATGTATTGTTTACACATGCAGGCAGTTATAGTGACAAAAGGCCTCAATCCTGATCCAGATCATTTTACAGTATCTGAGAGTACAATGTTCTCATTTGATAGCTATAATTTCCCACATCATACAGCTGCAGTGGGCACATTTAAAAGGAACTGCCAGCAATTCTGCTTTTTTGAAGTAATGCTTCAAAAGTAAATTAAAAATGCGCAGCTTTTAAAGCTTTGATGTTTTCATTTTCTGAAACAGCATAAACCATCAAAGTAATTCAAAAAACACTGAACAGAAGCATCTTGAAAAAAACAGGCAAACTATTTGTGACTCTTTACTGCCTTCCTTTCTGGCATACAAGGCGGGGGAAACAATAGAATGGTGCTTTTGCCTGAGTGACCGGTGAAAACTTAAACACCACCACCCTAAAGTGGTTGTTCAAATATTACAAATGGCTGTTGGACTGCTTTCATTTTCCACTTTAAAATAGCTCCACACTGCACAGATTTTAAATGCACCACAACTGTTAGCCGTGCTGACACATGTTGTAGATAATGTCCACCTACATGTCCATGTGGAAGCCTCCACAGAAACACTGTAATGTGGTAATTTAATTTGAGGATTGGAATTATATTGGGCTAAATTTAAAAATTTCTCTTTAAAGTAAATGTCGAGATCAAGTCCCAGACTGACTCTGGATACGTCAATTACAGTCTCCAATCTTTGGCTTTTTTTGTCTATAGTATAAATTACTGGTCCTGTTTGGTTTCATCCTGAAAGAAAGTCCACAAAGCTGAAATCAAAGGTGATAACTGTTTACTCCACTGTGCCACGTCAGGCTGTCAGTCCAGTGGTGAGAGGTCAGAGTTAAGTCCTCCGATCATACACAACAACAGAGAGAGAAACTGAAGCAGAGGCAGGTTTTCTCATGGTATTATTTACACATGTTTAGGGATAAGCATCCTTACATCTTAGATCTTATTTTAACTTACTTGTCCATTATTCCTATTGATAACAATAACATTGTTTTTCATTAATAAGTCAGTTGAGTCCAGATATTTAGTGGAAGAAACCAAAGTGAATGAATGGTCAACATCCATAATCATCAACCAACTCTCTACTTCAAATCTGACCTGAAGTACCCTCTATTGTTGTGCACTCAATTCAACTATCAAGACAAGCCCTGTGGTCACACCCCTTCCTGGTTTTTCTGATTCCTTTCTGGTAGCATGGATTAAAATTTCTTCCTCATACATAGGTATGGTGCATCAAACTAAATGCTCAGCTTGTCATAACAAAAAATACACAAGCGTTGGTTGACCAAGACGTTGAATTAAAAGTCTGCAAGTGAGTAAACATCTGCAGCTGTTGGGCATCTGCCTCACCAGACAGCCGGAGTTCACAGTGAGGTGAATCTATAGGCGGAAAGATTAACCATGCTAATCTGCCACTGGATAACACCATGAGAGGATGATGAAGGATGAATAACAAGAAGATGAGTTGGGAGGAAGGGGAGGAGGAAATTGGAGGAAGAAGGATTAAGACATTGAGAGAATCGGGGATTGGACAAAAATAAAATGTAGCCTCCCGGTCAGAGACTGGTGTGTGTTTGTGCTCACAGGACTTCCTGAAATATTATTTCGCTATAAATGACCAACAACTGGGAATCTTATGATTACATCTTACTGGAACAAGCCAACATCTCACTGCCCACTATTATTCACTTATTGCACAAGAGCCTAATTATGGGCCTCGCCTCATACTGGCCACCACAACGGACTGGTGAGCTGCTTTTGTTATAAAGCTGGGGTGGGTGATCTCTCTGAATACCATAAGTCATGCAGTCATTGTGCATCAGACTCTACAGAACTATACCACAGGGTGCAGCGAGGGAAACATCTGCACTTCATGGGGATGAGCATAGACAGCCAGGCCATTGAGCTGGCTGGCAGTGGCTGAATGTCCGGGGCCATGTTAGTCACAGGAGTCAAGTCAGCATGTCACAGGCAATTAAATTGCATCCTTAGACACCCTGCGGTGACACCTTCCAGTCAACAGAAAAGCGATAGAAAGCTCTGGATGGTATAAAGAGCAGACACTGAGGCAGCAGCATGTCAAAGAGGAGAGTGGATAGATAGAGGAAGTGTGGCTGAATGGTGGCTGTTGAGGCTGCAGATGACTTGTCTTTTTCAGTAGTGGACCGATTGCAGATGATAGACTTAGTCAGGGACAGCTAGAGGATCTTTGTAAGGACCAGCTCTCTGAGGTCTTCACAAAGATCCTCTACCTGTCTGACTAAATCCACCATCACACCTTGCCTAAAGTCTGCTGGAGTCATTCCACTGCTGAAAAACCTTATCTCTGACTGTCTGCAGGACTTTTTCTGCTTTTTTGTTCGCTGTTCACTTGTGTCTCTGCGCACGACAATGACAGCCACTCCCATAACAGAGACATTCATAGTGTGAGCAATGTGCCTTTGTAACTTTGTGCAAAAATTAAATTGGTTCCCTTAAATATATTCAGGCAAAATTTGTGGCTTTTGCCGCTGGTTGAGATGCACTTTCTGTTCCTGAAATGTGCGACAGGCTGAACAATATCCACAGGTTAGTAGGTTAATAGTATAGCTACGTCAATTGAATTACTTTACACAACAGCCCACCTAATATGCAAATTGTGAGATTATCATTTGAAAATGTGTTTTTCCTGTGAGAACATCTGTAAGCGGCTTAACATAGATATATTTACTTGCCAAGCCTTAACAGTGAAGTGTTAATTTTGAGATGTGACTGTGTGAGTGTGAGTGTGTGTGTGTGTGTGTGTGTGTGTGTGTGTGTGGAGCTAGTGATATGTGAAGGGGCAGCAGTTAATTAGAAGATATCATCTCTTCTGAATGTCTCTGTGCTAATAGCTGCTCTTCTAAAACCAAGAGCAGATACACACACACAAAAGAATGCACCCCCTCACACTGGAGACAAAGCAAGCCCTCTTTCTCCACCATCTCATACATTATACCATGTCTACTAGCATACAGGGCAGCTTGGAGGACTGTAATTATTTCCTGCAATTCCTCTCAACGTCTATTTTCTGCTGCCATGGGTCAACTGTAATTTCATATATAAAACTTAAGATAGTAAGAGTGTAACAGTTATCAAAATAAAGTAAAATAACCACATGGAGTGATCAGAGCAGCTAATGAAATGAAATCTAACAAAGTAATACAAAGTCCTTTCTCTCTGCAGTCAAGGTCCTCACAGATCTGGCCATCATGTCAACTCCTCCACAATTAATTAAGTGGCCCAGCACAGTCAGGCCCACCAGGAGTCTCGTGCATGTATGTGTTTGTGTGTACCTGCAACCTGAGCAGACTTGTATTTTTGCAGGAGAGACTCGGATAGTGAGATGGAGAGAGTAGGTATTGAAAATTATGAGTGGATTAATCAAATAGTTGGGTCATTTATCGAGCAAAAATACCAAACATTTAGTCTTTTGAGATTTTCAAATATGAGAACTTTGTTAACTATGATTGTAAATGTAATATCTTTGGACATATGTTGGGGCTTTGGGAACTTTTCACTATGTTTTGACTTTTAAAGGAGAGAAATTTGAATTAAAAAACAAAACAAAACAGAATCTATCAAATCAGGTTGGTTATAGCTCCACTACCTTCTACCAAACACATAAAAGCAGTTAGTAATGATTTTGTATTTTCTGTGCATCAGCATCTTAAGGCAGCATGTTTACAGAGGTTCTCTCTCGATCCCATGAGTGACGTATGTAAAATAGGTTGATTTGCTGACACACAACATTCATACCTTTACAGTGCTGCAAGAATAAAGAGATTCCCATTCCGCCTGTTATCTCCTCTCTCCAGCCTCTGCTTTATAGACAGACTGCAACACCGGTTTGGCCTGAGTACACCTACCTGAGGACAAACCTAGGGTTGTGTGCTTGTGTATGCATGTTCATGAGTAGTATGTTTGAGAAAATCCTGTATGTGCACATCCATATGTGTGTAACCTGAATATCAATTGGATTAACATGTGCACTGTGTAAGTGTACCTACCACGTGTGTATTTGTGTGTGTCTGTGTCAGAGGGAGTGCACCAGTGGACATTGCAGAGAAAATAAAGATAGAGCTGATGAGTTTTTTTGGTTGCCCCTTTAAAGCATGCAGGATAAACCGATCACATTCTCTGCTTCCAACTAGATGTGACCACCTTGCGTTGACTCCTTCTATACTCGAGTCACACAACATGTCAACAACTCTTTTTCCTGATAATTCAGCATTTCATGCTGAGTTTACCCAGCCCCAAGGCTTTCTGGGCAATTATCATTTTATCATATTTCCATTTGCAAGGCCCTGGGCACTGCAATCTGGAAGGGACTGATTTGGACAATTTAGATCCACCAAATGTTCAGAAAATGTTTTCCTGCCTTGAGGCTGAGAAATATATTTTCAACTTTTTTTTTAAAAACACATTTGTAAAATTTAATGGAACAGTGTTTGGACAATATATTAAAGTATTACTGGGTGTAAACAGGGCTCTATGTGCCATTACAGCCAAAATGCTTCAAATACATCAAAAATATGAGGCTGCTGTTTCAAGTAGGAGACAAATAGCAAGAAATTCAAGGAACAAAAACAAGTAATATCAATTTGCTAAAAGTGCTTAGTTAAATAAGCAGGCCCATTAAATAGTCCCTGTCTAGCCTGGAGGCTATGTTGGAAGTTCTTACTATAGCGGTCAGTGTTTGATCTTGGTCACTACAAAGCTAAGTTATGCTCCATCAGAGCCCAGGAGCTCTGCAGCAGCGTCTGTTATCAAACCACCAAACATCAGAGTAGAGACAGGGAGTCGTCTCTGTCCTTGACTCTGACACAGTCTTTTTGAAGGACAACGCTCCCAGCATTCTGTGCTTTCATAAAAAATACATGCAGCATCAAAAGGGCGGATATCGAGTATCACAGTTCAGTTTGTGCAGTCACACAGATAAGGTGCTAAATATAAGACTAGCGCTAGCAAGGCCTTGTGTGTTGGTGTGGATACGTGTGACTGTGAAAGTGAAAGTGTCCACTGAAGATTTTCTATATTTTGCTGAGTGTAATCACACATTGCTCATCTCAGTAACTCACAGTAAAAAAGGCAGTGAGTGACAGTGCAGTTGGGCTAAAAGTGAAAGAAATCAAAACAGACAAACACTGTATGCATTTCCATGATACAACACATGACTTAGAAATTTCTGCAGCAACAACAGCAAAGCAAGTTTGGTTTTTTCTCCTTCCCTACCTGCCAACCTGTGCCAGAGCTTAATTTATTGTCAACTCATGTATAATCCATTCGCTGCACCTCTTATCAAAAACACCAGACTCAAACAAATCTGACTGTATTATTTGCCAAGCCTGAGAACTGTCATGAAATTTTTCTTTTGTGTTTTTTTTTTTTTTTTTTTTGGCAGAAAATTAAACTCTCAGTTGACAAATATATCTCTTAAATATAAATCTATCTTCCCAAATATAAGTTCTCAAGTGCAGGACCATAGCACATGGACACAGTGCTCACAAGCACATATCCAAAGAGGTTTTCGAAGAAGACAAATGAACTTGAGTGGAGGAAAGAGGCCAGGGAGGGGCCAGCAACAGTTAAAGATGTGTTCGTCTCGAAAGGAGCAGCTGACTAACTGTGAATTCTAAGTAGAGGGAAGTTCTGTTTTTTTTTTTCTTGAGGCGTTAAAAGACCAGTTTTGTTGTCTAAGAGGGCCAGATGGGCCTGTTGCTCTGTGACTAAGCTTTGGGCATGCACACACATAGACACACTGAGACCTCCAGGACCCTCAAGCTGATCAGCATTCAAAGTAAACGCTTGCCGTTCCTGCGCCCCCCCCTCCCCCCCGCCCCCCCGTCCATTTCTCCATTCTCCATTCTGCTGATGGTCCCACAGGGAGGATGGGAATCACTGCTGTTTATCCACTTATTTTTAGAGGGGGAAAGAAGGCTTAGCCAGCAGTAGAGATGCTGAGCAGAGAGGAGCAGGGTTGGATTGTTACACTTTTAACAGCGAGAAGACCAAATGCCCCCATAAGACATTAGAAAGCCGACAGTTTTAATTTCATTCCTCAGCAAACAAAGGCAACCTTGCTATGAGTGACTATGTGCCTGGTAAGTATGGATCATACCCAGCGCTATCTAAACCCACATCTTTATTTAACAGGGCAACGTGATATCAGTTTTGGAATGAGTCCAAGTTCACTTTCACTTTCTGCAATGACAAGGCATGATTTTCAGCTTCACAGAGAACAGAAACAGGGATGTAAATGAATCATAAGCAAGGTGTATCTGTACAAGTGAAAATACATATGTTGGTGCCAATATACAGCTTGTGTGTACTATCACTTGTGCAGCACGGAGAGGCTTAAACATGGCACCATATGCAGCATAAAGAAGCCTCTTAAGAACACCTGTGCTGCTGCACTTAGCGCCCAGGCTCTATTGTGATCTAATGAGGCCAAGGAGAGAGGCCAGACTACAGACATATTGTCTTAGCACCTCGCTTTGTTCTAGAGCTCAAAAAAGCAACTGCACTCTGAGAGCACTTCACTGTGATGTTTGTTGGTGTGGGAGTGCAGATACATAGACCGTGCAAAAAACATTGATAAGTGAAAGTGTGAGACTAAAAAGTCACAATCCTTAGAGAATAAGACTATACTCCTGGTCATTTCAACCAATCAATCTCTTCATCGCAGTATCAACATAAAACGTATCTCTTCATCTCTTCCCCCAACCAAGGTTGCAAAAAACCCAGGTGTCCACCTCAGGGAATGTTGCATGTGTCTCTCAGACATGCAGCTCTGCACTATATGACATAAGAAAAATCAGTCCTTACCTTTAGATTCAGTTTGCCATCCATATAGGTGCAGGCCATGGTTATCTCTTTCTTGACCATGCATCCTTTCATGCACAGTGAAACCCTCACAGTTGGATGCAGCAGCATGTCTGGTTTTCAATCATAGGGCACATATCTCTTTGCTGCTTAATGACCTACACTGGCTACCCATGGCTGCTACAATCAATTTTAAGTCAATAAAGTTGGCCCACAGTGCGACTTCTGGGTCTGCACCCATCTATTTGAACTCACTGATGCAAACAGTTCTCATCTACGGTTCCCTGAGGGTGAAACAAGCTACCAAACACTATCAAAGCAGGGTCATCCCTTTCTATCTTCAAGAATCTGTTGAAGACTCCAACCTGACCTTACATGACTTGCACTTAGTGTGCATGTTGAGTATGGTACCTGATCTCCTTGCACTTTTCTTTGCTGATTTAATACACATGCCATTGTCCAGATTGTTGTCCACCACCAGTAAGTTTTTGCTTTGGATAAAAGTGTCAAATGAGTAAATGTAAATCTTGCACCTGTAAAAAACTTTTAGAGAAAATGTAGAGCTCAATGTTTGTGATTTTACTGATTCATTTTATAAATTTGAAGTAGACAAACCATCAAGAACAAATCCATCACCATGAATGCTGTACCTTTACAAGTTCACCACATAACTCCAAATCCAGATGGCCTACAGGCAGCTTTAGGCACAAATGGAAAAGCAGACCACACTTTGACCAGCCCCATTACTTCTGCCACCCACAGGCAGCGCAGAAATAATTTGTTAGTGGGAGAAACATTATAGTGCAGACTTTATCTTGCTGTGTTGGGATTGATACCCCTGGCATTTAAAAAATACCTCCTGATTGCTCTCTGATGAATAACTATGGGGCACCTGGGGTAACTTTTTTCACCACTTGCATATTACTATCACAGTATGTTCTCATTTGGTCCAGATTCATAATACCTACGACCAGTAGAATTTTGTCACTTCAACATAAACTAATGCCATGTTTGACCATTTGACAAAAAGACTGGATTTCCTTGGAAGACGTTCAAAAGTTGATACAAGTGATATTTCTGCTCTGCTCAAGATACAAGATGCAGGATACACTACTCCCTTTCATGGGAAAGGAAAACTGCCCCATGATCCTCAGCTGTCTAAGTAAGTAGTGTGACCTGATTTGGCTGTTTAGCTCTTTACATACCTGCTTGTCCTTGTCCTTAGCTTTCCCATTGCCTGACACCCGTGAAGAGGTCACATCACGGGGGATGACAGAGATTTGGTGCAGTGGCATGTTCATCCCAGCAGAGCCAACCAGGGACGCTCAAAAACACACTTCCTGTCCTGCTGCCAGAGCAAAGGGCATGATGGTCTGAATTGTGAAACCTCACCCACACCACCCTGCAAAGGACACATAGAGGACACATGGAAATTATAAAAGGGAATAAAACAAAATAAACTATAAAAATCCTTGATGTCGCTGGAGCTGGAGCGCTGGAAGTGAGTACACACAATAAGAAACAAGAAATGAAACTCCTAAAGCAGTACAGCTGTAAATGCGTTTTGACCACTTCTGCCACCAGAATCCTTCAAACCTTTTCACAACCCAAATTAAATAAATTCCAATTTTGATGAGAATGTCTGTCTGCAGCATTTTTCACAACCATGAACTGTTCCATCATTATATTTTGAGTGATTATCACCAAAGAATTGCACATCATTACAGCGTTTGTGGTTTTTATGTAAGGGTTCTTTGGCAGATTTATATTTGACTCATCATTTTGTCAATTAAAGTTATACTGTAGCTGAATTTATGCTGAAAACAAGATCAACAAGCACATAGGTTAAGGACAGATTCTACACTGGACTCAAGTCAAGTCAAGATTCATTTGGGCTACTTTCTTTTTATAATTGTTAAAAGACATTAAAAGTCTTCAAAAACAGGCCCATGAACTCTTGTTGCTGACCTTCGGTACACAAACTTTGGTTTATTCTTAAATGACCAAAGGTACAGTTGTCTCTGATGATTTTCCACAGGAGAGCAGAAGTTTGCTTCAGAATAGCACAGAGTGTAATAAATTATCACAGAGGTGATCCCCAAAGTGTCTAATAAATCACTGCAGAGGTGATCCCAGGTGTGCAAGGATCCACTTTTTTTCCAAAGACCTGGAAATTCAGCATTATGATTTCCACAAGAGACAGCGTTATGTGGCGTTACACACAGTGTAGTGTGGTGTGTTCCCTGTCGTTATCAGATAGATTCAGAGTTATGAAAGCAGCAGCAGTATGGGGATGTTACACAAGAGGCTTTACAAACGGGTCATTTTAACTTCAGTTAATGCAACCATCTGTACTGCCACTGACAGCAATTAAGCTTCAACTCCTTCTCACCACTGTGTGCATGTGATTGCACGCAGGCCTGTCTGCCAGGCAAACCCTCAAGCTTTGCAGTATGAAAATGACAGGATTAAGAAACCAAAAAGCAAGCAGACAATGGGAGGTCAGTTAAATGCCAGTAATCAGAAACCAGCGTTGATGACAGGGGAGGGGGAGGGGGGGAGCGGTAGCTTTGGAGCACAGCACAGCCAGAGCTGCCACTTCAGTTCATCACCGCACTGTCTCTTGTAAGCATTTATCAAGAGGGTGAGGTGATTAGGCTCATGTGAACTCATAAACACACAGTCACAATACACACATATCAGCTTCTAATGCAACAGCTGGCAGGCACAGCTTGGTGCCAAAAGATGGTGGAGGATCATACTAATGACATGAACACACATAAACACCTTGGTCTGCATTTAATTAATTAATTAATTAATAGATTTTCACATTTTATCATTAGTCTTCTTTCTCTACCATATATCTGGGAATAATCATACTGTAATTTTTGGAACTGTGGTTTCAATAATTTAGGGGCTGTAAATGAGAAGCATGTTGTTCCCATGAGATAATTAGCAAATTTTAACTATGGTCTACAAATTGGTCCCTCTTTTTATTATTTTATTCCCTTAGATTTTGGCAAAGTGCCACCATAAAAGCATGCTGAATTAGCTGTTTCTGGTTGCAATGTTGATCCAAATTTATTATCGCTAGAGAACTTAGGTACTTGATGATTCTCAGGCAAATCAGGCAGTAAAAGCAGTGTCTTTAATCAAGGATTTCTAAACCGATCAGAGATCAGAGATGATGATATTATTGGGAAGTGTTTTTATCATATCATGTCTGTTGAGATTTGACTGAAAGGGTACCACGCTTGATGCAAATTGCAGATTTAAAAAAAATAAAACCCTAATTGTCTCAATTTGCCATGTGTCACAGTCACTGTTGCTCCAACCACTGACCTTGTGATAAAACGTTCATAACTAACGTCCCCTTATTTCTGATCCCTGATGTGCTTGTCTTCATTACTTCAGACAGTGACTTCACATATCTCCCTCAACAACAGCTTCCAACTCTTCCTTTGAAAATTTCTGATTCAGAATATTAGTCACTGCCTTTTCACATGTCAAAGATATATGGGTTACCAGGTTTGTACTACTACCATTTATCCAAGCAGACGACTAAACATCAGAGAGCAATTTCACACGGTGCCACTAGAAAACAACTCCTACTTTACGATGACATCCATTAACTCTCTAAACAGAAACACAACACAAATGATAACAGCAACAGTAGAAATCTCTATTTTATACTCATTGGATGCACCTATTTATTGTCTCAATGGCAAACAAACAGTTTATTATAAATTATTTTCATTACTGATTAATCTGCTTGATTGATTGTCTAGTCTATAGAAGGTCAGGAAATATGCAGCTGTTTCTAGAAAGGGTATGACAGCATGTGGCCTTCACAGTCTCCAGGTCTGAATCCAACTGAACAACTATGCAAGAAATGTGTTCATCCCTTTAGTATTCAGTTTCAAAGTTGGAAAGTCCACACCAAGGCGCACTGAATCCATGTTTCCTTTTTGAATTGATTTCCTATCAACCATGATGAGGCTAATTTAAATGAGTTTACACAGAAGCAAGGTTAACTCAATACCATGATGTGAAAAGAATGTGTACAGAATAAAAGACTGACATTTCTGTCTTGAGCTGCTGATTCAAGTCCAAATTGTATTTTTTTTTTTTTTTTTTTGTGAAACAAAAACAGTCTACTAGAGGAAAAATAACATTTCTATTTTTTGTCTTGGCACATAGTTCACCAAGCTGTATGTAGAGGTAAAGAGTTCTTCAGATGCCAAAATGAAGATGACTCATTTTTTTCAATGAATCTTCAGCAATCTTCAACCTCCACTTTCATTTTGTCATTTTTTAAAAAGCCATTTATGATTCAAATGTAGATGCATGTGTTAACACAAGTTGCTATCACTGGATATGTCTGCCCAAATTCTGAAAACTCCTGCAAATGTTTGTTTTAATTATAGCAACAGCAAGCAGACGTTCTTGTGTCATTTCCAGAGTTATGAAATGAGGTAAATCAGATAGATGCACAAATTAAACCTAAATGGTCTGGGCATGTGCACCACATTTGCAGAGCTGTGGTTCATTCAAATATTTTTGCAGCAACCCAATGAAACAACTAACAGCATCCATCACTGTGGCCACAACGCAGCTACTGCACTGGCCAGCTCATTACTGGACATCTAAAGAATAGCAACTGCAGTACAGTTGTCCACTCTAGTCGTAATTGGCATTGTGTTTCAAGCTGAAGATCTTTGTTGAATGTGCTGGATAGAGAGATGGGATTACACTTTCACATTCAACATATATCAACCAACCTGTCAGGAGGTCCCTTGGATTTGAGATTCATTTCCCCTCTCTTTCTGCATACATATATATATTATATATATATATATATAATATATATATATATATATATATATATATATATATATATAGTAAAATATTACAAATCCAGCAGCTCTCCATCGACAGGGCTCCCGTGGACACTGACCTGTTGCCATGGCAGCAACTCCAGGGGTCAGTTTAAGTCGTCAAGGGGATGATAGCTTCAGATAAATTGATGCACCGCTTGACTTGTTATATGAAATTGTCAAATTATAGGATGGATTTTGAATAAACAAAGATTAATAAATGCTCAGTTTAGGTAAATTTG
The DNA here is from genome assembly GCA_038496675.1 of Rachycentron canadum. Lineage (NCBI taxonomy): Eukaryota > Metazoa > Chordata > Actinopteri > Carangiformes > Rachycentridae > Rachycentron > Rachycentron canadum. The sequence continues at coordinate 10,666,768 of CM076659.1, read as the reverse complement.
CTACATAAGTCTCAAACTAGTGACTTACTAAATTCAATTGTACCATTAAAGCATATGATATATCTAAACTAGTAAAGATTTGAGTAATGTGTACATCTGTTACTAGGATACATTCAGTATTTAGTTGTATCCATACAGTTTATAATGAGCTTATTGAATTACACCACCTTCACTGGCATTATTTACTCAGGTTACATATTATATCAATTTATATATTATATCAAGTTTCAGGGCAGATACATCAACCGCACTTGACCACAGTTAGCTACAGTTACACCTGTAGCATAATATAACAGAAACAGTCCAGCTGCAAGTCAACTAGGAAAAATAAGGCTCTCTCTGTATATGATTTCTGTGAGAAATAATTATTTTCTGCCCAGAGGGAAATTTTCTTCTGACAAGGCAGAAATAAATGAATAAATAAATACCAGTAAATAAAGGGGGAAATAACATCAACGGTTGACTGACTCAAAGAGAACCTGATGAGAGTGTTTTTTACAAGATGTGGTTGAATTGTTTGTGTGATGGGAAGATAAGAAATAGAGTAACTATGAGGTGGATACGGTAAAAGTAAGAAGTGCTGGTAAGTAAAAGTAGGGAGAGAAATGCAAAAACACCAAACAGCAATTTAACATGTTTAAGGTCGGATGTGTCAGGCATTCTCTATATTACCCCAATAATCTTCTCTCTGCTAAAATCTGAGGACACACCCATGTTGTGTATTACTCATGGTTCACTTTGTCTTGCAACAATTACACCATTTTGCCATCATGAAAACTCCACACAGAAAGTAGCTTGAACCCACAACCTTGCTGTGAGGCCACAGTGCTAACCACTGGACAACACTGCACAACCTTTGTTTTACATGTGAGAAGTCTTAAGACGTAATGCAAGCAGTGACTCTTTGAAGTGACAAGGCCATCAAAATATTATGGCTTCCATTATCTGCCTGAAGTCCATTAATTTTTAAGACAGACAATTCAGCCCATCTCTCCAGCCCGCCCCACCTCCTTCTCCTCCTGCACCAGGTAAATCACAGTCCTGTCTCCTCTACGTTCTGCTCAGCTGAGCTCTGCTGTTATTCAGTTTACGAAGAGGCCCCTCTGTGTCCCTGCTGTCAGATCAGACCTGAGATATGGCTGAGAGCCCGTTCTTTGGTCCTGAAGCGCAACCAGGCAGAAAAACTAGGCTGTGTATCAATCAATCCTAACATTACTGTACTATCACTATAGTCTATATTTAAAGAAGTGTCTTCCCTGTGGATTTGTGGGTTATGGAATAGACTTACAGCACATATCAAATATGATTTCAAAAATACTCTACTAGTTTAAGAGACATTACAACTACCTTCTGGATTTCAAGGGAGTTTAATACATTTAATTCATTGTGTAGCCTCATTACTGAAGGAAAAGAGTTTCTCTTCTCCTTAATCTATAATGCAAGTCTAATAGTACAGCAAAAGGGAGAATAATTTGGTAACTGAAAAGGTCTACTATGGTAGTGTTCCTCATTAAGACACTTCTTAGAAATTTGACTTCCACAGCAATGTATTGAGTTCTGGGAGGTACAAAATAATGTTTGAAAATGTAATTTCTAGCTTTTATCACTGTTCCCTCTAGGGATGCGTCACTGAATTCGTTTTATGACAGGACAGGACTTTCTAAAAATGAAAGAGCTACAAATATGTCTGTATGTTGGACCGGTGCCTCTGCTGAAAGGTTCGAGTCAGGGGAGAGAGAAGGGGGGCATTAATTTCATCATGGCACAGATGCCATAACTGTGTTGGCAGCAATGATTGGACTTAATGCGCTGCCAGAGCTCGCTCACTCTCTCTTACACACACGGATTAACAGAGCGTCAGTAAGACCTGCTGCAGCTCACTTCCACACACACACACACACACACACACACTAAAATTTGGCACTGCAGTTTTAGTTAAAGGGTTAAACTGTTAGATAATTTAACCATCGCTGACAATGTATAATTTCATAAGCACACAAACACACAGTGAGCCTGTGCTGCACTCAGCTTGAAGACTGGTGATTATCTCAACACTTTTTCATATTGTACTGGAAATAAATTATCATAATGTTTTTTTTTTTTATTTAGCTCATTGTCATTTCAGATGTAGCGACATCATTTATCAGCACCAGAGCAATCTGACTAACTTCTCTGCCTCCTAAATGTCTCCATGCCTATTTACCCTATATGCTGGATTAATCAAAAGCTTCCATGATATTTAAGTTTACTGCATTCACAGTGCCTCACTTTGCTGTCCTATCTGATTATATGCTAATGAGTCCCAGTTTGGATGTGATTAATTGTGTGGTTGATGAAATGAGCTGAATAGACATCTAAGATGAACAGACTTGTTGATCGGGAAAGTGTAAGAGCTGATGCTTTTTACACACCTAAAACAAAAATTTTTTTGGGATTCTAACATTTGTGAAAATAACCTTCACTTTTTAAACGCACTCATTCATTTTCAAGGAGGTGTGAAGAAAGAGACTAAAGGGATAAAAAATAAATAAATACACACTCGTGCACACACACACACACCAACATCCTGTGAACCTTCTTCTCTTGTAAACCTCAGTGGATTAAACAAACAGTAAATGACTAATTTTCAGTAGCGCAACAGGCTTTGCCCTGGATACACAGGAATGGGCCATTCAAAGTTCACTTGAATACTTAATTTCAACACAACTTTTTCAATGAATTCTTGACGTGGTGTGGTGACGTGAGGAGACTCTGATCAGTAGGAAGAGAGAAAAAAATAAAAAACACTGAACTCCCATCAACCTCAACATGGATTACCCAACAGGCTTTCATTCATACTGTTTCAGGTCTAAATGACATGAAATGAATCTCACTTTGCTGCCAAATTCAACGTTATAAAAGAAATGCCTTTTTTTGTATACTAAAGATCAAAATCTCTTTACTTTTCCAGAGTGCACGTGTTAGTGAAATCAATCCAGTCCTCTCGAAAAACATAAAACCAAGCTGTTGTCACAATGAGGCGAAAACTGAAATGTAACTTAAAAGTAAGCTCCTTTTTACTCCTAAGTCTCATCTTGGTGGTTAGATTTATATTCCAAAGATTGATGACTCCTTGATGTTTCCTCCCACTCTTAGAGGAATAGTTTGACAGTGACTTCCAGACAGCCAGCAGAGAATCGTGGAAGATGCTCAAAACCACAACTTTCTATTTATATCATTGTCATTTTAAAGTAGAATAATGAGCCTGCAATTCTGGTTGGTGGATTTCCCCTTGTTTCCAGTCTTTGTGTAATAAGATTATTGGTGAGAGTACTATTAATCTTCTCATCTAACTCTTTAACAAGAGGGCAAGCAGGTATTTTTCCCAAAACATCTATTTGAACACCTGAATACAAAATTCCATTTAGCTGTGGGATCATACAAATCTCTTCTTGAATCTTTTAATGAACAAAGCACTGCAGAGAATATTGAGTCCTTCTTATTTTTTTTAAACCAGGAATCAAAGTTTCACCAGTTAAAATGACAAACTTTGCCAAGAGCAGATTACATCAGCTGTAGCCTGCAGTTAATTAATGTGAATTCCCCAAATACCTTAGCCAAAGGCCAAAATGCTCTAATGTACATGTCTATTTTTGTGAACATTAGACAGCCACTAAATTCTTATTATATAATATTTTATAAGAGATTTCTAAGGATTCAGATTCATTATAATGAATTATTCCTTATCATTAGAGATAAATAGCACATTCAAACAACATATTACTGGGCCTGTACAGTCGTCAGACCAGCTGCAAGTCAAAGAGGAAAGGACTCTGCATGTGATATTCCTCAGAATATCTTCTCATCACTCTGCTAACCCTCACAAGCTGCCACTAAGTACTGGCAAATACCAGTAAGGAAAAGGCATCTCAACGCCTGGTTGATTCAAAGAGAACATGACAAGACTTTTGACAAGATCCTGTTAAAAATCGTTGAAGAGTGATGGGAAGACAAGAGAAGAAGAAAGAAGTAAACAGAAAATGGATGCATTGCTGATTTTGCTTGACGAGCAGAATCAAACATCTGGAGAGAAAAAGCAGTGAGAAAAGTGCAAACACATCAAAACTCTTAACAAGGAGACAGGAACTGAAAATGTTAAAACACACACACACACACACACACACACACACACACACACACACACACACAGCTACAGTACGTACATGTAGTGAAAGGGAAGTACAACACGGAACAGAAGAAGCCAGAGAGAAGAAGCCATTTTTTTTTCTTTATGATATGCAGGCAAAATAAAAGACCTTTCAGAAGATTTCTATTTTTCATGTGTGCAAATCAATCTACAAATCTAAAAGTTGTATCCTATCAACAAAAACCCACAAGTACAGATCCACATTTTCATTTTGGGAATTTTGCCAAATCTGAACTCGAGCTATAGGTACACTCAGGTAACAGGTGCAGCACCGCAAAACACTTCCTGACACCTGCAACCTTTTTCTGCTCCTTTGAATGAAGATAAAATTGTAACAGACATGCTTCTGTGGAACAAGAAAATTGAATTTAACAATTAAAATAATGAGTGGCTTTCATGTCCGACATATTCTCAGCAGTGCACAGAGCCCTTTCTCAGTTATTTCAGCTGTGTCCTTCATGTCAAATTGGCCACTGATGATGAAATTGTTGAGGAAAGTTAAAAGAAAACCTGCTCTTAACTTTAATGGCTAAAACTGAAGGATGCATAGCAGGTGAAGTGCAACCTTAATGCCCTGAGCCTCAAACAGCTGTTGCATGAATTAAAATTAGAATTAAAAGTTGAAAATTTTGATGGCATTGCAGTAATTTCAAGACTTGCTTCCTGAATGTACTGTTATGTTTTTTTTATGTTTGCTTGCACAGCTGAATTGCTTCAATGTGGTAAGTCCAAAAAAACAAACAAACAAAAAAAAACTGTCTCCACACATGAAATGGCCTCAAAACATTAAACCCAACTTCTTCCTTTCTTCTTTCTTCAAATTCAAGCCTGCAATATGTGAAAGAGACATAACATGAAAGTCTGGGACAGACACATGCTAACGTCAGGAAATTACAACCATCTGAGAGGATTTAGTATCATGTCTATCAAGGTTGTCTGTATTCATTTAGGATCACAGTACAGCCCCAGACAACATCTTTCCTTATAATTATTGGGATGATGTGATAGAATAAACACATTGTGGAGCATCTACTGTAGGTTCCCTTCTTCATTTACCCCATTTCAACCTCCAATCACAAATCAGCTTGTTTAAAAACAAGATAAGACAAGACTAGAGGTGTGTATAAATCAATTTATATTTTGACAGTGAAAGTTTGCTAATTGAGATGGAAAATTACTGGGACCAGTCACAAGAACAGTCTTAGGAATCCATCCCCTGCTTTCCTGTAATTAAAACTGTTAAGCTCAGAGTCATATTACCCAACACTGACTGCTCAAAACAGGATGCAGTCTGCATTACTCTAGCTTTTCAGTGAAAGCAAGGTTGACAGCAAGCTTGACAGCTGCTGGCAGGGAATCCTGGTGTATGTCGGCATTCTGTGCGTTATCACTCATATTCAGATTCAGGAAAAACAAGCCCCTTCTCTGAGGAAATGAAAAAATAACTCACCACCAGCCAGCACAGAAACTGAAAGCATTTTCCTTGTAACCACTATTGTGGCAGTAAACACAGGCCTCTTACTCATACGTTGTTGCTTCTGTGTTCAGTGTTTATGTTCCCTCTACGCAGTAAAATAACTTGACTCTACGAGTTGTGGACCAGCAGGCAGTAACAGCCCACCACCGTGCTACATGAACGAGCAGAGGTGTGTGTGTGTGTGTGTGTGTGTGTGTGTGTGTGTGTGGGGGGTAGACTCAGGAAAGCACACACTGAGAGACAGCTTGAGAGGCTGCTGGTCTGGCTGCTGGTCGATTCAGTGGACGCCAGCAGCAAAAAGCAGTGGTAGCAGTACAACACTGCGGTGGACAGTTGGAGAACTGGCCTCCAGCTGTCATTTACACAGCAGTTATACAGCCAATACACTCTGCAACATAACAGACAACTGCAGACACAAAAATCTGATTCAGGAAAACCTAATATTGCAACTGGTGTAAAGAGAATCAGTCTTAATCTCAAAAGGTCAGTTCACTATATACTCCAGAAAAATATGTAAGACATAGTTTCTCATTTACGCCTGGTGGTATTGAGCCTATTTTATAAAGAATTTTAGTTCATCCTCACTGCCTAAGGGTTTAAAAGCAGATCATGTAATAGCAATAATCTGGCCAGAGACCTTTGTTCAATCTTATCCACCCCCTTCTCTCTCCCCTCATTTGTCATTACCCTGATCATCTCTGATAAAAAGAAAAATATTTCTTCAAAGTACTTACTAAAAAAAGTCACTGTTCACACCACACTCCTCAGTAAGTGGTTACGTTAAGTTGTTTCAGAGTGTTTGAGCACCATTCTTAAAGAAAAGAACAACAATTAAGCTGCTGATTATTTTAAGAGGTGACTTTATTACTTTTATCCAAACAAGAAGATATTTGGTTCACTATGCCAGCCTACATGACAAAGAGCAAAATCTACAAAACAGAATTTTTGTGTTGCTTTTTATTTTTGTGAAAATTTTAAATGGTTATTAAAATAGTTCACATCCTCCAAAATAACCTTCTGTAAATTGACTCACCATTTGGTGAGCACAAGAGTTGGTTATTCATCACACAGCCTCTAAAACATCTAGACACTTGTCAATTCAGATCCTCGACCCCCTCCTTTCCCCTAGCACTCATTTCCAAGGTAACAGAACAAATAAAGATGCCAGGCTGCTGTGGCAAAGAGACCCAGCATGTTCCACATGCACTCCTTATAGCTGTATAATTGGGGTAAATCAGACCAAACCCAATTAGGTCTGCACATCCTGACAAAACTAAACACACATCTGTGTCTGTCAAGATGGTTTACACAATCTGATCATGTGACAAGGCAAATACCAATGCAAAGTAGTTGTCCAAACAGTACAAAAAAAAAAAAAAAAAGCTTGAGGTTAGACAATCATTATCACCACATTTGTCTGTAAACGCTTAACAATGTCATAAGCAGCAGGCGGAAGCCAGAACCACTGCACCAGTGTGCTGTCCTTGTTCATGACACTGAATTAATATTTGTCAAACTCATTTGAATTGATCATTTAAATCACAATTACTAATAGCAACACACTCTGGAGTGAATCATGATTAAAGAACCATGGGGTATTCTTATGCAGGGTCCTTTAGAGCTGTTAAGTTATTTTTGCTGCTGCAACAAGAGAATGTCTCTGACAATGATGTATTATTTGATGAGATTTAAGTAATGAATAGAACAAGTAAAAAAAAAAAAAAAAAAAAAAAAACAAGCAGCAAACCTCCTCTGGCAATGCAAACACCGGCAACAAGAAAGCAATCGATGGGGAATAAGAGAAAAGTCAAAGTAATAAAAAGGTATTTCATATTCATAATGAAACGACAGCAAGCCCTCATTCTGCTGTTGCTTTTATCTATACTGTTTACAAACACTCAAGTAGATTACACATAACTGGGGGATTAATGATGTTCCAAAAGAAAAAGCCAAGTATAAAGTGTCACAAGCCACACAACATGTCCCAGAAATCACATGACAATTGGTGTTTAAAATGCAACAATGTCTAAACTCTGTTTTTTTTAGTCTGTCCAGCCACAGTGGCTGCTGCTGCTCAATTACACAATTTTTCCTCCAGTTAGTCCAAATAAAACACTGCTGCGGATCCTGCATATTTGAGAACAAATATAGAAACTTTCTTGAGATGCCTACAGGATGAGTCACTTCTGCATAATATCAGTGGGACAGATGGGGGGGAGGGGATGGGGGGGAAACAAAAAAAAAAAACAGAAAGGTCAAAGGTGATTAGTTTAGCATATCATATATTGGGAGATCATATATATATATATATATATATATATATATATATATATATATATATATATATATATATATATATATATTTATTTTTCTTTTCCAAATACAGACTAGAAAATTTACTGGATAATAAATTAGAAATTTAAAAATGTAATTTGAGTAAATCAGAATGAAATGCATTGTTTCAACTAGTAATGTGACTGGATGTATAAAGTAGCATCTAATAATATACTACTTCAAAGCCATTGAAATGATTATGTTGACTTGG
>CM076659.1:10516512-10647615 GCA_038496675.1 Rachycentron canadum | reverse complement strand
TATATATATATATATATATATATATATATATATATATCCTTACTATTTATCATGCACAGCAATGCTGCTGCTGTTCATTTGGGGTTTTCATCGTTGTAGCCTGTGAAAGCAGTGAAGCTATGCAGGCTGCTTCATGATGGTTCACAATGGGGCTAAATCCGGCTGGACAGTGCGCCCCAGACCTGGAGTCAAATACAGTGGCACATGCTCTGTGAGACCAGACCAGCTGTATCTGTAGTGCATCCTGCAAATTAAACCATTAACATCCCAACTAATATTGATCCAGTATAATAAACTCAAAGGGGGCAAACCCGCTGTCGCCCTGTGACCTTTCATCTCTTGATGTGCGAAAGTAAACGATGGAGAGAAATGGGGAAAATATCTGGCACCATCCTCCTGCTTAGTGGCGTCGGAATGCGATGTAAGCTGGATGTTATCTCCATGACCTGGTGTCCTCACACTGCAGATTGACTGAGTGTCCCCCAAAAAAAAAAAAAAAAAAAAAAAAAAAAAAAACTAACAACAGAGGTTTCCTCGGACGTGGTCACCATAGCGTCTGCTCCTCAGTGACAAACAAACACATGCAACCCCCCCAAGCAACACACTGATTACTAACAGCCGACATTTCAGCTGACACAAACGCGTTGCCTTTTTTTTTTTTTTGCTGCAGAACGCAGTAGTCGCTCACATTAGACTGAATTTACATACCTCAATCACAACAGGCTACGGCCACCGTGGCCAGAGAGGCTTCTACAGAGGGAGGGAAAAAAAAAAAAAAAAAAAAAAAAAACGTTTAACACTATCACATCCCAGCACAGCAGTCCAGACGCCCAGCAGCCCGTCCGTCCGTCCGACAGACCAACAACTGTCCGCCACCTCCGGTTGGATTCAATAAAGCGAGAGGCGCCGCGGAGACACAGGAGCCTCAGTGTGGACGGACGCATAGCTGCACCGGACCAAATGTTGCTCCATGTTCCTACTGACACACAAAAACAGAGGACACTCACCGCTGTGTTTGGCACCGAGTGACGACGTCTTGTTTATTTCATTGCGCCCGGTGAGCAGCTGTGTGTGGTGGTGCGTCACTGACTTCCGCGTTAAGATGGAGAGAGGGGAAAAAAAAAAAAAAAAAAAATCAATTTAAAGGACAGGCGGTGCACGGGGGCGCACCGAGGACTGTGCATTACTACAGACATGAGGGTGATGAAGAAGGTGATGGTGATGGTGATGATGATGACGATAGTGATGATGATGGAAGTAGGGTGAAAAATGAACCTATATCTTACTAAGGGTAATGATAATGGCAGGTAAAACAGGCCCTGATCTTAACAGCTCGGCTAATCAGTGGCCCCTGTATAATTTAAAGGTCCTCCTGACAGTGACAAACATGTAGAGACTTATCATCCAACTCTGAAATATTATTACAGCTTTTAAAATGTTTGGTTTTCCTGGGCCACAGTTTTCTTGTGTCACAACTCATCAGCAAAGGACAGCGAAGACGCCCTGCCAATCTTGCACAACCAGCAACTTAATCAACTGGCAGCTACCACAATGGAGCATTTGGCAGCTAAAGAGCCAGGTTTTCTTTTCATCATCAAGTCAATTTAGAGCAAAACAGAGATAAAAGAAGCATATTGGCTCTATCTTCATCAGGTGGACGCTCAAACAATTGAGGAATGCTAATTTTGTTATATGTAGTCTTTATCTGCAACAAGCGGCCTCCATTTGTTTCTCCAAAAATATAATTCATTAAAGAAAACAGCTAGCTTGATTTCAGCCTATGTTAACAAAAGTCACCTACCGGAGCCTTAAACGCTCACAAATTATAAAGTTATATCTTGTTTTGCTGGTTGTGTTACCACAGGAAAGAACCACACTACCCGTTTCCCATGTTCTCCGTCTTTGAGCTAAGATAAGCTAATGTCCGGATGGCTGTTGCATCAATTTAAACAGTCTGATCATCTTGGTGTCTTAGCATCACTTATGGAAAGAATGGGATGGATCTTGGAAATATTTTGTAAATGGAAATATACAGTCCTTGTAATATCATTGATTTGTTTTACACAAGAGACATTTGGATCAAATAGGGTATGCTGGAGGGATGGTTTTAGACTAGTTTTCCTTGTAGACATTATGTGTACAGGTCTAAATTAAAAACCTTCAGCAGTGTGAGATTTAAAATTTAAAAAAAACTTTAAAAAACTTGTTTAGGCACTAGGGTGGTTACTCAAATTGCTCAACAAGTTTGTGAATGATTAAATCAATTTTACAGTTAGAGTAGGTGCAATGTATGAATATACTAGTTTGAGTGAGTAGTAGATAACGCCACACCTCCTTCAGTGACTGCAGTATGTTGGGAGAGGCTCACTTATTAAACGAGGGAATGTATCCTCTGTTGACTTAAAGCCTCGGCTCTATCTCTATGAAACCTGTTATTGTGTTTGGGCTTATTACTGATGCAGAGTCCGCCACTCTGTCCTTGGGTTGGGACAACGAAGCCTCTGTGCTCTGTCTGGACAAAGTGGGCACCTCAGAAATGAGTCTGCCAAATTGTCATGCATGTGTCTCTGTGTCAGAGAGATAGAGGCTGTCTCGCTGCATGGCATGAAAGGATTACAATGAGGCTTGTAGTGTTAAGTGTGCAGGGAGGAAGGCGACTTTTGAGTTGATAACAAAACAAACTGCTTTTCTCTACATTTATGTGGCTTTAGAAATTCAAATATTACTTTTTACAAGAGGAAAACAGCAGATATAGAAAGAGGTGCTCATATGTATTATAGTGGTAGACTATGAGAATATGCTTCAAAAACTTTCCTTGGTGTGAGTGTTGGCTGTTTTATTACCCACTGAACCTGTCAAACTAGTTGTACCTGATCGTCATGTGTTTTGATTTCTTCAGAGATATGACTCACTAGGCGTGTTGCTCTTATTTCATATACTCACAGATATGTTACAACCCAAGAGTGGTATTGACTTGTTTGAGTCCAGAAAGAGTGAACACACTTTAATAATTAAACAATTACCGCCAATGTTTGAAAAGCATTTTCTTTAGCATCATATTCAATTAAATTAGATTAAATTTAGCAGATTTCTGTCAGTCTTCTGTATACTTTCAGTTTGAACATTTCCCAACATTTCTGTTGGGTATGAAACTATGATCACAGTTCCTCATTATATATCAGTGCATGTCAAGGACTCGTGTTGTGGTGTGTTGTGTGAAATAGTCTGGTCAGGATTGTAGATCCAAAAACAGAGGTGCAATTTTCAGGTATACTGCTCAGTGTAACTGCTGTAATGGATTACAATTAAATGTGTTATCAGCAACTGTAATTTATGATAAAAACGCTACTGCTCTGTACACTTTTAGTATTAAATATGTCCCCTGCTACACTAACTGAGCTAGATTTCTACATCCAAAAGCCAAGTTTAGAAAAAGAATGGAACAGCATTGTTTTTCAGTCTGTTCAAAATATAGACTTGCAGCTCTTGGCATGAGCTGCAAGAGGCAAGCTGAATAATCCTAAAACAGAAAATAGGCATTTGTGTGGTGGGTTTATGCAATACAGTGCACAGGAGCACTGTTCAACTGAAGAAACAACTGAAGGAAACCAAATCAAACACTCAGATAATACCTGTACATTTCCCAAATGGTACACTATGTTATGACAGTGAAAAGAAGAGTACTCCAGCCATGTAGTGCTGTACTTTCATGTCAGTTGGGGGACTCACAAGACACAGATTTAAAAAAAAAAAAAAAACAAAAAACAAGCCCCTAAAACACTGTATCCTTTACTTTCCATAATGCCTCTTCCAGACTTGTAATATCCATATGTTTCAAACTCTATGCCCCAGTTTGAAACACAAGCTTTGTTGGAAATTTGTCTTCAAGGCCAAGCCGAGATACCTGTGATGTCATTTCACTTGTAGGACTTTACAAATGGCCTCCAGCTGTAGAGTAGGATTGGATTTCAAACTATTTTACTTCCAGTATGAGACCAGTATTCACTTTGAGGGCACTGTGCTGCTTAGTGCAGTATTTTGGGTCACTCAGTTTTTACACCATTCACTCAGGCAGCAGTGTTCACCACCAGGAGTTACATATTAACAGTAGCACACTCCATGTCTGTGTTTTCTCTTGTGCCCCCCCCCTTCTGTTTTTCTGCTCCAGGTGATCCAGTAGAGGCGTGGTCACTAGAGCAGCTCACTGGCACACCTGTTTCCAATAACCTATGACCTGCAGTGTTTCAACCCTGGTCATTCCTCGCTCACCTGGTTGCCTCCAGCCATCACCCTCACCACCTGGATTCTACCATCATCGCCCATCTCCCCTCATTTACTTCCCCTCACTACCAAATTAAAATATCTTTGCACCTTATCCTGCTGGCCTTTGTGTCAGCCTCTACTTTGAGGTCAAAAAGAAAAGCAACAAACAGGCTCTCAATGTCTAAAATATGTCCTTATAATGTTGTGGGCAGAATAACCAACACTAACATAGTAGAATTGCAGCTGAGACTAATGGCAATGTCATTAGTTTTGCAGGTATTTGATCATAAAACTGAAATGAAAAATATTGGTATGTACTGCTTGAGTCCATGGTGGTCATGGTCACTGCCTGTCTCACTATTTCCACTGACTAGAAAATGGACTTTTCCATGTTATTATGTTAATAATTTAAAATTGGATTTCATATTTTGCATTTAAGGCTGCACGACTGTCAAGAAAGTCCTTTGGAAAAAAGTAACAAACTAATAAAAATGGTGTTTCCTGCTTTTTCACTGAGGAGTTTGAAATAAAAATCAGCATGATGTTTTTTTAAAATTCATCTTGAGAGACCTGTATACGCTTTTCTTTGTTTAAAAAAGATGTCCCTCTCCATATTGAGGTGCATTTATCTGTCAAGAGAGACTTAGCAGTGTTTCAGCAGTATATGCTGCATAGCCCAATTATCTTGGATCAAGCCAGTCAACATGAAGGAGGAGAGTGTAGATAAAAACACTGAGACGTGACTCAGGTCAGGGTTTGTCTGTTGCACAGGAACAGCATCCAGAATGAAAGCAAAGTGAATAATAAGCGGTGCCCCCAGTTTTCATTTGAACCTCTCTACTCAGTGACTCACCAACAGAGAAAGACAAGATATTTGGGTTTTTGATTACAGTGTCCGCAAATTCACTGATTGCCACACTCCAGAATTAGCTTGTGTTTTGCATGTACGCATATAAACAAATTACAGCTGTGAAGTGCTTTCCCTGACAAAATTATTGATGTGCACACCCTGCATTTGAAAATGTGAACCAGTGGCAGACGGCCCGTTGGGATCAGTCCATCTGTTAACAGTCCTATCAAAACCAGATCTGAAAGGTTTGACTGCCTGAATTTTGGCCATTGTTTAAAAATAAATTCACAAAAAACAGCACAATATAACTTTTTTTTTTGTTTCAAATGAATGATATCTCGCATTTCTTGTTAATCATTTACACAATCCTTGAGCAAATTACCAGTTCACACATTTAGTCATGTTCGGTTTTAGGGTTTTGAGGATGTTAACTTGTTATGGCACTTGTGACACTCTGCCTACTGAGAAACAAATTAGCAGATCGTAGCCTCGTAAGAAGATCACAGGTTCATCCTGATTTGGGCCTCAACTATATTTGTCCCAACTTTGGCTAGAATTAGGAGAGTAGGAGGACGGTCTCACGGGGAGGGTATAGTCAACAGATTTGAAAAATTTTTGCTTGTTGCTAAGGAACCAGCCTAGGGTCTCAGTCAGGAGGACTCCATACTTAATGTGAGATGGATGAATCAGTGATACCAAACGGAAAGTTTAATCTACTTCACAGCAATGTGATGATAACTATTAACGGCAAGTAGCAGGGAAGGCCAAACATTCAATGTGCAAATAGTGTCAGAACCACATTGGCAAGACTTGAGGAGAATGCAAAGAAATGAGAGGAAAGTATGGGAGGACCAGCTGTAAGAGGGTGAAGTCAGTGTTTCCTTATGAACTCAGTTGGAAATACGATTTTAGACAAATGTAGGATCTTAATGCTTAGAAGAAACTTTATTGGATCAAACCCCTGTAGATACTTTAACAGCATTTAAAGTTTTTGCAACAGCTGAGCAATAAAAAAAAGACTTACAAAAGATTTTTTATGGCAACCACCGTACTGTAGACACATCATAAATACCATAACCACGCCCCCCAATCCTAATACAGTTTACTTGATAGGCATATGTACTACAATTGACATTCACACCTACACACATTGCATACTTGCTATTTTAAAACCAACCTTGAATTTAAATAAGTAATATTCATTAATAAATATTAATATTTCATCAGTATGTGGGTGTATTGTTCTCTTTTAAGAAAGATTTCATTAGTTATGTCGATATGTATGTGCCTGTGTAAGAAAGACATTTAGCGGTGCAGGATATAAAAATCTTGATGACGACAACATAAACACTTCATAAGACGAACACAGAATGTAAATATCCTTCCCCGTCACAATAAGGAAAGTCAAATGTATGAATATAATAGTTCTAAAGTGCATCTGTCAAAGACTTGTCAAATGAAAAGTCATCAGTTTTTTTTTTAAAAAGGCTTAGAAAACTAAAAACAGATATTTCTGAACGTGCAGCAGATATATTTAACAAAAACTACCTACATACATGCACAGGTTTTTTTGTTTTGTTTTGTTTTTACGCAATGGAAAAAGAACAAGGTAACAGATAAGAAAGGATATTTTCACATTGTCAAGAGGTGATAATTAGTTCTGTGCCATGTCAGTCTACTCTTGTTTGTTCACACTTGGCTTTACAGAATATTTTAATTAAATTTCAAGCAAACTTGGCTGATATAAAAAAGCACTCAGTGGTGAATAGGTGCCTTCTTTCTGCTAGAAATGACTCTGCAAAATATATTCAGTTCAGTCACTTTAACCTGCAGGTTCTTCAGGTCTTTCTTGTGGGAGGTGAGGGTTGTGGGGTCTAGATCTTAGGCAGCTTGGGAGCACTGATAAGAGGGTTGGTCTCCTGTAGAAATCGCCGTCCGGCACTCTTGTAGTCATAAGTGCAGTCATGTGTCTCTGCGTAGCGGTGGGTGGCACAGAAGTTGTGACCGCACCTAAGAGATTTAAATGAACAAATTTCAGTGTGTATGCAGTAAAAAAAATCTGAAATGTAATAATACTTTACTTATTAGTTTATTCCTCTTGAACTCCTGCTGTCAGCAAATAAAAACTGTTTATCCATCAGTAAACATCATCTGCCCAGTCATGGGGCCATTCTGCTGAGTCTGAATGCAGATTCACATTACATGACAAAGTTGCCTTTCACTAAATTCCCTTGACATGTGAGACATTTTTTCTATTCACTGCAGTCCATTAGTAAAAAGATGTACAATGTGACACATCTAATTTATTTCATCTGTGTGCACTAATACTGAGTTCCTTACTTAATCACACAGGGTTACCATTTAACAATTAACCAGCATCATTTAGTCTTTCATTTAACACACAGAACTCTATCCTTTAATTGACTCACCCTTTTCAAGTGGCCGATCTTAAGAGATTAGAGTTACATACTGTTGCATCAGATTCAATGTGTTCGCCTGGGAAAAGACTCAGGAGAGGGACATTATCCAGACTGAGGTCGTGGGGAGGAACTTTGATGAAGCTAATAACTTGTGGCATAACAAGCAGTGAACAGAGATGTGTTTTCAATGGAGACAAAATGATGAACTGGGAAAATACCACTTTGTGCTAAAAGGAATGCTTCAAGGACAAGACCCACTGATTGAGTGAGTGACTGAGTGAGGCAAGCTATGTACACACAACTATTTAGTTTAAAAACGCATGTCTTTTGCTATGTTTATGCCTAGTGCCTAAAATGGAGATATTTGGAAATGCTGAAAAAACAACCTTGTTAATCCAGCTGTATCTGCAGTTGGCTCAATATTCATTAATGGTCATTCATGTATGCATTTTTGGGTGCGATTGTATGGACGAAGATTGTTTCTGATGCAGAGGCTAAAAAGGTAATCTGGACAAAGATATATTCGTTTTAAAATGAAAACATAGTAGTGTGGACATAGCAGTCAGTGAGTGAGTGAGTGAGTGAGTGACTGACTTGTACCTGCACTCATAGCTGGTGGCCAGTCCAGTCTTCTTGCCACAGAGGAAGCAGTGCTTCGAGCTCTTCTTCTTGCTGCCTGTGGGAGCCTTGACTGGAGGTAGGTGGTAAGTTGGAGTGCCTGAGAATAGAAAAACATTTATTTATTTTACAGGAGCCAGGAGTCATGTAGTGAAAAGGTTTCTATCAGTGGAGCAAATCTACACAGTCCAATCCAGTCCTTTAAATGATAATATGTCAAGTACTCCTGGTGTCTGCAAAAAGCAGAAGACATGCTAATGAACATTTCCCCTAATATCCAACTTCCTGACAAAGCCCTTTACTTTTATTTGTGCTTGCTCAAGATACATCCATCATAGTAATCAGGAAGAAGAGGTTGGATCAAGACAGAATCACACAAGTAAAAATCGCATTTCTCTTTTTACGTACTTTTAGTCAAGTTGTACTTCTGACTAAACCCCAGCAGTGATGTCAAAGTAGCCATTTTCATTTTGACACTTCCTCAAAATAATCCCTCAAAAACACTGGGTTCAAAACTGTCACATTCATGTCTTATCTTGGGTTTCTTTGTTGTTCATGACAGTTGGTTTATATTAAAGTGTGGATTTTTAAATGACTGCTGTCAATTAAATTAGATCTAAACAGAAGTAAATTTGTGACACTCTTGAAATGGTCCAAATAGTTGGTTATATAAGTTTCCTACTGAAACAGGCCACATGAACCTGTACCATTGTGATTTTAGTAAACATGTCAGAGAATATAGTCAGGGAAGTGTCAGGGAACACCGGTTTATGTCAGCTTGTACCTGTGATAATCATGCCTGTGGAAGCATGGAGCTCAGCTAGGTTTATGAGCTGTGGGTATACAGGAACATACAGATAACACTGACAGCTCGGTGATGAAGGTACAGAAAGCCTGCTGTCAAGCAGCTTGGCGTGGGATTGAATTTCTTTTTGTTTCGGGCACCTTAATCTTCTATCATACAGGCATACCGGTTCTTCAGATATATTCAGACCCATTCATATTTTCTACGTTTTGCTGTGTAGTGACTTTAATTTGAATTAGACTACATTTAGTTTAGTGCTTTCCAGTCTTCTTTTTTCCTTATCTGATTCATTAAATAAAGAGGATGTGTATCTCTGGCAGTACTATAGACACATAGTACAAAACTTTTTTTGCAACTTAAATTATCTGAGCTTGTTTCAGTTGCTGTCAGTGTTGATATCTTCATTAAAACTGCAGAATGCTGTTTGTTTGTGTTGCTGTGCAATAAGGGTTCCAGTCTTTTAATGGAGCACAATGGGCGGTTTGTGAAAACTCCTACACCTGGACCACAATAGCTTTCCACGAAAAATACATCTGGGTTACAGAGCAATTAAAATATGGTTAGATCTGTTCTTTCCTAATAAATATCCAAGGATGTTTTCCTTGAATCAGCTCCATATCTCAAGTAAATATCAATTTAACATTCATTTAATATTGGAAAGGTTACTTAACAGTCACTGTTTTGTATCATGTAAATGTATCATGTAAATGTTTGTAAAATGTAAATGTAAATGTCTGTAAAATGAATCATATTACTGGTAACTTCAGATACAGATTTTGCAATGCAGTTTCATCATGCCTAATTTATGCAATTATGAATATGTAAGAACTGATACTGTTGTCTGGTGAGATGAAAAATTAAGTCTCTGTCCTGAAATGACAAATTCTACTGTATCCACTGCCTACACCCCTATAGTAAAGCATGGTGGGAGAGCAACATGCTACTAAGATGTTTCTCCACAGACTGAAGTAGGAAATGTAATGATTAAAATGAGTCATGGATGATGTGAAATATAGACATACCCTTGAAAAACATTTTTTTTGCACTTTAGACTCTGCACACGCAATCTCATGGTGGAGGGATGGCTCACTTCAGCAAAACAACTTGAAATACACAGCTAACAACAGACTGAAAAAAATCGGTCATTAGTTGGGCAGATCGGTGTTGTTTGAAGCCAACTCTGAGTTTGACTACTACCAATAAACTCCACCAATGAAACACAGAAATACCAGTGGTGATAAGCAGTAATCCAGGAAAATGTCTTGACTGACTACTCTGTGCATTGATCCTTGTGTGGTTATCCATATTCTTTGTGAACAGTCTAAGCATATCAGTGGCTGACATAAATAAATAAATGAGTGCAGGCCCACCACCTTCTGTTGTTTGTGCTGCTTCTGCAGCCGTAAAAATAATGAATATGTAAAACCCTGATGGTGCTCTGTTGTAGCCCTCAAACAACACACACTGAAGGTTTCACATAACAGCATCGCTGTAAGTGACTGCACCTTTCAAGAATTATATAAAGTTCATAGTTCAGAATTCAAAATATGTGCACAGTAGCTTCACTAACAGCACTTCAAAATTACAGTGCTGTGAAGTCTACAAGTCAAATGTCCAGTCCAACCACCGCAATATAACGCTCTTGATATACAAGTAGTTAACAGTGAGGCATTTGAGTGTCTCCCTTACCTATCCTCCCGAACGAGGTCATGACTCCTCCAGCTGATGTAAGAGTGTTGGTGGCCTGTGAAAACAACAGCAACATGAAATGTTTTAGTGCAAATCAATAACAATTTGACAATAACAGCCTGCAGTGCTCAACTCTTGAGAAAATTAGATTTTTAAAAAAAAAATGTTAAAAGCACTTAAACTCTCCAAGTAAGAAAATGTATGTGCAGGGTTTTCTCAAAGAATTAGCTGGTGTAGGTTTATTCTCTACAGTAAGGTGTATACTCTATATTATATGTAGCCATTACCTTGATGCAGTGGCATCATTTAGAAGAGCTAATGAGATATTGAGAAAACTAAACTAGTGCCTCACAAGAGGAGAGCTCAATACAAGATGGAATTTAAGATTATTTTGACCTGATTTGACTCTATTCCTTAACAGTTTTATATAAATTACAATACTTGAATTTTTTCTTGTGTATCTAATGTCCTGTAAATTTACAACGCACTGAATTTTATTTATTGTTGATGTCTATGTTGGAAATATGATAAAATGTATATTAAAATTCACTGAAATACCAAAACAATCAGAATTAATGTGGCAGACCTGACTGGACCTAGACTAGACACTATGTGACAATTGTCGCAAAAGAAGTTTCACATCAATGCCTTCTTTATTTTTAGGCTGGTTTTGCTGGTTAGGATGAGCACAGACTTTAGTTCTAGCAGCATTATTACTAAAGTTTAAGTGAGAGCACTTTACATAATACATTCTTTGATGACTCACATTAATACTTGAAAAACCTGTCAAATTCTCTGAAGCTGAAACCAAAATTGAACATTTAAAACATTTTCATAAATCTAATCTCAACAGCAAACACTGTCACCATGTAAGAGGCTGCTGCTTGGTGCAACGGTGACAGTTGTCTGATGAGATCATCCTGAAGGAGCCTGTTATTTGTGATGGATGGCAGCCTGGAGCTATGGCTGTCCTGTCCTGCAGCAGTGGCAGGAGGCAATGCCAGTGCAAGTCCCAGACTCTCTCGAAGGCTGTCCCTGGTGCTGCTGCCTTCTGGAGCCCTTGTGGAGAGAGAGGCCAAGAGCTCAGAGTTGTTCAGAGGCCCCAGCGGCTCTTTACAGGCTTGGTTGGCCAACTTAGTGATGCCTCTTGCTTCCTTCTTTGAGATAAGCTCTGGCCTCTTTCCAGGTGACTCCACTTTAACACCACAAAGGCGTGGCAGATGAATTGATGAGGAGGTGGAGGGGTGAGAGGATGTATTGCCTGGCTTTACTTGTGCCGAGGATTGTACTTGAAGGTTGGGCTGTAAACGGGAGAGAGTGGAATCAAAAGGCTGAGGCAGCGGTCTAGTAGCATTGGATGGTGACGTGGAAGCAGGTAATGGAGAGCAAGGGCTGATGTGAAAAGATGAGCCAAGCTGTGTCCTATCAGCTCTGCTGGTGAGAGCATCACTTGTCCCAAGTGTCCAGGTACTAAGTGGGGAAGGGGAGAGGGGCAGCTGGTGCTGAGCCCCAACCTCAAGGGACCGATGACCTCCCTCTGGCTGGGTGGACACATCAAGACTCAGAGGGTCTGACAATTCTCCAAAAGGGACTCCAGGTTGTGTCGGCGTCACCAGCCCAGTAGCTTCCTCTAACAATCCTAGCCCAATTGCCTCCCCTGCAGACTCAGTTGGGTCAAGGGTGGCTTCAGGTGCCCCCCTGGTACACAGTGGAGGGAGCTGAGGGTACACACAGTCCCTCATCAGCCTGGTGGTGCCTATGTCCAACCGGGAAACTTTGGGAGGGGGCCGTATTTTTGCAAATGCCGGGCATGTCTCCCATGGTTCCTCCTCCTGAAGCATATAACAAGAAGGTGAGGGGAAAGAAGGAGGTGGTCGTCTAGGAATGGACAAGTGGGCAAAGGTTGTAGCAGCAGAGGGCGTGGAGGGGTCTGTGGTTTCATGGTCAGTGATTGGAGGTAGTTGTGCATTTGACTGCCGGGGCTGGTTTATCTGAGGGAGAGAACGAAAGAGGCGATGGTGGTGCCGTGTGCTGGAAGGTCCTAATGAGCCACCACAAGGATGTGGGCTGACAGGTGGCCGTGGTTTTATCTTTGCTGCCTTCTTCGGCTGGTGAACAGAGAGACAGAGATATTCAGATTCAGACTAACACAGTATCCTCTCAAATGTACAGTGCATTTTTTCTTTCCATCTTGTAAGATTTTTAAGTTAAACTGGTTATCTCATCTCTTGATTTAAGCTGCTTATATAAATAAATTATGAGCATAAAAATATTATAAAGCAAGCACAGTTTAAAATAATGCAAAGCTGAGTCGTCTTACAAACATGCAAATTAGTGTTTGGTGCAGTACATCTGCACTATGCAAATTAGTTGCAGACTACCATTTTAGTCTATGATTATAAAATGCAGGATTCTATATGTTTACAATTTGTGAAAATTAACTGTGTCCAGGCAACATTTGCATTCTCATAGGCAGTAAAACTTCAATCCTGTCATTCTGTGACCCCAGTAGCCACCTACTTTCTTGTTGAGGTTCATGTCCTCCATCTTGGCTTTCAGCAGCTTCATTTTGGTCATGGTGATGAAGTTCTCAAGGCTTTGCTGTGCAGCTGCAGAGCTCCCTCCATCCTCCTCCTCCTCTGCATACACATTGTACACTGAGCCACCACTGGAAAATGTGAGAGGCACAAACACTCTTCCTATTAGTGATCTAAGAAAGCAATCTGCAAAAACTGTAGCAGTTCACAACTATCACAGAGAAATCAATGTTAAGTACTCAGCTCTACACTGGCTACATAACCATATAATTATACCAATTTATTCTGTTGGTTCTTCATTTGTGCCTCCCCCCCCTGCACTGTTATTAAAACTCAGAACCAAATGCAATAGTCTGATTAAATTTCTGATGATTAAAGGATCTTTAATGACGACCAATGTGAGCAAACCCCTGGCCCAAATTAATTTATGTGCATAGTTACAGTGCTTAGATAGACACAAAACAGAGAAATCTGAGCGCTTTTGTGATAACACTGCATGCCACTTAATTGTAACATCCATGGATCTTTGTTACATGTTATACCCCTTCTCTCTTTCCTTACATTTGCTGTCCATCTTTTCACTAGTAACTGTCCATAAAAGTAAAAAAATGTAAGGAAATAATTGAGAAATAAATAAAATAAAAAGCCAATACATTATGGCAATATCCTGACCTCAGGGATTCAGACAGAGGAGTCAAGGTGCCATCTCCCCTGTCGACCACCCGGAAGAAGTTAAGCTGGTCACCCTCACGGTAGACCACAAATGTGACCTGCTTGTTGGCCACGCTTTTCTCCCAACCCTCCTCCTTTGTGCTCTCCATCAGGTCAGCCACCTCTTTGATAGGATCCTCCATGGTTACTAACAACAGTTAATAACCATAAAACAGTATATATTAATTCCCTCATATGGGTTATGCCATATACTCAGAAAAATATATTTTGATGTGATGGAAAATCAGCTATCATGTGACTGTACAGTCCTTTGGTCTTTTTGTTACCTCTTCTGGTGTTAATTGGCCCTCCCCTCATAGCTAAGACCAGTTTCAAAGTGCAGCCCTCTGCAATGCTGCAAACAGAAACAGAGTGATGATCAATACAGCAGAATAGGGGTACAGTATTGTAACCCACTCCCCAGTTTATGTAACTCTAATGGGTGAGAAGGAAATAAAGAATAGACAACATATATACATTAATGGTAAAATGATTTACTTGTCAGAGAGGCTCTGATCTAAAGTAAACAGCACTGCGAGGGTCAGGGTGATTTCCAGATGACTTAAGCACGCCTGGGAATATCACTAGAACATTTGTTTCCTATAAGCAGATGTTTCATTGCCTACTCTACCCTTCTGCTTCTAAAACTTCAAAAGCATGCTGCAGTGTGATAGGCAAGCCTAGCAAGATTGCACCAGCGGCTGCTCATGTGGAAAATTAAGTGACGAGCATTCATAACAATCACCATCAACAACCACCATCTGCAGCCAGCACAGAACTGAAGGGTGAGGTCGGCATCTCATAAACCGATCAGAGTGAAGGGACAAGCTCTCTAAATATGGCCAGTATGCCACTTGTCTCATCTAGCTCTGAATTTCTGGCTCATTTACAACTTGCTGAATTAAATGAAGAATGCGTAACTACCACAGCAGGGTGGCTTTTAAAGTGCACATGCAAATGATTCTAAATATAAACAGCGTGTTTTCAAACATTACCAGCAATTGCACTAACAAGCCTTGTCTGTGTGATTTTGCCTGAGTGTTCTGAAGGACAGAAAGGATGGGGGGGATTTACCCATAGTCATGTAGACAATGTTCATCGTCCAGCTCCAGATTGTTCCAGATAAGATGTTGCTGGGCAACAGGGATACCTTTAAAGACAGTAAGAGGGAGAGAAGAGGAGAGGGGACATCCAAAGTTGACATGACCTGTTCATATTTCATAGACAACCATCACTAATCTGACAGACAGATGAGATGGGAACACTACTAACAGAAGCTGACATACACCATTAAAGATGATTCATGCCTGCCCCCTAAAGACAGAACTATGGAACTGCTGAAAGTCACAGAAAAGATGCATTGTCTATAAAAATGGTGCAAATCTAAAAAATCTGTAGATGTACTACAGTGTCACCACACCATGAAGACAGTTTATCTAAATTCATGAGGTTGGTTGGACTATACCGTATCTACACTGTATCTAATGTAATTGTAAATGAGACAAAACAATAAAATCTCAGTAGAAGGATGACAGCCTGATGAACACAAAGGCTCTCTAGAGCTACTTCTTGGAATGAGATTGAGTGTATGCATGGTCAGAAGGCTCTCTGTGCCCACAGTGAGCAAACTCCCTGACCCAGTGCTGGAGGTGAGCCAATGTTGGTGAGTGAGCAGTGGTCCCTTCATTGCAGAATGGTATGCTCCATCACAAACACACACACTTGGCTGACACAGCTCCGCACACAGAGCACAGAGATGCCTTTCTGACCAAAACTGAAAACAGCTGCAAAAAAGGTAGATATGGAAGGTCATATTGATCTACGACAACGCAACCTTAGAGGACTGCCAAGGTAAAAAAAAAAATAAAATAAATCAAGTTTAAATAAGAACCAACAAATTCATTCAAATGAATTCAACAACAAACATATCCTACACTTATGCTACAGTGAAGAATGAATTTTGCTTTGTTCATTATAAGTGCCTCATTTGGGAGACAAGCCAACAGGCAAGTACACAGTTGAGCAAATAGCCTGACCTTATTCCACAGTTTTGCACGTTGAATGCGTTTTCTACCGATTCTTTTTTTTTTACCTTAGGTTAAAGTTGGTAGGCAGCTCTAATCCAGCACAACATGAAAAAAGAGCAGTTGTAGCAGCACACCTCAGGAGACTGATTAGACCAAACAAAATGGCCAAGTAAGTGGTAGAAGAGGATGTGAGACAATCGGATCAATATCTGGCTTATAAAACATGGGCACCATTCGTTAACAACATGCAAGCAACACCACGCACAATCATTAAAACTTCATATTAGTGAGCTTTGTACCTTCCAGCCTCTGGATCTTTGCCTTGACTGAAATGACTGCCTCAAAAGGCAACACACGCAGCTCAAAACAGGTCCCCGTAAGGGTCTCTATGAAGAGCTCCATAGTGTCATAGAAAGGGACCTTATAATGAAAAGCTCCCAAACTGTCATCATTAAAGAAGGGTGGCTCCTTCCTGTTGGTCATCTTGGCAGGTTGGGAGAGAGATTTCAGGGAGATTGTGAAATGGGAGGGCTGGCCCAAGATGAGGGAGAGAGGGACAGGCACTTCTTACTCGCCTCACGACCGTGACACATCCTGCAGGATGACTGCAGCTGGAAGTAGAATCAAAAACATTTCATTATTATCATAACTTTTCAGAAAGTTTGATTTGATCAACCGCTACCTGCCCCTGCAATCAAATATTTTAATCATAATGTATTTGCTTCCAAAAAGGTAGAGACTTTGCTAGTCTATGCTTTGAAATTTGACATTTACACGTTGACTCAGCAGTCACATAGCATTCAAAAGACAAACTCTGATAGCCAAGACATTTTGTTTACAAACAATGCAGCATTTTGACATTCCAATAATCCATGTGTGCAACTGCATTTTTGTGCAGACACAGAAGACCCAGAAGTTTTGCGTGGGAGGAAAATCCATTTAGCTGGGCCACACAAGTTCTATATATAGGAAAGAACAGAGCTGTTGGGGATACTCACATAAAGACTGGCATAACAGTTATGTACCTGCTGAGATAGACATAAGTAACATAAATTCCAATAGGTCCATGAATGCATAACTGCAATACAAAAATTGTCATCTTAGAGAGTGAAACTATCTTACATTTATATTTACTCATTTGGCAGGTGCTTTTATACAAAGTGACTTACAAGTGCAGTATTGTTGTATGTTTTAAATTGAGGAGCAATTGTTTTCTAACAAAAGCATGCATCTGTGGCAGCAGACATGTGCAACCATCTTATGAAACATTCAGTGCAGCATTTAGGGCCTTGGCCAAAATTCAAGACGATCAGGTGAGTTACACAAGCCCATCAGTGGTATGAAGTGTCATGTGCCTGACCGCAGCCTTTGATAGATCACCTCCTGTGTCACTTGACTCACCAACATTTTATAACATATAATCTGCATGAGAACCAGGTCTGAAGAAGGATGAAGAGAGATATAACCAGGTGTATCGTCTTTCTGTCACTTCAACGCATAAACATCAGAAGAATTTAGGTTAGAGTTTTCCTCCATTATACATTTTCTGTTTGGGACTGATGGGATTAATACGTGGATACAATGTATTATCTTGTCACTATGTGTTTTGCAGTACAGTTGTTCATTATCTGCTATACAGGACACTTATAGTATACCAAACCTTTAAAATTATATTTTCTACTTAAAACTACTGGAGACATTACTGGGAGCCTGGTTAAGTCTCTCAAACGCACAATGGTGTAAACAACATTGGCGATGAGGTGCCATTCAGAGACTGGAGGGCTGTAATGTCAGGCCCTACTCTTGAGATATGGTTAGGTTGTCAAGTTTCAGGCGATACTATGTTCAGACTGCCTCTAAATAAGTTTGATCTCTCGCCACAGTGGACCCCACGGGCCAGGTGGGCAAAATAGATGAAGTGGGTCACAGCTAGCTGCTTGACAACGGGGATGAATGGAGTTGGCATACGTCTCAGTAAAAATCCAGCGGCTAACGTTAGCAGAGAAAGGTCACACAAACAGTATTTCTACCTCCTAATATTAAAAAGACAGTTGGTGTTAACAAGTATTTTGGTGTTAAACCCCCGTTTACCGATATCTTTTGCAATAATACAGCAGTGAAGCCCGTTTAGCCAACGCTGCTAACGTTAGCTGTCGTTGCCATGTTAGCCAACAACTCAAACAATGGCTACCTTTCTCGGTGGTTGGCTAGCAGGCTGCTAGGCTACATCCACAGGCTTCAGCCCGGTCCTGTCCGGCGTAGCTGTCGAGGGAAACGTTGCGTTCAAAGCTAAACTCATCGCGTTTCCAGCTTAAAAACTACACACGAAAAAAAAGCCTACTGTCTGCCGCTGACGGTCGCCATGGTCCCATTGTTGGCGACATCTTTATACCTGTCAAAGACGGCTGAACAACACCTTTGTGATGCCATGTGATTGACAGACAAAGGAGCCAATTGGCGTCAAGATTTGGTAGTTGGGCGGGACAAGCTGTCAAAACTGTGTCAACTCACATCCTCTTGAGTTGAGACCTGTTGTCCCACAGGTTGGGACATGAATGGTCAGAATATAAAATTTTCCAGACATCAGTTGTTATACCTGTGAATATGACACATCGGCGATACAAATGTTTATTCCTAACCAGATTATATAAAACGCAATTCAATATTAGAGAGCTGCCTCTGCATCTAGTGAATGCAAAACTTCCAAAACAAACAGTACACAACAATGACATTTACAAGCATCTCTTTTTATGTAACTAATTTCCAACTTGTTGACATTTAGTCCAAATTTTTCTTACTCAAATGTTACTAAAACTCAAAAACTTTCAAAAACAACTTCTGCTCATTTGCAGCACCAAAGGGGCTTATAAGGCCAAGTTCAACACCTTCACCCTGTGATCTAAAAACTATACTTTTACAGTGTTTGGAGCTTTTATTTACCACTTAACAAGGAAAAGGCAACAGAATTTCTAACAGCTGGGTACGTTTGAAAACGCTCAAGTAGAGCAGCTACAATATATTTTTTATTCAATTATAGTAACATCGATAAAAACACTGAACCATCTGTCAAACTTGTTAATAAACACAGATCTAAAGTTCCTTTTCTTTGGAGTACACTCCCTGCTCATATCAGATACTGATAAATAGTTAGACATATGAAAACAAGTTAAATTGGAAATAATCACACACATTTCAAATAGCATAAAATATGTTTCTTTTTAGTTATTAAAAATGAATTTCCTTTTTCATCACAGCCAAAGTTAAGAAATGGATGAATTTCTTATTAATAAAAACATTGTCAAAATGCCTAAGACACTAAGTAAACATGAAGATTTCTCATAACCGTGATATGGCACAAACCCAAAGACATGGAATCTCAACATGGCAAAGCCAAAGGATAAACATCTCCCAAACAAACAAAACAATTTACTGTTAATTTCTGCAGGCTTTGAGGCTAAGCATATGGTATGCTTATAAAGTGCTATCATGTATAATAAAGATTAACAGCATATAACTGTTACATAATATGATCTGATGCTGAGATGATTTTGGGAATGCTGTCAGAAGATGACTAGAACCATTTTCATTTGAGCCTTTATCTGCCAAAAATAAGCCACAGTATTTATATGAATTTATATGAATAAATACTCTATCAACAGTGTATTGATTTCCAATTTTTCAGCGATCCAAATGACAAAAAGAATTAATCCATATTCCACAATTGTACAAATCTGGCTACTCAGAAACAATAGTTCAGTTCCCACCAAGAGCATTAAGTGGATCATCAAATATGTTGCTTGAATCTGCTCCTGTACTGGTCTCCTGTGATGGTGGTGTCTTCTTTGATTTATGGGAAGCCTTTGTCACTGGTTTTACTGTGCTTGGTGAGAAGATGTCATCTTTAAAGAACAGAAAGATGAGCACAATATTAGATTAAATATGTCTGTTTCAAATGGATCCCAGGACAGACAGTAGCAAAAGTGTACATTAAAAAAAAAAAAAAAAAAATCGATGCCTGCATGCATTTTATTGTTGCTTACCCATGTCATCATCAAATATTGACTTGGTCTCTCCCTTTGTCTTGGACTTCTGTTTTGGTTTTAAAGTGTCTGTCAGATCAGCAAAAATGTCTATGTCGTCATCAAACAAGCTGGCATCAATGCTCTTCTCTTTGTGCTTCTTGTTAACTTTAGGCACAGTGGCTACTTCATCCTGAGAAAACAGACATTCAGCCAATAAGAAAAGAAATGGAACAATTGACTGTCTTAACATCAATGTAAAACACAAGTACCTGAAAGATGTCCTGCTTTGAAAAACTACTGCTGTTCTTGATTTCTTTACTACTTGTTGAAGAAGGGGTTGAACTGTTGCTCACTCCAAAGATGTCCTCATCATCATCGTCATCCTCCAAAAAAGATGAGGCTTTGGCTTTTTTAGTGGTTGACCTTGGTTTGACCTTTTGGAAAAGGTCATCATTGTTGTCATCAAATATGGATGGGAATGTGCTTTTGTCTTTGTCTTTCTTCAATCCCACCCCACTACTGGCCTGAGGTTGTGTAGTCTTGGTATTTTGTTTGGTAGAGGGTGTGACTGAAGTGGCTTTAAACAAACTGTCAGAGCCAAAAAGGTCATCCTCATCAGAAGATGGCAGCACCTTTTTACCGAGGTTGTCCTTACTTGAGTCTTTCTTTCCAGTGTTTGTTGACACTGGCAATGTCAGCACAGAGGGTCTGGGGGAGATTTCAGAGAGTGAAGGTTGAGAAGGTGAAGAGGCTTGCAAGGGTTTGGGAACAGCAGAGTTAGGCAGTGGCAGACTGGCAGGCATCTGACTGGATTTGACAAAACCAGACAGACTGGGGTTTGACCCAGGGACGTCAAGGGTTTCCTCTCTTTTCTCTACAGATCTTTGGGCAGCTTGCTGCCTTGCAGCTCTGGACTGGGGTCTCCGATGTGCCGAACCTTTGGCTCGACTCTGCATGACAAAAGATTTGCACTCACAACAACATACCAGAAAACCAAGCCATAAAAAAAAAGAACTAAAAGAATTCAAGATAACTCAAAGACCCACCTTGTGTGTGCTCTGCAGTGTTGTAACTTGGACTGGGGTGTCAAAGCTCACTCCTCCTTCACTGTCTGTCTGGCCTCCTACAGGAGTTGTGGCAGGGCTGGGGCTCAGGCTGGAGCTGGACACTCCAGAGGAAGAACTAGGACCTATGCCAGGGAGTACGCTTACGCTCCCTATCATACTAGGGGCAGCACCAGGGAGCAAAGTAGCTGGGTTGATCATCAGATTGGCCTGAATTTGAAATGAACAGATGGAGCAGTACAAATATTTATCAAAATCAAAAAGACCTCATGGATCCTGAGCATTGACCAAAAAGGGTTTACAGAATTAATTAAAACAGTCTCCATTTCTACATGTCTATGCCCCATAACAATGTTTTTCAGATACTAAAGTTGCTCAGTTCGGTTCCAGGCAGCAGATCATTCAAAGATATATTAAAAAAAGAAAATCACAATTGTGGATGAAAATGAGGTAAGAGAAATATGTGTGAGTACCATCTAGTGAAACTGGAAGGAAGAGCAAGCAAAATCTTCAAGTTAAGCAAAATCAAAACAGAAAGTTATCTTCATTTACACAGTCATGCCGCAAAGTCATAGTGTCAGATTTTTAAGTTGGAATATGGAAAAGCCCAGACAGAGGAAACCTTCAAAGATTAAGCTTGTATATGAAAATAGGAAAGTCTTTCATCAGGAGGACCCAGAGTGAAATGTCAGATATGAAAAATTTTGATTGAATAAAAACAAAAAAAATTACTTGAAGTTTCCCAATCCTTGATGAGGACTCTTTTACAGGGCTTGGTGTAGGTTTCTGTGCAGTCAGATTACAGCAGGGTCAGAAGTTTATTCAATAAAGTTAATTTAAACACATTATCTTTGAATAGGCAGTCAATTACAAAAAAGAATTAGTATGTTTCCAGTAGACTCACCTGAATCTCTGACACAGTCTCTGGACTTGCTGGCAGTGCTCTATCAGAAGGTTTACTGGGTTTCTCTGCTACTTTCTGTGAATGAAAATTTAAAAGAACAAAGAAAAACAATAGAAAGTTTAGGTTTCTCCTGATGATCTAAAATGATCTATTCACACAGCAGAACCTTTTTCCAACAAAATAAACAAGCCAAGAAGCAGAAATCTGCCTAAAAATAAAAAAAAAAGGCTACCGGAGGGGGAGCTTTTGGCTTTGTGGAGCTGAAGAGGTCATCCTCATCGTCATCTGCAAACAGACTTTGTGCTGCTGGCTTCACTGAGCTGAGCTTAGAGGTCTAGAAAGTCACAGCATGTATTCTTACCATTTAGCAATAGTGTATTTAGCATGCAGTTGAGTAAAATGTGTCACTTGTGGAGAGAAATAAAATACATATACAAATAGATAAAACCATATAATATACTGACTGCAGCTTTCCCTGAGGTGGCAAAGAGGTCAACATCTGGGTCATTGTCCTTCTGCTGTGTCTGACTGAACAGCAGCTCCTCGTCCTGGAACACACCTGTGCTCTTTGCCTGTGGTCGCTCCTCTGTGGGCTGTAGAAAGAAAAAACACGTTGACGTTGGAGGAAATACGACTAAATCAATTCTTCACATTATTTACTGTTGACCATACAAACCTTTAGTGTGTTTCTGTTCATGGGTTTACTGGGTGTGATTATGGGGTCATTCCAATCCGAATCATCTTCCTCCTCATCTTCAAACAGACTGACAGTTTTTGTTTTAAGTTTCTCTTCCTTCTTCTCCTCAGCATTTGGTGTTAGATGTGTGTCCTTAGAGAGGAAGCTGTCATCATCATCGTCATCTTCATTCAACGGGTTCTTTGTTTGCTTGTTTCCAAATATGTCAATGCCTCCAAAGAGACTGACGGCTCCAGGGGGCTTCTTTTTACTATCACTATTCTCTGGTAATGCTGAAGCTGGAAGTGGCTCAGGGGTCTTTGCAGCTGGCTTCTCCTGCTGTGAAGATTTGTCCTCTGCTGCCATCTTAGGACCTGTAACCTCCTCTGATTTCTGTAACTGGGAGGATGACTGAGAGGCTATAGCAGATGTCTGAAAAAAACAAGTGATGAAATTATGAAAATTATAATATAATTATAATAATCTCAGGCCTTTTGTGTTTAACTGAAGGAACTGTTCTCTTTTCAAGCTGGTAAAATCAGTACTCACTTGAGGGTCTGTGGCTGCTGTGTTGGTGTTGACACTTGGTTTGATACCAAAGAGAGATCCTTTGTCTTCATCATCATCACCTTCATCTTCAAACAAAAGTGCAACTCTCTGAGGCTTCTTTTGACTAAAGGAAAAGCAACAGAACATGAGGATAAATAAGGTGATGGTAATATGGTATTTCAAAAGATTAAATACACCTTTAATAATTTTTTGCACAGTTTCTAAGGCATGAATGAAAATCATCATTAATACTTCAAATACCTTGACTCTTTTGTTGGGGCAAACAGATCATCATCCTCGTCATCAAACAGGCTGCTCTTTTGAGATGTTTTGGCACTGGGGAGACTGGAGGGGGCACTGGCACTGGGCTTCATCCCTCCTGTCTTGGTCTCTGGCTTTGATGCACTACTTTTGGAACTTATCCACTGGTCCTGACATTGAAGAAAATTGTCAAATCAGAATGTATAATCACTTATATACTGGCAAACAGCAGAAATGAGTGTTTTATTGCCAAACCTCATCATCGCTGAAGAGGGAGCTGGACACAGTCTTACTTGGCTGCGGTGTGGAGGCTTTAGCATGATTAGGTTTTGGTTTAGATTTAGCTGCAGATGCAAACAGATCCTGCAAGATGAAGACCCACATGATTGTAATATATTCAGAAAAAACATGCCTAACCTAATTCATGCTTGTGAAATGTAAGTTTTCTACCTCCTCTTCCTCATCATCAAATAATGACAAAGGCGCCTTGCTGGCTTTGCTTGTAAGTTCAGGTTTGGACTGACTCTTGGGAATGGTTGGAAATACCTATAGAAGGCAGATACATATTTAATGTAATTAAAGTTTGATTATTGTTGTTAATACTTTTTTTCAGTATCCAAAAAAAAGCCCTACTTGTGTATCTTCATCATCAGAGAAAAGGCCCCTCGTCTGGGGTTGCTGAGTCTGCTTGACAGCAGTTTTCCCAACATCTGGAGCAGGCCCATTCTGAAAAAGACAAAATGAAGATTTTGTGAAAATATGAATAGAAATAGCTTCCTAAAGTCAAAAGTTTTTGTACTGGTGCAGAGCAAAGAGCAGTGAACTGTGTCAACAGGTGTAAAGGCCAGCAGTGTATTCCAAAGTAAATGAAATTTGGCCTGCACTTAAATATAAGCAGACATCAATATACTGACTGCAACTAGGTCTGTTTGATTGTATCCTTGCCTGACAAATAAACTTGTTGGAGCAAGCACGTCACAACAAAAGATAAACACACAATTACTCTTAAATTGATATAAATCTATATATAAAAACTGAACATACACTGGCCACCAACCAGTTAAATGTGTATTGGAAGTCACACAGTGTGAATTATGAAAGCCCAGTGGTGTTCTGTTTGGTCAAAAATCCTCCATTTACCATCTAAAACCAAATTTAATTTAGGCAGGAGCACATTGTTCATTGTTCACAATGATCCATTCAGACCTCTTCAGACTTGTCAGACTCCTCGCTGGTAGACGGCTGACGTTTTTTCAGGCCCTCACTGAGCAAACTCTTAGTCCCAGGACCAAACATAGAAATGGCACCAGCTGGCATCTACACATGAAAAGGAGTTATCACCATAGGGATTCTTCTACATGTCACAAACACTAAAACTAAATATGTAATTCATATCACTGTTAATACTGTGAGCCATCAGTAAGTAACTCATATGTTTATCTTCACCTTCTTCTCAGGTGGTTTAGCCTGCTCCTCCACAACCTCTGTCTTGCTCTGAGCTGGAGTTGGTGTGCTGTATTTATTACTGAATATGTCCCCATCCTCATCGTCTTCATCAAACAGGTCAACGGCCTTTTTGGGTTTGGGTTTCTCCCTTACAGCTGAAAAAGACAGAAAAAAGCAAACACACAGCAGTTCAAGGGTGAGGATCCTACCTGAAGATGGACTGTAGCACTGAAGCACCATTCTCACACACTTACCAGAGTCAGATTTTTTCAGACTTTTACTACTAAAGAAGTCATCATCTTCATCCTCATCATCAAACAGCCCACCTCCTCCTCCACCAACAGCAACTGGTTTGGAGGCAGCACTGGTCTTGGGAACTGGAGTTCCATTCTCCTTGCTTCCCACTGAATCAGAGTCATTTCCTGAACTGAACAGGCTGTTATCTATGAAGAGAAAGCGATTTGGTTCATTTGAGGATAATGAAGCAGAGAAAAATATGGCATTAGGTGTTGTACAAGTGAATGCTACTACCTGAGAAAATTGGAACAGCACCTGCTGGAATCTTCTTTCCAGATTCTTGGGTAGAAAAGAAAAGTTATGCCACAATCTGCTGGTCCACTTTTTTTCAGTATGTCTATACACATCTTATCTATATTGCTCTCTTACCTGTAGTTTGAGCTGTGCTTTTCATGCTTTCATTCACTGCTTTTTTCTCTTCAGACACAGAGGGTTTTGGTGCGTCAGAGAAAAGATCACCCTGAAAAGACATGGTATAAAACAGTGCAAATAGAAATCTGGCTTCATTCCAGTGTTTCTGTAGTTTTGAATTAGAGTACATCAGCGGGAGCCCTGAAAGTCAGGTAGTTTGACATACCTCATCGTCATCATCAAACAGGCCTTTCCCTCCACTGAAGAGGCCACTTTTCCCTCCAAATGGGGAGAAGTCTTCATCCTCCATCTTAGGTGGTTTAAACATGTCATCACTGTCGTCTTCGGTTGCTGTTAAAATGCGTATAATCAGCATTGAGCAGCGTACTGTGTAAAATGGGCATACTGTGGAGATAACTCATGCAACGTTAAACACATGACTGAATTACACTGATGATGAATGTAAGTCCTACCCTGTGACTTTGAAGGCTTTGGTTCTTTTCTGCCTTTACTTTTCTTCTTAGATGTCAATGCTTTCAAGACATGACATGGTAGAAAGAAAATATCCATAAGCATGCACATGCAATGATGGCACTCATCCCCAAAATGCTTTAAATGTAAATCTCAATATATATGAATGTGGGAAAGAACAACATAAAAATGAGATGAAATACTACAAGTTGTTTGATATGACAGACTTACAGGCACGATCTCCCTCCAGCTTGTTCACTGGTTCACCTTTGATTCGGGCTGCCAGCTCATCAGCAAAGGACGATGGGGCTGTGTTCTGAATGTGACATAAAAACAACCAGAGCAGACGCAGCAACATATTTCAATCTATCTATCTCATATCTCCCTGTTTTCTGAAAAAAATTACAAGTAAGTCACTGAGAAAGACAACTCTAAACCATGAGCAAAGTTATAAAAGGCATACCTTTGTGTCATCATCATCCTTGTCTGATTCTCCAAATATGTCAGAATCTTCATCTTCCTCCTCATCATCATCTTCCTCATAACTCAACATGGATGACTTCTAGGAGAGTGTGGAGGGAGAATCCAAAATCATGCATATGTTCAGTTTAAATGTTGTCTTTAATGTGCTCAGCAAACAGGCATCCAGCTTACCGTCTTTATATTATTGTGACCTTCATCCTCCTCCTGATTAAAATCTTCATCAGAATTCTGTTAAATTAATGGAGTAATAATTTTTTTTTTTAAATTTTGTGTTCATAATTAAAAACCTTAATAAATACGGTAAAAGAATGTGAGAAAGCATCTTACAACTGCTTCTTTGCCATCTTCACTTTCAATCACACTGTCTCTGTCACTGTCGACTGACATTTCTGGAAGAAGAATCATACATATTAAGAGAAATAAACAACATTCTGTGAGTGAAATGCACAGTGCCTGAAGAGGCTGCAGTCAGTATACTACCATCACTTGAGAGGTCACCAAGTCCAACATCATCTTGCTCCATGAAAGCCTGGGATCCAATCAGATATGGAAGTGGCCTGTCCACATAAAGATCCTAAAAGGCTCAGCAAAAACAGACACACAGATTAAAGTACATCAAAAAACATAAAAGTTATCATACTTTATTTGCACAATATTTGCAA
This sequence comes from Rachycentron canadum, assembly GCA_038496675.1. Lineage (NCBI taxonomy): Eukaryota > Metazoa > Chordata > Actinopteri > Carangiformes > Rachycentridae > Rachycentron > Rachycentron canadum. The sequence goes on along the minus strand of CM076659.1, from coordinate 10,620,509 downwards.
TAATCCTCCATGCTGCTTTAGGCTGAAGAGCATACCTTGGGCTCCAGGATAGCCTCCACTCTGTCAGTGACCTCCTCATCCTCTGAGTCAGAGTTTCCTGCTTTGATATCCAGATGCTCAAAGGCTGACTCCAGTACTCTCAGACCATAATTCACGGCTTCCTGCATCTTAGGGATCAACTCTGCCTCTTTCTGCTCTCGAGTCTTCTCCTTAACGGAAGGGAAAACATAAATGGCAGTTGCAAGTCAGTGCAAGACTTGTGGACGCTATGGCCAAATTATCCTGGAAATTATAGTACTGAAATGCATTATTCAGTGTTATACTGGTTCGTGACTGTATTTTATATGCCAGCAAATGTTAAGTGTAGGAAGACTAAATTTTATATACCTGTTCAGGCTGTTTCTCCAAAGCATCAACTTTTGTTATTGCTTCTTCTACCTCTTCATCATAAACTCTCTGCAAAAAAGACAAACAAGAAAGATGTGTTTGTCACATGAGAAGTTCAACTCAAAATGTACAACACAAGATGTTTATAATGTACATTATATGTATATAGTGTAAATGTTAAGTACAATAATTATACATTTCAATTATATATATTACATTTTCTATAAACTGTGTATTGGAGAGCATGAGAAAGTCATTAAAGACAGAATGCAAGCAGCTGTCTGTGGCCTTGGTGTCACGGATCAGACTGTCCAACTGCTTTTCAATCTCGTGTGTCTTTGACAGCATCCGCTGGGAGAAGTCTTGGAGAAACAGGAAGAGCTGTGAAGAAAAAAGAAACAGCCATGTTTGCATTGTTACTTCCATTGCAACAAAGCAGAAGACACTTTACAACCCCCTTAACCACTACTTTGTTTTCTGCAGCATTTCATTGCTCTTTTCTTGGGCTATATCAAAGATGGGAAAGACGTTTCTGACTTACCCCTGAGTCAGCTGCCAAAGACCAATTGGCACTGCTCTGTCGTATTTCTTCAAGAGTCCAGGGTCTCTCCCAAATCTGAGCATCTTTCTCCAAGTGTTCACTCCGGCTTGGGCCATTTGCCATTCCCTCCGGCAACCCACTCATCTGTTATTGGATCACTAGTTGTTATTAGTGGCAATAATAATTCAGAAGGGCTTTTACGCACCTGACATTCATAAATTCTAAAGAAAAATCCTAAAAAATATTCTTGTGTAATAATGTAGCCCACACATTTGTGTATTTGTGCCAGTTTCCTCTTAGGGGAAACAGTTGAGACTGTATGAATGAAAAGGTCAGTTAGAAAAGATTTAGGCAACTTTATATGGAGACACCAAGTTCCCTTCTGCAAATTTGTACTCTTATTGCAAAAGACCAACCATAAACTGTAGTCATATTATAATATTAATAATATTTCCTACAAACAAGTAATGGAGATCCTGCAGATCCTGATGTTAGTTTGCGACAGGACTGTGGCGTTGGTCCAAGGAATCTGGGACATCAACAAGGTCAAATACATGATACATGATACCTCCCACCAAGGAACAACCAGTATAAACTAATGCTCTCTGGGCAAAGGTTTAAAACTGTGTAAAATAAACAAGACAGATCATTCACCCGTCAACATCATTCAACCTCAATAGAACATCTGATTACACAATAAAGTCAAAATTGATCCTCGGGTTTCCTGCTCATAGCTACACTGTCTGTGTGTAGACAGTGACTTTTAGATGTTTGGTTTTCCACATCCACTGAAATACCACAAATAAACTCAGTTTCCACTTGTAACGTAATGTTCCCTTAAACTCACGTACGTGTTAGTGCTATACTCGCAACACGTCAAGCTAGCTTTGGCCTTGGTAATAACGTTATACATTTGAAGAAAACCACTTGCTGTGGCCTCTATAAGTTGCCTGAATGTTATTTCCTTCTTCTAGCTTTCACATTCAAATAGACAGGCTTGTGGAAGAGAAAGCGGAGACCCTTTAGCTAGCAGCTAGCTCAACTTAGCTGGCCAACACTAACGTTAGCTTCAGCTTTTCCAAGTAGCACAGAGTAACGTATCCACCCAAAATGAAGCGCTCTCACGCTTACCTTGAATACCTCTGGTCAACCACTGTCCACGGCGGTCAAGTGTGGGCAGAAACGACGTAAAAAATTAGATCGATTATGCTAAATTTGGCCTTTCCCTCATTGGTCTTCTGACAGGTCAGCCATGTTCTGTCTGCAGACAGTCACCTGACTACTGTTGCCTGGCAACCCAGTGAAAGTGGGCCGGAGTGGAACAAACTAACAACCGAGACGAAGAGGAGACGTTAACGGTTCATCCCGTAAACAACTCGTTGCTGCCGCTGGGATAAACGGTAAAGCTGCGTTTATCACCTAGGTCATTAATTTCACAAGTACCTCTCTTGGCCTAACGAAGATATATTTCATTTATATTGATCTATTTCGAATAAGACATTTTAACCTTGCTCCCCCGGTGCTTTAGCTAGGGCCAGTTATTTCACTCTCTCAGAACTACAATGTATTTAGTTACAAGGTCTTTGAAATCAAATTGAGCTCTATAACATGGATGGATGATAAAACAACAAGCCTCTCAGTTTTCACTCCTCCTACATAACAGATGACCTAAAACCATGAAACGTCGATTTGTCTGTATTTTTGCGTGTTTTTGTTGTTTTGTGAACCTGTTGTGCAACTTCCTGTCGTGTTTGTAGTCTTGCATACCGGCGAACGATTTGCATCTCTCGTTTTTCTGCAAGGATTTAGTCATTTCGTCTTTATTTAGTGGCTGTTTTGCATTCATTTTGCGTCCTATTTATTAGATTGACTCTCGCAGGAGGTATAGATCCGGGCTGGATACAGCCCACAAGGTAGCTGCTAATAACTAGCTCTACTGGGATGATTACCACTCAGCATGTCAACTGTAAGAGGTTTAAAAGTTTGTAGTTTGATGTAAGCCTCGATCAATGACTGCAAAAAGAATAGACTTACCTAATCGTAGGCTTTCACTTAACCCCTTACTAAAGTTTTATTAATTTTAATTCATGCTCCATATGGGTTATGCCCAAAATGACAAAACTTGAAAATGACCAGTTTTATAGGTTCTATTTCTTGAAAAATAAGAACTACATCTGTAAGAAAATAGACCCTAAAAAGAAACTGATCTCCATCAATGCTTACTCAAAGCATGACCATTTTCATCAACTCAAACCTATCTGAACTAATTCTTAATATTCTGGGCTGGACTTAGCTTCATGGAAGATGGACTGTTATATTCTGAATGTATTATTTCAGACATTGCTACAGGTAGACATTTTCCTTGAAATGTTTTGTACAGGCAGCAAAGGCTTCTGTTAACATGTAAATAAAGTTTATTTTCTGTATTTAACAACAGCTATAAAAAATATTTTAAGCATGAAAAAAATAAACATTTACACACTCAACACAACAGTAAAATTTTAACAATGAACTGGCTAAGATGAAAATGTGTCTGGGAATATTTGATAACTTATGGTATTGTTAATTTAATAACATTTTTAAACTGAGAATTGCAAGTCAATTTTGAACCCTGCATAACAAACAGTATGACTAACTAGCAGATCCTCATAAGATGCCCCCGACTCTGCCAACACTAAAGAATATTTACTCCTTCTGGCTCTATGGCCTCATCTGTTTGATTTTTCTCATCCACTGGTTCATCTCCTCCTGTTTCTCCTTGTTTTTCATCCAGTTTATTGACCTGCTCCTCCGCCTCTTCTTCTTTGTCCTCCTCCTCATCATCATCAACAGCTGTCATTACAATCTCATTCTCTTCAGCCTCAGTGGCTTCCTCCTCTGGTTCATCCTCTTCCATCACAGGAATTTCTTTCATCTCAGTGCCCTCTTCATTATCACTGTTGTCCATATCGCCCTCTTGGCTACTGAGCAATGTATCCACATGCAGAGGTTCCCAATAATCATATAGCTTGCCCTAAGGAATGAGAATATAGCTATGTAAATATGAATCATACATTTTTATGGGAATATATATATTTATATATAATTTTTTTTAAGTGACTACTGCTATTAGCTATTAGAAGACAGTAAGAAAAAGATGTGATAAAGAATTCATGAGTGTTTGTCTACTGTACATGGAGAGGCCTGGTCCTCTGAAGCAGCATCTGCCACTTGGTGTAGATCCTGGCCACTAGATCCTTTACCTGGAGGAGGAGGAGGAAGGTAGGGACTGTCAAACAGGTCAACGCACCATACAGCAGAGTAATTTTAATGACTGAAACCCAAGAAGAAAATTTGTTCAATACAATATGTCTTTCGATGGTGTTACTTCAGACGAGCAGCAGGCAAATGACTCTAACAGCCTTGACCTGAGATTTAACAATGACTTTAATTGGATTTTTGTGAAAAAGCCACTGTCAACTTAAATGAAAACCTTGTTAATAGGCTTTTCCTCAGCATTCAACACAATCCAACATTTCAGGAAAATGTTTCTATGTTGCATCTGGATCTACATCAAAACTACAGATACATACAAATAACTGCTGTTCCTTTTGAAATCATGTTTACCTTGCTACGGTAAAGACATTTCTCACTCTCTCTGATGTCACACTTGACATGTGTCTCTAGCTCAGAGCACAGACACAGGAGCTGCTCCTGAGAGCCAGGAAAAAAAAATATCAAGGGTATGTCAACATTAACATTCAGGCAAAAGGATATGACTATTAAGATTAAAATAGAGACTAGACAGAATAGCAAATTATTTAGAAAAAATCCTACCTTCTGATGGGCTGGGAAGAACTGAAAATTGGAAGCTTCATTTGCCAAGGTCAAAAGACTATAGCAGAGGTAGTAGGACTGAAACACATAAACAAATAAAATTTGCAAAAAAACAAAAACAAAAAACCCCAAAAATATACATGTACGATAACTAGATGAGAAACAAGACAAGCATCAAAATTCCTGCTTTAGATTTTTCTCAAGCCATCAATTCAGTGTTCACCTGTTGGTCCAGGGTGCCCATGTCCTCTTCTTTGTCTTTCTGACTTCGCAGCATGCCTCGGAAAAGGGTGGAGGGTTGCATACAGGGCAGGTATGGCCTCAGGTTAGAGAGCTAAGCACAACACCGTTCATTCATTACATTGGTATAATCATTTCATGATTCCAAAAAAAACTGTAAAAACGGTACCATCACATATTTCAAGTGCTGCATCTAAAAGGAAATGTTTAGGTTGCACTACAAGAGATTACCTGAAACTCCTTATCAGCAGGTCTGTATGTGCAATTTCCATCTAATAGCTTAGAGATCATGGACAGGCTCAAGTGTCGGCGCAGCTGCCTTCACAAATAAATGACAAAATTACTATTATAAAAAAAACATCTAATATCAAAAAATAAGTGAGAAACTTAGATAGAAGAGAAAAAGATTAAAAAGGAAAAAAAAAAACATACTTTCCACGTGTGTTGTCAGGCAGCAGTTGAACTAGTAGGCACATGTTGTGGTGGTCATCTGTCAGATTAGTAAGGGCCAGACAGATTCTGGGAAGCTAAAGAAATGTTTTAATGCAGATTTTAAATCATTATAACAGTGGAAATTAAGGGTCAAATAATACAATATATAGCAATACAAACTATGATTCAGAGGAGCATATGCACTTACCATAGTGTCCCAGTCCCTGATGATGTTGACAATTTTATACTGCAGAGGGTACAGTTCCACGCTGGACTGGAGGATGAGTCGCGTGTCCAGGGCCACCCTCCCAATCACAGTTAACAGCAGCAGCAGCTCATCATCGCTGTACACCCGTGGACAAAGACCCATACAGTAACACAGGTACTGCAAACAAGAAAAAAATAGGAAAAGACAAGTAGTAAATGATCTGAAAGGTCTTATTCACACATGAGAGCTAATTGTTCCTAACTAATGTCTGTTTCCTATTGCATCTCACCTTTAAGATGTTGTTGCAGTTGTGTTCAGGGAAAATGCTCTGTTGCTTGTTATTTGGGGAGCTCTCGCTTTTGATGTAGATGTCCTCCCTACACAAACACAATTTCAATTCAGCTGTATAAAATCAAACAGACAGAAACTGTCAAGTTTTTAAATAAAAGTTGAGCAAAATGAACCAGTGATCCTTCAAACAAGAACGCTACTTACAGCAAATCTCCTTCTGTGAATGGAGGCTGCAAATTCTCAAAAGGGAAGAGAGTAACAAATGCAATTCCCATATTCATCAGGACCAGTGTCACATCAGCCAAACTGGGAACCCACACTTTAAACTGCTGGCTTCCATTCTTTACTGAGGAAGTATGCACACAGAAAAGACACGTGTTGATATGTCAAAACTTCAAGTGAGGAAATACCACTCAAGGGTGGAGAGAGCACTGACCTATCTGATAAGCAGCAGTGCAGGCGATGTCACAGAGGGCCTGTAGTAGCTTTTCAGATACCATCCTCTCATTATGAACTGACATCATCTAACAAGATGAACAAAGAATGACTGCAGACATTAAGACAACAGTCAGAACTACCATGCTGTAAGTGTGTGTGGTGCCTACCTTGAAAAGGAAACGGGTGACCTGAGTAGGACAGGGGGAGTGACAATCATAAGCTTCCTGGAACAATCCAATATTTAGATGCAATTTCAGTTGAGCAGGACTGGACCTGAAAAAAGATGAGTGCAAGTGGAGAGAGAACAATTAGAGGAACTAATAATTCAGTGAAACTAAAAGCCTAAAGTTTTGCTAATGTCTAGTTAAAGCTGAAAACAAAGCAAAAAAAAAAAAAAATAAAAATTACAGTATTAAGTGCTGGATGGAGCTAGAAACAAACTAATGACTTTGCTTTACTGTATGGGGACTTGTAGTTTGTGATGAGGGTAACCCGACAACTTCAATCAAGGGGTACCCAAAATGATTTTTTTTAAATCATTCAATGAATACCCATATCATAGTGTTATCAAGATAACCTCTACATGCAGATGAACAGCTCACCAAAGAAGTGTTTTCTGTGCTGTCCCCTGTGGCTGCACCATGCATTGTCTCAGCTGCAGTGTGTCCTGATTGAAGATCTGGCCAAATTTCTCCAGGTTGAACACAACCTCTCCAGGAGGCACTTCCCTGATTGCATTGGACATCAGCGAATAGCGCTGCAGGAATTCCCTGGGAAACAAAATGCAACAAAATTGGTCTGATATGATCATATCTAATTTTGCTTCCTCGTAGGAATATTTATGTTATTTGGACAATGCTTTGCTTTCTTTCACATGAACAGATGCAGGCAGAAGGTTTGCATGAAGACAACAAACAAACATGGAGTAGAGCAAACATGGCATAGAACTAGTCATTCTGAATAGGAGTCTGACCACCCAAGATGAAACAAGGAGCTAAAGGAGGGTCTTCTTTTGTGACATGGACATGCACAAAAAACATAAATTTAAGCACTTTCATGACACATGCTTTTTTTAAATGTCAATTTTAGAAACTTTCAAGACCTTGAGTTCTTAAATTCATAATCTCAAGGATATGAAGACCTGTAAACAGTGTAGAGAGGGTAGTCTAGGGAAGAGAACCACAAAACAAACCCCAGATGCAGACATTGCAAGAGGATTTTGCCCATGAACCACCATGGGGTAAACAATCAGAGCTGATGCTTGCATCTGCAGATATGTGGCCTCCAATTGACACGGTACAGAAACAATATGGATAACAAGTATTGACTTGAGATTTTGGTCATATTGCATGGCCCTACAATAAAGTATTAGATTACACTTAATTACTATATCCCACTAACAAGGTACAATGTGTCAATGTGTTTCTGCATAACTTACTGTTGTTCAGTGGAGATGCCCTCCTCCTGGTTCTCCTCAGCCTCTTCATATTCAGCTATCCTCAACAGGTCCTCTTTACATGCAGTTAGAAGCTGTGTCTCAATCTCTTTAGCTCTGATAGATAAGAGGAATACAGAGAAGTTAAGTCTTCTTGTATACACCTATTGAAGCTCAAATTCTAAAAATATAATATAAATATAATATATGAAAATTGCTGGATATACTTTTTATTGGTATTTATTTCCTTCAGCATCTGATCAAGGCTGTTCTTGTAGAGGCCTGGCTTTGTGGCAGGTGGCAATGGTTGCTGTGGAAAACACCATTGGTGACATATAAACAGAGACACAGTAGATACAGTTGGTCTTTTAGTTCAGAGTTGATTATCACACATTCAGAACTTAATGAACAATTAAGACAAGCTGTTTGGTGCTTACAGTTTTTAACTGGCTGCTGTGATGTCCAGGTGTACTAGGTTCTGAGAAGGCTCCCTTCTCCGGTGTATCTGGAGGCTTGGTAACACGCTCCATCATCTCCTGCAAGGACAGCAGCTGCTCCTCCTCGCTGCTTTGGGAGCTCTGGGTCAGATCAAAATCTAAGGCAAAGCTCAGGCCTAGGTCCAGTTCCACATCTATGGAATCCTCTTCATTCACCTGCTTGCTTCCCCCTTCACTTGACTGCCTCCTCTCCTCTTCACTTGACTGCCTCTTCCTCCCTTCACTTGACTGCCTCCTCTCCTCTTCATTAGACTGCCTCCTCTCCCCTTCACTTGACTGCCTCTTTCTCCCTTCACTTGACTGCCTCCTCTCGTCTTCATTAGACTGCCTCCTCTCCCCTTCACTTGATTGCCTTCTCCTTCCTTCACTTGATTGCCTCTTTCCCCCTTCACTTGATTTCCTCCTCTCCCCTTCACTTGACTGCCTCCTTCTCTCTTCATTTGACTGCCTCCTCCCCTCTTCACTTGACTGCCTCCCCAGTGATGTAGACCGAGAACAGTGGAATGTAGAAGTTTGTTCAGAGGCAGCCGCATCAGTCTTTAATGTCACTTTTTTTGGAGGGTGAGACACATGTATAGCATTAGATTTAACACTGTCTTCCTTAAGCTGACCAGCTGAAGAAGTGATGGGGCTATTTTTGAGTTCCCTATCTTTAGAGCAGGGGAGCTTTAAATTTTCAAGTTTTACTCGCTCTAAAGCTATAGTTGGCAAAGATACACGTGGGTCACCTGCTGTGTCCGCAGTATCAGGAGAAACTGTTGCTTTGGAGTTCTCAGTTTTGCGACATGAAGATCCAGTAACTGGAGCACTAGAGCTGGGTGCAGAGCTGGATGAACCTTTCTCTAAGGTGGGTGATTTAATCATTCCCCCATCTGTCTTGCACTTTGCAGACTTATGCACAGGGCTGACTATGTATGTCATGGGATCGGGGGTGAAGAGCTCATCTGCATCATCAAAAATTACTACATGTCTTCGTGGACGTTTTTTCCCCCGTTCCGCCATACGGCAACTCAGAGGACCTGAGTTTGACTTTGAGGCTGATTTGGGAGTGCTGCTGTCCTTTCGGCTCTCCTCCACCTTATTATCTTTGCTCAAAGTCTTCAGTGGTATAACAGAGGTACTATGGAGAGTATTACTAGTGTCCTGCTGGGGAACCTCAGGGGATAACAAAGTGCTTGATTTATTCCTTTTATCACTTTCCTCACTTGTTTTGTTCAAACTTTCTTCAACAGGCTTTGAAAATGACTCCTTTATCCTCACAATATCATTACGAGTGGACTTAATGTATGCCTGCTTTGCCCCCACCGATGGTCGTCTTTTTATGCAAGGTTTGGGCGACAGTGATGGACAGGAAGGCTGGGCAGGTTTAAGTGCGGAAGACAGTTCTGAGGATGTTGACTGACCACATGCTGGCTCCAAGCACAGATGGCTATCTGTGGTTTCAGGCGGCAGTTCCAAGACTGATGGCTGCTTCGATAACGATGCTAGTGAAGTGCTGACAGAGTTGCAAACAATAGGTTTTGGTGTCTGTGTTTGGCCAGAGTTTGTACCCTCAAGATACAATTTCTTTGCATTGTTGTCAGAGTCCTCAAACTCCCTGCGCCTCTTCTGTGATGAATAATTCAAGTCCACTGCTGGTGACATAAAAAGACAAACATTTCCTTTTACCAATCATTTAAGTCATTTTTTAAAAATAAAAAATAGTGATGTTATAGAATTTCAAATTAAAGACTGTGTAGATATGTGTCTTGTTTTTTAAATGTGTCTGTTTTTAATGTGTTTCTGTCAAATAAATTAGATTCTCATCACCATTGGCTAAAGAAAATGTGATAGACATGTTTTTATATCCTTAATGTTTTACAAATCAATCATTTATATTAATCAACAGATTAATGGATAATGAAAATAATCATCAGCTGCAGCTCTGAAAAGAAATGGTTAAACAATTTTGACAATTTTGCCAGGTGCAGTGTACTGGTCCACAAGCTTCATATTTGAATTTTATTTTCATTATTCCAATAAGTAGAGAAGAAAAAAAAAAGCAAGAAATCTGTGCATAAATTAAGAAGATTTAAGAGTGATTTACTTTGGCAGTATTACCTGGAATTAGCTTTTCACTTGAAGATGTTTGTTTAAATTGCTGCTCCTGAAAAAGAAAGTGACTTGGTGACCTTGGTGGAAGTAATACATCCCAACCTTAAGGTTGGTTAGAGTTAGAATTGATGTGAGATGGCCAACAGCTATGATGGCATGAACAGCTCAAAATCTTTCACCAAATTCATAAACGAACTATGCAGCATTAGACATAAAACTTTACCTGATAAGGAGCTACAGAACTGCACATGATGGATAAACCTGAGGTACAAATTCTGTCAGAAGACTGTGTACTTCGAGAAGGCTGGTAGCACTGGGGAGAGCTGAGGCTATTATCAGGACTCAGGCATTCTGAGTCTGGAAGGTGCCGTGGGTAAACTTCTTGGGCTGCACTGATGTTGAGTGATGTGGTCACAGGGGGCCTGTGCAGCTGAACAGTAGATACAGGACTCCTCACAATGCTGGATTGAGCCTGACAGTACAAGCCACAAAAAGTCATAAACAAAACACTTAACAAAAACCAGGTTTCACAAATGGCCACATCCAAAAGAACAAAACGATACCTTGTTTGATTCTTGACTTTTTGCTGTTTTACTTCCTGAATAAAACAAAGTGATCATGGGTTCTGGTACTTGATGCCCCCTGATGTGAAAGGATGGGGTGTGGTTGGTTAAATCCTTTCTGTATTGTGGTGTAGCATGGTGATTGACACCCGACTGCAGTTTTTTCAGTGAGTTATCAATGTGAGATTGGTTGACTGGACCAAGTTGTGATGAGCAGAAAGAGCCTGAGTGTTGAGCAGAGTACTGTGGAGGACCCAGTCTGTCCCTCGGCATGTGATGGAGTCTTTGTGCAGGGGTTCCAACATTAGTTGGGCTGCCTAGATTCAACTCTGGTGAATAGATTGGCCCTTCGTTGTGAGGAGATTGCCGAGGTGGACCACATCTGTCCCTGCGGCAAAGTTCAGGGCTTTGAAGTGGCAACACCCTCCTGGGTGGTGGAAGAGAAAGCCGGTTAGGGACCTGCGAAGGCTTCATTGGAGACTCCTGATTAGAAGATGTGAAATGGGGCAGGGAGCGACGCTGGAGAATGAGGTCTTTCACTAAATCACAGAGGAAACATGACAAAACAGTGACATAGTCATGAATTAACAACTAACATTACATTGGTCCTGGAGGTGAAATCACAAGATCTCACAAAGCACAACATTTCAGATTGTGTAACTAGTGGGACAACATCTTGTTTGTGATCAGACAGAAATCAAGTCCTTTCAATGGATGTGTTAAGGTGGGTTGATGCAAGATTAGATCAGCCTGAGGGACACGCTAAACACTACACTGCTGTGGTCGGTTGTTTCACTGATTCAGGTGAGGGCTAGAAAAGATGGCTCTTCTGATGTCACTTGTGCTTGATGTCATATGTTTAAAGCATACAGTGCATTCGGAAAGTGCAATTTAAGAAAATGTGAAAAAATTGAAGGGGACACTTTCAAGAGGCACTATATCAAGACTTACAATACATGAATATACTTTGAAATTCACACAGGGACATTGCTAAGAGCAGTACACTATAGAAACAGGAAGTTACATTGAACTCTTGCCAGGGATATGGGTTCTGTCCAATGTGTTGTCTCACCTTCACCATGATCTGAAATGGTGTAGCATTTTGTGAAATGACATTGTGTTTCCTGAAACGTCCTTTGTACTGAAATGTTTTGTCTATTAAAAAAACTTCTGAGGGCATCTGAGACACAAACTGATTTTAAGCCAATAAGAATATGAATGCATAATGCATATAATGATCTCAATACAGTGACTGATGTGTTTCCATAGCAGAGACTAAACATTTCCACTTGCCACAAATGCACGTCAAATAAAAGTTATTTGTTTGTAATATCTTAATATGTAAATAGACTATACTAACATTTAGTCTTGGCTTACATGACATCATAATTCAGTCCAACTGAACGGCACAAACTACAAACAAAAAAACTTAACATTACAACGTTCATGAAGGTAGGTGTTATAGCAAGGTCCTTGTATTTGTGGTGCATCGAATATAAACAACTTGATATATTCAATAATTGAGAGTTGCTCCCTGCCTTAGCCAGAGTAAGTTGAACCTTACATCATGATGTCAACTTCCCGAAATAGTTATTTTCTGTGAGATAAACTAAATTTGACAACGGAGGACCCACCTTTACTCCTCGGGGAGAAATATTCTCCAGGTGTCCTGCAAAAAAGCCAGAGAGAGGGAACCGGTTTTAAATTTGTCAACCAGACGATATTCAAATCAAAATCAGAATTAGAACCCAATTACATAAAAAACCAAGATGTTACAGAGGCGTCAATTTTATCTCGAGCAGTAGAAAGCAGATACCTGCCTACGTTACGACAATACGAGTCCAGCGGCAGCAAATGTTATGAAGCTCGAGGTTATTTTAAACATGACTGTTCAGCTGTGTCACTTGAACGTCTCAAATATAAACAAACGTCGCTTCAACAATGTCACACAACTACACTAGAGAGTGACAGCAGAGCTTATTCTATCGAGGAGAATAAAAGCTAGGCAGCTAGCAAGGAAACTCACGTTAAGGATGTTTACGTTTGACACCATCGCTCGTGTTATTAGTACTTTAACTTCATCGTACCAGGCTTACTTTCAAAACAAGCATTCACATTGTTGCTCGCAGCTAATGGAGATTTGTATTGTGTTACCTTCAGTGCCTAGACAACTTAGAATAAAAATTAATACTAGCAAGTCATGTTTCAGGAAGTGCTCTTTTAGCTAGCTAGTCGGCTAACGCGCTTGCAACTTAGCAATGGAGAGCAAACAGTCCGGAGGTTTTCTTACCGCGTTTTCCCTTGATTTTCTGTTGCTTTTCTCATTTTGGCGATTTAACGTGCTGTCCATAACCACAGACAGCGGCAATTACCAAATGTGTTAGAGCTCCAAATTTAAAATAGTCTCAATAATTGCACCTTCTCCCGCCTGCCGCTGCGCCGACAAACCTTTCACGCAATGCATTATGGGGCTTGGAGTCCGGCTGCATGTTGAAAAAAAGTCAATGTATTCAGAATAAATATTTCCCACATTGAACAAATTAATTTCAGATTTTGTTCCCTTGAAATTCAAAGAGGGTTAGTAAGCATTTTTAATGCAATGGTAATACTACTTTAATTATACTGTTGATAACTCATGTCTGTCATTACTATTTAGACTCAAAATGGACTAGTCAGGTGAGAAAACAGCCTAGATTTGGTCAGAAAGTAGACAATGCAAGTCAAGTCAATAAAACACAAAGGCATTAGATATGGATACAAGTATATTTATTACATTGAGGTTTTCATGGCACATTTAACCAACAGATGAGTTTAAATTTATTACAGAAGACATAAATTGATATTCCATTCAGACTGTTTACCTAAACTTTCCACTGCTGCCTTACTTTGAGACCAGATCTAGGTATTTACTGTAGGAAAAGGAGCTGGAGGTACATAATACTATGACATCACAAGGCCAAGACAGAAAAAAGCTGATCAAAGAGTGTAACAAAGATATTCAATTTAGATTTAAATTAAAACTTTGATGTTTTATCTTAAGTTAATTATCCTTCACAGTGATATTGTGAACCTAGCAGACTATAATCCCAATAATAGATTTATCATTTATGCAGTCTGATACTAATTGCAAAGTATGTGTGTGGCTCCCTTCAGATTGGTTGAACATGGTGAAACACAAAAATGCAAATTGTCAGATACAACACGAACAGCAACATATCACAAAGACACTGCACAAACACCATTCTTAGGGAGAGGCAATAATAGAAAAGGACTGTTTATCAGTCCTAACTGTCCCATCTTGCTCTCAAGAGATTGTAAAATTGTACCCGTTTACAAGTGGAATGGCTTAATTTGTTGTGTATCAATTGCAGTGGTCCCTTTTATGTTAACAAGTATCTTACAAAATCTAAAAATGCCCAGTGTGTGTAAAAATAATTAAAGATTCAAGTCTGTTTTAAGTTAAATCACAATAGAGTACAATATGCGTAACTCATTCAAAAAATAATAATGATATCCAGGTCATCACATAGGTTTACCGTCCTCATTACCACCGTCAGTGCATTTGAGAAACAGCGTCTCATATTGTGAATGTGTACTCAAGTGAATACGAACTTAGTCTTAGACTTTTGAGTTCCACTATAGTTTTACAGTATAAATTTAAGAAACAAAGACTTCTGTGTTTCTCAAAATATGTTTATATCCATCTTAAAGTGGCAATGTTTTGAAAGGACTATTACTTGTAATATATTAATGTTAACCATTTTAGCAAAAATTATTTACAATCTCTTGAGAAGTACGACTATCTATCAAACATATCTTAACCATTCACCATCTGCTACCCCTCCACTGTAAGAGGAGTTAGGTTGCCTTTCAACAGTATACTATAAATTAGGTTTGGGAAAAACACCAATCTGAGGCCAGTTATCTGGTTCAACCTATACCATCATACACAGAGAGGGCTATTCTATCACTTTACTTCTTGGCCTTTCCCTGAGCAGCCACAGCCTCCATAGCTTTGCGTACAGTCTCCTCATCTCCCAGGAACTGCATTGGCTTCACAGGTTTCAGATTTTTGTCGAGCTCATAGAGGATAGGGATGCCAGTTGGCAGGTTCAGTTCCATGATGGCCTCATCTGACATACCTGCAGGTGGAAGCACATACAAACAGAACAGCCACATGATAAAATAAGTGAATTTACAGGTTACTGCAAACCATGCTATTTATATCACTTCCTTTTCTTAAATTAGACAATTACTAAAACTAAGAGACAAACATTGTGACAGAGCAAAGAGATCAAGCAAAATTAAATGCATGTCTGTATCATCTGAAACAATGTCAGAAATGCAATTTAAAAAAGTAAATTAAAAAAAGTTCCATTCCCTAGATTACATTATATATGATATACAATATGATATAATTCACTGCACACTAGTCTTTATATGGGTTCATTCTCAATTAAATTAGGTAAATCCCTACCATTATTATAAACATTTAAATACTGAAGTAAAAGAATTGTATTTGGAGTTAAGCTGAGCTATAAAAGGGCATACCTGTGGCTTAGCAGTCATCATGAACCACTACACAACTACACTCTCCAGTTCAAATCCAGCTGTGGTCCTCAGCATCTTCATCTCCCTCATTCTCTGTCACCTCTTTCTATTATCACAATCTAATGAAGGCTTTAAAAATAAACAAAAACAAAAAAAACTAAAAAACAAAAAACAAAAACTGAATAGCTATTGAAAAAGCAGCACTCCATCATCTGCTGTGATGAGAATCAAACATTGCCACCCACCTTCCAGGTGCTTGACAATTCCCCTCAGACTGTTTCCATGGGCAGCAATGAGCACCCTCTTCCCCTGTTTGATTTGAGGGGCAATCTCCTCATTCCAGAAAGGCAGTGCCCGTGCGATGGTGTCCTTAAGGCTCTCGCAGGAAGGAAGCTGCTCCTCAGTCAGGTCTGAATAGCGACGATCCTGAAGGGAAGAAAATCACTATGTAAGATAGACCAGACATAACAGACCAGAATAAATATAACAGAGATGTTGGATCTCTTTAATTTTCTTATTTAGAAAGTTATTGTACACTAATTTGTGATCATAGAGGCCCTGCTGCAAGCTAAACGTTTGTGTGATTCTTAATTTCAATAAATGCTTAAATGTGAGATGTATTTGAGTGAAAAGTAAAGTTGTCCATGAGACCTTGTGCAGACAGCGAACAGGGTCAATCTTAATTAAAACGGGGTCTGTTTATTGTCATTTGCAGGCATTAAAGAATCAAATACTTTAGTGTGATTCTTCTGAGAACACAATTTGTTTGTGATCCCTTATTGGCTTCATTTTGATATCCTCTACTGGCCAGTTTAGGGTTATTAAGCCTTAAAGTCTGACTGTCAGACATGATCAGTATGTTTCTCCCTTGACTGAACTTTGAACTTGAACCTTGCAGATCTCATTCTTACCAGTCATATATTAACTCACCTTGAACATACTATTAGGTAACAGTACTAGCAAAAAGTAAGGGACCTCATCTCTAGTCTGAATGTCAGATTTCATTTGCATGAAATATTGTTGTATGTGTAAAACATTCAAACTGACCCTGCAACAGACAAAAAGACAGAGGAGTGACCTTAAATCCTCAGTTTTCACTCTTAAGATTCCAGTCATTTCTGCTGATTTCATTCAAAGATCTATTGTAGACCTGCCTTCCCCTTTGTCATTCCTATGTGGATCAACTTGGTCAATAGGTAGAAAATAATTTATTTCCATACAGGCCGACAAAGCTCCTTGGGTGTATGAATGCACTGTTGATATCATATCTTACCTTGCTAATTATAGTGTAGAAGTCATGGTCTGGGCCCATGGGGGGAGGAGGAATATCAAACGAGCGCCTCCAGATCTTCACCTGAGCCTCTCCGTGCTTGGCGGCCGTCTCTGCCTTGTTCAGCCCAGTTAGGCCTCCATAGTGGCGCTCATTGAGCCGCCAGGTCCGATGCACTGGCACCCACATCTGGTCAATACCGTCCAGGACGAGCCACAATGTCCGAATGGCCCTCTTCAGCACGGAGGTATAGCAGATGTCAAACTGGAAATCAGCATCTGTTAGAAAGAGAGACACACAGGAGGAGTTCAATGCATTTTGACTGCAACTGTTACAATATAAATCCACTTACTGTGACTGTGTCTTTCAGCATTAGTAAATTCTTTCTCAATGCCTTCTGGGAACAAACATGTAGCATTGCATTTAGCGCTGCTGCTAATATTATTATCACTTTCAAGTTTGGTTTATTATTATTTTCATGATTTATCGATTCATTGCTTGCCCAAGGCAACTTCATTAATCTTTCTGCAGCATGTTTTGCCTGACTAACAGTCCAAAACCTGATGGCATTCAATTTTCTATGAGAAGCTAGAACCGGGGAATGTTTGTAATTTTCTGCTTGCTAATGAGTGAAAGATTGAATCTTAATCAAAATAGTTACTGCGTAACTTTCTGTCAATTTACAAATTGGTAAACTAATGCATGCAGCTCTAGAAACAATGCAGCCTGGTTTATTGAGGCTACTGGCAGGAGAGGGTCCACGTTGTATTTCACTTCTGTGGTGCCTAAATAAAAACAAGCCAGATGGGTGATGAACATTCAACATGATGGTCCCATAAAAATGCAAGTGGTTTGGTTAGATTGCCGCATATATACACTTTCTATTGGATAACCTGGCTACATGCCTGCCACGAGTGACTGGTGCAACAGAGAACTCACAGGAAGGCATCACCACTGCATGTTTGCACACCCTCCTCATACTGCTGACACGCTCAGGGGCGGTCTGTGGTCTGATGCAGGGGCGATTATGCAATCGTAGCCGTGCACAGGAATCTACAGACATATTACAGTGGATGGTCCGAGGAAACGAGTCGACTGCTCCTCACCTTTCAGGGCCTGTCCACCTCTCTTTGCCTCCTTCTCCCCGGTTTCGCTCAAATCAGCGTCAAACCAGCCGCAGAAGCGATTCTCCTGGTTCCAGTTGCTCTCACCGTGGCGAATCAGCACCAATTTGTACGCAGCCATGGTTTGTATCGACTGTATGAATAAAATGCAGCTAGTTTTTAAAGATGGATGCTGGTGATGTTGAACTGACAACTTCTCCAATCCAGATAAGCAGAAAGGTCCACTCGCTACTGTCAAACTGTGAGGACTTTATAGCGTGGATTGGTTAGTCCCACATTTCCTGGTTGTTACATCCAATGAGATTCCGTTGAAGTACGTCATTTTTTTTAAAATCTCTCCTCCAATGACAGCGGTGGGCGTCAGTGACGGGGGCTGTTCTTGACCTTCATCCTGTGTATTGTACTTTATTGACATCCATTGTCTCTATTCATGTTCATGTGACAGAAGAATGGAAGTGAGAAATTAGAAATTAATATTAAAGTAACTACCTAATTGAAATTAAAATAAAGCAGTTAACAGGGGTTTTAAACATTAATTTATTTATTCCATTATGACCCTTCGAGGATGTAAATATAATATGAACATAGTTACAAGTTTAAAAAGACAAAAGAAAAATAGACAGGATCCTCCCCAGGGTCTTTCAATCCTTTGGTCATGAGACATCATCGATAAAACAAAGGTATTTGGGTATGATTTTGTTGTAGAGGACTTTTCTAACGGAATCTTTTCCCTTTGTGTCCTTATACAGCTTAAACAGCATTATATAAACTATTACATATATATTATTTACATATAACTGTTAAACATACTGGAGCACAGTACCTATAATAAAACTAGTTACATAACGTGTTTTTACACTCAGTGTTAAACATGAAGAGTCAAATAAATGTTTTTGTTTATTTGGCCACCCACTGGATCAATTAAATAATTGTTTACACTCAGCCATTGATTGAATGATTAGGTTTACATGGGATCACTGTACCTGGACATCTGCCAAATGATGGGCAACAAAATTTAAACATGTGAGAATTTGCAGACAGAGCCAGAAAGACTCTCAGAGGAATTCTTTGTGATTTCATAACTGTGGATATCCTGTTTTTCTTTTATAATTCATAAAAGCTCCTGTAGGTGTCATTTTTCTTTTACATGCTATGAACATTCTACTGGGTTGGTTATCCAGTGTCAAATGGGTTTTAAGGTGTTCATTCACACCTAACTAGCTGTTTGAGTAACTTTGACCCATCTGCTCGTTCATTATTTCTCCTCTTCAGTCATTGTCATTATGCCTGGATTCCCATAACACACAGTGACTGTAACAGTAACCTGCTAATTCTGGCCACCACAAACTTAACATTGCTATGAAATAAAACAGTCAATTATATTACTTGGCAGCAAACAGTTAGGTAACAAGAGAAAAATGCCAACATGCGTGATCATTAAGTAATGTAATATCCTTGTCGGTTGCCTTAACTACTAAATTGCCAATTAATCATAATATCTAATTAAAATGTCATATTCTCACGATGGCTGTCTACATTATTGTTGTGCATCAACACGCTTATTAAACACCTTTCACTGATTTTTTATTTTTACGTTTTGAGTCGTGAACTGAACAAATCAACATGTCCGTGAGTGACGTCGTTCACTCTGCGCTCACGCACCACATGGTGGCGGTAACGCGCCAAAAAGGCCAACAACCACGACGTCAGAGGATAAAGGACTGTGTGTTACTGTGGCAACCGAGGATTTACGGCAGCTGCAGGTAGTAATCATGGATGTGGTGTTGACAAAACAAACAAAGCTGCTTCTTGCTGCTGCTGAATTCACTTCGTGTTGGTACTAACAGAGAAAATCTCACATTTTATGCAAGTTGTGTCAGTCAGGTCTGAAAGAGCAGCTCTGAATATATTTGATGGGGTCAATGCATGTTAATGAGCAGGAATGGAAAATACACAATGTGCAATGCTAATTTACATCCATAGTCCATAGGCAGGTATTAAAACATAAAACATTCTAATTCACAATGCAATACTACAAATACAAAGTGCATGCAGTGTATTGTATATTATGTACATTTGCATTCATACATAATAATTTGTTTTGTCAGAAAAAATAAAAAATTCCATTAAAAGCACATTTACAGTGGCCTCTTTTAGTATTGTGGATTTGCATGATTATGGGAAATTATTACACAACAAAGACAATAATATGAATATAATATAAAGTATTTATAATATATAAGATATTATTTCATTTATTAAGGCAATGAGACAGGAAATAAACCACTGCATGGGTTTTATGTAATTTAGCAATTGAGGTAATTTCAGTCACTATGGGTTGATTCAAATGAATAATTCAGCATTGTGGGTTAAATACAAAACCCAGTTCATTCAACCCAGATTCAAGGGTTAAGGTTAGGTTATTTTTTGTCTTACAACAACAGTGAGGTGTTACAGAGAGGAGTTGTGCTCCTGAGTCTGAACACTATGGGAAAAGTGTTGCTTCATTTCAAAACCATGTGAGCTATTATCAGGAGCTCCATGATCCACATTTGGAAAGAATGTTTGTTTTAGCTCCCAGTGTGTGTCTGCTTATGCTGCACTACAGATGCAATGTTCATAAAAGTGTTTTCCTTTTTGAGAGCACCTCACCTTGGATTTTAGTCATGGGAATTATTCATTACTTCTATTTCCCTCTTTCAAATAATGTTTTAGT
Organism: Rachycentron canadum; assembly: GCA_038496675.1. Classification (NCBI taxonomy): domain Eukaryota; kingdom Metazoa; phylum Chordata; class Actinopteri; order Carangiformes; family Rachycentridae; genus Rachycentron; species Rachycentron canadum. The sequence goes on along the minus strand of CM076659.1, from coordinate 10,599,906 downwards.
GAAGGAAAAATTACAGGTGATTAATGATGGAGGTGTTGCTAACGTAAGTTGAAAGTCCATGTCAAGAATCATAAAATGTCAGACAGGAAATGAATGAATTCATCCACCCAGTGACCAAAACCCATTCCCCTGTTTCCCTCTAGTTTTCACAGACTCATTCACTCTGTAACACACTTAACATCTTGGCTAAGGATTGGCAGAATGATGGAGGCTGTGGTATTTTCAAGGCTTTATAAATAGCTATCATCATTTCTCACCACTGGCTGCCATTGCTTTCACACAACACATGAACACTGTGCCCATTCAGAAGTATCGTCTAGGCAAATGGTGCTGGAACAGATGTGGAATCAGTAATCCCAGTCACCATGTTAGGAAACTATAAACCAGTGATTGTCAGAGGCAACTTACAGGGCTTGCATGCCTGGAACACTACTGATGTATGGCTTTACACAAACAGAAAATGTCAATCTCAAATTCCTATTTACATAAGGTATTTTTGCACATCTTCCCCTTTCACTTCTTCTCTTTCCCCCATACACATTCACTTGTTCTGTCAGTCTCCATCTGTTTTCCCTACCCCTCTTTCCCTCTCCTTTGCAGTGGAATGTGCATCTCAGCAGTATCTGATGAAAGTGTGGTTAACAGGGTGCTGCTGTGCAAGTCTGTCTGTGTTTTCATGTTTCATTTGCATACATGTAACCTCCCAAATGAGATGTGAGACAAGAATTGTCAGCAGGAAAAGAGTCAGACACACCAGAGAAGGATAGGGCACTTCCTCTGGGAATTACCCACACAAATTCTGGGTGGATAATTTCCAGTGGAAGTGCTCTGCCCTAAGAAAGACTGAGCTCTTCCAGTCTTGGAATACGGCTGAGTGGACTCTAATCGACCAAGTATATGCACCTGGTTCAGTAAAGTCAGTGTAACACCAGGCTCTGGTCTGAGAGAAAGTCTTGTGGAAGCAAAGTTACTAAGATGAAAGTCAAGAGTGTGCTTATTAAAAGTGAGTGGTATAGTTTTTTAAGTGTGGATATGTTTTTAAACATTAACAATTCCTGATTGGAGACAAGATCGACAGAATGTACTGCAAGCTCAGTTGAAGCTGATTAAGTCTCAGTAAGTCTTTTTGAGCAAAATCCACTTGTGCTTCTTTGGTATTTCCTTGTTTGACTTTGGTGGAGGAATAGAAATGCAAAGTCAAATTCTTGTACAAAAAAAATCCTATAAGTTTCAAAATGACACATTTGATTTGATGGCTTGATTTCTTGACAGCCAGTATGGACAAAAGGAACAGGAAACCTTTCCAATGTACATTTTGTAGTGTTAGTCTTGTTGTAAGATAACTTGAGAAAAGGTGAACCTCTCTTTTTTGAGAATATTTCTACAAGTGTGTTCTGTCTGTTGTCTATGAATAATAATACAATTGAAAAAGATAAATCAAGCAACAAAGTGGAATATGATAGAAGTTTTGTACATGTTATTTTAGCAAGAAAACCTGAACTGATTTCCATTGAGGGCGACTGTCTGGCCCTGCAAAAAAGATTTGAACATGTCTTCCATACCAGCTCCATTGGTGTTGTTCTGCAGTTCATGCTGTGTTCGCCACATCATTATGTTGTAACACAGAACTTGTCTACTGAGAAGGACAAAAAAAAAAGTTCTCTTTTGTAATCTCACCCATCATACAGGAATGAGTCATGTCATTGTTGTCCCTTTTTTTAGTCTGGGAACTTTGTGTCAGTTTTTCAAATTATTCACATCAGTCCATGGCAACCTTATGCATAATGTGCTTTCAGGGAGGGCCAGAGGCTTATGGTGACTATTGGGCGGTTGGTCTCTTGCAGACCGGTGGGAGCTCACATACAGGAAATGTCCCTTTGGTTGAGATGTAAATATCACACAGTTGGCACTCCAGAGAACCACCTGGCTCTATACCTCTTTATACCAAGTTGTCTAAGTCTTCTTTACTGTCTGTGTAGCTGGAAAACATAGCAACTTCACTTTTGTGCTATCTACACCCTTTCAGTTGTGTTTGGAGGCAACATGAGATCCCAATGTTGATGTTGATACCTGCAAAGGTTCCTTATTTGGACATAGATATTTAAGGATTAAATGTGAAATGGACAAATGTATAAAATCTGAGCAGACCTGACATCTATAAACTCTGGTCAATATAATAAGGAATCTGTTAAATGGAAAACCCAAAAAGACCTTCAGGTTAAATGTGGTGAATGCAGGCCTATTAGTCAGCACATGCTATAGCTGTGACTCTTCCAAAACTTAAATGTTTCTCTGTGGTTACTTTCAATATCAAATTGAGCCTTGGATTCAGTGTTTTGTTTATGCAGCACATAAGAGTGTTGAGTACTGTCTCCATTTGATTGTATACAGCTGTGTGTTTCTGTAGTCAGACACGTGGACAGGACAACACTTCAGAGGGGGAGAGGGTGAATAGTAGGGTGGACGTAGGGGTGAATCCTTTCCTCCTTTAGAAGTGCTAGATTTATACCCTGGGGCTGCAGCTGGTTAACATTAACCCTTCTACTCCTGTGACTCTGGGCACAGGTGTCACCTTGCACTCAACACATACATGTTAAGCATAATTTAACATGGAAAAACTAACTAAATCAAATACTTGACTAAACATTTGGCAATGAATTTTATAGTTTCTCTGCTTAAAGTGATTTGTCTCTATCTTTAAATGGTCCCATTTGTAGGGTTACTTTATCATGAAAAGAGGAAAAGCTATTTTTCCTGTTCTTTTTCTCCATATATCACTTCCCTTTTATATTAGTTCAAGTTGTTGCATTTCTTCTGCTTTTAAATCCTTAATTCTCTGCATTTATGTTCCTTGTGCCTTGATCCTGAATCTTGAATGTGAATCTGGAGCTGTGACAATGTGACACTGTATCCCCAATGATCTTTTCCAAGAATAACTCATCAGATTAAACTGGAAGTGTACAAGAAGCAAGCAATGCCCCAAAAAGGAAAAGTGTGTTTATGTGTGTGTTCTGTAATCTGAAATCTTTCTCACCACATTCCTGCCCCATGCCAGCAACAAGTGTGCAAAGCATAAATCCAAATTTTTTAGAGAATTACACAGTCACACATGGCAATGGTACTTTCTTGCTGACTGTATTAAGGCAACCAAATAAAGTTGTCACTGCGTGGCTTTGGGTGCTGGTAAAAGGAACTTGTCTGCAGTACGTTCTTAACAAGAACTGCATGCGGACTGGAATAGATGAGACATTGAATCATCCTCCACTGCTTGGCTTTGTTTTCATTGGCTGAACATTAGACCACCTCCAGAACCCCAACAGACTGTTCCGGTAAGAACAAGCCTCTTCTGAGATTATTACACACACATAAAACACACACACTCACATGTTATGTTTCCAAAAGTAGGATAACTCCCATGCAACACATCATACTGCACATGCAAACACACTGCCTGTGCAGTGACTCTCATTGTCTGTTCGAGACACAGATAGTTTAAAGGATCTGTGTCTTTCATGTGGTTTAGTGGCATAGCATATAAATGATCTCTGCTAATTGGCCCAGGCTTTTATCTCCCAACAGGAAGTTCCTGAGGACTTCTGTCGCTGGCCTCTCTAAATCTGCGTTTCATTTGGAAAAAGCCACCAGTTTGTGCACATAGGCCAGCTCTTTCTCTAGATTTAACAAAAGCATTTTACAAACATTTTTTTCTCCAGGCTATTGTCTAAACATGTCCATGAACAAAATGATTATAACCAAAGAAACACCTCACTGGGTTTTGGTCTTTATTTCTGCTGTTTTTGTTTTTTGGCTTTACATAATGAACACTGAGGGAATATTTTTTGTTCTGCACACATAGCACCAATAACATCCATATTGTTGGGTTGTTGTTGTCACGACCTGTTGAGTACAGCACTCTGACAGAAACCACTAATAAAACTGTATGCAATGTTTGAGTCAGACAAAACAAAAACAGAGCTTATCAAAAGGATAGCTGCAAGTGTTTTAGTCCATCACGCTGCAGTAACTGTTCAGTAAAGTGTGCTGTCATACAAAAACATTTAAATGCATAAAAATATATACTTTAAAAAGAAAATGAAAATAATCCCTTATAAAACAATGGTACTAATCCTATGAGAGGTTTTAAATGGATAGTTAGCTCATACCTAGTCAAATCTACAAAACATTTGTTAAGGCATTTTACTGTAAACGTATTGCATAACAACTATAAGAAGTCCCTGAAGGACTATTATATCAATTATTTATAGGGGGAAATGACATTAAATTATTTGACAAAAATTATCATAAACTTAACTTTGCCTTTTCTAGACGTTTCCAGTCCTGGGTGGCGACAGGCTTCTGGGATGTTTTCATGTCAGCAACCCTTGAATAACTGTAAGGCCACATAGGGATTTTGACGATTCTGCCTCATCACCAAGGCAGAGAGTTTGGTGTGGAGAGACAAAAGAGATAAACCTGTGATTAGAGTAGCTGTTGAGTTAAATTACAGTGAAGTTAACTATTCCTCATCTTGCTGTGGACCCCCCCCCCTCCTCTCGCTATCACCCCAACCATCAGTCCCATCAGATGACCGTCAGCTCGCCCCTACACTTCCTGCACGCCCCATAAATAACCGACAGGAGGTAAGTTAGGCAGCACAGGCAGGCGAACACGGCGGCCGTCAGGTAGACCTTGTACAGACAGCGGTGCTTGTACTGCTCCAGGTTGCAGAACGCGGTGCGATCCGTCTTGAAGATCATGACACCTATGGCCGGCAGGTAGAGCACGGCGGCGGCCACGTCGTGCGCCAGGTTGGTGAACAACCAGCGCTCCCCGCCCAGCAGCGGGACGAGGTCCTGCTTGTCCAGAAGGGTGAGGAAGAAAAGGGCGAGGGTGAGGAGCCAGAAGAGGACAGCGACGAATAGGACGAAGTGGACGAACCCATCGTATTTGTTTGCGGCGATTGTGACCCACAGGCCGGCTCCGAAAACAATCTGCAGGATCCGGGTGATTCCCAAAAAACTCTTGAGGAACTTCAGGATATTCTCCCTCACCTGCGGCTGGGGAGGTTGGGGTGGCATCTCTCGCCTCCTCCGGTCACTCTCGGCTCCTTTTTTCCCCGAACAGGGCGGGTGCTTTCTGCCAGCTGCAAACAGCTGGGGAAAAGATGAGGAGAAAGTGGAAATAACGGGGTAGAAGGGCGGATTTGTGGTCTAACAATGAAGCCAAAAGTGGACAAGTACAGGCATTTAAAAAAAACGAACTCTCTGTTCTTTCCACAGCCCCGGGGTTTTGAAATGAAAACCCTTCTTGAAAGTTTCGTCTTTTCCGTTTCCTCTGTTGAGTCTGTGCTGGGGGATGGATTGAGAAGGGGCGGCCTGTAATTCAAAGCCTGCTCCTCCTCCGTTGGACGGCTGGGTTCAACCATGTCCGCTCATCTGCTCTAATTCCCAACGGGCCAGTTTCCTCTGGGGTGTGTCACCTTCCTCATCTTTCTTCTAAAGAAGTGGCACAGTAGACATTAAAAAGCAGAAGTGAAATAATTGAATAAAGGCCACGAGACAAAACTCTCTGCCACATTTACGCCGCATTTTTATTCGTTTCATTTATTTAAGCCACATTTGTAATATTTTCTCCCCACTCCACTGGAAAACAAAACACAACAAAGACACAGTGTGAGACGGTGTAATATAATATAAGGTCTGTTCATATAGTCTAGCCCCTTGGTTTGCGTCATCCTGTTTGCGCAGGATGCTCACATGTTGCTCGCCTCACACATAAATGACAGATGCGTCTAGTTGCAGCCAGGCTCATTGACGTCAATAGATTTCAGCGCACACGCCCTACGTGGCCAGGGGGTGGCACCGTCCCCGCCCCCCTTCACGCCCCTCCATCCCTCTCCACAGCTGCGATTGGTGGAAATAAAGCCGTCTCCTTTGGATGAGGGAGGGGACAGCAGACATCTCTGTCCCTATTGGTCACTCCACGATCCTTGATTTATGATCGACAGTCGGCCCAAGGACAGAAAAGCATTGCAGGTGAAACTGGGTAAACAACCGCGCGTCTGCATTTCGGCTTTGTGACAGTTGTTTTATCGGGAAGGAGCAGCGATGCGATAGGAGCCGAGTGCGGTGGACACAACGGCCGATCCTCCGGTAAGCAGCTGTCCTTTCGTTGTCTTCACATGACTCTCATGGGATTCCTGTTTACTGCTTTTTACCCACAGCCCAATGACACCCAGCACAGAGTACACACAGCAGCAAGTTGTTCAATAATTGCATTGCATTTCAGCCACGAACGTTAGCACCAGAGGATTATATAATATATATATATATATATATATATATATATATTTCTTCACAGTTTTGCAAGGGAACCGGTTTTGTGCACAAGTAAACCGTTACTGTTTGTTTTGCAAACACCACACTGTTATAATACCAGTGGGAGGGAGTACAGCCTGTGACGCTTCCTTAATGTTAACCTACCTTTAATGCAAATAAATAGGACAGTAAATGCGTATCTGTCTGTTGATGCATACTTATGATATGCAAAAATAAAAACACCCCACTCCGTGTTTGTGTGCTACATGCATATGCATGCATAGGCCTGTGCTGTAAAAAAGATATTGCACATGGTATTGAATATATTCACATCGCAGTGGGATCCATCACAGTCTCAGAGCAGTTCAGTACAGGACTAAATAGTTCCAGTAAAATGAGCAAAGTCAGATATTTAGGCTTCAGTGGGAGGGAGAGCTTGCAGAATAAAGCTTAACTAAAAGCAAATACGAACCCTGGCCATAGGTTTGACACAATGATCCTAACTCCTGATTTTATCAGAGGTTGGAATTTCTATCAGTGCAAACTCCATCTGTGAGATGATGTGCTGTTGAAAGCTCTGGAGGATGTCAGTAAGTGGACTTAGTGGATTATTTTTGGCCAACTAAAACAAAGTCTGTGGGACGGCTGCTGACCCACATGCATCATGACGTTGGCCACTCAGCTAATACCTGTTTGTTTTCCACAAAGCATACGTGAGAAAAAAGAGATAAATTTACCATCTGCAGTTTAATGGGCTTTAAAGCGCAGCTCATCACCCACTTCTTAAGGCAGGATTAAAGAATCAGAGAATCAGCAGACCTGCAGCTGACTGGCAGGGTTTCACTGTGACAGGTGTCCATAGGTGTTGTGACGTAGCCTGTCTGTGCTGTACATTATGCTCTATGTTGTGTTCTGTTGTTGTTTTTGTCAGTCAAATGTCAATGTTATTTCACTTTGTGAATAGGTCAAAATGATCTGAAACTCTTGCGTCCCTCTCCACAGAGCAGAGCCGTTGTCTGGCAACTTTTCTCGTGTTTCTCGGGATGGATACTGGACCCGCCTCCCCTCCTTCCTCCAAGGTGGTGGGCCCTTCCTCACTGTGGCGGCTGGCTGAGAGGAGGAGTAGAAAGGCTGGCTCAGGAAACATTTTCAGTGACGTGAACCTGTGGCAGCTCCAGAGACTGTTCAGGGCAGCAGGGGACCAGGATGCGGAGCAGAGGGCCCAGCTGGTTTGGGGCCATGGAGATGAAGCTGAACTAGCTCAGGCCTTAATTGGACTCAGGGCCCGGAGTCACCGGAGAGGGCTGAGGACTAACGGGAGAGATGCTCTGGGGTCACACTGGCTACGTGCCTTCAATCACCTCAGGTAGAAACACTGCTAACCTGAATAGATTTCATGCACAATATTCAACATTATACCTTTGTTTTCACTTTTTATATTATTCCAACAAAACCATTATTATTGTTCAGGATTGGGGAGAGCTCGCCGAGAAGCCAGGGAAAGGATGTTGGAGAGGAGAATGGTTCTGAGGCAGGAGCACACAGCAGCCCAGAGCCTCGCCGACACGCCACTGTAGGAACCACAGGAAGAAATACAGGGGCCACAGTGGTACAAACTGAGGGCCACACCCCTCCAGGGATATCTGAGAGACCAGTTAGAGTTGGCTCGGGATTGAGGAGAGGAGGGGAGAGTGATCCAGAGAGATACCTCCACCGAATACTCCACTGATCAACTGGCCTGTACTTAAACATCTTGGTCTCAACCTGAATGCTGTCCTGATGTATTCAGATGAATTAAGCTCTGTAAAGAGCAATATGGATACAGATCAGCAGTCAAGCTGTATTGCAGGTTGAAAGAAAGAATAATTTCTCAAAATGCCATAAAGTCCGACCGTTAAATTGCACAGATCAAGCAGCACTGTACTGATACTTGTTGTAAACACATCACCACCTACATGCAAGCAGCATGAACCTCTAACTGGCTCCTGGTATTGCACAACTTTATACTGTGGTTGCCGTCACACAAACATGCAAATGTGTAATCGTGTTTTTTTTTGCTTTTTTTTTGTTTTAAAAGTGTTCCTATCTTCATTTAACCTGGTGTTTATCAGACTATACTGATATTAAATTGTATGGCCACACTGTGGATATATACTGAGAACTATTTGTATGCATGTCTAGCACCACACACAAAGCCATATATGTAGATATACATGAATGAGATCATATACTGTAGCTTGTTCACGTCTTGATTGTGTATTCACACTAATTGAAAGTGTTGGTCTCCATTCGGTGTCAGCTGATCAACTCTGCCAAGTTTAACTGACACTCACTGTTCAGGGAAAGAAGAACTTGAAATAAAATGGTTGTAAAATGTATGTGTTAACAGTGTGACAACCCTCTGTGCCTGTGAACAACTTTGTCACCCACCCTGTCAGATGGTTGGAAAGTTTAAAGCTTTTTGATAAAACTATTTAATGTTTCATTTTTAGTTTTATGGTAATAAAGAAGTAAGTCTTTGTATTGTTTGTCAGTTTTCCTGTTTTATTTTATACAGTCAAAACAACACAATGACAGGGTTAGTAAATCTTTTTGTGACTCAGATTAGTTGACTACTGTATGTTTTTGTGACTATATATCTATCTTAATTAGTCATGTTCACACTGACTGAACTTAAGACAATCAGTTGTTTTTGCATTTTCACTTCATACACATGCAGTTTACACACATTCACAACATGGAGCTCCAGTCACTGTTAATCACTGCACAGCTTACTGGACCAAATGGGTGTTAAGTGCCTCACTCAAGTGCACTATTTCAGCAGTTTTGAATGATGATCATGAATAGAAGTGCATTACACTTCACTTCCAGCTGCTCTGATCATATAAATTAACTTAAGAGAGCCATTTGCTCTCCATGTGTACCCATACATCTTCTCACGTAAACATACACTGAGAAATTACACTTAGTAAGAAAATGAAAGAAAACAGGCTTGTAACATCCAGTAGTTATGTCAGTCAACTGCCTCCCTCCAGTGGTTATAAGTATGTATGAGGCCATCATTACATACAACTATAGTCACTAGATGGCACTAAAGGTTTTGTTTTGGAAGAGAAAACCACTACAATGAGTCAGTAAATGATTTATTCTCATCATGCATGGCACAGATTTTCCCACAGAAAACTTTAAAATTCAGAATGTGTGACTTTGAGCATAAAGGACAGACTCATTTGAACAGACAGATAGTTAATCTTATTGACCTTAGCTCTTTGTGTTTAACTTGTCCTTTTCTGCCAGGTTTACCAAATTACCTGATTATGCGGTGATGACTATCATCTCTAATGCAAACATCCAAACCCTCAGGCAGTGTCACACAGGGTGCTATATTAAATTGAATAGATGTGCTGTGCTAGTGTCAGAGGTCTTTCTGGTTTATTTAAACAAAGGTCTAAAAGGATAACTGATGTGTAAATTCAACATAAATGTTACTTTATCCATTCTTCAATCCAGGCAGGTGCCTGGGAAGCCAGGCACTGCTGAGTACATCAGGATATACAGAAAGGACTTTATCTTCCACATTTAAAGTTGGATATCTGGACCAGCGATGCCCTGCACCCACCAGATGTCCTCTTCCCCATCAGTGTCCTCCAGGTCCTCCTCAGTGATGCCAAGAGATTGAGAGGTCAACGTGGAGATAAAATCTTATCGGTAATATCCTGGATCTACTCAGTTGAGCCTGGCCAGTGTAACAGCAAACTGAGTCATCTGTAGCACAGCTTTACACGATACTGAAATCTCAGCTGACTCTGTCAATATAGAGAAAGCAGCAGATTGACTTTGAGGTAATCCTTACTCTGCTGAGCTTCTCACCTTGTTCCTGTGTTCTGTGCAGTGAGGTTCCTTTAACACAAGGAACCTCTCTGCACAGAAAACCTAATTTTAGTGCCTATATGCTGTAGGTTATTACAACTGTTCATTCAAACCATAAATCCTATGACTATAGATGAGATGTGCAAAGGTGATCCAGGAATAATATATCTGCAGCTAGATTTAGTGGTTTGCCTTGTTCCACAGCTCACTCTCCACAATTATGAGGAGAGGTACTCTGAGGTACCTCAGAGTATGAATACTCTGAGTATGAATACTCTGAGGTATTCATACTTTACCAAATTAAGATTTACATTCTTATAATCCAATGTAATGAAAAACTGTGACTGTCATCATATTTCAAATGTGTATGAGTGGTTAGCAGTTAATCCAAAAGGTTATTTTCCTGCTAGACATTCAACAAATTCCTTAAAAAACAAAAATATATCTAGTCTTTTACAGTTTCTTTTCCCACTAATCATCTCATGGCCCTTAAGATTTATCTTGTGAGCGTTTGGAGGAGCCCCAAACCCCTAGACTGGGAACTACTGCACTTACTATATAAAACCTTGACCAGCTGCAAATGTAAAATGATGCTTACACATTGATGTGTCACAGGCAAGCACAACATTATTTATATGGTGCATTTCATTCCAGGTGGAAGCACAAAGTGCCACACAAAGGGTGAGCTACCATGGAAGTTTCAACCACAAAAACTATGTGGAGAGTCTAAAGATAGAACAGTGGACATAAGTAAACACAATTAAAAACACCAATGATACATGTGAATTAAAAACTATTTTTAAAAATAGAATGGTTAAGCCCAACAATCACCCAGGAAAAATGAATATGGTGTGAAAGGAAGCTTTTACAAAACAAAATAACCAATAATCAATCAATCAAACAATACATTAGTCTCATGGACCATTTTACTTCTGATACTAAGTACATTTTGTTAATATAATATATTGTATAATATTTCTGTGATTTTACTTGGCTTAAATACAGGGCCTTGACTTGTTATGTTTTAAGTTATAAAGTATATAATCTGAACACCCTCCTCCCCCTGGTTATGGTGGAGGGAGTCATAAGCTTGGCCGTTCTAGGGAGCCCTGAACTGGAGTTATAGATGAAGGCTCGGACAAACAGTGATTCTTGGAAAACCATTATTACATTCTTTTTGAATATGAATTCATGACTTAGCATGACCCAGGGCACAATAAAGGGGTCCACAGCCCACTCCTGAGTGTGCTGGGTGTGCACAAGGATGCTGGGTGACCCTGGGAAAGCCAAAATAGCTAATAACGGTCAAATATTGTTAGAGCCTGATTATATTTTATTTTTATGATGCTGTTCATCAGAAATTCACATCACATTTCAAATACATTCAGATGTGCTTATTGTGTAGATCTGTGTATGATTGACAACGGAAGCCGTATAAAGATTTTACATAAGTAAGGATCTGAGAGTTGAATGTGTCCTTGCTACATTGCAATTAGAGCACAGAACAGTAATTAGTGAAATGATATATACAGTGCATGCTCCTCGTGCTCTGATAATAATCCCATGCATGCACACACACTCGCACATGCGCACACAAAACCCCTGAGCCACACTTTGTGTCTTTGTTCACTGTAGAATCACACAACACTGCGGCACAGCACTCATTGTTATTCCTTCCTCTGTGTCATTGTGTGCCTTTGTTCTTATTCTCAGTGTACAGCTCAGCCTTTCACTTGCTACTGCAGTCTCAAAACACGGGCATGGCTCAGCCTCCATGCCCCCCTTTGAGGTGAACGCAAAACATCAAACAAGATTTAACAAGAGCGTCCTGCTGAGCTTGGGCACCTTTTCAGTTTACTCAGTTTAAAGGGGCTCAGATACCAAAACTCATTAAGAAACCTTTAGAAATAAAAGCTGCTTTATTGATATGAAAGAAAGATCATTTTCTTGAAATTATGAAAAGAAGACGTGCAAGATGAAATGGTCCCACTGGTTATGAACCACGACTTGAACCTGTCTCTGTGGCCACTTGCATAAACTGACTCTGACCCTGGTGCCTTCAGTACGTATGCACAAGGTCAAAGTGCTTACCACATCTGAAACCTTTCTGTCTGCCTTCATGCTTTGCTGCCTTCAGGGCTGTTCTGGGCTGTGGAGAAACGTGTTGAGCCAGCTTCACATCACATCATATTACGTTGCATTGCCCACACCAGCAGCCTGAACCATTCACTGAGGCAGAGGAAGACAGGATTTTAAAAGCAACCTTGTTCTACCTTAATAGATAAGGCCAGGTGTCAGGTGATTCTTTTACCCCTTTTCTTATTTGCCTTTACCTGAACCCACATTAGTGAATTGTTCATTGATAAAATACTAGAGAGCTTTCAGATCATTAACCATCAATTTGTATATAAGATATTTCCATTTACTGGTTTATACTATACATAGGCAAATCTTAGATTTAGTCATACTAAAAGAAAAACTGAAAGTGGGAGCTAAATCAGTACTAGTATTTCATTGAAATTTTTTTTTTTTTTTTTTTTTTTATGTGCTAGCCTACTATATAAGCGTCAGTTTTTGATACTCTGTAAGCATCTGTGTGCTATCAACACTTTCAGTGCTGGCAATAAAGACAAAGTACCGTCAAATCAAAATAGACTGCACACCTGTAAGAAAATCAAGTTTGGGCATCATACTAGTAGCACTACTTGTATTTGCAATCTCTGTATACATCTTTCTTGATGTATAATGAAATCATGAGCAAGAGCAGTGATTAATATTAATGACTAAAATGAAATTCATCTGTTGTAGAATTAACACAGGAAAATATATAATAGGAGCATAAAAGAAATAAGGGTTTCCATATATATGATTTATGGTTAAGACGTTGCTACTCAAGTGGGAAGCTGGCAGAACAATCCTTCCATCATCATCATGTGCCTATACCTCATTATTTTTATTTCTAGCTAGACTATGTACTACTACTTTTATTTCTTATTAAACAGGTACATTGATCATAGTAAAATAGCAGTACAGAAAACAATGCAGGAAGTTACTTTGGTTTAATGCACACAACACTTCCTGCTTGTTTTTGTTGGAAATTTCATCTACGAAGTAGTGAATACGTAATAGACTTCACTGCATGCGTGAAAACAGATGTGATGAAACTTTGAGATCTGGTTGCAGGGGTTGGTTTATTTTGATATGTAGTAACAGCATGTGCACGTAAAGATCAGCAGGGTAAAGTGGGACTAATTTCATATTAACATGTACCACTGGGTTGGAACTAAGAGAGAAAGCATGTCTGAATAATTAACTTCAAAAACAGACTTCAGAATAACCTTGAGTTAATGAAGAAAGTGGCATGCAGACTCGTTCACTTATCACACATCTATGTGTGCAGAACCAGTGCAGTTGTTTGCACGCGTGCAGTAAAATGCATGGGTGCACAGATTTGAACTCATGCATCCTAATGCCCTTATGCTATGAGAGAGAATTCAGTCTTCCTCAGCCTTTGCTTCCTCCTGTAGTGGAGGATGATATCTTTAATGTCATGACATGTAATGACATGTAATAGAGAACAGCACATGGTAACAATATTCATTTATCTTTTTGGATTTCACAGAGAGTCAGAGCTACAGAAGCTCAGGGGTGCGTACACTTTGTAACACTGAATACACAGAAGTAGTCACACATATGCAAATGCTTGCATACAGGCCTAAAGTGACACAAATTCACCCAAACATAAACAGAAACTTTTGGTGAGTACAAAAACATCTCTGCAGTGCTTTAGTGGGTCTGATGATTTAGGTCTTTTTCAGTGGTAAAAATGGTGCTGAATAACTGAAACTCAGAGTGCTTACTGGCTGACTGAAGTGATATACTGCGGTGGCTCATTTTCATTGCTTTGTCTTCTATTTCTTTTTTTGCAATATACTTTTATGGAAAAGGAATGGAGTACATAAAGAGCAGTTCCTCTGTGAATTTGGTTTTTCGTTTATCCTATTACATTCCCCTACAGTATTTCCCTTCCTGACAATGAACCAATACATGGATATTTATGTTAAGCCCACATTTTCAAACTCCACATCCTGAGCTAAAGATCACAAGTCATAAGTATATTGGACAAGAACAAATGTTAACAGAGAAAAAAAATAGGAAAAAAAACAAAGACTAATGACATTACTGTCATCTCATAGTCCCTCTGTAGTTCACCCCAGAGCTACAATTGATAGAAGTGCCACTTAAAGAGAATATTTACATGGATAAAACTAACACAGGCAAGTCTGCAACTAAATAAATGAAAATGGAAAATATATAAATAAAAATATGAAAAGATATAAAGGAAAAAAATGAGAAAAGGAGGGGTCGCTGTCAGGCTTTGTATGCATTTTAAGGGATTTTTTTAATGGTCAATCCCTCTTTTCTGTTGTGTTAATGCAGCACTTCTTACTTACACCTGTAGGCTCTGACTGCAGCAGTCCCCAGCCCTCTCGCTGTGTGCCTGTAAAGAGTAACACCGTGAATAGACACACAGTAGGTGAATTAATGTAACTTAAAATGTGCATGTCAACAACCACTGGATGAACTGCTGCGGAAATTTTTACTGACCACAATATTATTATGACTATTATCATTATTATGATTATAGAGATTATGAAGATTATTATGAGTACTTGTATTTTACTTGGATATTTTTGTTTATGATTAAATACCTGCAAAACACATCACATTCCCATCAGCCTCAGCACTACTTTGTATTTTGCACTAATTAGTATGTTAGCATTCTAACATACTCAACCTAAATGGTAAATATTGTAAACCTACTTAACATCGGAAAGTTAGCACTGTCATTGTGCTGAACCTATCATTGAGCTGCACTGTTAACATGACTGTTGACTTCAACTTTTTGTAAGTATAGTCCTCACATGCAGGTATAGCTACAAATTGATGACACTCATGTGTGTGCATGTGTGTGTGTCTGTGTGTGTGTTTAGTATGGCTGTGCTAAGCCAGCACTTGAAAGGACGGAGAACCAAAAAAGAACCCTGTTAAGACTGTTTCCACCAACACCTTTGAAGTCAGACTGTAGCTCCCAGGGAGGACCTGACACAGAGCTAAAACGAATGAGATCCTTAATGGAAAAAGACCCCTGCAGCCCTTTTACCCTCCCTGATCCCATGCGAGGACACAAAAAGAGTGTGTGGCAGATAAAACCCTGCACCTTTATGGACATCTCCCTCCCCATCACTTTGCATTCACATTACTCTCTTCAAAGGGGCTAATTCAAACTCTACAGACACAAATATGTCTGAACACAGTTCCCTCTAGGCACTGACGCTTTGAGGAGGAGAATTTATTTGAGATGCAGTGTAGAAGACAAGTGGGTGGTTGGTGCCAAAAATGGCTTTTAACAACAGTAAAGGACCATGGTTAGCAGAATGTCCCATATTATACAGGGGATTGGTAATAGGCTTTGAGTGGTGTGTTGTGGAGAAAGAAGTGGTCAGTGTTATGAATGACTGACAGACAATGACTGGAGCTGAACTGGGCTGTCTTGTTAGAAAGTCTACATGTCAGTGGTTGGCTTTCTCAGGATTTAGATCCACATGAGTTCAAGGAAAGATTTGTCATTTTGAAAATCAGCTGGAAAGACAGGAAGTCATGTCCCAGTTCAACCTGCATCACCTAAAGGTGATCACCTAAAGGTGATGCAGGTTGAACTGGGACCCAATTCATGCCTCAGATCTCTGGCCTGCCATGATGTGTTATGACACCTTAAGATGGCCTTAATGGATCCTTGCATTAATTATGAATACTACTTCATCATTCTGTAGCTCTTACTGAGCTGCATCAATATTGGACTCAGATATCAGGACATTAGCAGAAGATGTACAGTGTGAGTTGAGGACTGAAGAGGTGGGGGGAGGCTAGTCATCTCAGAATGTTTTCAAGGTTGGCAGATTTTCACCATAAGTTATCAGCTTCTCTCATCTCTATTCACTTTAGCTCTGAAAAGATTTGCAGCATTTATTTGAGTTTATTGTGAAAATGGCTCTTTATTGTGTTCAAACCAACTCAAGCAATAACTGTGTTCCTGCCTCACTCCAAACAGCACTACAATGTCCTCTGCTTCTGAAAAGTAATCAGATTCCTCTATTCCAGAGATGTTCAAAAATCCAATCACGTTTAACTTGGCCTGTCAATCCCACAAAGAGAAGCTTTTGTCATGGTTGAATGTTTTTGAATTGCCCGTGAAACATAATAGTGTGCAACTGATGGCCTCTTTCACACTGTAACAAGTGGGTGGCTGATGAGTGGCACACAATTGACAAAATTACATGTTGCATTGATTGGTTAATGGTAACTTAGGACTTCATAATTGTTAATTTTCACATATCCGAAAGAAAAGAAAGAAAGAAAAAAGAAAAAAATAAAACTGAAAAGAGAAAATAAAATAAAATAAAAGTTAGTGGAATTTGTGCTTTATGCCTGAAACTGATTTAACAATAATATAATATGATTATAAACAGAATGCAGGGATGAGTCAGTACATAACTCTAATGTCCCACGTTCAACACCAGTCACCAATTCCGGCTGGCACTCAGGGTGTGGTACATGCTAGAAAGGACACACACATGCCTACAGGCAATTTAGATTCACCAATTAACCCAAACATACCTGGAGAGAACCCACGCAGGCACAGGGAGAACACAGAAAGGCCCCAGGCCCAGGGTTGAAACCCAGCACATTCTTGCTGTGAAGTGACAGCACTAAACACTGTCCCACTAAATCGCTTTTTGTATGTTTTTTCAAGTTTCCTTTTTTGCATATACCACTCACAGAGGCAGATGCTGGATCTATCTATAGCCCTGTCATCTTATACATGCATAGTTTCTTAGTTATTGTAAGACACTAAAGAAAGTCACTAGCCTCACACCAATTTGTGCTGATGCTACATGCTACATTTGCATCACACGTGTATTTTACTTCTAAACACAAATGTGTTTTTCAAACCAATTCACTATTTCCACTTTTTTTAGTAAGTTGACCTACTCTTCTGCTGGAATGACAGTCTGCATACATTGAAGAGCAGGTTTTTATAAGTGTGTATATTGGTTCATAATGTACAACGAAAGTGAATAAATAGACAGATATCAATAAAATCAATGTAATCATAACATCCAGCAACACACAACTGCGACACAACTGTGATCTTTGGAAATTTTGGGATCTCCTCTGGAATTCAAATTAAAGTTGTCCCACTTTTAAAGACATAGAAAACATGAACACGAGCAATATTATGCTACATACTATGCTAAAATGTACACTACACTCTTAAATTGCACAAACACAATATGACCTTTCAAGGATGTTTTACAGTGTCACAAACACTATGCTATTCTTTTTAAAAAAACAACAGCTTAAACCTTCACAGGCATCAGGTTTTATAAGTGGTAGTAACTGTGTGTCTAAGTATGGCTTCACACTTGCAGATTCAAAGGCAGTATATCAAATAACTGTGTCACCACTCACACTCCTTCTCTTAAATCCCTGTCATGACACCTTCGTATTACCCTGGCACTGCACACCAGATCCGCTCTAATTATACTGAATGATACAACTGTACCACACATTAGTGTATGTCCATGTGTGTGTGTGTGACTTAGTGTTGTGACTGAGCTTCATTAAACTCTATGAATCTTCAGAGGAAACCAGCTGCAGCACAGTGTGTTGATCTGGTTTTCATGCTGTATGTGTGTGTGTGGCTTATTCCTGGCCTGTGTGGCTGAGGATTAGACTCAGGGGGGGAGAAAACTTTGATCGTGGAGCTCTATGGAGAGCAGAGTGGGGTATAAACAGAAGGGAGGAGAGAGAGGGGCTGGAGGAGGAGAACAGAGTCGACAAATATATTAGCAAATGAGTAGCAAAATGTTTGCCTTCTCTCATTCTACACGTTGTCCCTTTTCTTTTCCCCATCTTTCTCCGATTTATTGCCACTTTCACACTGCATTCCTCTCTTTTAATCATCATCTTTTTTGTATTTATCAGTGGAGCAAACAAGATAAGAACAAACATAAAGGTGACATTCATTTTTCATAGCAAACTTTCTCCATGCACCTTTTTTTTCTGCATTTGTTGATACCATGTTAGATTCCTTCAATTATATTTCTGTTTCTGTTGTCTACCAGCATCTGGTAGGTGGAGATACATCAAAGTTCTCCATCTGCTGCTGCAACAGACTTTGCTATTTCAGTCAATTTTCTACAATTAAAACCTTATTTAAGTCCATCTGAAATTTAATTGCACATTTTCTCTGCTACAGCATATACATCTGGATTGTAAATCACATGTCTCCTCATTTCATTAAAAAAAAAAAAACATCTGAAACCCAAAGATATTTATATTTGAAATATGTTGATTTTATGATGGCTTTAAACACTACGTTTAACATCTTACCTGCATATCACACACTGGTCTGTTAGGATGCAGGTATGTGCCTCAGGCCACGTTCACATCAACATGGTGGTGGTCCAAAGTGATTCTCATGTGGCAAAAAAGTTGGATCTAAACTTTTGCTGCTGTGATGTTATCGTGCAAGGTGCTGCAATCACATTACACATTAAATACTCAGGCTCCAAACATGCTGATATAATGTTGAACACCTCAAAAATGTCCAGATTTTTGAAAGCAGTTGCTCACTGTTAATGTAAACAGCTTTAGTCCAGATTTTTTTTTCGGTTGACAGAAGTGAACAACCATCTCCCTCACTAAGCCTGTGATGAGGAGACAGTAAATATGGATGAGTTTGTTGCTAACAGTTTCTGGAGATTTGTGTTGAGCATTATGCCCCTGGAGCACTCTGGCAGCCAAAGTTTTCATGAATCTTCTGTTCCATGTTCAATTATTCAGTTTGGTACCAAGCTGGAGATGGCAACAACAGGCTGAGAGGGTGGAGTGACGGATGCAGAGGAGAAGGCACCAGTTTACTGTGTGTGAGGGATATTTTAGTGTCCCAGGTGGTGGAAAGAGACAAGCAGGTGAGAGGTCATAGCAGCAGCACAGCAGGAATTTAGCTAAGTTTTGGTGTCAGAAAGAAAAGTTTCCTGCCTGTCCTCTTGTTCTGTGCTTGTCCTCATAGTTAATATGATTGGAAGCACTGAGCTCCTGAGAGCTACACGCATACTGATGTTGTAACTAAACTCTTGTGCTCAGATGACAAGTGCTATTTATGTTAGCAAGGACTAATAACTTCTTCCCAGGTTTAGTTTCTCTCCTGAGCACACTGTTCTTGGATTAGATCCAGGATTGTAATTGTAGAGAAGTGGGTTTAAATGACTCCTTCACACTCATGGCACATGTTCACGACGTCAGTGGTATGTACCCACCAGTTTGCTCATGCATGCACGCAGGCTGTTTCTTTTTTACACAAACATGAACACTGTGTCAACCTCAGTCAGCAGGACGTTTTTCCACATAGGGTTTCATTTCAGAGATGGAGAGATGAGATGCTGCGGAGAGAGACAGGGACATAGCACAGAGCAGCAGGAGGGGGATGAAGATTAATTAAATCTCCAGGGTTTCTATGAAGTTTTTTGGGCAGAGAAGGGAATCTCAATGTGCCCCCCATCTGGGTAGTGGCTCTGATGTCATCAAATGATGGATGAGGGGCATGCATCACCACGGGTCCTCAAGCAAACATGGATACTTTTTTTCTGCACTTCTTTTGTCATTAGCTCTGTCTGAGCTGGCTTCACTAATTCACAGTGTTGCTTATGTTTTAATCATAGAGGGTTGAAACAGAGAAGAGGACACACCAAACAGAACAAAGTTGAGGGATGGATAACAGCATAGTTGTAAATCACTCTTAAAAACTCATTTAAAGATGATATCAGACAAATAAAAGTGGCTACATAAAGAAAGAAAGCCTATATCCACCTTCCAGTGTTTGTGTGCATTTCAGTTTGTCTTAATACTATCAGATAGATGTTGGCTCTTCCAGCCCTGATCACTGACACCAGCAGAGCAGAGCCAGTGGTTTCCTTCCACCAGCATGCGATTGCATTACAGCAGGGCCCATTGCCTCATTTCAGAGCCTCACATTCTATTACTTTTGCTATACATATCTGAATAGTCAGCACAACAACTGCTGCTCTACCCTCTACCCTGCCCCCTCCCGGCTTTATCTTCTTCTATTATGCCTCTTTGATCAGCTTCCCTCTATCGTTCTGTCTTTCTCTCTGACTTCAGCTCAGTGTCCTTTTCTCACTGTCAGAGATTTGATCGACAGCTGTGAGCTTTCAGATAATTGCATCATAATTTCCCACCCTTGCACTTTTGACAGCCAAGCCTATGATAAATACTGCAGATGTGTATTTATCTGTCTGCTGTATTATGTATCTTATTACTTTACTGGATTATTACAGATGCAATTAAGCAGCATTATGTTGTTTTATTTGGTCGATAAGTGCTAATTACTTTCTACAGTAAAAAATCAACAGTAAAGCATAAACACATCAAAACATGTATATGTACATTACTTGAGCAACAATGTTATTTTGTATGACTTATACCTCATTCATGCTGTGGACATTACCCTCTGGCGTACAGAACCAGAGGTTGATACTTTGAGTTTGTCCTAGTGGACAGACCACGCTGCTAGAGTCGCCCTTCCCTCATCATCAGCAGAACAGAGGGGCTGTTAAATGCGACGGCCCCCCGTTGTTTCCTCTTTAACTCAACGCCATCATATCCAATGTGACATGCACAGTGCTGCTACGCAGATCTGAACTGGCTTCTCACTTCACACCAATCTGCACGGCCTCGTCACAGGGCAAATGCTGCTGTCTCCTCTAGTGCTGGCATGACACACACACACACACACACACACACACACACACACACACACACATAAAGACACAAACAACCGCCACACTCAACACACACAGAGCTAAATGGCCATTTCATTTTGGATGCAAAGATGATCTATCTATGGGTGTCTGTCAATTTCCCCTGTGGACTATCTCTTGTCTCTTTGTCTTCTCTCCTGCCTTTGACTCCCCTCTGTTTTCTCTGCTGTTGCTCAGCCCTCTCCGGGGTCTCTGATCTTAAATTGAGAAAGTGGAATTCATCAGGAAGCATGCAAATCTATTAGAAGTTGAATGAATACCAAAATGTGTTTGTGTTATTCCTAGAATGGAGAATGGAGGGTTTTTTTCCCCCTATTTTTCTTACAACATGTGATTTTGGATATTTGCAGTCTATCTGCTGACAGACTTTTCTTTTAAATTTTTTATGCATGAGCCCTATTTTTGAGCTTCAAAGGCACCCATTGTTACTCCACCTTTATTAATCATCCTCTTCATTTTTGACTGCCATCAGAGTCCATGGAAGCCCCTACAACTATATAGTAAAAAGTTTTGAAATTAGGCCAAGTAATTAGGGACACTCCTGTGATGAGGCTACTTTTCACCACCTCGTTTCATTTTTTATCTTTCATTTTAGTGCCACCGACAAGGTTGGAGGCACATTCATGCATTTAACTTTTCAGTTGTATAGTATCATTGGATTCCAAGTGCTGCAATGTGAGCCACTGTTGCAATATGAGGTCAATTTGCACCATATTATATTTTCTGCTATATTTGCTTTAATGTAAAATGTTTTTTTTCACTTGTCCTCGAACAAATTTAGTCACTGAAATTGGCACAGATTATCTTTAGAGTCCCGAAAGTTATCTCATGGATTTTTGATTTTCAAGAGGATTAGGTTGTCTAAGCCAATCTCAACGCAGTACCAAGCAGGAAACGAGGTCATACATCAGCAACGCTTGTATGCATGAAAAGTAAAGTTCATATATAGACGTCAAGGTAGGTAACTCAAAAAAAAAAAAATCAGGTGCTTTTTGACCTTGAAGAAAAATTGCTCTTTGCTTTTTAACCTTACATGGTCAGACAAAATGATGCAGGCGTCACTTTTTTTTTTTTTTTTTTTTTGCTTCCCCTTAGACAAACTCTGTCCTGCTGTACCTGGAGGAAACTCATGCAACCACAGGGAGAACATGCAAACCACACACAGAAAGGCCCCAGACCTTTCCAGATTTACCATGGTCCTAAAACAGGCACAACCAAATAGAATACAGCCGTTAATGAAGTTACTGATAATATCTGTGCTTGCTGTGATAGTATGATAGTTGTACATTCTGTGATAGTCAAGACACTGAGAAAAAGGTTTCCACACGTGCTAAGGCATGTCAAAAATAAAATGGGACTAAATGTGCTTACCTTTATTTTAACCCAGAAACGCACAAGCTGCTGCACGTCACAGACTGTGAATATCAGTGGATAATAAAAAGGACAAAGTGTGTTAGGTTTCTTAAAATGTTTCTAATTGACTCTGTTTGCCTTTTTCACTGCAGACATTTGTGTCCCTAATAACATTAACAATGGCTGTAGTCCCAGTTATCCCTTTGGCCAAAGCAATAACATTTAACATTTAACAAGTATGAGCTCCCACATGCACTAAGTCAGTATTTAGAAGGGAACCAAACATTTATACTGACTTTTTTTTAAGTGTGAAATGTGTTTGAAAAAAGGTCAATTTTGCCTGTTTACTGTGGCGACTGAAGTTATTTCTATTGACTTAAAAATACGACAGCGTGTGATTTGCATCGCGGCCGACGTGGACTTCAGCCATGATTGATTTTAATCATTTACAGCCGTGTGTGAATAAAGTGTCGCCACAGGTGGCGCTGCCACGTGAACAGAGTCTATCACTGCCACGGAGGCCCGAGAGTTTTGTTTTGTTGGTGAGAGTTTGTTTAACTTGTGGGCTGCTGGTGAAGCTGCCGGCAAAAGGGAGAGTCACCAAAACTGTCTCAGCGCCCTGTTCCAGGTGAGTTAGCTCCTTCTGTCAATGGTTCATGTGCACTGGTCGTTTCATGAGCGCCACAAAAGTCAGTTCGTCTCTATGACCGACGATCGGCTAATTGGTAGTGCTGCAGGTGTTGGTGTAATTCCGGTTTGATGGAGGTGTCAGACGAATGCATTGACTGGGGAAATGCAGCATTGTGTTGTGAGAGTCACCAGCAGATGTGTGGTGATCGACAGCTGCGCATAGAGGAAGTTTCCTCTGATGCTCCCCTGCAGCTGAATTAATTTCACTAATGACATCTTGCATTAAACGCTGCGCATGTGAGTGAAGCTTTGCTTGTGTACATTACACTGTATGGTTTTGCACCATGCGTCTTATAATTGTGTTTTTATGTTGTCAAACTGTGGCCCTTAGATGGATAGATGTGTGCTGGTCCAGGGACCACTGTGCCAGAAGCTGTGTTGTGTGCTTTTCACTAACCCATAGCTGTGTGTAAAGTTGTTAAGAGTTTTCACAAATTTGTTTCATGTCTTTTGTTTTTGTTGAAAGGAGATGTAGCAAAAGTGTGGTGAATCCAGATGGTTAATTTGAATTATACTAATTGAGAATGGTGACAATACAGTGATGATACAACCAGTGTGGGGAAGTCATTCCTTCCACCCACTGAACTGTTGGTATTTTTTTTTCCGTTATAGTTTTCAGCCCTGTTCCACCTGCGTTGAAATATTTCTGAGAAAACATCATCTTTCCAGATAGTTTCATTAATGACTGCAGCTGATGGTGATTGTCATGAAGCACACTGAGCATAAATCATGTGGGAATCAGTGTTTCGATTGTTGTAATCCATGATAATTTAATGAATACTAATGATTTGCTGATGGGATTTGATGATGCATCTGTGTCACTTACACCAGAGGGAGTATGAATTTAATGCGTAGTGTATGTCAGTAGACCAATTATGTAGGTCTCCTTTAGGTTGCTGGCAGTAAATGTTTGATTTTGATGGATGTGATCATGATATGTTGAAGTAAAGCATAATCTAGTTAGTATTTTTCAGTTTTCCTCCAATTAAGGTTGTCTAATGTGTATTGTTTATACTTTTTCAATGCTTTCCAAGCTGCATATACTGTCAAGTAATAAAGCACAAATTCCATTTAAAAAAAACAAAAACAAAACAACAACAAAAAAAATAAAACTGTAAACTCCACTTAGTACCCATCCTGCTGAATTTCCTTCACTACTTTCAGGCAAGAAAGCAAGTCCAGGGGTCCAGAAAATAATTTATTTCTCTGCAAGTGGGTCACTAAGCAGCTGCAGAAAGTGAAATATTGAGATGCATTAAATCATTGGTAGCTTAAAGGTGGGATGTTGTGAGCTTAACGGAAGTTGGAATACATTAGTGTGTGTGTCTAGATGTGTATTTGTGGGTCGTTACATACTCTGGGTCTTTAATAAGTTAGGCCACTGGAGCCCAGGGTTTAATTAAGAGTTAGAGACAGATTTAGGCCTATGCAGCACTATGCCTGTCTTCTCCTTGGAAAGACACAAACACACACTGCAGGAACACAGATGTCCTTGGATGTTTTGTGAATCACATCTTGGCAATAAAGTGGGTGGTTTGCAAAAAAAAGTGTGTAGAAAGAGGAGGTTGGTCCTAGAGATACCGCCCCAAATATAAAGAAAAATAACAGCCTTGAGAGGCCTCTACATTCAGAATGACAGAGGGAATAATAGAAAGGCTGGACCAATATCAGAATGACTTGCAGTAGACACAGTGGGGACAAAGGCAGATGACAGCATCTCCTACATTCAAAGATTTATGCATCTGGCCTATTCAGTTCTTATGAAAAAATAACGAGGAGGGACGAGGAGAGCTCAAGCCCATCAGGCCCAATAAAATTTACACCAAATTTATTTATTTCTCAGCCGCAGGTGAAGGCTTGAGACCTGCAATATACAATTTACAAACAATAAAAGGAAAATACACCACTCTGTCTGCAGTCTGAATACATATGAGGTAGAAAGGTGGAGATCAAAGTAAGAGCACAATATAAATTGTACAGTAAAGGGTTTAGAATAAAACTGAAATTAAGGCTGCTCCTCTAACACCAGACTATAAATCCATTCAGACTCTTAGGAGTTTTGCATATTTTGGGACTGGATTTTTAAAATGTAATCAAACATTCAAAGGACTGTGCTTTACATTTTAAGCCTAGTGCAGTTGGATTCTCTCTGCAGTGTGTTTGTCTTCTCATTTGTTCTTTCTCATGAATTCTCCATTACATCTTTCCTTGACCTCATAACATTTTCCATCGGGGTCAATGAAAAGTGTCAAGGAAAAGATTATTTTGTTGCTATTATCTTGGTGTTGGTTTGACCCATTGGGTTTTACCTTATCAATTTGAGCCAGTCTGATTTTTGTTTTCTCCTGCCAGGCAGATGGCAGATTTTGTTTGTGTGGACACTCATGGACTAAAGGAATATAAATAAGGAGTTGCCACTGCATTGCTGTGTTGTTAGTTCATAATGCTGTATTAAATTAAAACTGAAGTAGCGATACATTTACAGTTACTGAAAAATGAACAGAATTGTGGATCATTTATGCAAGCTAACAAAACATTACATGTCAGTATTGCAGCTAAGCTGCTTTACACTGATGTTATCAGGTTGGTCACCTCCTGGTTAAACATCACAAATCTTTAGATAATGATTCATACTTACAGATTGTGAGCCAGAGTCTCCTGTTGTGTATCATAAAAATGTGATGTCTCGTTCTTCTGAAATAACTGTTGTAGAAATAACTGAAATCAAGTGTTGAACAATGTACAGCTTTTGTTCTTTCTGGTTCTGTTGCCAGTAGAACAGAGAACAGTGTCTTCGTGGTATGGCTTTTGACCTTAAAACAGGTGACACTTTGGCATGTCCTTTGAACTACTTAACTTTTGTAGACCAAAAAGCTATATAACACAGTGTAGAAGCTGTGAGAAGTTGGAAAAGCATAATAGGCCCTTTTAAGGTCATTGAGACCTCATAAAACAGGCTTTCTGCTGTTACTGACGAATTCATATGGTAATCATGACAAATGTCTAATAGGAAAAATGATGAATTGATGACATTTTATATTCAAAAGGTCAAAGATCAACTTCACTCTGACATCATAATGTTCAACAAAAACACTTTTATAGCCATTATTCAACACTGTAATTCAGGAAGAGACAGGGAGATTGTGACCATATTTTCTGCAACTTGGCAGAGGCATACAACTGTAGGGTGGTAATTTAGGGCTTTTTTTTTTTTTTTAAATGTCCTCACTCTTGAGGAAGTTGTTCATAATGTTCTTGACAGCATTTAAATCAAGCAGGAAACTCGATTTGTGTTGCCTCATTCAAAGTAACTTTCACATTGCATATAAAGTGGTCTAAGAAGACAGTGTAACTTTCTCTTCACACATCCTAACCTTAACCATCACAAATAAATGTGAAACAAAGAACGGTATTCTACCTTTAACCCTAAAACTAAGAACTAAGTCTTTCAAACTGGCCAAGGTGGACAGGTTTTGGTTTGAAACCATAGAAAACACACTCACTCACTCACTCACACACTCACACACTCTCTCTCTCTCTCTCTCTCTCTCTCTCTCTCTCTCTCTCTCTCTCAGGCATAATAAACTTTGCATTATCAAAAACATCCATAAAGCTGCACTGGTTTTTGCTGCATCTGTGATACAGAGCTTCAAAACCACAACAAATCATTTTAGCTGTAAAAACAAATCTTTACATTACGTCTTTATGAGATGTGGCTGTGCTGAGATGCGTCTTTAGGGCTCCTTAGTCAGCTCATAGATAAATCTTAACATCCACTTCAGGCAAATTGGCACAAAGTTTGAAGGACTTTTTTCCTTCTTTAGGTTCTTAAGTAAGTTTTAGGCTTATAAATCTAATAAATAAACCCTGAAAACAGAAGTTCACTGTCCCGAGATACATAGCTGATAATTCAGCTGGCTAATTCCCATTAACACTAAGTTGTACAAGTTGTTTTTTAGTAGAGCAGAGATATTTAGGTTTATGTAATCAATAGACTCTTCACATGTATGCAGGTGAAGAATAACCTGACTCCAACCTGTGAGTCTATTTGTGTTGAAATGCCTTCGTCAAACGATTTCTCATCTGTCTCCTCAATGCATCAAGCATCAGTGAATGTTTTTGCTCAGAGGTCCAACCTATGAAAACCTATGGGATTGAAACTGGAAATTCAGAACCACATTGGCTTTGTTGACACACACAAAAGTTGACGATTGTCCTACCACTAAACAGTTGTCTTGTGCTGGTTGTTGTGCTGAAATAATGGGTCAACAGAAAATGAGTTGTTACTATGGCTGTAAAATGCTAAACATTCTGTGTTTTCAGCTTGGAATATGAGGATTTGCTACTTTTCTCTTTTGATTGGACAGAATAAGCAGTTTGAAGATGTCCCTTTGAGCTTTGGGGAATTGTGATGGACATTTATTGCTACTTTATGGTAATTCTAAATGATTAGTTATTTTAAATGGAAAACATTTACATGTTAATCATGGATGACAATGGACTGGTTGTGTCAATGGACTTGATTGATTAGTTGTTTGATAGAAAATGGGTAGTTTTGGCACTCGTTCAGTTGTTGTAGTCATTCTTTTAAACCAAAATGTTAAATATTTGCAGGTTCCAAACTCTTGATGAATGAGAATTTGCTGCTTTTCTTTGTTTTATGCATAGTAAACCAAATATCATCTATAAATGTCACCATCTATATGAAATTATACAGGCTACTTTCACTATCTTGTGAAATTTTGTTTGCAAAACAATTAATTAATGAAACAAACTGGCAGGTTAACCTATGATTTATCGGTTGATCTATTTGTCTCATTTGTTCATGTAGGAACTGATGTGTCAAATGTATCTGTCCACTTCATATCTGCATGATACAATCAAGAATACAATTGTTCAACTGAATTTCAGTTAAGTCTGAAGGAGTTAACAAAAACAGACAGCTCAGCATCCTTGTGCATGACCCTATTCTAAGCCTAAAGACTGTTCATAGTCTGGCAGATTTAAGTGAGTTTTCATCTGAAACTCTGAGCCTGCTAACCTTCACTCAGGGCTACCTTTATAATAAAGTGAGATTAATGCTGCAAAGTTGTACAATCGGTGTTACGAATCACAGATTTCACTGATGAGGCTCCCCTGCCTTCTCTACCTTACTTCATCCCTCATCCTCATTCCTCATCACATCCATTTACTTCACAAGTGATTTTCCTCCAAAAAGGGAAAAGCTTCTCATTAGTATGCAGAGCAGTGGAAGTACAAATGGCACACTTCTCCTTCTCAGAATTATGAAAATGAAATATTCATAACTATAGAGAGCTGTCTTTGAGCAGGAGAGATGAGGATGGAGAAGACGAGAACAGTTGTCATTTTGACATAAGCGTCCATCCAACAGGGGATAATACATAGAAGATTAAAGGTACTTTTTAGGTAGTTAAACCAGTAGATCGTTTTAGTCATACAATCAAAAGTGTATACAAAGTTTCTCATGTGATTTTGTTATTTTAGTTTGGAAATTCTGCCTGTGCCTGTGGCAGCTGTCAGTCAGGTCACAGAAGGAAAAGCATGGGTGTAAATAATATTAATGGCGGCTAAAGTTAATGTAGCTGCTTCAGTCTCAGAGCTGTGCGTGCTCACATCCTCTGCACTGTTGCCAGATAATGTGCATTTAATAAAAATTGCTGATGTTTTGGCCTGACTTTCAGACGTTTGGGGTGGATGTCTGTCCTTCGTCAGTTTTAGAGGGATTTATAACACTTGTTGGAAAGCTGTTATTGCACTTAATGTAACAAGTTGTCAACCTGTCTCTGCTCCACTCTGCTCGAAGGGAGGAGGGACTAAGACATATGGTGCAACAGGAAGCAGAGCAGAGGAGAGACGCATAACTTTAAATGGCAGCAAAGTGCAGTAAAGACTCTGAGATGAAATGAAATGAGTGCACATAAATTAGTTTATGTTCATATTTGTTTTTTTTTGTTTTTTTTTTCTTGTTTTTTTTATTTATATATGGCTCTAACTAAAATTGAACATTTGAATTACCTGTGTTGGTTTACCCTGAATGAATATTTATCTGATTACAACTCAAATAAGCAAAGCCTGTATTTAAGAAACGAACAAAGTTGAATTACATTTAAAATCATCTGAAGAATTTGTGAGTGAGAATAGGTAGAACACTATGGCGAAGAAAGAATAGGGCTTTGTTTTTGAGACTTTGGATACGATAAAAATGTTTTCTCTTTGACAGTTTTTGTCTCATGATTATGAATGTGTTTATATGTAAACATGTATGGATGTGTTGTGTATTTATCTTGAATGATTGTGTAGCCTCAGTAGCCTACTCTTCACAGAGGGTAGATGACTTATTGATTAAAAGGACTCATTTATTCAGATGATGCATCTGGAGAGGCCTGGGGGTTTGTTTAAGTCATGAAATCAACCCCCCTCTCTTCTTCATCTCCCTCCCTGAGAAACACCTCACACGTGGTTCAACATCTGCACTGGAAACTCTGTAGCTCAAATGCAGGGAAAAAAAACACCCAGAGCATAAGTTTTGAAAATTATAGTTTGTCATTTGTTTCTTTGAGATTCAGTATAATATCCCTGTTTGGCAGACTCATAACCTTGATTTCAGTCCTTCGTGTAATGAGACCGTTCTGTTTGTTACCCCTACCATGCAAAATGAATATCACTTCTGGGTTTGTACAAATAATAAATGAGTTTCCTCTCCCATCTCTGCAATACTTGGAACACTGTTTACTGTTGTCTGTTGGCTTTTATTTTATGGCTGCAACCATCATAAGTAATAAGTGTTTAAAAAAAAAAAAAAAAAAAAAAATTCTCTCCCCTTTATCCACACTAGCAGCTTTGCTCTCGGGATATCTGTCTGTCAGTCCAACACTTTACCATTTGAAGTTAAAGGACTAAGTCTGTGTAGGGGCTCTGTTTTTTGTAGAAAGTAATTTAGATACAGGTAACACAATTATAAAGGTAGTCTGCTTTTGGAACAGGTCTCATCAGGAATAATCCAGTCATGTTGACTGGGTTTGTTGTGATTAACCAAATAAAATGGAGGACTTTTCAATTACAATAACATTTCAGGTGGCTTAACTTTATGTAAATACACTGCATGTTTTCTGTGCTCCTTTTAACCCCTTTCTGTTGGCTTGTCTCTCCCACTGTCCTTCCCCATGAGCTCTTCCAAATGTGAGGGTTCATGGGGGAGGGCACTGTTGCTTGTTGTGATGCCAGGCCATGATTCACCCGTGGATGACAGACTAAATCTTGTGCTAGGCTGCGGCTGATATGACATGTGCCAGCTGGGTTGTGAATGCCTCAGATTTACTGTGCCTTTTCGACAAGGTGCCAACGTAACCTGCCACTAATCTGCCCCAGAGCCCAGGATTTACCCCACGCTTGAACAGGGTTCTGCACAGACAAACTCCTGAGGTGAGTGAGACGTGGGGTACTGGAAATGAAGGTGTCGATACTTATTCATGAAGTGAGAATGGACCACGTGTTGTAGAGATGAACACAGGTTGGAAAGGTCACGGGTGAAACAGCTGAATGGGGCATTTGTAATGAACTCTGTAGCTCCAAGATGTGAATCCATGTTATTGCCTTCTCTGTAATACAAAGCCTTTAATCTCAGGCATACATCTTTCTTCATACAATCCTGCGCCCTGGTTGCGTGAGTATGCTGCGGCCATCATGCTACTCCTGTGTGTGAAATCAAGTGGTGGTTCACACAAGTGCGTGTGAAAGCGCCTGTTTTGACAGGTGCTTGAATCAGGGATTAAAGAAGGGATGAGAGTTGCATTAATCAGAGGATTCATCCTCTGCTGCTGCTCTCATCCCTCTGACTAAATATACTGCACCAGGCTCCACAAGCCAGAGAGGGATAGAGAGAGGTGGAGAATGACTGAGATGGTATAAATGTGGTTTCCCAACTGTCAAGTAGAGGCTCATTACTGGAGGGTTAGACATGTTCTTCAATGTGTGTATGTCTCTGTATATGAGTGTGTCTTTCTGGATATGGACAAAGGGTGCTGTTAGGAGTGATGAGTGAGTGTGGTTTGTTTTATCACTGCTCTCTTGGAGCCAGTTTACAGTTCCTAATGCACTAATGCAGGAGGCAGGTGGCCCTCTCTGTCTCTTAATGTTTTCATCTATTCCTCTGACTCAGGTCACCTCTATATTCCATAACACACCATTCAGGGTGTGTGTGTGTGTATGCGTGTGCGTGAGAGGTGTGGAGTTCATCTCACGGTCTAATTGAGATGACATTTCTGCTCTCCAAATTAAATTATTCAGCTTCTCTATTCATTTGTTCTCCTGTTCCTTTGTTCCCCGTCCACCAACTGCCTCTCTTTCTCTCCGGGCCAAAAACCTGCGCTCATAAAAGCACTGACCCCAAAAATAGAGAAACCAGAATTTGTGTCTTTATTTGGGGGCTTTGTGAGGTTGCTGAAACTCATTCTGAGCAGTGTGACCTTCACAGAAAGTCGGGGAGTAATGGCAGAAGTATTACTGGAAGGAATCCTCCACTTATGACCAGAGGTTGAAGGCAATTGGTGAGCTTTGGTCAGACTATCTGTTATACAGGTGCAAAATAAAAGGCATGGAGGAACCTTTACAAAGAGTCCCTGAGCTTTTGGCCTTTCTAATCAAAGATTTTGTTTGTGATTCTCATGAAAAAGTTTTATGTATATATTAGCTGCAAAATTCTTAATTATTCTATTTTCAAATCTCTTATTGAACAGCTGTTACATTGAGCTTGAGGATGGAGTATTTTTTACTGTTTCTAAAATTGGCAGAGGTGACAATAGTTGATTAAGTGATCCATTGTGGAAAAAGCTCACTTTCTTTTCTTCTTCCTTGTCTTTTTGTGGTTTGGCTCTTGTCCCCATATGCTCATGTTCTTGGCTTGTCTTTGAGGCGAGAAGGTGTGGGACAAGAAGACAGCGTGATACTTAGTTACAGTTAAAGGAAACTACTCCCCTCTGGTTGCATCCTGCTTGCATCACACACACTCAAGTTGTTCACTCTCGCACTGTGAACAGGCCAGTCTTTGTGTTCATAGCTTTTTCTCTGGTTGGTGCATTTTTTTAACATAATGCCTACATGTTAATCCCTTAATGCTGACCTAAAAGAACAACAGATTTTAGTGATAATCTGAGTCCCACCTCTCTGCTGTTACCTGGTTAGCATTGTCTTAGCCTTTACAATTGTATTGCATCTGTGAATTGCTGCTGAAACAATGAACACACATAAATTGGTATGGGATGCTGTGTTGGATAACTGTTCTGTGTTGGCGGAGGTTTGCCCTCTGCCTAATGCCCTCTGTCTTGTATTTGAATACATGGGCCGAGTGTACAATATGTGGGTGTTGGTATTTGCATGTGTGAAGAGTGGAAGTAAGAATGAGATTGTAACATGATTTGAAAGTGAAAACACAGTTTTAGTTAAGTTCTAATTATTCTTAATTATTAAGAAGGTTCCTCCCATTCTTCTGCTGAATTCACCACAGGTAGACTCCAGTCAAGGTTTAGAGACATCTTTTTTTTTTTTTTACATTTCAAGTGTCATGGCAAAGTGTACAAATACTTAAACGTGATATTTAGTTTTTTTTTTTTTTTTTTTTTCAGATTCTGTTTTGACTTTAACATAATGTGGTATTGAGTGTAGATTTGAGGGAAATAATGATTTCATTTATTTTAGCTTGAGCTACAACATAAATAGTCTCTGAATGCTCTCTTCTTGTGCCATTATTCCTTAATTTTCTGCATATTTTTCAGAAATACACATAATTCCTGTTTTGTAGGTTTGGTTTAGGATTGATATGTTCTTTGGCACCATGCAACACAAGCATCTAGAAGAAGCATAATGGTGGCAGAGAAGAAAGTCCCACTCATTTACTCTTGTGTGTTTCTGAATGATTCTTTAGGTAACATTTGATAGGTTTATATCAAAGGATTTTACAAATACTGATCTTGGTCCAGGAGATAAATAAATGCTCTGTCTGTTTGGGCTCTTTAGTGAAAGAATTGCTGCATTGCCAAGTTATTCAAATATATAGGTCAGGGACGTGAATTTGTTTATGGGAAGATGATGTGTGTGACTCTCTGTCTTTCTGACTGACAGAGTTTTATAGGGTGAATCTCTTGCGCTGTGAAATGAATGCAGTAAACGAGCATCAGTGCGTACTGAAAGCATAGAGCAATGAAGCTGTGAATCTGTTGGAAGCCTCTGAAATTGGTTTTTGATTATTAAAAGAAAAACAATTTCTTTTGATCAAATCAGTAAAGGCTGATGACTGATGCTGTCGACTGTTAGGCAAAAAAAAGATGAGATGGAATTCAAATATTGTGCAAATAAATAACTTTAGCTTTCACAGTGAAGTTTCTAAATGTGTTAAGTAATCAAATGGCTGTATTGGAGGAATTTTGTAACAAACTAAATTATTATTACTGACCTATCTATGTGCTACCCTATACTATGTAAGATAATTTCAATGTAACATTTTGTCAAAAACACAAAATGTAATTTACAATGATGTATCAAAGTAAGAAAAACAACCAGTCCTGAAAATGAACTGTGGGATGTTGCTCATTTTGAAATGTTCAAATTCTTTCAAACTTCAAGTGTGACCTACCAGAACCCCAGAGGGTGTGTAAAGGGCCAAGAAACGATTGAGACTAAAGGAAACTAATCCTTTAAAAAAAAAAAAAAAAAAAAAAAACTTGGCTAAGTAAGTACTCTAAATCTTCACAATATCTACCTGTTTTTAAAAAAAAGCCATTCCTTTTATCTCTTGTAGTGGCAGTCGCATGTGTTTGGTGCTGAGTGGGTCATTTCGGGGGTCAGGGTTTTTAATTGGATAATCCAGTCCCGAGCCAACTGAGATTAGCGGCTACTCAAACCCAGGGAATTGGTATGATAGTGTTTGACCTGCATGACCATACTGTGTTGAGCTTCGTCACACAGCAGCACATATCTGTGCCACAGGGAAACACAGAAACTATCAGAGATGATGAAAGAAACTCAACAGCCCCCAGTTTCAAAATCAGAGATATGAAATTTCTGCAGGACATCAATGCTAATCACACCACACTCCACTTGAAGTGTCAACAGTATGTCTTGGCTTTCAAAGCATCCCACTGAGTGTATTAAACTGTCTTTGTCTTCACTTCTGATCCTGTGCTGGAGCCTTCAATGAGAGTTGTTGAATGTGCTCATCATTTCTGCAGCCGTGTGCCTGGTGCACAGTTTTTTCCACACACCCCTGGTTGTGAGTGTGCCTCAGAGTCTGGCACCGCGTTAAACCCGAGAATGTGCTTGTGTTGGAGCTGTCCTCTTAATCCTTACAGCAAATAAAGGGAGGCTTACTCAGTCTGGTGCATACACACACACTAGGGCAGGCAAGCGAGCACAGATGCACACACTTCACATGCAACAGCACGTGCATGTGTGGCACATGCTCTCTCTTGCTATTCATATCTTTCTTTCTCCCCTCCATCTGGCTGGTGCCTCATCCTTTCATTATTCCACCTCTCTGTCTACAGTTCTTTCTCTCTCTTTTCTGGAGCCTATGCTTCATCCATCTCCCTCCATCCACCCCAGCTCCATCCCGCCGTCTCTTTTCCTCCATGCCCTCTCCTTTTCGCCTTGACTTACAGTCATACACAATCCCTGCTGCTTGCAGTGTCTCTCTGTCTTTGCCAAGCCATTTGGGGTTTGGAAACTGGCTCAAAAGCACAAGGATTACCCCCACACCCACAACAATTACCCCCAACTTTCCTGAGCAGGGCACAACAGCCGCCAATGTCCTATAATGAGAGAGCTGCTGAGCTGCTGAGGTGGGATTTATGATTAGTGATGGTGTATTCTGGCTCTCAGAGCAGCACAGGCAACCTCTGTCAGTGCTGGTAGTTGTGCTGCAGTCACCACTGAGCTAAAGAAAAGGCTCTGTGGTCCTACACTCAGGACTTACAAAGCACTCACATGTACATATTGCGTTAACAGTTGACAGTGGCCATGCCTAATGCTCGTCATAGATAATCGTCATAGTGAAAGTAACCAATCGCAGTTTCCTGCTTCAAGCACATAACATAGCTGCCAGACCATTAGGTGCCTTGGATGCCAATTTGATAGCAAAGGGAGCTAAAGTGACATGGTAGCTGTCCATGTAATGCTAAAGTGAAGTACACAGGAAATAAACAACAACAACCAACATGTATGTGACTGCTACGTGACTACACTCTCCTGTGCATTTGTATTGTCATGATTTTAATCAACCACATTAATCTGTAGAAGATCCCACAGGTTTGGTCAGTTCTTTGTATTTGCAGATTGTCCTGTTGTTGTGAGTGGGCTCAGCTGTATCCTCAGCTAGACACTGCTGTTCTGTGCTGTCCACGTATATACACATGAATTGACCTAGCGTCAGATGTGGAGGCCGACCACAATGAAACCTGCAGATGAGAGAGTGGTTTCGGTTGAATTAAAGGGCAGGTTCAGTTTTTCCAAGTAAAATTCCCTGATAGAAAAGTAACTTGAATGGACTGTGCCGTTAACTGTTTTTGTGCCTCTGTGTAGGTGACAGCTGGGGCAGGAAGTGCTATGTTTTTGGGTTGTCTGTCCATCTGTCTCATTCTCATGAATGTGATATCTTAGTAACACCTTGAAGGAATTTCTTCTTAATTTGGCACAAAAGTACACTTGGACTCCAGAATGAAATAATTTTAGTGGAAGCATACAAATGTGAGGCAGCATTTCTATTTTTTTTCCTCTCCTTTTTTAGTCTTTAGTGGTATTTTTATCCTTTCTTTGAACGCTGCTGGGAACTGGGAGAAGCGGAGGTGGGCTTTATGACTTATACTGCTGCCAGCCACCAGGGGGCGATCCAGATGGTCTGACTTCATTTTTGAGGAGCTGTCATGTTGTCCATCTCTATATACAGTAATTCAATCAAAATTTAGATCATAGATGAATTAGATTTTAAATCATTCCACTTTGCCTTATTCCCATGTGTTAATTTTGCACTTGAAATGACTTTGGAAAAACCTGTAGAATGGAGGATGTAATGAAGTGTGCTATGACATGACATTGTGCTAGCGAGAGCATTAGGAGCTTGTCATTACCCACTGGGCTAATGTGAACTCCAAATTATAAACATTTGCTTTAGTTTGGTATGAAATAATCTGTTCAATATTAAAAGTTTAATGGTATTTAGTCATGCAGGCATGCTAGTCAGAAATAATTGTCCTGATGCTCAAAATCATAACGGTCCTCTACATTACAAGTCAACTCCAACCTTTGACCATTAGCTAATATTAACTCAACCACAAATCTTAACCTAAGTTGTCTAAACTAAGGATGAGAGACTGGGTTCAACGTTCTTGAAATGACAAGACACATATTGTACACATATAAAGAATGTGTTATAGGACCAAGTGTCTGCTTAGTGTGTGTGCTAAGGTGCCTGTATTAATGAAGCATATGGAACTGACATGTTGAAGTCTGTTCCTGGCTTGTCCTTCTAATTTGACTCTCACATTTTTGCATGCATGATTAAGCTGTCAGGGTTGCTGCTAATGTCTCTGCCTGCAGATATTAGTACACAAAGAAATGCAACCATGAGTAAGTAAAGATAAAGTGGAATTACGGTGTTTATGTGAGAAAGAAGGAGCAAAGAGTGAAAGTTTGGCCACTCTTTATCCATAGTATGCTGGTATTATTCAATAAAACTATTTTGCGTCAGCCCTGAAGAAAGCCTTTGAAACAGTGTGATTTCGTCTTATGAATGGATGTGCGTGCTAATCAAATTTTAGGAAAACTGCCATGGTATAAAGAATGCTCCACTGTATGTAGAAAATCTGAAAATGCTGTCTATGCCCGTAAGAAATTCTAACTTCATCCTCTACAACCTTGAGAGGGAACATATCTTTCAGTGTGTCCCACAGGTTGAGTTAGTTAGTTTCTTAATTTTCCATTGGAAGGAGATTGAGAAATCTATGAGTGCATTTTACAGATGTCCACTAAATGCCTCATGTGCAGTCTAGGCAGCTGCATACAAAGAAGCCTCTAGTCCCCATTAGGTCACTGCAGCACATGTAACTCAGAAAGTTCATACTTGCCATTTGCTGTTCTGTTAAGTGTGCTCTTTGTGTTCCCCATGTATTTGTACACCGAGAGAGCTGGTCTAACTTTCTGATTCAGCCATCTCTGGTGAGCTTGATAGTCAGCTGGGCTTGCTGATGCTAATGTTACTGGTAAATGCTAAATTGACTGCACTTGTACAGTGCTTTTACTGACCACTCAAAGCTCTTTACAATGGAAGCCACATTCACCCATTCACACACACATTCATACAGGGCTTTCTACTGCTATTCATACTGCGCTTCTAACATACATACCCACACTGATACACTGATGGAACAGAGTGCTACTTCCTGTCTCAGTTTACTTTTCAATTGCAATGGAAGAGTCAAAACAGACTCACCTACCCCTCACTATGATAGTCTGTAATCTTGTGTTAAAGCCAAAAACAGTATGGATCAAGACAATCTCGAGATGCACAATTTAATTAGAAAAAATAGTATTATCAATAATTGACACAACATTAATTTCTTATGACGCTGTTGATGGAAGGTTTTTTTTTGTGGGGGGGGGCATTTGGTGTTTTGACAGACTGTCAGCTCTTTAGCCATTTTTTCTGTTTGTCCAACCTCAGCTCCCCCAAGGAACTGCTCAAATGTGGATTTCCTTGTTAAACTGTCTGACAAAGATACTGACAGGCACAAACCTAAACTCCAGGCTCCAAAATGTCCCTGTAGAAATCTACTTATTGCAGATGCTACATCTATGGTTTTCTACTGAGGTTGTAATTTCCCAAACAAGAAATGTTTAAGAAATTTCTTTAGAATTCTGATACAATACTTATCTAATTATTTTATACATTTCCTCATTGTATCATAAATGATAAGAGGATGTGATCTAATGTTCAGAGTCAAAGTCAATATTTGGTGGTTTTATGAGCTTCAATAGATGTTTGATTTACACTAAGGTATTAGGTTTTTGTTTTGTTTTTTTTTTTTTAAGTAAAAGTCCTGTGTGCTGTTACGCACACAGCATCTGAGCTCTTGGTGACTGTTGCAACAAATTCAAAAGAAAGTGAAAGCTTTCCCCTTGCGTCTTTCCTAATTTCACTCGTGTTTAGTTTGTCCTTGTGCTCTGCCACACTGCTGCCCCCTCCGATTATACATAAAAGGAACATACACGGCATCTGAAAGTAAATGCATATTCATTGTTATTACATCAAGAACAACAATGTTGTGTTGCTCCCACTTTTGGCACCAGAGCACTGCACATGCTGCACACAGTGGTACACAGCAGTTTCTAATTATAAAAAAATAATAAGAAATGGGCTTTTTGACAAATTGTTGTTGGTGATACAACTCAGTGTGCTCATTGCTCTTTAAACAGAGAAACACTATCTCACAGAGACGAGAGAGATCAAGAAGTCTGTTTCTTTATATCTTAATCCCTGTGACATTTTATATCTACTGACTGAAAGCATTGGTCAGACTTTGGTCATCTGTCTTGAACACTGCAAGATCAAGAGGCTTTAAAGAGATGGCAGTTACACAAAGATTCAGCCTATCTGTGCCTCTCCAAATGCTCACATCTATTTTGTATCACAAGCCTTTGCCAGTTTTAGTCATGTGTTACTGCCTTTCTAATGTTTGGTTTGCCTGTTTTCATTTGAATCACAGTTCAGACTGCATTTTGCATATTGTTTTTCAAATGTTTTATTTTTTTTTTTGTATGTGTGAGTATTGTCCACATGCATTTTATTTGAGACCTTGGCTTAACTTGCCCACTCCCTTTGTGTGGTCGACCCTGGACTTTTCTCCTCGCTTTTCCAGTATTTATTTATTTATTTATTTTCCCTGAACGAATTGCCTTTAATATAAAACATGAGGTACCTAGTGATTGCAGAGCCTAATGTTTTCTTTCCAAATATTAAGAAACTGGTCTTTGTGCTGCATGTTTTTGTTTTATTTGGTCAGATTTTTAACCATACCATGTTGACTTCCTCCTGCTTTGACTGACTTCATCTGCATAAGAGTCAATGTAGATATTTGACTGATTGTATGAATGATTCATATGATTCTACAAGTTTACTGACTGAGATAACTGGGTAAAATCAATCTGTGTTTCAATGTGAAGATTCTCTGTAAGTTACACCAGTGCTGGAACTCTCTTAAAAAAAAAAAAAAAAAAAAAAAGGCCAAAGCAAAACACTTGAGCATTACTGGCTTGAGTGTAAATCAAAGTATGTAGTGCTCCTGTTCCGTGCCCTGTGTTCAACTCACTCTCTGTCTGTCTCCTGTACTGTCAGATTAATCTTTGTCTGTTTAAGCAGTGTAGCATCATTAATGGTAAGTGGTATTATGTGAGATGCTCAGAGATGAATGAGGGTGTTTGCCTTGGCTATTACTCCCTCTGTTAGAGCGGAGCAGCACGAGCGCCTCACAGTTCATCTAGATCTGTCTAAATTTCCCTCAGGCAGGCAAGACCAAGGTCACTGAAGCCTTGCCATCACATTCGCGTGCTGTGTACTATACAAGAGCAAAGGTCATTTACGACTGTGACATTGTGGGTGGATGAAATTTATTTTTTACTACTCTGTCAATAACTGTAATCATGCATGTGTGATCAGCAAGGACTTCTTCATGTATTTAGCAGTTGCTAGCATCCGTGTCTCAGATACCTGAGCCTTGTGTCGGTGCCTATTTATTCCTCTATTGATCTACTCCTGGTCTTCTCTCACACACTTGCTCACACGCAACATATTTCCCCCAGAGGCTTCGCTGCTCCTTCCTGACCTTCATACAGCTCCTAAGTCTCTCTTCCCTCCTCTCTTGCTGTGTGTGCGTGCGTCCGTGCATGCGTACGTGTGCGCTGGAATGGGGCTGAGGGAGCAGTCCACTAATAGAAAGTCTATTGACTGGGCCAGTCACTCATTGCTGCTATAATAGCTGCCGGGGCCCTCTGGACACCAGTCGATAAAAGTGGCTTGTCTCTGTTCTCTGGTGAGAGGCCTTTGTCAGCACTGGAGGAAAATGAAATGTTTGATCGACCACCTTTAAGATGCAGCCTATAGTGCTTGACTGTGTGAGCATGCGTGAGAATTGTGTGTGTGTGTGTACATGCATACAAGTGTGTAGATTAGACTTTGCTTCAAGGGGAAGGAGGGGTGTGTGCGTGTGTCAGTGTGACCACTAATTCCCGGGAAGCTTGTTCTTGTGTATGCCTGGACTGCAAACAGCTGGCACATCTCACCGTTTGTTGCTGCAGATTCATGAACACACACTCAAACCAAGTCTCCCTAAACAATTTTTGGCTGCAGAAATGTAGATAAAGTGACAGGAAATGAAACTTAAAAACGGTCAAATGAGGTAACTGTTAACCTACAGTGTGCTGGGCTGGATATTGATAATTTTTTTTTTTTTTTTGGTATTGATCAAAATGTGTCTGTAGCATTACATATTGATAACTGTTAATTACTGAACATTAAACTCAGTCAGAGTAATTTTATTAACCTTGTAATATGTTGCCAATTTTATTTCATACTTGAAATACTTTCATATACTTACATACTTTCATACTTTATTTCATTTGTTCTTGTGTAATTTGTGTTTACACAACATGTGGAAATTCAGAACTTGATTATTCCTAGGTTTAATAATAATAATAAAAAAAAAAAGTTTTCCATAAAAACAAAATCATATTCTCATAAGATTTTGTTTGGGGGGGAGGGGGAACATTGTTTGGGAATTGAAACTCTGATATTGTATCCTTTGAATTATGTGCTGTATTGCAACACTACAGAAAAAGACATCAGCTTTGTTTTCCTTGGCTTATCAACCAAATGCTGAGCTAAAGCTTCTATTATGTCTATATTTTCTCTCCACACACATTGTTGTGACTGTCCTTGTGTGGAACATTGGTGTAGACATCCTTTTGTCCCATAATGCCAACATGGACCTCATTAGAATAGTCCCTAAGGTGGTGCTTGGAGGGGGGGGATGAGAAGTGTGTTTGATTGACAGCGCTGGCATTCAGACTTAGGAGGGGGAGACAGTGTGGAGACAGCGCCGCAAGGTCACTGTCAGGGGAGAATAAATATGGAGAGACCTGCTAGTGCACATAAAATCTGTGGCACATAGTGAACTACCTCAGTCATGTCCCCACACACACTGGGGGCCAAGGCCACAGGGTGAAGGACCATGGTGAGATAATGGTATGCAGTGTGGATGTGTTGGTTGACACCCTGTTTCCTGTGCCACATGATCCCCAGGGGAGTTCCCTCACAGCAAAGTATGGCACCGTGTTGGAATTAATGCCGCTGTCTCTCCATGAACCTCTGACACCTGATTCATGTCATTACTGAGCGGTCACGGTGACAGACGGCAACAAGGTCACCTCATTTGAGATTTCAGACGTCTTTGTCAAAGCTGAAGCTGCCGTCTTTCTCAGAGTCAATCACATACACAAGATAACTGGGAAGGAAACTTCTGCTAATTCTGTCTCACATTGATGCTCACGGCAGACGAGGAGGGAGAGCGGCTAATATGATTATGGCTAATTTCTGCCAAACTGCTGGTAATGTAGCCTAGGGAGAAAAACACATCCACAGCAGACCCAAACACTCACACAGCCAGTGTTCTTCTGCCCGCAAGCACACACACACAAATTTGCACAGCAATTCTTTTTAAGGCATTGCATTGACTTCTATTCATTGTGGACCTAACCCTCACTTTAAACAATTAATGCCTAACCTAAACCTTAACAAACCTCAATTCACAGAAAGAAATAGAAATAAAACTTTTGCCTCATTAGGACTGAGGTTTGGTCCCCATGAGGGTGACTAGTCCTGACAAGGTTGGTATTTAGACCACAAAAGGTCCCAAAGAGGTAACAAAATGTACACACACACACATACACATTTTGCAAGAAGACAGGCAGCTGGTGATTGAATTAAGGTAAAATTAACTGGGAACTTTGTGAAAGTTGTGTTGCATCCCTGCAGGCGACAATCCGATTAACTTAATTAACATACCTGGCTCGAGCTTCAGTGCTGGAAAGGAAGTCACGCTGACAGAGAAACAGACAATGTATGGCTGTATGTTGGTGGTGGGCAGGGGGTAAAATTGGGATGAGGCAGTAGCCAGATGGAGAGGTGAAGGAGAAGGGAGGGAGGAGGAGGTAGGAGCTTTGCTGAGTGATATCTGCAGTGTGCAGGGGGTGAAGCGTGTCATCTGTCACCTAATAGAAAACCTGTGTGTGGCCGAAACTGGAATGCGAAAACATACTTTGATTTTCCCTTTCACGCTTGCTCCCTGCTACTGTTTGTACCCACGGGGTAACTGGTCCAATCACTAACAGTTAACTCTCCTGTCCCTGTCCATCCGTCTGTGTCCCTCCACCGCTCTGTCACCTGTCAAATATGCAGCTGTGATGCAATTTCCCATAATTCTGTGATCAGAATCTTAAGTAGGCTGTGACTGAGAAGTT
Source organism: Rachycentron canadum (assembly GCA_038496675.1). Classification (NCBI taxonomy): domain Eukaryota; kingdom Metazoa; phylum Chordata; class Actinopteri; order Carangiformes; family Rachycentridae; genus Rachycentron; species Rachycentron canadum. The sequence goes on along the minus strand of CM076659.1, from coordinate 10,557,191 downwards.
GATTGGAGGCTGTGTTTGTGACAGAGTTGTTTTAATGTAGATTTTGACAGAACAGCATTTGCAAAGCCAACCTAACAAGCCTCATTTTGTTTTCAGATGAGTGCATGTGTTTACTGATTGTTGGCAAACAGTTATCTTTAAATGAAATGACTGGTAAAAGATGTTTGCAATTAGTCCTTTGTCTGCTGAAAAGAGGATGTAATCACACAAACATGCTGTCGTTGATGAGCTGTTCTACCATCGTTATTGTACAAATGGTAATAAGGAAGTTGCATCAATTCAACTCCATTGTCTTTCAAGAGAATTTAAAATCAATCTTATGAGATCCACTTCAACTTTGATGCTATTGCAGCTGTTGTTCAAGGTCAGAGTGACCTTGTTACAGCTTTGTACAGGGAGGTAACCATAATGCCTGTAAGCTGATGTAGTCAGATTTAGTATCTGATTTTTTTTTTTTTTTTTTTTTTTTTCCTCTCCTCCTCAGAATGACGACACCTGTCATAGTGGGTGTGTGTGTCTGTGTGTGCACACTCACGTGCACACATTTTCTGATGACATGAGTGTGTATGCCAGTGCATGAACAAGTTTTTGCTCTTATCTTTTGTCACTGTTTTGAAAAAAAAAAATCAATTGCAAATTTTTCTCAGTTGTTGTTTAAGAAAGTAACTTACATCTGCATTAATACTCTCAAACAGAATCATCATTCTGGTTTGGTTTTCTGTTCTGACAAGTAAGAAGTGATGCTCGTGACTCACATGTGCAAACTGTCAACTGCCTTTGCATGGACGTCAAAACAGCTGCAGATTTTAGGACGAATGGCATCATGCACCCTAGGGATCTGAGATGTATTAACAGTCTATTCAAACCCTTGCAGTGTTTTTCATCCAACTGTGATTGTGATGACAGCCGCCCTCTGGTTTGTGACCTGAAAGATTATATATCGCTCTTCATGGCAAGCTCAGCCCAGTTAACTCCACGGCCTTTTAGATTTACCAGCACAAAAGATGAGTTCACTTGCCATGCAGTTGCTACTTTCTCCTCCTCTAATGAAGCCTAAGTGCGTTTTAGTGTTGTAATGACTCCGTATTATACTCTCTCATCTGGTTCACTTATACAACAGTGTCTGATTCAGGTCAAGACTCATTGATATTCTGTTTTAAGGAGGACAAGGGTAGTGTATCATTCGAGAGTGAATGGGGTTTATCCATTTCGGTCTTAAATTATTAATTTCATGCAACTTTTAAGCCTTTAAACACACAAACCATATACTAAAAGGCTTCATACTGACTCACTAATGATTTATTGTACTAAATTTGTAATGGACATTACACTATACTCCAGAGAATGGGTTCATTGTTGCTGTAGTCAAACTAAAAGGTTACAGTGAAGTCTAAAAAGGAGGAGGAGACAGTGACACCTTTCTATTGCCATGCCTCTGTTCCCCAAATTTGATTTGAACACAACTATAAACCTCAAAGTAGGAATTGTAGCCATTTTAAATGTCTACAATTCTTACAATTATTATTATTTTTAATAATTCAAATGACTAACTGCACTGTATATGTTAGCAAGAAACCTTAGAAGCTTTTGAAAAATTTGTTTCATATTATTCCTCCTTTCTATGCCCATCCAACTCCCTTTTTACAGCTCTGAGTAGGCAACAGTCTGGGTCAAATTTGACACACACATTCACTTGGACTCATGGACGAACCGATTAGATTTTGTTGGTCAAAGGTCACGTTCATAGTGACCTTACAAGACACAGTTTTGGCCTCATGAGCACATTATCTTGGGAACTCTTGAGGGGGAATCTCATCAAATTTGTTTTCTGGCCATAACTCACAAGTTCATTTGCCAATTATGACACAATGTAACACATGTCTAATCATATTAAATGATGACATGAACGAAATGACATTTAATATCCAGATGGTCAAAGGTCACTTCACTGCGACATCATAATGTTCTGTAAAAACACTTCTGCTTATTATTCAATTTTGTAATTCAAGAAGTTGAGATTGTGACAACACGTCCTTGGCTAGTGGCAGAGCCATACAACTAAAAGTCTCTCTTTCTCTCACACTCTTCTAATGCTGATACAATAAAAAAGCTGCTGTCTTGTTCTGTTCCTAAGCACACGTTTGGTTTGATCCATGTTCCTTATTGTAAGGTAATTTTCTGCTTAGCTGAAACTCCTAATTGAAAGTGTGGATTTCCTTGTGTTTTAGTTCATGGATATATTTTTGTCTGACTATTCTGACATTATACAGGATTTCCTTCAAAGTTGCTGCACCTACAGGTTTGCACTCATGTAACTTTCATTAGGTAGATGTGTATAATTAGCCCAGAGTATAAAAAAACATGTAAAAAAAAAAAAAAAAGTATTAAAGATGGAGCTGTGTCCCAGTTTCTCAACACAACACGCTAAATACTTAAACATCCAACTAGAATTAGGTTAAGATCAGAGAAATTTAAGCGTACTTAAAGATGACGGCATGCATACTAAATTTTGACTGGCTCTTGATTGTGGTGTTAATTGACTCTATTCTCTCATGATACAATTTAAAAACTGGAAATGTAGCAGCTGCTTCCAGGTAAAAGGTCAAGACTAATTGTGCAGAGTAGTTACATGGCTACAGAAATATCTTAAAAGACTAAAGATTTAAACATTATATTTACATAAGAAGAGTATTTGCTTTTAGTCTAATACATACATACACACACACACACACACACACCATGAAGATTAGTATATAGTCTGGGTGTCAAACAATCTTGCTGCCAGCTTGTCAGGAAGATGGAGAAGGGAAGCTCAATTTAAGCAAGGATGTGTAAACTAAATGGAGCTAAAGAGTAAACAAGCATTTGTCTGTCAAAGCCAAAATGCCCTCAACATAGTTCTCTTAAAACCTCAGTATCTCTTCAATGGAAAATCATTTCAAAAATCACTTTGGCTTTGTGTTTCACAACTACTTAGATTTATGCCTTTATTATATCATAGATATAATTAGGCTGTTGCACATTGGCCTCAGCAGTGGTGGTTATTGATTCTTTATTACAAATGTAGGGTTTGTTGGTTGAGGTGTGTGTGTGTGTGGGGGGGGGGTGCACCTGACTAGCTGCCTGTTAGCTTTGACGACCTAATTTCAGCTGCAGACAGGCTGTCTGTGTTTGCGTGCGTGCCAGTTAGATTTAGATCCACAGTTAGGGGTGTACTGTGCAGGATGAGAGCAGGATGCTGGGATGACAGCAGTCACAGGGGGGGGGACCATCAGTTGTGGCTGTCAGCTGACAGACAGACTTATTACACTGTCTGTCCCACTCCTGAGTTGAGGCCCAGATACATACAGTATCAGGCCAAATCCTGCCTTACTGGTGTATGTGTAGCCTAGTTTGGAATAGTGGAGGTATTGTGGGACGTCCCTGTGACATTTCTACTCTGTCCGTCTTATTTAAGGAAGGAATGTGGCAGCTACAAAATGGAGTGATTGAGCAACTATATCAGATAAATAGATTTAAAAAAAAAAAAAAAAATTTAAAAAAATTAACCATCTATAAAAACGTTAACTTGCTTGCAGTATGGGAAGAGATTAAGTTTTATTTAAATTGAATGATTTTTCTTTGAAGAAACTAGATTGATTTGTCATCAAAGTCTCCAGATGGTGAAATAGATTTTAGATGGAGCGTGCATCTTGTAATGAATTTTTTAGGGTGCATGCACACTGCAAATGCTATTTGCCAAAACACTCAGATAAATCTCTCTCGCACGCACGCGCACACACGCACATATGCACAAGCATCTGCTTCAAATGCACACACACAAACACACACACACACACTATCAAACTTCTAAGTGTACGTTGGTGCAGTCAGAGGCTGAAACAGTGAATGTGTCAGATCAGAGTTTTAATTAAAGCTTCTCTGGCCAGCCATGGAGCAGGAACAGCAAAAAGCTTTTTACTGAAGGAGTGTTTGGCACTTGGCAAAGTTTCCTCATTTGAAAAACAGCAAGAGACAGATTTAGATTATAGCAGAAGCCAAAACAATGTCTTTCCTCGACTGGTGCTGCAGTCTTGTTGTTTTCAGCTAAAAACAAGGTTAATAATACCGGGGCATTTCACGGTTACTCATGATATAATTTCATTCTGTCCCCTGTCTGGTCACAAATGTAGAAAGGGCACACATTTAAACAGGGGCATCCACGTAAATGCAGTATCTGGCAAACGTATTGCTATTTTACTCAGCTTTAATGCTGAGTCCTTGTTTTCCTTAAAGTTAAAAAAAAAAAAAAAAATCTGTAGTTAATTTTGGGGTATTTTAAAATTGATACTATTTACTCTAGATTTATTTTTTTGAATTTCATAGCAGCTACTGTCATACCAGCTTCTGCCTTGTGGTAAAAATAACCCACTTAACTCTAATGATTTACTATCAATATATAAAATAATTAACTCTAAAAGCTTTCCCAACAACTTGGAGCCCATTTATTTCTGAACTCTCAGGTGTTTTGATATTGTGTTGTCAGTAGGATCAGAAAATTGGCCCAATTATACAGTTTACAAAAGTCTGATCTAAGTCAATAATGATCCAGAACTTGTCTCTCTGTTCTATCTGTCTGTGCATGGATGGTGTGTCCTTGTCACCTGGTCAAGCTGCCCTGACCTTTTTTAAAAAGGACAGTCGGTCTGTACCAGGTCCAAGGTCAGTTTGAAGCCCTGCAAGAAAAATCAACCTGGAAAGGTCAGGCATCTCTGCAGAGACGTTAGATTGCTGCAATCGAATGTCACATCTCTGTCTTAAAGAATTAGCACATCACCACTTAGACTGGTGTTGATGCAGATTCAGTCAGTACTGCATACGTGTCTAGCTTCTTGTGTCACTCGCCAGCCTGTGATCCACTGCCTCAAATGCCAGCAGGGGCTGTGGGGCTGAATATTGTGATGGTGACAATGATTTTTTGACAGGGAGGCTCTGACAGGCCCTGACAATGAACAGCCTGCTGCATGGAGCACAGCGGCGCAGTGAAAATCTGTCGCTACTGTGTCGTCTGGGGTCACATCACTGTTGATGGTAACAGCCAGTTACAGCACACAGACACATCACGTGACAGGTAATGTGAGAGGCCTAAATTATATGTCTGTTGTCTTTGATTTGTGGAATGGTGTATTTATGTAACAGAGGGAAAAAAAAGCTGTGCTTGTTGTCTGGCCTTGATCTTTGTGATCACTGTAAGAGTTTTATTATTATTATTTTTTTTTAAATAAATGAATATCACTCTCTCTCCACCTACACCATCAACATGACCTTTTCCATCAGACAGGCATTGTTATCACTCAATAAACGAAAGAACAATTGAATCAAAGAGAAGTTCAGAAATTTTAACAGCCGGCATAGTCTTTTCTTTGAAACATTCTTGTTTGTTTATTTCATGTTTGTAAGGAAGGTTGACTCTGTTTACTATGGTGACCGTGCTGTACAGTATGAAACCATCACTCCACAATCTCCTCTGGAAAAGATTTAGCTTTGTGTGACCCCTGTGCCCCATATGTCCTGCAAAATGTCAACTGAAGACAAAGCTCCATCTTGACATTTTCAACAAATGCTTCTTGTAATGATGCAGTTGTACGGAGTCACACACAGGAAGCTGTAACATTCGATCTACTGGTTCTCTGGATACCATTACTGTGACTCAGTGACACTCCTTCATGCCTTTTAAAGTGATTACACAATCAATTACCACAGCTAATTCATGTTAAACTTGACAGTGAGGCAGAGACAAGCTAACGTTTCAAATGAAGGCGTTCAAGGAGCCCTGAAACACATCCCAGCAGAACATGGGGTTACAATGATAGGGTCATGAATATGGATGAGCCAAGATAACATGCACTACTGTGGGCTAAGTGGAGCGGTGGCCTAGTATTCTCATACCCACTGACTTATGATACGCAGAGGTTGGATGGCGCAGTGGAAATGACATAATACCAGCATTAATGTTTTATTTAGCTCATCTCCTGTTGACTACAGTGGGCCATTAGAAGCACACAGCATCTCCTGTTCGCACTGATTTCCTCTCCCTGTGGCTGCTTCCTCTCCTCTTTCTCACACTTGCTGTTTTTTTTTTTTTTTTTTTTTAACCCATTTACTGTACTGTTCTTTGTAAATAATTAGTTTGGTTTGCTTTCAAAAAATGACAGAAGATAAGAAAATACACATTTTGCTCAATTGTGGAGCAACGTGCAGTCTCCGTCTAACTGTGCCCATGTCGAAAGTAGGTGGGTTATTATCCTCCATTTATTTCAACAGTAGGTCTCAAAGTTTTTCTGCTCTGCCCCCCTTAAGAAACAAGAAAAATTTTATTGCTAATTTTTGTTAAAGATCAGTACAACAGCATCAGCAAACACATTAAATTTACTTTCGTGTATTTTTCTCCTGGTCATCCACAATCCACCTGTAGTGGCTCTGTGAGAACCTCTTTCTTTCAACAGTTTGAAAGCGTGTGTGTTTCTGTCACGGTGACTCCCAGCCTCTCTTTCCTTATCCAGCAGAGACACCAATGTTACTATGGAAACTTACTATGGAAACTGTTGAGAGAACTAAGCTTTGAGGCTAATTGTTTGATCAGAAATGACTGTCTGCTTTTTATTTTCCAATATTTTCATCAGCTTTTTTTAAATTCAACACAGTCACATCCAAGGTTCACAGAAACACACACACACACAAAAACACAGAGTTCAGATCACACCTACGTTCTTCGCTTTTCATACACTTCCCACTTTTCTGTATGAATTAGTAATGCGTTGTCACCATGGTGAAAGTCTGTATTATATGTATGTGTGTATCAGACACTGTAGTGTTATGACACAAGGACATCTCACTCTAAGTCCATATGGGTTGTGTAACTGTAGGTTTGTGATAGTGGTTTTGAGTTGAAGCCTGCAGCTGCAGATAGAAACATCAGATGAGTACTACTGTACATTAGGGCATAAATAATGCATCAGCATGGCGCATGTTATCAACTGATTTACAGACACTAGTCCATAAGAGAATCCTTCTGAAATTTCAAAAATATATTTCCCTCTGGAAATTTGTTTTTACTTTTCTTAATTTGTGAGAATTAAGGTTTTACTTTTCCCCCATGGATTTGTGTTGTGCTCCTCTGATTATTGCAAGGCAAATGTATGATGTGATTGATGAATCGTCGTCATCTGCTGAGCTGATTCAGAGAATCTCAGTGCGTCTCATCTTCTAATCAGTTTAGATACAGCTGACGCTTTAAACAATTGCCTCACTCATTAAATGCTGCTACGCATCCTTGTGTGAAGTATTGTCTCTGCTTGTTTTCCTTGAAGCGTCATATTTTTTCATAAATGTTATTTCTGCTGACATCAGTGATCCTCTAATTCCTTTAAGTAATAACTTTAAATAACCTTATTTGTGAACTTTTATCAAAAATGTTTATGTAAAAATATCAAAAGATCTATTGCAAAGTCAAATTTCAAAATGAACAATATTTTTATGGCTATTGATGTTTTCATGTTATGAAAAGTGGTTTTGTGCCAACAGTCAGATTTGATAGCATGAATCTGTCCACAGTTTTTGTCTGGTCCCTCTTATTCAAATACCTGTTAAATGGAAAAATATTCATTCATGTCCATTTCATATCTCTTAGTCATATTGTGTATAAAACTACACTACTACATTTGGCTGACATGCTGTATGACGGTTTGTGTGATTAGAATATTTAAGAAAAAAGTAGCTTTGGGAAAGGAAATAGGTGATGGAAACATTAAGAGTGAAAGGACAGTAATTAACGAGATAAATCGTTTAAATATTATAGTGTGGGTGATACTGCAGAGCTGGAGGTTGTGCATGTGTGGTAACAGCGGATCGCTGCCAGTAAAAGCAAATTTCACACATCTACATGGCAGCGCAAACAGACCGAAAAAGAAAAAACACAGGTCTGGATTTTGCAAGAGAAAATAGATATAGTTGTCATTTTCATTGTATTCATAAGGTGTGTTTACAAATGTGCTCACAGTACACAGCTTACAGCGAGTCTCCCACTGCCAGTGCAGTTGACAGCATCACATACATAGACACCCACCCACAAGCATCGTATCACAGAATTCCTACCCATAGATACATCTCTGTCAAATATTATGTAACATCTGCTAAAATATGTGACTCATGGCACAGTCATCCTCTGCACAGAATGTGATATCGACACACACAGACACCGCTTCTATTGTGAATACACCAGTGTTGGAGAGAGTCAGTGTAAATAATCATCAAAACAGTCAGGATGCACATCGAAAATGCCAAATGACTTGCTTTTGTGGGGGGGGGGGGGTAATTTTAGATGTCATGCTCAAAATCCAACAGTCTGTAGTCCCGCGTCGCTGTTTTTGGCTGTTTTATGAATCCACTGGCAAAATGATCACATGTCAGAGGTTTCTGAGAAGACAGCTTGTGATAATCATGGTTGTCCTCATGAAAACAGCTGTTGTCAAAAATCCCTCTTCGTGAGTTTGATCACTCACTGTCTCCCTCACGCTGGATTTTGGTCCATCATCACCAACTCTGGCTCAGAATGACTTTATTTTATCTTTATCCCTTCAAAACAGACCCACCAAAATACTTTATTCTATTTCAATATCAGCATACTTGTATTTTTCAATAATATCTGTAATAGGTACATTTCCCTTATCACCTGTTGCTCAGTGCAATAAACACTATTAATACAAAACTCATGTACTTTTTAAAACACATCTTTGCCTGCAGCTACTGCTTATTTACACAAACCCCCCCTTTTTTTTTTTTTTTTTTTTGCTTAAACAATTTCACTTCAAACCCACATTGTTATGGTTGTTAATACTACAGTGTGGTTGCATAAAAACCATTACTTGTCCATATGTCTGGAGAAGAACAATTTCTAATCAGGTCATTCATAGTTTACTCTCTTCACCGTGAAATGAACAAAGCACAAAATGAAATGTCATAATAAAATGTTTACCCAAAAGAAAAAAAAAACCGACAACAGATAGATTAGCAGTGAACGCTGCGTTTCTCGGTCCTTTACCCAGCTCATAGAAAAATGCTGCCCAGGGCCGATCTTGGTGCCAGCACAGGGCACTGGAGCATGTCTCCTCTTTTGCTCATCTTATGGCACAACAAAGCCACGTTGAAACTCTTAACAGGTTCTCTGAAGACACCACAGATGGAGGGGTGTTAAACAGCGTTGGCTGGTCAAATTTCTACATGTAAAAATGTTTTGATGACTAAATTAGGTGTCGCAAAGAAGCCTGTTCAGTACTAACGGGCGTGACCTCTTCGTTCAGATGCAGAAGCATGTGCAGTAATGCATTACGAAGCTATCACTAAAAAGCAGCGCTATTGCCAAAACGCGCAAGCAATAGGTTTCAAAAAGGCAAGTGAATGCAACGTTTTACATTTTTGCATGCATTGAGTTACATCCCAGTTGTATTTTACTTTGGGTTGCTACATGGATTGGGAGTAAGGTTTTCTTCTTCTGTGGTCATTGTAACAGAAAAAAGAAAAATGTATCTACATGTTGCCCATCTCAACAGAAGAGAATTTTTGTCACCTCTGGACTGCATCTGACATCAGTATTCAGTGCTGTGGGAATGTTTTCAACAGTATATGAGTCACAAAGTTGTTATGCACAGGTCCTCACCTCAGACAGGAGTATTAAAGTCTTTGTGCTGCTTTTCTCCACTGCTGTCTGTAATGTAACCACGTCTCCAGGTTTATGATTATTTGGAATATGAAAAGATGGATTTCAAAATAACATTTTCACCATCTGAAGTGGCACTACATTTATAGACAACATGAGATTAAAAACCAAAAATCCCCTTTTTAAAGTTACGGAAATTCATGCAATCTGTTATGGCTGAGGTCATTGTGGGTTCTCTTATCCTTGGATTTTAAAAGCATGGGCCTGAGTAGACCTCAAGTGGTCTGAAAGTGAGCCTTGCATAAGCCACCAACAGTGTCACTGTATGAAATGCATGTAGAAACAGAAGACTGCGTTCAGACTTGGATCACTGTCAGAGCACTTGGGGGACGGCTAGTTAGAGTTATTATTACTGCTGCTCTATGACTATCATTGTAATGGTTATTACCTCTCTGGGCAACACACCGACATCAGTTCAATTTTAGGATTGTGGTTCACACAGGAATTATATGGCAATGTGTAGCCGCAGTTCTTCTTCTGACGGCTGTTGGTGTCGAGAAATCATATCAAACACTTGGGTGCTGAATAAATCTCAAATATATTTTTAGATCAAAGATAGAAACAAACACACACTTACAATTACCCACACATGCATACTGCAGATGCAGGCATGGATGCCCATCACACACACGCACACACGCACACAGTTACTCTGTACTACTTTCTCATACTCTTCAGTTTCAAACACAAGTCCTGTTTTCTTGAGTTGTTTATTCCAATAATCTCTTGTCTTCATCACTTCTTCTTTCCAGAGTAGCCTGTCTCGGTGGCTTACTGCTGGTGTTGCTTCAGGCTGAAAACAAAACACAGGAAAGAATTTGTTAGTCCTGTTTTGTCTCTGACAGGGGCAGATCTGACAAGACAGGGATCTTTAACCACAGGGAATATCAAGCCCACTGGGGAGAAAGATACTCACTTCCTGCCATGCTCTGTCCCTGGTAAGTAATCCTCATTTACATGTAAATCCATGTCTCATGCTTTTCTTAATAATCAGCAAAATAAACAAAGACTTCATAGATAATGTAACAAGACAAATGTGCAGAGATGTAACACTGTGACCCTACACTGTTTTTATTTCCTCTAATGCTCCAGAAAGAATTAGATCTTCTACTCTACTCTATGTGAAGCATTAACCAATAATCCTGTTTTGCAATCTTCTCATAATTGTTCTTCTCTATTATTGCTTCTATCTGGCTGTTTCCCATACTAAAACAAAGGAGAAAGATAAGAGCATAAACCCTTGTGATTAAGGTGCAATAATTACTGTGGCTGTGGCCTTTATCTCGAGCTGTGGATTGTTTGCCACGATGCCAGGTGCTGTGGCTGCATTCTGCAGCTCAATCGCCATGAAACAAAGCAACTCCAGAGCCAAACACCCCACATTTAATTAAAATAAAGAGATAACTTTGATTGAAGTTCATGCTAAGCAACACCCAATTAACTTGGTAAGCATTTTTATTAAGTTTCATACTGACATAGTAGGTTTAATAGACCAAAATCTTCAGTAATTCTGCGTCTTTCAGTATCACTGAAAATGAAAATATATTTGTATTTGTATTCAGAGACTGTTATTATTTTGCTTGAATATCAACAATGCACTAAGTAATGCAATACCTCTTTCATCTATGCAGATTTTTTGCATAATTGTTCTTGTCAGTTTGAGGTGCTTTTTAACTTTGTTGGTGCAGTTTTGAAATGCTTGTTCCTCAGTATGAGCTGAGTGCTTTTACCTTAGTTTAGACCAGGGGTTCATGCCCCCCTGCAGCTGACGAAACCTAATGTCCCCCACCCCGCGGTTTTTATAAGCCATTAATAATGATAGGGGAAGCAGCTAATAATAAGGCATCCATGGAGAAATTTACTGAAATAAAGGAATCAAAGTCTTGTTTATGTTCCCCACATAAATCATGTTCGGCCAACTTTGTTTCACTCCATATCTTCCCATCCTCAATCCCCCTCTATGCCCTCCCAGGGGGGCCCATCTACCAGTTCAAGAAAGTCTGGTTAAGAGAGACAAACAAAATCGGATTCACATAAAGTGAGAATAAGATGTTTGTCTGCGTACGTGCCCATCAGTGTGAGCCTGAAAACACTTCTCCCAAACAGTACAACAAATTCCACAGTCTTCATCACTGTCCTTGTTAAAATGCCACTCCTCGATTGTGTCCTAATTGGAGCGCTGCCACACAAATGCACACACACGCACACAGCTGAGACAGAGTGAGAGAGAGAGAGAGAGAGGGAGGGATGCACAGGCACCATAGCTGTCAGCACCTATCCCGGTAATGGCTGTTAAAACAATGGCCTCTACACCCTGTCTGCTCTGTCAGGACTCATCCAGCACTCTGGACTCTCCAAGGAGGGGAGGGTGTATCAGTTGGTTGTGGGGGCAACTGTGGTTATATGTATTGTGCTCTGGGAGGGGACAGGTAGCAGCGAGGACGGTGGGACGAGCAACAAGAAGAGTGGGAGAAAGGAATGATTTGGGACTGAAATAGGGGTCAAAGATGGAGACAACCAGAAAAGTCCATTGTGAGGGGCAAGCCTGTGTAAATGTGTAATTACTAATAGTGCAGTGTGTGTTTCATGCACTAATTGATCAATTATTTAGTTTGATTTTATTAATTGTTCAGTCCAGTGGTTTACAGAATTTTTAAATTAATAGTTATTTGTGACACTTCACAACCAGCCTCCCAAAACCCAAGGATATTTTGTGTACACTAATACTTCTGGATTAGACAGAAGGACAATAAGCATCAAATTGTCATTGCTGAGAAACTGCAGCCAGCGAATCAGTGGCATCTTTTCTTTATAATCAATTTAATAAAACTGTTGATAAATTGTCTCTGCCCTCATGAGCAGTTCAACTAAAGGATGACTTTTCTATCTTTCGTCTGAATTAGTTCTTATTTTAGAGATGTAAAGCAGTGAACGTTTCAAGTATTTTACAAGAAAATGAGGATTTTTAGAAAGTGAGAAAAATGCATAAAAACTTTTCTCTTTTTACTGTTTAGTCGTCTTGGGTAACTCAGATTTATCTCGCATTTAGATGAGGCATATCTCGTACGAGTAAGTTGCGATGTAAAGTCAAAGCTTGTGATTTACATGTATGTGCTCAAACTGTCAAGCCATGACCTGACTCCTCACACTGTACATGTGAAATAGGCCCCTGTGATCAGGTAGAAGTTTATTTGGCTTCTAAAGAAAGCTCAGATTATCTCTCTCACACACACAAGGCATCAGGGCCAACAAGCTAGCTAAATCAAAACAAAAATATTACCCGTGCGAGTCGGAAGTAGAAAGACAAAAAGAAATCGGGGCTTCAGGGTGTGACCACTAGATTGTGAATCACTTATTTAGGCCACAGAATGTCAAAAGTGTAAAATGTTGATGTCCTAGAGCCCAAGGGGACGTCTGTAAATTGCTTGTTTTGATCAGCACCAGTTTTGACCATTAGTCAAAGATATTAAATTTATTATGACATAAAACTGAGAAATGCAACAAATCTTCCCATTTGAGAATCTTTTGGTTGGCGAATGTCTTGGGAGATTAATAGATAATCAAAATTGCTTCTGAGTAATTTTCTCTGTTAACTAATCAATTAACTGAATGATTTCTGACTGCTGCAGGAGCAGAGGGGAGTGTTCAAATTGCCAGATGAGATTTGTTGCATCTGCACTCACTGTTGGTCACAAAGTTGTTGGAAAACATAAATTTGATGAGGAAAAAGTCCCCTGGTTGGGCTGCTGCCGTGAGAGCAGCCTGGTACAAAGAATCATGGGATGTGATGAGCTGCTGTTAACCAATATACTACTGCTTTTCATGTACTAAATTTGACCATTAACATGGCACATACTCTGCCACAATGTACATATATCTTCATACATACTATTATTAATATGTGCATTGTACAGGTAAGTGGGTGCAGCCAGGCTTTGAGGTAAGAGGAACAAGATGAAGAAGATAAGGATGAGGGCAGTAAAGGTGACAGAGCCAAGAAAAGTGAAAAGCAGGAATGTAGTAAGTGAGGCTGAGGTGGGGAAAGAAATAAGGTCACTGCCTGTGAGGGAAGGTGACTGTTAATACAATAATCCAATAATGTGTCTCAGGGCCACACATGTGGGATGTGAGATATACTGTTTGAGGATGAGTGTGTGTGTGAGAGAGAGGACAGAGAGTGCATGCACCTCTGTGTCTGAGGGAAGTGTAAGGGAGGATGTGAAGGTCACTGTGTGTGTGTGTGTGTGTGTGTGTGTGTGTGTGTGTGTGTGTGTGTGAAATGCAGTCCTGCAGTTGCTAAGGCAGCTGAGCTATGAGTCATCAGGCGTGACCCTCCCCCATCCTCACCTTATTAATACCACAGACAGCGATGCTGAGGTTTTTGTCAGAGTGTGTGTGTATATATTTTTTTTATCTATTTTTTGAGGCAGAAGGTGTGAGGGAAGACAGGTGCCTTTGGGGGAAATGAGGGCAGCCTCAGGCGTGTGTGTGCGCGCGTGCACTCAAAGTGTGACAGAAGAGGCATGTGTGAGGACAGCTAGCCGGCGACAGTCCTGAATTAACCTTTCACCTTGCCTCAAGCAGGGAGAGGACGCACATGCACACACACATAATCAGACCATGACACACACGCACACGCAACAGGCCTGCTCTATTAGCAAGTCGATAGTCAACCATTTGCATTCAGTTACTTTACACTAAGCACTGTAATCTCTCACACTCTTTCTCCCTCTCTCTGCCTTTCCCTCTTAAATGTGCATTAGTTTGTTTTGTAGTTTGTGTGTATGTGTCCTCTGTGATACTGATGCTGAATAATTACCAGGGTGAGTAGGCTAAATGGATTGTCCCCGACCTCACCATCATACCCTTGGGCCCTGCGTTAACATCAGCATCAACATCACACACACTTGTATACAAGTTCACATAAACACACATGAAGGCAGGCCAGAGGTCAGGCTTGTATAATGAAAAAGCACCCAGAAAGGCCATACAATCCCAGTGAGCGATGTGAACATGAATAATATTATACGGGTAGTTAAAGCCACACAGTGTCATTGGTCAGAGGGACAACTGTGCTGACAGTTCCCATCAAGTGAACTGTACTTTACTAGTTGCTTTGTTTTCTGTTTTGGACTCTAAGGATCTAATTAGTGCTCTTTCTTGTTTTTCATTTTAATGCATCTGTACTTGGACAAAACCTTTACAGGCAGTATAAATTTGCTGGTAATTGTTGCATAAAAGCCATCATAGCCTTCAGGATATTCTGTACAGTGAATTCTTGAACAGCACATTTTCTGGCTCAGACCACTGGATATTAAGAAAAGGAACAATGCTGAACCAGACAGAGAAGGATCTATATATTATAGAGCCTGACCTGGCAGATCATGATAGCACATCTTCTGATTCAGTGAATAGTTTATATATGGTGGTTCATATATGGTGATTAATATTTTCCCCAACTGTCTCCTTTAAAAAAAATAAAATAAAAAAAAAATAATAAAAAAAAATATATATAAATAAAATAAAAATACAAACTTGTGTTTACTTACATACCCGTTGAACCACCATTTGTTTGCATCCACTCAAAGTGAAACTGACAATATCAATGACACGGGCACAAACGCTGAGCCTCAACAAACACCTTCTCCCTAATAAAAATGCAGTGTCTGTGGTTATGGCATGTTTTGACGAGGCTGGACAAAAAGATACAAAATGTAAGCGCTGTTAAACAATCTCAGCGTTCAAAGGCAACACCACCAATTTGTTTAATCACAATTAGATTGCAGAATATGAAGAGCACATAGTTCAAAAAGAGACTAAGTGCCACAGTAAGTTTGAAACAATCTTGATTCATATGAAATCATATTTCCAAACACTAATCTAAATCTAAAGGAGATCAAGACGCATCAACTTATTGTGTTGTACTGTTGCTGATATCCATGGAAGAAAAACTACAAATAAATAAAAATAATGTAACTATTGCAGAATAAAAGAAACTTGAACGCAAACCTTTCATCATGTATTTGGTGCATCCACCTGTACATCTCAATTGTTTTGTACAGAAAGATTATCTCTAAATAATCTTTCACTTAACCTCTTATGTATAACTTGCTCAGAAGTTACCTACTGTATTAGAGCAGGCGTAAAGTCACCACTGGTAACAGATCACCACAAGAGTTGTTAGATTTTAGCACAGTGGTAAGGCTGTCATAAAACAATTCAGTTCCTGTCTGCTGATGGCCTCATATTAATCTCTTAATTTGCCCTTTTTTTTAATTAGTCATTAGTTTTTCAGAGAACTTGAACCAGGAACCAACATGGGGATTTAATGTCTATCTGCTTTAGTTCTGTCTGCTGTCTTGTGCCTTGCCCTGTCTTCTGGCCAGCTAAGTGAAGTGGCTTAATTGCAACACACTGTAAACTGTTGAAATGTTCTGCCTGGTTTATCTAGTTATATCTCAGCTGCTATCATCTTCTACAGGTCCAATTACAGCAAGCAGTCTGTAGTGACTGTGTGGAGTCTGCAGTGTTTCAAATGACCTGCAGCTGACTGAGTATGAAACAGTTGCACGGTATAGATAAGGAGAGCTGGCGGATAGATGCATCCAACTGTTTAGCGAACAGGGAAATCTGTTGTTGTTTTATGATGACACAGCCCTAATGCCAAACATCACACACACATACAAAAGTACACATAAATAGCTGCATACACATGCACACACACACAGTTTTCATGGATGTTTCTCCGGTGAGAGCTAATCCCCTGCCGCTGTCAGCCGTACTTTCGTCTTCTTTGGAAAAGCTCCTTACACGAGGCAAAGCCCATCCTGAGTGTGAAAGAACACACACGACACAAGTATACATATGAACGCACACACACTCAAAGTTAGGGTGGAAGATCTCAACTCACTTTGGCAAAGCCGTGTCCACCTTGTAAACAACCCGGAGATATGAACGACACAATTTTTACAGCCTCTTTCCCATAAGTTCACGCGCATTTCTATGTTTACACACATGCACTCACATATACACACACATATTAGACACATTTGTGCAGCACAGCACTCCATAATCAACCTTGTCCTTAAAGGCAATAGAAACAGTAAAAACATTTGTACTCATGCCTTGTGCTGCAGAAATACACTAACTTATTTACACAAATGCATAAACACACAGCCCTTATTCAGGGACCTTTATGTCCTCTTATTTTGAAATTTATTACGCCTTAGAGCTTGTCCACTCATATTTGTGCTGCACCCAGTGTTTTTGTGTGTGCGTGCATGCTTGAGTGTTTGTGTTTGTTTGTGCTCACATGAGTGTATGTAATCTCCCATGTCAGCAGAAAAGTGAAACTTTGCACAATGTGCTGCACAATACAGTGTGACCGAGGCATTAGTTACTATCATATGATGCCCACATACTACTGTGTTTCAAAGGTAAAATGTAATGTACACTAATGTAGGAGTGTGTAGGGTACATGTAATGGAGTGATAGAAACCAAAGTGGTTTCTAACACACATTCATGTACCCATATTGTGTTTCACCTGAGTGAGTGAGTGAAAGCAGAGGAAGTGCAGTCAATGAGGTGGAACCTTTGCTGCTGTTCTACATTTCCCAGAGGATCGATACAGCAACGGAACAGAGCTGACAAGACTTATTTCCAGTACCAGTTTTGACTCTCACGCACTTAACGAAAGGCAGTGAGCATTCGCGATAAGTCTGAGTGCTCAGCGCTGTCGCCCTGTAAAAGTCTCGTGGACTTTTTCACACTTAATGCACACAGTCCGTAAGTCTGCCATCCTGCAGACACTGCTTCAGGGAATTGCACACAATCCTTAGCACTGGTTAAAGAATGGCCAGTTCCAAGCATCTCATTTTGTCAAACAAGTGATATCTGGAAACTTAATTGGTCAAACAAAATGACTATTCTGCTTTTAAATGACGTATAAATATGTGTAACTACACTTGAAATATCTGGGATGTCACTGACTGATATTTCCCCCATTGGTCAACCAAATTCAATGAGTTAAAGTTTCTTATGCAAAGCGGTGATCATAGGGTGGTGTTTACAGGTGGTCGCGTTGCTGATTTAGCACTTTTTTTAAAAAACAAAAAAACAAGACGATATAAACCTAGAGCATGGCTTCACAGTGCATGCAGGCTGTCAATTGGGGGCTGTACCTTTTGTTAGTGGCAGACTAACCAACCTGGTTCTGGTTTCCTGGCTGCTCAGGAACTGCAGGGAATCGTAGGAGTGTTTCCTGTTCACTGAGCCTCACCTCCATTATGGCAAATAAACTACTTTCACTACATGTAACATTATTACTAAAGGAGGTAAAGGAATAATACACACTGACTTGAAATTGCAGGAGATTAGAAGGGAAAGAGAGAAGTCATTGGAAACTCCTAAAGAAAGTAACCGATCTGAACAACACAAACAACAACTGGAAATAAAACAATACATTGACTGCAGCACAGCAATAAAAGCCCTACTAAGAAATAAAGAGTTTCTGCCCATTGAAATTCTAAAGGGCTTTTGTTTCAAACTGTTGAGTTTGTATTGACACATAATGAAGTAACTAACACTGCAAATGGCATTACTCAAAACAAGGCTTCATACTGAAATACCACTGTGGCCAATTCTACATATCAAACTGAGGGAGTTTGAAGTAAGAACCTGCCTCTAATAAAGTTTTAACTGAAGCCATACAGCAATACCAATCAGATCGCATTCATACAAGGTTATTATACAGCAGCAGTTGGTTTGATTGGATTGACACGTTGAATCAGCCGATACACAGGTACACAGGATGTTAAAAATGGCATCAGGGCCTCTATTGAATACTGCCTCACAAATGTGCTTTCCTCTCTTTTCTCAGAACCATTTGATAATCTGTCTTTTATCTCAAGGTGTTTCATAAGGTCCTCTACCTTACTTAAACCCTCATAAAAATGTATTATTCCTTTTAAGATGTCACCAAACACTCATTGCGCTGCAAAATGTCATGTGTTATAATCCTCTCCTTCTGTTGACATCCCTGTGCATAAACCTGAGTAAATTCCACTGGTCTGAAATGAGACTGAAACCCACCTCTGACCACTTCTCCAGCTTCTTCCACTTCTGACCACTGCCAGTAAGCCCAGTGATAAGATGGGTAAGGGACTTTAACCCATTCTTTCCAGTGACCTATCACGCCTGTAACTCTGTGTGCGTCTCTCGCTGTCCTCTATCCGGCATTGCCCTGTCAATCTGTCCTCTCCATCCTAAGCAGCAAAACCCCTGACATCAATGCCCCCTCCAAATCTACTCTTTACCTCTCTGGCTCCACCTCAGGGCAATGTAAGAAGACTTTCTCTCTTACTTTGTGATGGTGTTTGCACTTTTTTTCCCTCCAATGCATACTGTTTTTGTCTGTATTACACTTCTCCATGCCCACCTGTCTCTCCTCATCAATTTTGTCTGTCTTTTTCCATCTTTGCTGTTTTTATTTCTTTGGCCTCTGTCTCAAACCCGATGTGTTCTTCTCTCTGTCTGCATTTCTCTCCCCATCTGTCTCTGTGTCTGTGGTGCATACGGTACTGTCTCTCTTGTGGGCATCAGTCTTGCATACTCTTTCTCTCATAAACATTGTTGTTTCAGTGTGTCTGCCCTCATTTCTGCTTTGTGACGGTAAAACCGACTGTTACAAGCCTCCATTCTTTCATGATTTTCAGGGAATGGGCAGTAATACTGCATCTCAACACACTTTCTAGGAGTTAAGCTGATGCTCTTATCCACGTTGACTTAGTGTGAGTGAATTCCACTGTTGCATTAGTAAAGAGATGTCAAGTGTTCAGTATTTCTTAGTGGCACATGGTAGTTAATGTACATTATCTTGTACATTGCTAATTTCCCTCCTAGTTAACATCTCTTTCCAAATACTGTATATTGATGAAGTTATCTATGGATATACCCAAACCTTGTCATGATGTTTTGCTGAGACCTGCCACATGTCTAGTATACTGTATATCAAAAATGTATCAATTATACAACAATAGAAATCAATTAAAGCGTCTTTTAGTGTGCCTCTACTCATTTCTAAGAGTTCACGAGTCAATCTATCACCTATTTTATAAGAATATGTCTTGAAATGAACTAATTTTTATTGACTAAATTAACATTTGCCTTTGGCTAAAAGAAAATCTATCGTATCAATTTCAACATCATCTGTTTGTCTCCTCCTCCTTCACTCTCTGCATTTCCCATTCTTGTTTTTTCTCTCTACACCCACCACTCTCTAAGAGTTAACTTGTTGGCAGAAGTTTGGCATGTGCAGCCCAGACAAGTTATGCTCTAGGGTGGATAAATACAGTTATTTCAGCTGAAGAGCCCCAAACTCCACCAAGAGAGAAGGAAAGAAAACAAAAAACAGCCACAACAACAAATTTATATCTTCAAGCACCCTTTTATCTGACAAATGCTCCATTCGCAGTACGCTTAATTTCCATTACATTGCTTTAAATACAAAGATGCATGCATCTACGTAGATGCCACTGCCTATAACCATGCCCACAGCCTCCCCATTGTAAATGCATGAAATGTAACTGTTCTATCACACTCTCGCTTCCTGCTGGTGGATATAATTCCCCTCACATTGGCTGTGATTACATTCTCTATAGTCATTAATGAAAATGACCAAACCTCAATGTATGAGTGTCATACTCTAGAATAAATAACCTTGTTTTCAATGTGCTGCTCCAGTCTACTCTACATTAATGCATGCTTAATGCATGTACATCGTAATCAGTATAGCAGTCATCACATATTTGACCTTTTAAAGCCCCTACACATCCTATGCATTTTATTACCACAACTATTAAGTGAAACTGCCAGTCTGTCTTTTACCTGTATCATTGCCTCACAACGCATTTAAATGGTGGATATTCTTGGATTATCTTAATGGGGAACCATACTAACTATGCCTCCTCTGTTTGCCCCAGGGCAGTCAATCATACTTGAGTTCTTACTTATTTTCCATGTCTTTTTCTCCATATGCATGCAGACAAAACACATTGGTAACTTCCATATAGAGTGACATCGTATCCATCACCTCAATTATGTAGGACAAGAAAATATATATATATTTTTTTTAAAGTGTTTTGATATGTGTTTGGAATAGCCACATGCAAATGTCATAGGCTCCTTCTGGCCGCTTCAAACTGCCTCCCTTATTTTTCTTAAAATAAGTCTTTTATTCTTAAAGCAATTAATGTTAGAAACGGGGATATGGGACACTTTCAGTCATGATGTTGCACTCTGTACTCAAATAATGTTTAAAGTAGTTGGGTGAAAAATAAACCTCTGAGCCCACTTTCATACCTCTGCACACCTGGGCAATGGATGAACTGGGAGTTTGGAAAGTTTCACATTGTCTCTCTGTCTTAGGATTTGATTGACCATCCATCCAAAGTCATTATACTCACTTGTTCTGATGCTTGGAGCCCTGGAGATGTGCATGGTACTGTTCAATGGAGTTGAGGACCACACTGCAGACACTGCAGGAGTAACTACTGCGCAGCCCTGGAGAGACACAGACACACAACCACCCAGTTACATCAGTTACTGTATATATTTCTTAAAACACCTTAAAAGCTTTCATCGTCATCATCATCATCATCATCATCCTCTGGATCACCAGTAGCAGTCTCACTGAGGCTAGCATGAGCAACAATAAAAATCCGAACCAACACTAAATAACTGTCTAATTTAAAACTCTGCAGTGCGGGCTAATTTTCCTAATTAGAGTGCATCTGCAAAAAGATTTGATTAGACTAATCATTAGCAGAAAGCCAGTTACATTTTTAGATCTTTAGATCACGTGTGTGTGTGTGTGTGTGTGTGTGTGTGTGTGTGTGTGTGTGTGTGAGAGAGAGAGAGTGAAAGAGAGAAAAGGTGCCTTTTTGAAAGCTGAATTTCAATAGAGTGAGAAAAATTAGGACACTAGTGGTAAGAAAAGAACAGAGTATTACTGTGTATGGCTGTGTGTGCATGCATGCATACTTGTATTGTATTGGCAAATGTGTGCTTGTGATGGTGCGGCTCAGACACAGATGTGAACTAATTAGAGGGTTTGCAGGTGGTCGAGATGAACACCCAAAAATAGATGGATGAGGATGGAGATAGTGACAGAGTGGGGTGAAGAGCGGGAGGTGGTGTGGGGATGTTGGTGGGTTAGACAGAATGAGCAAAGGAGGAAATTTCTTGAGATAAATAAAATGTTCTAAAAAGATGAAGGAGAGGAGATAGAGTTACAGTAAGGATAATGAGTTCTCACACCGTAGGAGTGATGCAAAATACACGCTGGGGTTTAATGACCATAGGAGAAAACGAGACGTGGATCTACTCCCCAAAAATATCACGTGATGATTTCAAAATGGCCTTTCTTTCACACGGGCAGACGAAGCAGAGGAAATGCCATGTTTAAATGAGGGTAGGGCATTCAGCAACATAACATCATTTACTGTATATTCAAAAGTCAAAATACAGATATATTTATTCTCACACATTTGTCACAGCAGAACTTTACTCGTATCAGATTAACAATTTTGTCCCCCCCCCCCCCCAAAAGCTTGTCCATGCTCCCCCTCTTTTGACTGTTTTCTCTTATTTTCAGATTTTGAAGATGAATGTGTGTAATTCTGGGGGCGTGTGTTGTGACTGAAATCAGGTGTGCTCTCTTGTGTGTGGGTGCCCTTTTCTGTGCTGTCATTACTGTCCTTGAGATTTATGAGTTGTCTGTGTATTCCATCGCCTTTTGACCTTCTGTGGCGGTAATTGGTGAAGTATGTTGGGAGATGAAGTTGTAATATTGTTAGGAGTGGTGGGAGGTCATTTGGACTGGGATGGAGCTGCATAATGTGGCATATCTACTCCCTGTTGTCAGACAGAGTCGCTCTGTCTGTTTCAGGGGTAATTAAGGACAAACAGTCATTTACAACAGACCCACGACTGAAGTAGTTGCCTGGAGTAAGAGCTGCCTTTGCTTAAATGTTGATATTTTGCATCTATTAGGTGATAAAGTCTGCATGTGTGAAAGGGAGAAAAACTACATTCCCATCTGCCAAAATGTCATTACTTCAGTCCTCTCTTAATGAAAAGGCTATTAATTGGAGAGAAGATCATTTGGAAAATAAAGGAATGATAAGTCTCTCTCTCATTCTCTTTCCCTTTCTCTGCCCTTTAATTCTATACTGCCGCAAAGATTACACAAAGAGGTCTATTCTTGTATATGCGATTAAGTGTGTTTTATGTGCATGTGTGTATGTGCGCACACACACAAAGGCAGCTTTCCCTGCTTTTAGCCTGATTGATGTCACCTCCCCACTGCCTGGCCGAGTAGCACTGATGTACAATATGCTGCAGTTTGTGTCATTGCCAGAGCATGTGAGTGTGTGCCAATCTTCTGAACACATGCACATGCACACACACACGCACACATAGCATGAACATATACACACATGGCCACATGCACATACACTGTTTTGGTTAGAAAGGCAGTTCTGGCATTAGCCCACGCTGTGCCCTAATCCATGTTAATTACATGCAGGGAAAGTGTGTGTGTGCGTGCACAACATGAGTGACAGCACGCGGGGCAGGGTTCTGAATGTGGGGTTTTTTGTGAGCATGAGCAGTATTTGTGAGGGTGTTCTAAGCCTTGTTAATTACACAAGAAGATATGCCAGGGAGAGAGAAAAGAGGGGGGGAGATGAGCTAAGGCAGTGGGTGTGGAGCTGTTTGTGGCTGTCATTTAATGTATAGAGCCTCCCAGCATTGCTGGCACCCCTGGTAAGGAGACGCCTAAATGCTTGTCAAAAAAGTAATGAGCTACATTCTGTGCGCAGAAAATTGAGAAAATTATGTTCTTTTAAAGAGCCTTGTTGCAAAGAAATGTAACATCTTCCTGCAGTTTCAGAGTCTGATATATTTTAACCTCAGCTCAGGCAACATTAATGATCCATTTGGAGCATGATATTCATGGCTCTTTCCATTAGGACACACTGCCAAACTCTAACTGCAGCGTCTTTTATTTATGAGTCTCTTGTGGGTTTTCAGGTAGTGCCCAACACTGACGATTATAAAATCTAGTGTTGCATGAACATGTTGGTTAAATAGTGGGATGCTATTTAGAGGCAGAGGGAGGAAATAAGCCTCAGACACACTGTACAACCACAGCTGAACATCAAATTTCATATGGATCATTTTAAGGTGGACTTTCCTGTTTGCCACTTCATTCCTTTGAGCCTCACTGCAACTGAGAATCTCACTGTAAAGTATTCATCTGTAATTTTATTTGCTATGGAGGCAGGATAATAGTTTACAGAGCCCTTACTACCCCCAGAGCCTCTGTGCTGTGGTACACCATTAGTTTACCATGCGCTTTGCAAGATTAAAAAGGAACTGGATCCAAAAAGAACCCCATTGAGATGCAATCAAAACCAACAGTCTGCAGCAAAGACTTGACAGTACGTCTCACAGGAATATATCACAAATACCATTGCAGAGAGGGGCTGAGCATCGAGTGAGAGTCAGATTGAATCCAAGTGGAATTTTACCAAGCACCAAACTTTGGAGGACTTATAGAGAGACTAATTAGTTTTGTAGTGAATGTGAAAGTAATTGGGAAGACCATCTGTTTTAGACAAAAAATATCATACACAGGAAACAAACACTCCCTGAACTATTGCTTTTAAATGAAATGACCAGGTTATTTTACATTTTCAGATCAACACTACAATTTATCACCTTCTTTTTTCTGACCCATCTCAAACAATGAATAATTCACAAAGGTAGTTTATAATCATGTGTTAATATTCAGTTTTAGGACTGAATAGCCTGAATAAACTTTTCAACACTTTTTTTTTTTGTAATATAAACTTAAAAAATATAAATTTTTAAGCAGTTATATTGTTTGCCACTTAAAGTGCAGTGGAAACAAGCAGCAAACAAAACTTACATTACCTCATGAAGTTAATGAAGAAAAATCTTAGCAAGCAGTTGCTTATGTACACATGTAGCATGATACCAAATAATGCTATTTGTTATGTTTATCATAATTTTGAAAATTGCAAGTCCAGTATTTCACTGTATTTTAGATCAGTTTTTGGTCTCCACCAACCCACCAGGGAAATTATATGACTGCTAATGGTCCGCTGTGTTCACTAGTGAATCACTCACTTTGTTTGCCATTTGGTGCTGAGTAAGCAGGCTACAGTGGTTTTTAAAAGCTTTTTCGCTGAAAAGAATGCTGATGATAATGGTGAGAGCAAAATGAACAGAAAGTTAGACTGTTAAACCAAAACAATTAGCCAAACAATGCTAAAATGCTCCATAGTGCTGGGAGTACCTATCTTTCTCACTAAGTCTACTATTTCACATTAAATATAGCTATTTGAATCATTGTGGACATATTGTAAAGACATTGATTAGTGTACCTTCAGATATGACCTTTGTCTACAGTGAGACAAGCTTTGTGACTTAAATCAAGGAATATCTGATTCAAAGAAAAAGAAAACAAGCCAAAGAATTAGAAGCCAATTTTTGATTCTTGATACTTTCTGATTCCTAATGTTACAGACACATTTTGAATCCCAGACCTAGTTCACATGTGAGTACTATGTGGGGTTGTACTCTGTGTAGAGTATGCCTTGTTTATGTGTGTATATACAGTATAAGCCTGCTTGTGTGACTGTGTCACAGTGAGCACTGTCTCGTGGGAGAGGAGGTCAGCTCTGTCTCCCAACTCAGGCACAGCAATCAATTACACACAATTTTCTCTGCTGTGGTACTTCACCCTCTCCTGGATACACACACACACACACACACACACACACACACACACACACACACACACACACAGTCCAATCCTAGACACTTATCTCACTGCTTTAATTCTCTACCGAGTCTCCAGAGAGAGGAGACAATGCGTCGGCTCTGTCTTGAGGGGTTTCTACCTCTGTCGTGATTTATGTAAAGACACAGTCGAGTCAGCCGGGCTCCATCCTGCGCCTGTAGCCACCCCCACTGCAACTCCCTCGTCCACCTCTGTAATCCATCTCCAAGGGTTTTGTCTGGCACCTAGCCATGGAAAATAACGACATTCTCCCCTGTGCCCTGTCTGCACAATTACACCAGAAAAATCCAAGAGTAAGAAATGGTTTTCGATATAAACGGGGATTTTGCGATATATTTTGGTCATGAGAGTGTGAAAGGGAGGGGCAGAAGATGGGAAGAAAGACAAGGAGAAAATATGCAAGTACAAGTAAAGGTCATTATCATCAATAGGATATAACCAGACAATATAGCAAAGCAGACTTTGTAACCATAGTTTAGAGACAGAGGAAATATTGGTGTGTAAATAATTCACCTCGTCTCGTGGGGAGCTAATGAGGATGACAGATGAGACATGATGAGAGATCTGCCCCTAGTGGGGTACACGCACACACGCATTGACCACAGCAACAACAAACAAAGACACACAACAGAGTAGAGAAGGGGGGGCGGCGATAAAAAAGACTAAAGAGAAAATAGTTCCACAAAGGAGGACAAAAGGACAGAGATGAATCTGCACTTGGCTGAGACTGAACTCTTAAACCCCCCCACCCACACACCCCTGCCACTGACTTTGCTCAGCTGCCGCCTCGCGTTCAACCCTCCCTTTGAGATTACACCCAGCACACCTGTGACTTCACACCTGAAGTGGTGATAAAAGCCAATCAGATGTGAGAATCTTGCACTCGTGGAAATGTGTCTAACTGGAGAACAAACAACCTCTGACAATGGAACTATACTGTGATGAATAAAGTGTTTTAGACTAAAGGCACTGGAACAAACACTTGATTGATGGCACATAAGATAAATCACGTCAGCAGCGAGCTCACATAGAAATCTTATACCACTTCAATGCCCTTGAATGGTAGATTTTGCAGTGGAGCGTCAGTCTTCACTGGATACGAATACCTAAGGTTAAGTAAATTAAAAATATGACTGTCTACTATTTATTTACAATTTTCAGCTTGTTCTGTGGTTACTTGCTGAGATTTGGAGTCAAAGTCACCCAAAAAAATGCTGATGTTGTGGGATCTGGGTCACAGTGTGTGGATGAAGAACGATATCTAGCCTGACACCACTTAAAGCCTCTGAGCCAGTGTAGGCGGCAACATGACTCATGCTTTTAATATGATTGGCTTCTTGAGATAATGGTTTGTGTCATGGCACCTGGAGCACACAGCGAATGGCACAGCTTCAGCTCACAGAGGATTTGCATGTGTGTTTGGTTCAAGTACGTCAAACGTGTGTGTGCAGTAGACGTGTTGTGTGGCACTCGTGCATGTTAGGCTGCATGCTACAGAACTCTAGGATGGTGTTAGATGATATCACTCATAGGAACAAGAAAAAACAAAGCACTTTCTGTGCCAAATACCATTAATAGTTTGTTTGAATATCCATTTGGCAGAAATGTGTGAATGAACATGTAAATCAGTGTCATAAGAGAGAAATAAAGCAGAGAAAAATACTGTACAATAAAGCACTTGTACTATTGTACTATGTACTATAAGAAATTATTTCAGTTCAATCATTTAAGTTCCCTTAGTGACTATTTTTTGTCAGACTTGTTTCAATCCTGAGGAGAAACAACACCATGTAATTGGTTATTTAGTTGTGCAGTGTGATGTAGCTTCTCTTATGTACGGTATATGGAGCATGCCAGCAGAGGTCCTGTGACAGTTTTACATGTCGGGATAGAAGCACTAACAAGTGGGAAAGCTCTGCTGTAATATGAGGAGACTGTGACCCCAGATAAGTATCATGGAAACATTTGATTATGGCAAACGGATGGTGAAAAAGATGTCAAAATTTTACATCAGGAGAGACAAATATTTGGTTGATGATGGATGAGTTAATGCTTTCATCTTATTGGCTTAAGAGTCCGGCCCTTAATATTATTTACCTTCTTAACGCTTTTCAATGATCAGCGATTTAATATTGCTGTCTATTAAATTAGAGACTGATTTAAAAAAAAAAAAAAAAAAAAAAAGCATTGGTCACAGTTGATTCATCAGTGACCCTGGTGAGAGACTGTGTCCCTTGCGAGCTTGACCCCCACGGTCAAGCTCCTACAGTTACAATGATGCAACTTGGTATCATCTTTATTTTGGACACACATTAGCTGGTAATCCCCCATGTTTGTATGCTTTCTAATAAAAATCTGTCGCTCTCGAGCCCAAGACAGGATTTCTGGATGAAGTCACATTTTGTCAGACTTGGCAAAGCTCCATCAGAGTCACAAATTATATGATACAACTGTTTTCACAAGCTGACTTCACAGATTTTGACATATAAAAGTGATGGAGGGCTTCTTCAATTTAATTTAATTTCAAGTTTATATACATTAATAAATAAATAATTTATAGACATTAATTCTTAAATATATGTTTTAACATTGGAGGATGTTGATTCATTAAATAAAGCTCTGAAGTGATTTAGTGGAAACATATTTAGTTCAAAGGCACAAGTTGACCATAATGTATGGTAAATGTGATAGCTCTATCTTTACTGTATATGGCTGATGGTGCTATTTTTACCTGTGGATAACTGGTGTGGCTTACCTCAGTATAATATCTGTGAAATGTACACCGCATTAAAAGGCATATGAACATTTCACAAGTCCCCCCTCACTACCTCTACCATCTTGAATGCGATCTCCCCCTTATCGTCTTTCCTCATACAAAGTCGTAACACCCCTCCTGCCCTTCACTTGTCACTTGTGTCAGGCTCACTGCCAAGAGACTGACCTGTGCTCTCTGTGGCATCCAGACTGCCCGCTAGCTGCTCCAGGAGGCGTGCCCTGGCTGCATTCCTGCGGTGTTTCTTGCCCTCGTAGTGCTGCTGGGCCATCAGCGGGTTGTTGAACCAAGCACCGCACAGGCAACAGTACTTCCCGGCCTCTCTTCCACCGTTTCCGCTGACCACTGCCATGGGCCAGGGCAGGGCAGGAGGAGGAGGGGGGCACACAGTGGAGTCTGTGGGTAGTGGAGTGGAAGGGGATGAATCTGAGGGAAGAAAGGAGACGAGGAATGAGGTAACAGATTGCAGAAGGAGAAAGGGAAGACACAAGGAAGAGAGAGAGGGCACACATTAACATGAGTTTAGATGCAAACTAAGTTCTAATGTGAAAATGGCATGAAATTAGATTAACAGGATAATGTCATGCATTCATATTTGCAAAAATGCACATACACTCACTTTAAATACATGCTTTCACACAAACTCATGTGAAAGCTTTAGGTTTAGGTCCGACAGGGAGAAAACAGCAATAGATTACTGAAGTCTAGAACTGCACAACATTCAACTTAGAAAGACGACATGAGTACGTAAAGTGAAAACCACTATAAATTAGTAATAATAAATACACAGTAAGTGAGGGAAATAAATAGCGAAAATGTACAATTGAAAATGTGATGTGTGAGGTAAAATCACCAGGCCTCTGTAACATTAGCACAGAGCAGCTCCAGGGTCCTGTCTCCTGTGACACTACAGTCCACAAATTGAGTGAAAACGAGGACAATCCTGTCCAGTTGGGGTGCAGCGTCTGGAGTCTCGGAGTCACAGAGTATGTGATATGGCTTGGGTGGGTAAGTGTCTGTGTGTGTGGTAAATGCAAAGGGGGGGGGGGGGTGTAAACAACAACCAAGATGGCGTGTTGGAATGGAGTATGGATGTAGCCCCATGGCAAACAGTTCCATGTCTTGGTTGTAGAAAGATTTCATCCTGTCTCACCACACTACACTCACAGAGGCCGCTAACTCATTCATCTTATTGTCCAGCGATATCACATTGCTCTCTTCCTAGATCACTTTGTGCCTCCTCTGCATCCTCCTGTGTCCTCCCGCTTTCTAAGGGGATATCCCTTCTGGTCACCATGCCTGCTGGAACATGGATGAGGGTCAGGAATGGGCCATAAACACTCCAGGGACCTATCTGTGCTGGAAACTGTTTCTCTGCTTGTGTATATTGAAATTCTGGGTGTTATTGCTTTCTTATTTTTTTACCTACATTCGCTTCTCCTATCTTTTTCATCCCCTTTCATCTCTCCTCTCCTGAAGAAAAAAAGAAATGGCAGACTTCCAGGTGACCTGCTACTCGTGACATGATGCCAGTTACCATGGTGATTGCCCATTAATAGCCAGCAGACACTGACATGTCCATGGGACACAGTTGTGGCTCATGCAGTGAAGACTGCGTATGTGTGTGAGTTGCACGTCTGTCTGTGTGTGCATGTGGGTGTTTGGATGGCGTATTGAATCTATAATCTACGCTTGAGAAAATGTGTGAAGGCTTGTGTGTGTGTGCATGAATGAAGCTCCAGAATAGGCTGAGTGTGTGTGTAAGGTACAGTACGTGTACCAAAGATAAAATCTCTCCTCAAACTGTTTATTTGAACACAGGGAGGGGGTGTTAGGTCCACAGCCAAACTGTGAGAAAGCTTATAATGCCAGATGGCATGTCCAAATGTGCCGATTTGCATCTACAATGTGTCAATGACTCTAGAGTTATACCAACTATGACTGCACAGCCACAATATTGCATGTTTAAACATTTTATATTACGAACAAAAGCACTCTCATGCAAGCTTTTAAGCCTAAATGAGTCATATCACTTCTTTCACAACAACCATCAGCTCACCAATATCAAATTAAAAGCATGCAGGAATTGTTGACCAGTGACCCTGAGTGTGAGGTGTGTTTATTTGTGTTTTTTGTGTGTGTGTGTGTGTGTGTGTGTGTGTGTGTGTGTGTGTGTGTGTGTGTGCGCGCGCGCATGCGCGCGCATATGTCGACTTGACTCCAGCCCTGTGAGCTGATTGGTCACTCATACCTTGATGTGTCTTCAGGCTCTGTTCACATAGTTACTGTATCTATGGCTGTGTCTTTGCTCATCTCGCCAACCACACCCACTCACGTTCCCCTTCACTTGTTTCCTTTTGCCACTTGATCATCTCACTTACAAAGCTCAACCTTTCAGGTTCACTGTCATTTCATTTCTCAGATATTAATTTCAAAGACAAAGCCATCCTAAAAACTCTGCAGCACTAGTGTGTACCCATGCATGAGTGAAGCTCCTGAGCTCTGACAGTTCTGTGGAACAGCACGTGCAGATGTATTTTTCCTCTCCACCCCTTGTTTTCCCACCTTTCATTTTCTCATGACTCTGATCTCTGCACATTGGAGCAGAAGTAAGTGTTTTTCATGGAGTGGGGCACAGGGAGTGTGTGCACGACAGTTTGTGTCTGTCTGTGCATGCAGGAGGAGGCGATGGTTTGCAGTGTGTGGGGATGTGATGTGCAGAAGCAGAGGAAACACAGGTAGAGTCTCTGCTCTTTACCTCTCAAGGGCTTCTACTCCACACATGACCCTTGCTCTCACTCCTCACTGTGTGCTTTGTGTGAGAATGTTTCTGCATGTATGTTAGTGTCCATGTGTCCTTAGATGCAAGTCAATGTGTGCATCCATCAGTCATCCTGCTTATGTAGATTTCTGATGATTGTGTGTGCATGTGTGTGTGTTTCTGTAGTCAAGTGCACACAGGCCTGTCAGCTTTGCTGTGCGTCTACTGTGGAGCACTCATCTTAGAGTGATCATGAAGGCTACTTTTGACTTTAATCTCTCCTGAAATCTCCTCTTCTTCTTCTTCTCCCAGGTCACTCTCCCTCTCTTCTTGTTCTTGTTCTCTTGTTGCTTTTCCTCCAGGTCCCACTGTCACAAAACCGCAGAAACTTCACGGCAACGGCTGTACAGAAGTGACACTTTTCCAAAGTAGGCCAGAGTTTAGGAAAAGTCACTCAGGGGCTTGATTATAACACTCCATTTTGTAGTGATTGTGTGTTTATAGCTCTGTGAATTTTCACTTTGAATCCAATTTGAATCACATTATGTAAATCTCCCCGGGAGGCGACTCACCAGCACTGACACTTAAAAAAAAAAAAGATAATCTGAAACAATCATGAGCATGAACAAAAATCAATTTGGGGATGTCTTGATTTGCTCAGGAGATTTTTTTTTTTTATCACAAGACCTTTACAATTTAAAGGCTGTCTGCGTGCCTTCACCTTCAAAGTTTCACTTCCTTCACCTCTGGCATGTAAGCATTTCCTCACTCTTTTTTTTTCCTCTGATACCCAGGCTAGACGTTTTGACTGAAGCATGACTAAAGCTTTCCAAATCCACTTCAGATAAAAATATATACTTTGAACTAAAAATGGCTCTCAGTACAGTGATACAAGTTGTGGAAAAGTTGATGTCTGGATTATACAAGTATGCGCAGGCAGAGGTTAGTGTATTTTACCAGGTTAACTGCCTTGGTCTCTGTTTGCAAACATCAAGACATTCAGGAGAAGTATTGATCATCTAGGGCTGAAAGGGTTGATAACCAAAGTACCAGTTTATAGTCAGTAGACTGATTAATCAGATTTGTCAAAGTTTCACTTTCAAGACCTAAAGACTAACTAGCTCAAAGAACCAGTTTAATTTAAATTGCACTAAATCACACTATTTAATTCACACTCTTTAGCTGCTGTGATTAGTTTGAAAGCTCCTCAGCTCGTGAATCTATCACTGCTTGTTTGATGTGACTTTGATGTTGTTGCTAAAATCAAACCCAGACAGGTAGAGTGTAGGAGATACCTGTGTTTGTAGGGCTGGTCATGGCTGTGGGTAGGGTGGGTGGCTCCCCCAGCACCAGGCGGACTCTCTTGGCGTGCGTTTTACCCTGGTAGTGGGACTGGGCCACTATGGCGGACGTGAAAAACATATTACACAAGGTACAGCACTTGTTCCTGTCCACCTCTGTCTCTGCACAGTCCTGGAGGAGGAGAGGAGGGAGAGATAGTGAAATAGATAAGAGGAGGTGAAGAATAATGTGAAAAGAGACAGGGTGAGGTGAAGGTGAGAAAAGGAGAGAAGAGAGGCATGGGGGATGAGAAATGGAAAGACATACACTTTGCACTGACCTCGCTGGGCTTTCTCTCTCTCGCACTCTCTCTCGCACTCTCTCTCTCACACACACACACACACACACACACACACACACACACACACACACACAAAAGCAAAGAGGGAGCTGATCAAATATTCATCTGTCTCTCTGGGCTGAGACTGTGGCTGGGCCCTTTCACCACTGCTGTTCATTACTAATGATGAGGAGGAGTTGCTCCCTACGGGAGAGAGGGAACACAAACAAAAGGACCAACTGCCTGATTGACACAAAAAACACACACACACACACACACACACACACACACACACACACACACACAGAGAGAGAGAGAGAGACCTGCATACAGAAAAAGAGACACTCTGTGTCCCCATACTTCAGTGTCATACTTTTTCATGGTTGGGCTGAACTATGTGGTTCCAGTTGAAGGAAAGCTAAATGTTGCTGCATACAATTATATATTTTTCTGTGTTTTCAACTTTGTGGCTGTTTCATCATTACATTGTCTTCTGCCCTCTACACAAAGCAAGAATTAAAAAGACTGTAAAAGAATTTGACTGGTCTGCACCATCCAACACCTTTTTAGATGAAGTGGGACAAACTGTGAGCCAGGCCTTTCTCCCCATAACAGTTCATGGTCTCACCATTGCTCTTTTGGCTGCAGCCAGGTTCCATCATTTTGTGTACAGCCTTGCTGGAGGAGTGGAAGCTGTTCTAGCAGCATATTAATGTCCATGGTTTTGGATTTAGATCTTACTTGTAAACAATCACATATGGGTTCGGCAGCCCACACACTTAAATATATCAGACATAAAAAGAGAAAAAGAAAGAAAATAGAGAAAGGATAAAATTGAACCGATTGATCAAATATGTTTCATTTCATGTTTTCAGCCTAACCTTTTCAATTCTATACTTTCACAACATTTTTCCCAGTTTCTTTCTTCTTGCAGTTCACATTGAACCTCCACCTTCTCAGTGTCTGTTCATCCACACTTTCATTCTCTCTGCATCTGCCTCTTCTGAACTCTTTCTATTGGCTTACACATTTCTTCTATCTCTCCCTTTCTTTCCTTTTTACATACTTTTCACACCAGCGCTCTCTGTAGTCCAGGTGTCAAATCGAGTTGGAGGAGAGAAACCTCAGTCTTGGTGAGAGAGAGAACAATAATAGAAAAGTGTCTGCGACACCATATCTGGGTGTGTGGGTGTGTGCTGTGTGTATCCAGGGATGCATGTGTGAGAATGTGTGTGTCTTATGTCAGCCCTGGTTAGCATCATGGAGGGTGGATGGAGTTAAGGACACCTTTACCTTCCAGGCTCAACTTTGTCTCTCAGCTGTCCCAGCTCTCTCTTCCTCTTTTCTTCCTCTCTCTCTTTTTCTCACTCAGTCGTTTCTGTTGCTTCTTGTGGTCACCCTCACTCTCAGCTTCTTTCTCCCTCTCCCTCCCTGCCTGCATCCTGCCTCACCCTCTGGGCACCAGTCTCAGTGACACTGTGTGTTGTGGGATAAAATATTTATCTGTATTGGCAGGCCCTCGCCACCCTCCCATCCTCCTCCCCCTCATCCTCCTCCCCCTCTCTTGCCTCGCCTCCTCTCCTCCCCCGTGTCTGTCCCTGCTGTGATCATGTTAAATGCTTGCTCTGCACTGTCCCACATACCAGTTTCCTTCTCCTCAGTTGGTGTAAATTAATTTCATCATGTTTTATTAGCACATGAAGCTTTGTCTTATTGCCACACAAAGACAAAATGTGCACGTGAGTATGTTTGTATGTAAAGTAAAAACAGCTTATCTTTATTTAACCTATGATTTTTATTCATGATTCTACCATAGGAGACATGGTGCCCACTAAGACCAGTCTCCTCTCCTCTTCACTCCTCTCCAGTGTGCACTTTCTGCTCCTCCTCTTACCTTCTTCTCTATTCATTTTATTGTTGTTTCCCTCCACCTTCTCTTTTGCCTCCTTTTCTCTGCTTTTCCTCTTTCATGGGCAACGCTTGTTCTTCCCAAATCTTGTACTATGATTAGGAAAATCAGCCACAGTGAGCGAATGTCCCGCAACTGCATGTTTTTATTTATTTATTTTTTTGGCTGAGGACAAAGAGGATGAGATGATTCTCTGTGGCAGCCTTCAGTGGTCTCATCTGTCACAACCCACTGAAAAGTAAAATAAGCTGTCGACAGAGATGGGACTGAAACACAAAGAAGTATCTATTTGAAAGTAGAAGGCAAGGCAAATCGTGTTGCTCAATGACAGATGTTACACCAGGGATTTAGTGACAGCGCGGGGAAAATTTTTAAACAATCTCAAGTGTGTGTGGGTGACTGACATATGAGTAATTGTCAGCTCATTACAGCTGCCACTCCACTAAAACACTTTAAACAATAAACAGCTTTTCTGACTCACTGTTTTCTCTCCATTGCTTCTCTCCGCTGAAAGTTATCAACCTTTCTGTTTCTTCATTTTTGATTTCTAGAGTTCTACCATCGCTCATTTCAGTCATCCTCCCTGCGTTTTGTCCCTCACTGTTTCTACCTGTCGCACCTCACACATCTGTTGAGACTGATTTGCATGCGACCTAATTGTTGTATGTGCTTCTTTTTGCATGTGCACATGCTGCATGTATGCCTGTTTCTCTGTTGCCTGACAGTGATGTCTGTATCAGAGTATATTTTATGTTTGGGTGGCTTTATCTTGCTCATGCACCTAACAATAGACTCCTAATTAGCTGTGTTTATCTTCCTCTCCTTCTGTTTTGCTTTCTCTCTGCTCCTCCTTACTTCTCCCACTGCTCTGTGTCGAGGCACTGTGGGAAACATGGCTAAATATACACATGGAGCAGCACAGGGAAACAGACACTCTCATTTGGAGTTTAAAAAAGCACTGAAAGTGTAAATTGAAAGAAGCAACAGTGCAAATATAGTATTAGAGGAGTATAAAAGGCGAGGAAATATAGCATTTTATTATCTTGCCCTTTGCACAGGTAGAAAACTGCACGGATAGAGAGAGAGAGCAGGGTGGAGAGTAGGGGAGAAAAACGAATCAAGCCCCCTCCCCTTTCATCTGGGAGCACCTTTACGACCTACTTTCTCTGTTTGTTCTGTGACAAACTCTTTCACCTACACACAAATGCACAAACCTTAAGGCAGTGCATTTTACACTGGGTAGACGCTGGCATTTTATTCACAAAAATCCTTTTCTGCTGTTTCCATTGGACTGCACCATGTCGATCAGTATGAGAACACAGGCAAAAAGACTAAGATATAGTGCAGGGAAAAGATGTGCAAAACTTCCCCTGGGAGCAAAAGAATGAAAGAGATAAAAAGAAAAAAAGTTTATCCCAAATTGAACAGTGAGAATTTCATCTCTGGAGAACTGTTCACCTGACATGGGTTTTCCAGCATTGTCAGATAATCAATGTCACATCTCTGCGTGAAAGGTTATGAACTAAGTGCTAGCTGCGGCACTTGCAGTATGTTACAGTGCGGCAGATGAGGTGAGTGTGTGTGCACATGGTCTGTTGGAGTGTGTTTAGTGTCCCATATGAGGTGAAAGCCAGGAGGGGCTGAGTCATGTCTTATTCACTTAGGGAGACAGATGGAGACGCAGGTGTTTGTTTCTACAGTGTGTGTGAGTGTGTTTGTAAACCCATGTCCCCCTCATATGCCTGTTTTGTGTTTTGCCTGAGTGTCTGCAGTGTAGTGGATCACATCTTTAGATTTTATAGTACAAATTAAACGTGGTTCAGTTACTAGAAAGTTGAGAACAGATGCTCATTTTAAGTCTTACATTATGATTCACATTTTGGTATAGTTTCATGGTGGCAATTGATTTTTGCTTTTTCAGTTTGTTGCTTTAAAAATTTTGTGTACTTTCTTTAGTTTTGTGTAAATTAGTGCAACACTAAAATGCCTTCCAGAGAGTTGTTATCCAGCCATTTAAGTTATGATCATGTTTCCATGCTCTCCTTGCTGTGTAGCCATTTTGAACAGCTGTAAAGCATTTTGCCCTCCGACCTGGTCGGACAAAATGTTGTGTGAACTAGTTACACTGGAGCAGCAGCCCTTAATGTCTTATAGATCAGGGCTGATCTCATTTTTGCTGTTGGGGAAAAAGAGTGAAGACCTTTTTGGTTCGTGGTATAAGAGTAGTGTTAGGATGGAGCCATGAGGCACCTTGCATGTGACTGTTGGGACAATCCCATCTGTGAGACTTTCTGGGTTAGTAAAACATAAAAAGACCAAGTCAAGGTCACAAAACTATAAAGAATCTATCAACACACATGGTCTGAAGCAGTAACCCGGTAAAGCTCCATGCTTATTAATGTGACCAGAACAGATAATTCTGACCCGGCTTGGTTGTTTTGGCTTTGTATATTTGAAACTGTTATTCCAGCTCTGTCTTTAATCTTTAGTCTCGCTGGATTTGATTGAAGGAAACTAAAATAACTTTTTCCTTTGAAGATGTTTGCTTGCAGCTCCAAACATAATTTGTCAGGGTTTTAAACTTTGAATTGCTCATTTGTCAACTGTAACCTAAATTTACTTTACATTGGGAACGTTTGCAATAATTTTAGTTCCTTAGTTTTTATTTTGAATTTCCTGCCAGTGGAGGACAGAGGGTCATTGCCGCACTGAGGTAATTGGCCCTGCATTATGGCCCAAGGTCTTGGCTCTGGCACTGCACTGTTTTTGGAGACACTCCACCTCTTTGCCTCCTTCTCTCTTCCTGCCTATCTCCCTGTCTCTCTTTCTCTTTCTCTGGCACAGCTAGATTTATCAGTTAATTTGATAAACTTTATTTTTCCACCAGCTGTGTCCTCATAGTGTGTATTGTATGTATTCGTCTGTGTGTGTATGTGTGTAGTATGCCATGTGGGACCAATAGGCTTGCCAGATAAATAGGGAACACAGTGTACTATAGTAAAGCTCCCTCTTCACAATAGTCTATTACGTTCACATTTCTTTCCACACAGACACAAAAACAAACACAAGCATACAAAGACCCACAAACACAAAGTCAGGATTTAATCAACAGCAAAATATAGTTGTACTTCCTGTTCGAAACATAACAATTCACTGTGCATGCAATCGCAACCTCAGCATTTGCTACAATTGCAGAGCAGGGCCCTAGAAATGAAAGAAGAATGGTCCACCTACACTACAGACACACACACACAGACAGACACACAAACATTGGTACTGAACTGACCTCCCTAGCCATGGCCTGCAATAGTCAGATACAGAGCTGCTTGGCTGCATCTGCCA
Organism: Rachycentron canadum; assembly: GCA_038496675.1. Taxonomy (NCBI): domain Eukaryota; kingdom Metazoa; phylum Chordata; class Actinopteri; order Carangiformes; family Rachycentridae; genus Rachycentron; species Rachycentron canadum. Next base: position 10,519,141 of record CM076659.1, on the reverse strand, counting down.
CCACTAAATCTTACCAGAAACACCAAAGCTAAGGCATAACCTCTCTTGGGAGAATTATAGCACAACTGCACACAGCAGATCAAACAAATGTTCCCATGAGCACTTGGCTGAAATGGACAAGCCTGAGAGAGGACAGGCCTAGTTAAGGATTAGACTGAGGCAAGTCAAGTCAACTCAACTCAGGTTTTTGTCATCTACATACATGAAAACATGCTGCACATTCACACAAAATTTCAGCCTCAGACAACTGTCCTTCCACAAGCATCTTCACTGTTACTGAAGTTTGTGATTACACTGCACAACTGGTCACTTAGTTCAGCCATGAATCTTAAAAATGAAAATCAATTTGGAAGAATTATCTTGAGGTGAGACAACACGGACACACACAGGAACACACACAGTGAGAGCATACTGGGTTATCTGGCCTCAGTCTCTTGGAAGGTGGTCCTCCATCTTCTGGGTGAAGCATGTAGAACAGGCGCACCTTGTTGGCATGTTTCTTACTCTGAGAAAGAGACAGAGAGAGAGATGGAGAAAGAGTCTCAGCGAGAAACTGAATTTTATTTCATCAAGTGAACCAAGTGGAAAAAAAAATCAATGACTGTCACTCCACCTTGACAACTCGCTCTGAGCTTTTGTCTCTATTGCAGCTGATGATGCTAGCAGACATTTTGCCCCCGGCTAGGTGACTAATGGCCCGGGCCTGCCTCAGCTTTCTGGCAGCCCTGAGTAAGATGTTGGATAGGGGAAGTGGTGGGGGGTTAAGGACTCTCAACTTCACCTTCACACTCTGGCATGGTAAATCTTTTTGTGGAGTCAATGATCTAATAGACTACAGAATTGATATAAATAAATTAACAGAAAAGCAAAGAATACATAGGGATTAATTTCATTAATAGCAATAGTTTTTGGTGGAAAATGTTTTAAGCATGTCACTATACTCTTTACTTGTTTTTGCTGAATGATTGTGTCTGCTTCTGTCACATGCCTTGCTATGAAGTTTACAACCAATAACAAGCAGCAATATACAGTAGTATCTCTATAAAAATTGCAGTGAGCTGCCACTGAAGCTGCTAACTCTAGCTTTAATGTACACTGAAAATCACTGGGCATATTGTAGAGTAATAACTAGCTTGTGTGTATGTGTTTAGACAGCTATGTGTGGTTGTGCACAAGGTTGACGCACCTATCTTGCTCCATACAGATCGTTTTATTGGCATGCCTCGACCTTCACTCCTTCCTACTATGTAACATCTATTATTATCTATAAATTTCACTGCTGATGCAATATTCTAGAAGCAAGTGTTGACACAGTCACAGAGATTGTATTTTTACTGCCATATATAACAGACTGCAGGGATACAAGTCAAGAATATGATGATTAAAAGCATCAAGGGAGAAGAATGTGAAACTCTGGATTGAATAAGAATGAGGCTATTTGTGCACCGTGTTAAGATGGCTTTATCCAGGACCAGAATTCCCTGTGAGGGAATCACTTTACTGTTTAATCTATAGGAGTTTTAGAATTACATTGTTTAGATAAAGATGCAGCACACAAAGAAAGGGAACAGGAGACTCTGACAAGACACTGTACTTGCTGCTCCAGTGCTTAGATTGGATCCTCTGCCCCCAGGACTAGAAAGCCCCCCTCCTTCTCTCCTTCCTCTACCTCACTTGCCTCCTCACTTGTCAGACTACTTTAATGCATTTTGTCAGTGTGTGTGTGCGGGTGTGGGTGTGGGTGTGTTTTAGTATATGCTTGTGTTTATAGGTGTATAAATGGTCATGTAGTCTGGCTCTGGGATACAGGCTAAAAGCAGGACTTTGTGTCACCATGGTTACCCTGCAATGACCCTCAGTGCTCACCCTTCTCTAATGGCCTGTGCACATCTCTCTGTCTCTTTTTTCTGTTTTTCCCACTGTCAAATCAAATTGAAGGAGACAGACAGGTTAGAGGACAGCTACATTAAAATCTCCACCACATCATCCTTATGTGGTTTTGTTTACCTGCAAAATGTATCTCACTCGCTCATGGTCTCACTCACACCCTCAAAACCAAGCCACCTCCCTACTTTGTTAACAGCATCAGACAGAGGTGACTGACAACGGTGTGTATTGACTCTCCACATATTATTTTATGGATAGTTGATAGTTAGCTGTTGTTGCTAATTGTAGCTGTATCTAAACAGCTGATCTTTACAAATTATGCTTTTAATTATGTCTATAATGCTTTTCATTATTGCCTGTCATATTTGTATGTGTCCTTCTGTGTGGAGTTTGCATATTCTCATGGTGCCTGTGTGGGTTCTCTCCAGGTTCTCCAGCTTCCTCCCACAGTCCAAAGACACGCACGTTAAGGGTAATTGGTGCCTGTAGGTGTGACTGTGAATGGTTGTTTATCTCTGTATGTCTCTTCGATATACGGGCTGACCCAGCCAGGGTGTTTTCCTTCCCTCGCCCTATGTCAGCTGGGATTGCCTCTAGCCCCCCCATGACCCTGATGGATAAGCAGTAGCGTAGCATAGCATAGCATAGCATAGCATAGCATCTATCTATCTGTCTGTCTGTCTGTGTATGTATATATATATATATATATATATATATATATATATATATATATATATATATA